>JARDYH010000001.1:328685153-329885153 GCA_029215795.1 Anniella stebbinsi
AAAGTAACAGATTTTGCTCTCTTTCTGTTCAGTGAAATAAACACACACACACACACACCCTTTTCCTGGATTTCTGGACACTTTACAGGTGATTTCTCCCTTCATAGAGTCTAGTGATATGGTATTTCTTCTTCTCCTGGTCTTTCCTGTGCAGATGTTACTATTGCTGATGTAAACCTGAATACTTGAGCTCACCCCAACTCTGCTACCACCTGTTAACACATCATACATCAAGGACAGGCTATGGGTATCTAATGCTGTAGGCTATGCTGGACAGAGTCCAGTGAAAACTCAAAAGGTTCCACGTTGGTATCAAGAAATATTAATGCCTTCCTGAATTTGAAGCCCTGGAGAAAAGGCTATGTACCATCCAATCAATGCACAATGTTTTGGGAAGGACCACATCTCAGAGTTAGAGCATATCCCTTCCTGAAGCTCGTTCCAACTCATGTTCTGACTCAGATGGTGAGCTTTGTTTTTTCTTTTCACATGAACATTTCTATGTATTTTCGTGTACATTTTTTCAACTGAACGCATCAGTTGTCAGTATTTTAGAAATGCATGCATTTTCCTCCCATTGATTAAAGCCTATTTGTACATATTTTTCAAAAGTATGCTTTCTTTCATGTGCATTTTTTTCAAATTTATGCATTTTTCTCACACTTTTTTGTTGTTGTTCCATGAATCACATTATGTGTTCAGAAATGGCTTTGACCGCAGATTGCGTTTGGGTCTGTGTTCGGTTTTTGGGAGGTGCAAATGGGAAATTCTGGTCAAAAATGACCTGAAATGAATTTCTTATACAGCCCGTAGTCCCAGGAGCAGGTGATGCAAAAGACCTGGGCCTGAGGCTCTGGAGAGGTGAACAATATATGTTTAATGAGCAAATAATCTGACCTGGCATAAGCAGGTTCTTCTGTTCAATCAACAGTCAAATGTCATTCTGACTGAACAGTGTGGTAGAAAATGGCAGTTTGTTTACTCTATGGATGGCATGCAGTTTGTCTGTTGATATTTAATATAATCTGTGTTATGTTCACTTGGAATCACCTTCAGCCATACAAATGAGTCAGAAAGGTACGTTAGTAGTAATAGCTCATCATGTGTATTAAAGTTCAAAAGATGCAATGAGCACCACACTTACTGTTGGCTTTTGATCAGCGAAAGATCATTTGTTGCTTTAGCTCTGACAATACTGAGAGCAAATTTTAATGACAGCCTTTCAGCGAGGGATTGCATTCCACATTTATAGATTCAATCAGAAGACTTAACTCAGAGCTGCCTCGCCAGCAACTGTGTTGTTGTTCTGCATGAGAATGTGCATCATTTACACACTGATTGTGTCTATGAACAAAAGTGGCATGATAAATTATTTTCCCTGACTGGTTTTTAGAAATAATGTCTTCCCACCCACCCTGCCCCTAACTTCTTTGTCACCTACCTAATGGAACACAATATGTTGCATAATAATTCAGACTGCCAGGGTGGGGGGATGAATTGTCTGTTTTTGTTTTCTCTCTCTCTCTCTCTCTCTCTCTCTCCATATATATATATATATATATATATAATTTGATGTTCATTATACACATCCTCTTTCTGAGATTCTTCCAACTGAACATTACATGTAGCTTGAAGTCCCAAACTGTAGGGAGGTAACATCCCGGTAGCTCTGCCACATATTCCAGAAGAGAAGAGAAAAAGGCTGCCTCTACACGAGAGGTTTAAAGCTCTTTCAAGTCTCATTAAAATTTTTACCTCTACATAAGCGGAGCGCAAATCGGGAGTTGAGGCGCGTTATCTATCCAATTATTATTGCGCAGTTTTATTTTGCGCAGTTTTATTTTGCTGCGGCCGTTAAAGCGCATTTTGACTATGTGAACAAGCAATTCTCCGCATTAACTACTTCTAAAGCGCATTTCAAACAACTGGTAAGGCCACCAGTTGTGCGCTCAATTACCTCCTGCATACAGTCATTTACCATAAAGCGCTTACGAGAAGATGCGCATAATCAGAGAACCAGGCGTCAAACCGAATTCTTGTAGAGGGGGTCAAAGAGAGAGCTATTAGAAAACAAAGTTATCTGCAAAGATGCACAAAATAGGTCACTATGGAAAACCTGAATGTATAATGGCACATCCTATCTTACTTGAGCTCCTTAGGGTACAGAACTAGACAAAACCAAAACCTGATTTCTGCTGGAATCATCCAAAATGGTGCAAAAACAGAGAGCATTGGCAAAATAGGAAGGGCTCTGCAGGAAGTGACATACCCCCTTTAAAAAAGGATTCCTTTTTAAAACCTTGGGTTTTTTTGAGGGGTTTTTCCTTAAATTCAAAAGAAAAGAGGGGAGATGAAGATGGCATTGAGAGTTTAATTTTTCCACCATGAGTGTTTAATGGTGCCGAGTGCAAGAGGGAGTTATGTAGGCCCCAAACCTTGATGAATATTAATAGGTAAGTGCTTATTATGGGATTTACAGTGAGTTTTCTACTGTTTCATGCATGGTGCTTTTGCTTATTAGGAATTTTTAAAAAGCCAATCACTAGGTGCGTCTGAACATCTTGATTGCTTTAGGTGCTGGGTATGGAGAAAGTCACTTGTACTTTCCTGAGATTCCAGACCTAGACAGTGGGAGCCATCATCTGTGCTAATAGTGGACAGTCAATATAGCACCTGCCCTGTATGACTTTGGTGTTTTTGGAGTAAAGGTACTACGGAGTAAAGGTGCTCAAACATAGCATACACCTTGGTAATGACAGCCAACTCTATCATTTTTATCTCAAACCAAGGAAGCTGTTATGGTCGGAATACTTTCCTGGTATTGGCAATGGACTGCATGAGAGAAAATAAATTGAAGCTTTATCTAGTCATGAGGGAATCCCTTCTCAGGGGCTGCGTTCAGTTAGATGGGGAAGCCCATCTAACCTCGTCATTGATAGCTTTCCACAGACAAGCAAAGGCCTTCTTGACCATACAGGCCTTGGCCTGCCAAACTGGCTATGATCTCCTGGTGTTAGCTGCTGTTTTGGGTTTGAGCTTCTTCAGATGAGCATTTTATAGCACACTTGTGACTAGCCACTCATGAATCTTCGTGGGTCATTTTGATGATGATATGTTCCTCCTGTGCATCTCCCGCTCATCTCCCACTTCTTCCCCTAACTTTTTTGTTATAAAATAATTTTCATTAAATGTGACTCTTCTGAGCTATAACGTTGTTTTCTGCTATTTCCAGCCAAAAATGCCCCCTAGAGGGCACTGTCCCACTAAGCTGAATGAGCCATGTATTTGCTTCTCTTCCTGCTCTCTTCCTCTGTGTAATTGCATCTCATTGCAGAAGCGGAAGAGATGCAACTTCAGAACCAACAGTAAGAGAATGTGGTTCTCCTCCTCCTCCTCCCACCCTCCCCATCTGAAGGAGCTCTTTATCTGCTCCTATATTATCTGCTTGTTTATGTATTTTGATCATAGCTTTTATTGGATTTGTGTTAACCACTTTGGGAACCTTAGTGTGAAAAGGCAGAATGAAAATGTAAATAATAAACAACCTTCCCTTTCCTCCCCCCTCCTGCAGCCTCATGTGCCCCTTAAAATGTACTGCAGTGGGAGGGGTAAACCGCTGAAATCGGGAACCTTGCATGAGCAGTGTGAGATTCCTCTGCCTGTTTTCAGACTTCTTCTACTACTACTTCATTCCTGTAAGACACAACCCACAAAGTTTGGTAGGTTTCTCCAGTCCTCTGGAGTGGCTTTTCAGAAGATATGGGGGACTGCAGTGGGGAAGAGGGGAAGGGAAAGATGTCTCCAATTCACTCAGTAATGGGTTTTCCTCATTGTGGGCATATTTTTCACTGAAAAGCCAGTGTGGTATAATGGTCAGAGTGTTGGACTGGGAGTCAGGAGATCCAAGTTCTAGTCCCCATTCAGCCATGGAAGCTCGCTGGGTGACTCACTGGGTGACAGGGACCCAGTCACAGACTCTCAGCCCAACCTACCTCACAGGATTATTGTTGTGAGGATAAAAATTGAGAGGAGGAGGATTATGTATGCCGCCGTGGGCTCCTTGAAAGAAAAAGATGGGATATAAATGCAATAAATAAATAAATAAATATTGTGGGGGTCGTCTCTATGTGTAATCCATTGAAATGCCTGAGCAGTTATGGATTCCCTGGATGAGCTTGGGGCCAACATCTACTGAACTGCATGGATTTCACATTTCTTTAAGAACTCCTGTAGAGAACATGAAGGGTAATAGGGCCATGGGAATTTTTGATGGTGGAGCATTAATGTCAATAAAATGAAGGTGGTCATCTCTTGATGAGAGACGTAGATTCAGGATAGTCTTTGTAGAGATGAGCAGGGAGGCTGAGAGCTACATCTGATCAACTGTTACAAATTTCAGGTGGGGATATAAACTTTACATCAAGCTGTTCCTTAGATCTCAACAGATAAAATGTGGGAGCTCACATACAAAAAGGGGTGTTTTCACTTTTCTTAAAAACAAAATAAAACAATGGTTCTCACCTGAGCTAGTTTTTTTTAATGTCTGATTGTTATAACATGGAAAACATTCAAAGAGGGAAGGGCTGTGACTCAGTCACAGAACACATGTTTTGCATACCAAAGATCCCAGGTTCAATCCCTGGAATCCCCAGGTAGGATTGGAAAAGACTTTTGTCTGTCTGAAATGCTGGAAAGCAGCAGTCAGTCAGTGTAAACTATAATGGGTTGACTCCATATAAGGCAGCTTCCTGTGAAAAGAAATGAGATGAGAGACATTGGTGGTGTTAATTAACAATGTGGTTAATGCAGTTTTTACTTTTCCATTGCAAACCTTACTGAAGCAAAGGTCACTGAAATCACATTAAGGGCTTCTCTGTATGAGCAATTTATAGCATGCTCATGACTGGCCACTCACAGAAATTTGTGGGCCGTTTTGATGACAACATGAACCCCTGCTCCTTCCCCCAGTTATTCCATTAAAAAAAGACCTTGGATTTCCCGATTCTTCTGAAATATCTCAGGATTTCCTACTGTGTGCAGCCGAAGTTGCACTACAAAACACCCACTAGAGGGCTGTCACATTCAATACTATGAGCACCTAGAGGAAGGGAAGTTTTCAATTACGTGGTCATCCCTCTTCTCCCATGTAATTACATTTGCGCAAGAAAAGCAGGAAGCAAAGCTCCGGTAAGCACACGTGATTTTCCTTTAATCTAAAGAAGCCCTAAGAGTTTCTCTGGCAAGTGAAGTGCAGTCCTGTAAAACAGTACCGAAATAAACTGAAATCTGAGCTACTGCCACAGACAGGGATTTAAGATAACCAGTAAATTTGCAAGAGTTACTCAAAGCCTCAAAGAAAATAATGTTGTACAAACTGTGAAGCTATATATATTTAAACTAGCCTTCCCTCAAATGGTGCCCCCCAAATATTTTAGTCTACAACTCCCAGCATTCCTGACCATTGGTCATGCTAGCTGGGGCTAATAGGCATTGAAGCCCTAAATATCTGGAGCGCACAAGGTTGGAGAATATCTCCACATACTTTGGCAGGAAAATGTGTCCCCTGAAAGAATGGTCGGATACTTGGGTGATGCTGGGGTGGGGGGTCATCTTTAAATACATGTTAGCTGCATTCCTGGAGACAGAATACCCCTGGGAATGATACTACATTATCTATCTAAAATTATTTCTAGACAGCCTTTAAATGTGGAACCCTCATTATGCTGGTTGAAGTGGCAATAAGGATTGTGGAGAGGGAGTAAGGAAAAGGAGGGGAAAATGTTGGCCACCCCCTATTTAAAGGTAAGGTTCCCCCCCCCCCAAGTTCAAGCATTCCCACCCACCCTCCCAAGTTTGATTCAATCTTTGGAAGGCATTTTCACCCTCCCTGATAAAATGCTGGGAAAAAGCTGAGCCGAATACATTCCAGCACTAATTTGAACTGAATCTTAATTGATGCACGCTGTTGGACACAATGAACAGTACTGCAGAATTAGTTTTGTGTGTGTGTTTAGTGATAATACTGTATGTTTTAGAACAGCATTTTTTTTCTTCACTTATTGCCTGCTACCGCTGCAGTTCTCTTGTTTTATTCTTCCCTTATACCCAGACAGACTTCATATAATGTCAGGTAAGATATAGATACCAGACATGGGTTTGCATTAAACTTCAGAATATAGATCAAAGCAATTAAAAGCTCGGGATATGCTACTCATGATGACGAATGCCAAGAATGGCACACATTAAGTCCTTGAATGTGTATTATGATGCCCCTATATATTTTTAAAAGGTGTTCTATTCCAAATGGATTGTTATTTAGTAACAGTTTTGGACTTAAGTTAAGGAAAATGTATGGCAATCCTAATGTGAATCACATTTTAAATGTACATTTTTAATATATAGGGTCAGAGGGTTGAAAGTTCAGAGGTGAAGAGTATGAGTTTGCTGTAAAGAAATGTTGTGCTTATAGGAACTTGCTCCTAACCTCTGCTCTTCCCCCCCCCCATCCAGTGCGCACACAGACAGACAGCGTGAAGAGGAAAACATCAGGATCCTGCGTGTATAATTTTTATTGTCACATATAGACTGATAGTTGAGGGCTAGGAGCTGAAACAATATTTTATGAAAGTATCATGTTGAAGTTTCTGCAGGTTTCAAAATATTTAAATATGTAAATTTCAATGAAGAGATTTCAGATTTTTTTTGATAGTCTAATGATTTTAAGCATCTCATTTCTAGTCAAACACTGACAAAAGATGTGCAGATTGCAGTGTGAGATGGTTTCTATGGTTACAGTTGTTTCCTAGCAGTTTAGTGACATCTTTTGTGAGCATTGGCTGCTTCACTTATTTGTCACTAATGTATGTGTAGAACTATAGTTAATAGCCTTGGGCGGACAATTTTTTTTCTCTCCAGAACGGCTTGTATTGTTTTTTAGCAGCATTTTTCAATAAGGTGACAATGCACCAGAATACTAATGGAATGTATGGTATTTTAAGATGTCAAGTTTTCAATAAAATGGTGATGAAAATTTTGCATTTCAGTTAATAGTTAAATATTCATGAATTTTCACAGCACGATCAAGCAGGCGAAAAATAAACTGTATAATGTGTAACACTAAACATCATACACTCAAGCTCTTTTCATAAAATCTATTCACAACTGTTTAATATAAAAACCTTTACAGTTTTAAACCAGCTTGTGATAAATTAAAGGTATATAAAGTCACTTTCAATCAATCAAAAATAATTCTGCACAGCATGTTTACAACATAAAAGGAAAATATATCTTAGAAATAAATTACACTTTTTGTCATTATAATTTATAATGACCATTGGGGAAAGAATGTAATAATATTTTGGCCTTTGTGGATGTGTGTATATATAATATTCTTATTCAATGGTTTGGTGACATTTGTATGTATTTAGATTTATGTAAACACATGGAAATGACATGGTTAAACTGGGGAGTGTGGGAGCTATGTCAGAGCACATGGTGTGTCTAGACCATTTCTAGTTCAATCTTTCCATACTATGATTGAAATTGTAGCTCTCCAGGAATCAATGGGAGCTTGAAGGAGAAAAGGGATTTCAAATGAACAGAATCCTGTTTCCATTATGTATGTGTGCTTCTATTATGTTCTCAATAGGAGATGTATTAATTGAAATGACTACAGAATCAGAACACATCATCTCACTTTTGCTGAAACTCAGATGTCTAAAGGTATCTGACCAGTTCTTAATAGGCAGAACAATCCTAGCATGTCATGGGAAGGAACTGCCAGATCCAAAGCCCTGCTGGCCTTGTGCCAGCAGAGAAGAAGGTTCAAAAGGGGCAGCTGGAAGGGAAATACGTATGCAAGCTCTAGGGCCAGTGTACTTTCCCTGTCCTTCTGGTGAAATGCCAGAGGAATTGACGGGCTTTGAAATTTGTGGATCAAAGCCTCCTCTGATCAGCCTCAGCACACCCTTTTGCATAGGCTGACCAGATAAAATCCAGGTCAGGGCTCATGTAACTTTAACAGTTGTAGAGAAAAGGGAATTTCAGCCAGTGTCATGTGTATGCAATTAGTTCCTGGTGAAATTTCCTCTTCATCACAACAGTTAAAGTTGCAGGGGCCCTGCCTTCTTTTGTATATGATCACTCTAGTATAGTACCTGCACATTTAACTGTTGTGATGAAGAGGGAATATCACCAGGAACTAATTGCATACAAATGACACTGGCTGAAATTCCCTTTTCTCTACAACTGTTAAAGTTACATCGGCCCTGACCTGGATTTTATCTGGTCAGCCTACTTTTGCATGATCCCCTTTTGCCATTATTAGCATTGGAGCATCAACAGCAGAGCAGTGAATGTTGCTGAGCCTCCAACAAGGAGACTTGTAAGAGTGGATCTCCTCCGCCAGCAGGTTGGAGAGAGAGATCCACTCCATCCTTTAGGCTTTGTGTAGGTGAGTTACGCAGGCCCTGAGTGGAGAGTCATCTATTCTCGCAGTGCGGCTTCCAAGCAGCAGGGCTGAGGAGCAGAATAGGGTTTAGTTGAAAGGCAACTACTTGGCTTTGTTAGGCTAATTGAGCTTGGAGGATAGCTCCTAGCATTCACACTCCCTTCAAGTGCAAAGCTTAGCTGATTACATGGCAGACCATTTTATTGCCTCGCATCTCAGCAGGAGGGCTTGGAACCAGCCAGTCCTTCACCTCTTCCTCCAGGGCTGGGTATAAAAGCACCATCCCATCCACCAGCAAATTTGGGGTCAAGGGAAAGTGCAATGTAGTAGTAGTGGTGGTGGTGGTATTAGTATAGTGTTCAAAATACACAGAGCATTGTACAATAAAACCAAATAAAAGCAGTACAAAAACTGAGCCAATAATCCAAATATATATTTAAAAAAATGCCATAACAGCAACAATGGTAATATGAAAACAAAGCCCTCTCCAACAACCAAGTTTTAATACAATGAAGAAATGAGTATAAAATCTGCTATGCTGGTCTTACCTGATGTCACTGGAGCATGGATGACGGAGCCAAGGTCTGAGTCTAAGAGATGGGATGATCGTAATCCTGCCCATTGCCACCATCTGTGAATAGAGAAACAAGGCAAAGTCCAGGAACACACCCAGTTGGCAAACCTGATCTTGCTGATATAGAACAGGCAAGTCCATCTTCTCCAGGTCACATGGCCCTCGTCACCTGCATTTCTATCTTGACTAGTTTTAGCAGGTTCAATTCAGTCTCCCCCATCAAGCCTTTATTTATTTATTTATTTATTTGAAACTTAATTTATATCTTGCTTTTCCTCGACAAACCCGACAGTTAACATCATGTGTTAAAGTCATTTTAAAGAAAGTTTGGCAACAATACATACAATAAAGTAACATCAGAGGGGTTTAAAAAATGTTTGAAAATATACAAACCATCAACAACAACAATGTAACCAAAGTAATTAAAATCACTTCAAAAAGTGAGCAACCATTATGGCCAAAAACTCTTCCTGAAAAGACAGGTTTTGAACATCCTATGGAAGGCCATTATTGGGCAGGGGGTTGGCAATGTTCCAATGTGAAGGCCATCTCCCTGGACAAATTTCTAGGCATGCTGGAAGAGAACCCATGGTTTGTTGTTGGGTTGCTTAAACCATAAGTTGTCGGTACATGCAAACCCAGAATTGTGGCTTGTTCGTCAGTTGTTTTAACAGGCTACAGAGGCAGCAAGCAAAGGTGGTCAAAAACTCCTGTTTCTTTATATGCCAGTACTGCAGTGCCACAAAGGCATTTGAGATACAGGGAGGGAGCAGGCAAAGGAGGTGGGAAATAAACAAGCCACGGACTGAGAAAATAAACCCTGCCAGACAAACCCTGGGTAGAGCAACAAATCATGGTTTAAATAAACCATGGGTTAGCTTTACTTGCAAAGCAGGTCACTGTCTCCTTCCCCTCCTTGCTCCTTCATCTGCCTTAAGCCTGTAATCCTTGACGTTGCATGCTAGAACCTTTGCTTTGATTATTCCCCTTCCCTGATGACTTTTTGTGTACTCCCTCAGTTTCCCAAACAAACAAGCAGAGCCTTACTCTGACATCAACCCCCAAAGGCCCAAAACACCCCTGCAATGTGGAACCACAGAGCACTGGTATAAGGCACAACAACTCAAGCAAACTTTCCTTAGACTGCTTCTGTCCATGAATCCCACTGTGAGGCCCTGTCTCATGCCCCACCCCTCATAGGATCAATCATCAATGTTAGCAACAGGCCAAACCATTCCTGACTGATTTAAACATCCAAGATGGTTAAGGCATGATATGGGATGAGAGTTTCTGCCTATTCAGAAGAAAATAACCAGAAAATTCCTTAACTAGAAATGTCACTCTTGATAATGCCTTAGGCGTTTCTATAGGTTGGAGTAGATCCATTGAAACCAAGGGGTCTTAAATTGTCATGACTAAGCCTCATTGGTTTTGATGGCTCCTTTCTAAGTATGAGTAAATCAGGGTCAAACCCATTGTGTTTTTATCTGCCTCCTCAACATTTCCAGTTAAGGAAAGCCTAAAAAAGTATTTCTTGTATTCATTGCTAGTTACCCCCTCCTCACTTCCCAAAGGTAAAAAGGGACCTAGCGAGGGGCAGGTTGCCTGGTGGTGGGGCAAATCTTATTTTGAGACAGAACCAAATTTGAAGCTGACCTGAGCCCAACTAAAAAGAAATGGGCTGGAGCTTTTTTGAATTGAGAAATTCCCCCAATTATGAATTCTGATCACTTGTTCTGTTCCAATAAGTGCTTGCCTGCTTGTAACTGAATTAGATTATAGACATGCAGAGAAAATTGTCATGTTACCATGTTGATTCTAGTGGCTGGGAGATACCTAAGAGCCATTTCTCATCCAGATTTTTGCAGTAATGTTAGGGGTGTTGTTATCACCACTTTTCACTTGCATGAAGAAGAGGAGACCCAAGCCATCAGCTCCTGAAGAGATCTTCAATCAGTGGAGCCTGGTGGCTCCAACTTCAGTGGGACTGTGAATCCATTCTGGGTTTTAGTCAGAACCAGCCAGAAGTCTAAAGGAGTTCTGAAGGAGCTATCCAAGGTGCTGGACCCACTGGGAGGCTATGGTTTAGATAGCTCCTTTAGAGTTCTGGGTGGTTCTGACTGAAATCCAGAATACATCCACACATGCACACACACACACACACACACACACACCCCAAATTGGAGCCACCAGCATTCACTGCCTTCAGTCAGTCTGAGAGGACTGTTGGGACAACCCTTCCCTTTAAGAACATAAGAAGAGCCATGCTGGAACCAGCTGTCATCCAGGAAGCCCCAACCTGGACACGGGTGCAACAGCACCTTCCCGCCCATGATCCCAGCAACTGGTGTATATAGGTTTACTGCCTCTGACAGTGGAGCTAGCACATAGCCATCAGGACTAGTAGTAATTAATAGCCTTCTCCTCCAGGAATGTATCTAACCCCCTTTTAAAGCCATCCAAATTGGTGGCCATCACTACATCCTGTGGTAGCAAACTGCACAGTTCAACCATCTTGCCTGTGGCTACTTAAGACCGGTGTGCCCTGAGGAAAGGCAGAAGCCCAGGCCATCACAAGTGTCAGGGAACACAAATTAAAGTTCATATATTGTCCTTTATGCATTTCTGAGTTGTCTTCTTTACTGATTGAATGTAAGCTGCTCCGGGAGCCTTTTTTGGCTGAGGGGCGACATAAAAATTCTATAAATAAATAAATAAATAACCAGGTTGGCTAATCTCTCTTCTCAAAGTACATTAAGAATAGGGGTGTGCACGGACCCCCCGGATCGGATCGGGACCCGGATCGGGACCTCCAATTTTGTCCCGGACCGGTTCGGACAAAATCGGAGGCCCCCCGGACCGGATCGAGTCCGATCCCGACCCAAACATCGTTAATTTTGGGATCGGCCGCCATTTTTTTCCCCATAGACTTGCATTGCAATGCAAGTCTATGAGAAAAAAATGGCGGCGGGTGGGTGAGGGGGGGCCTAACTCCCTCCCCCCCCCGGGGCCGTCCGCTGTGGACGGCCCCGGCAGGTAAGCCCCCTCCCCCGCGCTCCCTACCCCCCCTGGGGCCGCCCGCTTCCATCCGCTGGCGCCCGCGGGCGCCAGCGGATAGAAGCGGACGGCTCCGGGGGGGGGTAAGCCCCCTTCCCCGCAACTGCTTACCTTCTCGGCCCGTCCGCTCCCGTCCGGCGCCGGTGGCTACTACCAGCGGGCTCCGCGGCCTACTCTCGAGTAGCGCGCCGGGTGATGACATCACCCGGCGCGCCACCCTAGAGCAGGCCGCGGAGCCTGCTGGTAGTAGTAGGCGCCGGCGCCGGACGGGAGCCGCCGGGCCGGGCAGGTAAGGGCCCCCCTCCCCCCTCCGCGCGCCCCCTCATCCCCTCCACGCACCCCCTCCTTACCTTCCTGGCCCGGCGGCTCCCGTCCGGCGCCGGCGCCTACTACTTCCAGCAGGCTCCGCGGCCTGCTCTAGAGTAGCGCGCCGGGTGATGACATCACCCGGCGCGCCACCCTAGAGCAGGCCGCGGAGCCTGCTGGGAGTAGTAGGCGCCGGCGCCGGACGGGAGCCGCCGGGCCGGGAAGGTAAGGGCCCCCCTCCCCCCTCCGCGCGCCCCCTCCTCCCCTCCACGCACCCCCTCCTTACCTTCTCGGCCCGTCCGCTCCCGTCCGGGGCCGGCGGCTACCACCAGCAGGCTCCGCGGCCTGCTCTAGAGTAGCGCGCCGGGTGATGACATCACCCGGCGCGCCACCCTAGAGCAGGCCGCGGAGCCCGCTGGGAGTAGCTGCTAGTGCTGGACGGGAGCGGACGGGCCGAGAAGGTAAGCGCCCCCCTCCTCCCTCCCCCCCGCTGTCCACTTTCATCGGCAGGCGCCCGCTGGCGCCCGCCAATGGAAGTGGCGGTGGGCGCCAGTGGGCGCCCGCCGATCCGCCGATCCTCCGAACCGGTTCGGAGCCTTTTCGGACCGGTTCGGATTGGATCGGCCGATCCAGCTGCGGGATCGGAAATCGGATAATTTATCCGATTTCCCACTGGACCGGACTCGGATCGTGGATCGGGTCCGATCCAGTGCACATCCCTAATTAAGAACCTTATTTAATACTGTGTATAAGGAAGAGTGGAAACAGTGCAATAGTCAAACAATTATATTCTAATCTGTACTTCAGATTGTAATAGCTTTGCTACCTTGGGGGAAAAATTACAATTTCTCAGCAATAATCTATTACAGCTTTAGTAATGGGAAAATGTAATAACCTGTACCCCAAGTGCCTCCATGACAGAAATGTCCAGATTCCATATGCTAAAGCAGTAACATCTGCATATGTAAACCAATTGCCTGGAAAGACCTTATATTGCTTTACCTTTTCCAGGAGGACAAGTCCTGAGAAAATAATTCAGGGGCTATAATCCCTGGATAAAATTAAACTCTTAAACAGGATTAGATGGGCGTTGATTGTGTTTATTATACTCTGAATCTTATTTTAACAGACGAATGTGATGTTTATACATACCCATAGGAATTCTCCATAGACTTGTTTCTATGAAATCTTAATTTATTTTTAGTAGCTTGGGCTGTTATTTTTAATATCTAATGCCTTTTGTGGTTTTCTTTTTTTTAAAGCAAACTGATATTTCTCAAATAATGAGTAGAATTTTTTATCAGTAATCTCTAAGGACTCGTGAAACATAAACTAATATATATTAGAGCACGCATTATTACAATTTGATCATATTATGCCAGTACATTTCCATCTGCACTGACTGCCAGTCCATTCTGGGCCTGATTCAAAGTGCTGCTTTTAACATTCAAAACCTTAAACAGCTTGGGGCCAGGTTACCTGAAAGTCTTCTCCTATATATCCCTGTCTGGACCCTAAGATCCTTTTCAGAAGTACTTCTCCAGGAGACTCCGCCAAAGGAAATGAGGAGGTGGCTTCTAAGAAGGGGGAGCTTTTCTGTTGTGGCACCCTAGTTGTGGAATGAGATCCCCAGAGAGGCTTGCCTGGCACCTACATTGTGGTCTATTTGGTGCAAGGTGGAGACCTCCTTATTTTCTCAAGCATTTTAATCTTTCAGTTTCTGCTGTTTTAAAATATGTCTCTCTATTTTAAATCTTTGCATTGCTGCTAGGTTTTATTTTGGTTTTTAATTTTCATTTGTAAACTTTTATATTATATTTTGCCATGTTGTATACAAACAACTTATATTTGTGTTGGGGCAGAGGCAGCTGTATATTTGGGGTGAATGAGGGATGACCCATTCCACCTATAACTCACCCACTTTTGGCAGAGAGATCCCCCCACAGCCAGGTACATTTGCTCCGGTTCTCAGTGTGCAACTTCTGAATGCCATGCATGATCTTTTGTCCACTTCTGGGTGAAGAATATTAAGCCTATACCTTGCTCTCCACTCCACCAACACCAATGAGCACCAGCCACCAGTGAGTAAGAGTCACAAGGTTTTTAATTATCTTGTACTTCAAACCCTAAGACCCAGTTGTCTGCATCTTTGGAAAACACAGTGGTCTGAGGAGGTTGCCACTTATCTCATCTGTTGGATGTAAAACCTCAGGTAGGAATGAAAGTTCCAAGCCGGCAGTGTGAAATGAAATGACAGTGGCATAGTCGAAATGCTAGAGATGTCTGATCTGGCCACAGTGACACATGCCTTAGTTACATCCCAGTTGGACTACTGTAATGCACTCTATGTGGGGCTGCCTTTGAAGAGTGTTTGGAAACTTCAGTTGATTCAAAGAGCTGAAGCCAGATTGTTGACTGGGGCTGGTTATAGGGAGCCTGTTACAACAGCTCCACTGGCTTCTAGTCTGTTTCAAGGCACAATTCAAAGTGCTGGTCATGACCTATGAAGCCCTACGTGGCTCAGGTCCAGGTTATCTGAAAGACCGTATTCTCCCGTATAAGCCTGTCTATGATCTGAGATCTTCAGGGGAGGCCTTTCTCTCAGTTCCGCCATCATCACAGGCATGCCTGGTGGGAACACAGGAGAGGGCCTTCTTGCTGGCTGCTCCAAGGCTTTGGAACTTCCTTCCCAGGGAGGCTAGACTGGCTCCCTCTTTGCTATGCTTTTGGAAGCAAGCAAACAAAAATTTGTTCCGGCTGGCCTTTGGAAATACTCTGGACCTCTGTTCATGCATTTAATTTTTTATTGCTATTTGCCTGTTGCATTTTTAAAAATGTTTTTAATATTGCAGTTGGTTTAATTCTATTTTAACTTTTGTACATTTCTATTTATATGTTTTAATTGTATATGTTTCAATTTTGTAAAGCCACCTTGAGTCCCAGTATTATTTTTTAACTGACCCCCGGATAGCTGATATGTAGTTGGTCTTTATGGTTTTAAATTTTGTATATTGGTTTTAAATGTTCAATGTTTTTAACCTTTGTAAACCACCCAGACAGCTTTGGCTATGGGGTGGTCTATAAATGTAAATAATAATAATAATAATAATAATAATAATAATAATAACAACAACACTGACATTATTACAGATCACAAATGCCAGTGGTGCAACTGTTGCCCGGCTGGCCAGGGATGCCATTCCATTCATGATATACAGTGACTTGAAAATGCCAATAACCCATTCTTATGTCACTGCCACTGGAAGATTCTTGAAGCTTCCTTTAATTAAAAAAATCATGGGGTAATGCTGCATTAGCCAATGATGATCCTTTTCACATTCCCAGAGAAGAATTGATCATTCATTTTCCTTATGCATTAATAACTTACAGGTTCATAACACACCATCTCTTGGCTGTGTGAGTGGGGGGGGGCACAGAGGAGCCCTTGTGCAAAATGCCCAACACCCTCAATGGGCTGCCTTCCTCCTTACTGCCACCACCCATTTTTTGTCTCCCAATCAAGGAGAGGGAGGAAGTAGTGGCAGTAGTTCGTCCTCCTTGCCGCTCGCTTCCTGGCCACCCGGTCTAAGAGGGAGAGGGGATGCAGACAAGAAAAGGCCACAGAAGCAGCCGTGGGACCCCTTGGCCTTGGCAAATGCCCAAGGATTTCAGTCCCTGTTGTCTTCAATAGAGACCCTGCAGTGGCCTTCCCCAAGCTGGTGCCCTCCAGATGTGTTAGGCTATGTCTGCTCTTTTTGCTTCCTCAAGCAGACCTGATCCAGATTCATACCCTAGCTTGCAGCAAATGAGCTCTGTCTTCCCTAGGGCAACTGCAGACATAACCTTCCCACCCATCTCACACTAGGTTCACAAAGTGGATTGGGTGCCACGTGCTTACTTTTGAGTAAAGAAGAAGAGCATATTTAGCTACATGTCATGTATTAAAAGTAAGATTTAGTTTGAACCTCAGAGAATTGCCTCTGATCCTGGGTTTGTTTTTTGTTTTTGTAGCTTTTTTGGGCTGTTGTAGCGGTTTTAAATGTATGTGTGTATGGTGTGTATGTTGTATGTTTTTGCTGTTTTAATTTTTGTATATTGTTTTTAATTGTTTTAATCCTATGTAAACTGCCCAGAGAGCCTCGGCTATGGGGCAGTATACAAATGTAACAAATAAATAAATAAAGTAGCATATGGCCACCATTGATAGAATATTCCTCTAGAAATTTGTCAAAACTTCTTTTAAAGCATCTAAGCGAGCAGTCATGATCACATCTTGTGGCAGCAAATTCCGTATTTGCCTTAACCATTTGTTTTGTGAAGAAATACTTCCTTTTGTCTGTCCTGAATCTCCTGCCAATCAATTTTATTGGATGATACTGTGTTCTAGTATTATGCGAGAGGGAGAAAAACTTCTCTCTACCCACTTCTCTACAATGAGCATAATCAAAGGAAATCAAAGTGTTCTTCATTGATAATGTTAGTGAATTTCTAAACTGCAAATGTGTAAGTCTAGTGCTGCTTTATTAGCTGTAGTTAGAGCATTAACCATCTCCCCCTCCCGGTTGCCCCCCTCTCTCTTTTAGAAATATCCCTTTTCAGGGTTTTCTGTTAGTTGCATCAATAAACTGATCAGAGAGCTAGGAAAACAGTGGTTTTCTAAAGACATTTAGGGGAAATTATTTTTGAAACAATTTTAAAAAAAACAGACCTTCTGGAAAAAGTATTTTAAATAAACCAGACCCATAGGCTGCCTCCAAACAGTCTCCCAGGCAATGCCCACATTGGGTGCTCTGCAGTAGTCAAGGAACACAACATATACATACATCAGTGCCCTTTAATAGTGATTTGGCCCTGTTGTTCAAGGGGCTTCCTTTCAAACAACTGAACCAAATCACAGTAAAAAAAAAAAAAAAGCATTTAAGAAGGCCATAAATAGTTACTAGGGCTGAATGAAAATTTTCCCACCCCAAAATTGCTTGCCTTAATCACACTCAATGTAAAGAAGTGTGAAGTGATGCACACTGGAGCTAAACAAACAAAAAAAACCTCCCTAATTTCACATATACTCTCAAGGGACTGAGCTGGCAATGACTGACCAGAAAGGGACCAGAAAGGGATCTAGCTCAATCACAACAAAGGCCTAGTGTGCAACAGTGGTGAAAAGGACAACTTCTGTGTTGGGAATCATTAGGAAAGGAATAAAAAATAAAGCTGCCTGATAGGGCGACCATATGACAGGAAAAAACTGGATTTCTCAGGATTTTTGGTAACAAGTCCAGGAAGGGGGGGAATTATGAAATTTGTCAAAAAAAAATCTGGATATTTCCCATCCTCCCCAGCCAAAGAGCAGCTCTACTTTAATGAGAATTTACAAAAACGCTTATAGCCCCGCCATTTTTAAGATAAAGAAATGAAACTTGGTACCATGATAACTTTAAGAAAGGACTTTAGCCATGCCAAATTTGAAGCGGATCCGTTTATCCGTTCAGTTTTAGAGATTTTTTTAAAGTTTGAGGTTTAAAAAGATTTTTAATGGTCATTTTTAAAGGTAAAGAGGTGGAATTTGGCACCATGATAGTTCTCAGATAGAACTGCCAACTTTGAAGCAAATCTGTTCATCTGCTGATTTTTAGGGATTTTTTTAAAATTTGAGGTTTTAAATTTTTTTAAAAAAAACACCACAGGAGCCATATCTTTCAAACTCAAGTTGTCAAACTTTTGCTTTAGGATATTGCACCCTGAGAATTTTCAGCACTTGGCATCAAGGAAATCGCAAGTTTTTAGCTATGAAGTGCTGGGCAAGCAGAGCACCTTTCCTGTTGCAGATTTGGTGGGCAGTCGGGCACCTGGAGCTCAGCAAAGGCAAGGCATCCACAGATCAAAATGTGGGAAAGGAAAGGTCAGTCACAAAGCAAAACAGAATAGGCCAGAGGTCTTTTTCTCAGAGTTCCACATCATGGGCGATGAAGGATCATCCTTAACTCTCATGACCAACAGTGAAGTGTCAGTTAAGAGAGAGGCTTTCATCTTTGCGGATGTCCTGTTGATGCAGATGTCAAAACCTGGCATGTTGTTGCTTTGCTTTGCTTTGCTACTCCTTCCCTTCCATTTCACTTTGTTCACTTCTGAGCTAGGCTCTGTTTGCACTGCTGGCATGCAATGCAGAACATTTGAAGTGTGTGTCGGAGAAAAATAGATAGATTTGTGGTTTGGGCTGGCTGGCATATCTCTTAGAGACAGTTAGACCAAAAATACAACTCAGAGATAGCTGTAGCTGAACCCTCAGAGGCTGGCATGCCACACAGAGACTTTCAAGAGTGTCCCAGAATCAAGTGTTGGTGCAGGTATTGGCTGCTTGGAGGCTTTGGCTGGCATCAGTTTCAGACAGAGTTACAACTCAGAGACAGCTGTAGCTTAGCCCTGAGAGGCTGGCGTGCCACACAGAGCCTTTTAAGAGCATTTCAGAGTCCAGTGTTGGTGCAGACAGAGGCTGCTGGCAGTGGAGTTTTTTTAAAAAAAACAAGAGTCACCAGATGTGACCAAGCTTTAAGCTGGCACCCTACCCCCAGCCACAGGGTACAAGTGTACAGCCTGACTGGACTGTTGGGAGTCTTTGGCAGAGAGGGGGGGTTGTTTGAGGTCAGAAACTGGAGACGTCGGCTGGATGGCATAAGGCAGGGAGAGGCTGAAGGCAACCAAGATTCACTTGTAGCTTGACCCTGAGAGGCTGGCTTGCCACCCAGAGTGTTTTAAGAGTGCATCAGAGTCGAGCAAGTGTGTAGGAGGAGAGGAGGTGGAGGCAGCTGGTGGCAGAGTTTTTTAAAAATAAGAGTCACCAGACATGACCAAACAATAAGCAATACCCCAGGCCACAAGTGTGCAGCCTGGCTGGACCAATGGGAAACTTTGGCAGAGAGGGGGGGGAGATTGTTTGAGGCTGGAGGCTTTGGTTTGGCTGCAATGACGTAGAGAGAGAGAGAGACAACAGAGGCTGCACAGACAACCCAGAAACACCTGTTGTAACTTAGCCCTACGGTGCTGGCAGGCAACACAGGGCATTAGAAAGAGGGTCTCAGAGTCGCGTGTTTGTGCAGGAAGTAGACAGGAGTTCAAAATCTGTATGTGAGAAGTGGTGTCAACATGCAAGCCTTGAGAAGCTAATGTATATAAGTGAGAAGTGTGAATGGGTGAAGTAGTGTCTGCTGCCCATAACACCCACCCTAATGTTAGAGAAGAGAAACTTGTGACAATCATAAGGTTAATTTTTTAAAAAAATAAAATAAAAAAGCCAGCCAGCCGGCAGCAAGCCCTGTTAAAAGCAGCAGCAGTTTGCAGCGGAGTGAGGATGCAGTCAGAAAAGATATTTGAGAGAAGGGGAGAATGTATCACACAGAGTATAGCAAAAGTTTCAAAATACAGCAAAAGCTATAAAAGTAGGAGTAAGTGAAGTTAATTTCAGATACGTTGTTCTTTATTTCAGTGATTTTAACATTAAGATGTTATGTAGAACAGATTTGTCTTAATTGTGTGCTGTAAAATCAGATATGTGACCAGGGATATGTTCAGGTGGGCACACTCCCTTGGTGCTGGACACGCCCCCTGGGGCCAGACATGTTGGTGGGCAGGCCCCCTTGGGAGCCGACCATGTTGTCCTCCTTTTTGGTTTCCAAACTATGGTCACCCTATTTATGCATATCTATGATGTAACTACACTTGGATTACTGTATGTAGTTCTGGCCATTGCACCATAAAAAAGGTTATTGTACAGCTGAAAACTGTGCAGGAAATGGCAACCAAAATGTTCCTGGGGCTGGAGGGACTACCATTTGAGGAATGATGATGCCTGGGATTGTTTAGGTTAGGAAAAAAGGCAAGTAAGGGGAGACATGACATAGAGGTGTATAACATTATGCAAAGTGTGGAGAGAGCTGACAGGGAGATATTCTTGCTCTCATAATACTAGAAATCGGGGTCATTGAATAAAGCTGAGTGGTGGGAGATTCAAGAAAGATAGAAGAACTTCTTCACACAGCACATAGATTATGGAATTCCTTATGGCAAGTCATAGTGATGTGATATCCACTGTCAGGTATAACTCTCATGCAAGGCCAGGGAGGCTTTGCAGGGTTGTAAGTAGATTTAATGAGAACTTCTTTAGAATGTCAATGGCTGAATTCAGACAACACAATAAGCAACGGGGGGGGGGGGAACAATCATCAGTTGCATTGACTATCGTGTTGTCCGAATGCTGCCACAATCAACTCAACGCTGATCCTAATTCACACCAGAGTTGATTATTTATTATCATGTTGTGTGGGGAGTACCCCCTAGATGAACAATGGTAAAGTTGATTATTACTCCACCATTGACTATCGTGTTGTACGAATTCAGCCAATGTCTCTGCAAACTTATCTCTGTTAGAGTTGTCTCACAGGAGTAGCTCTCTCACTCTCTGTCATGGCCTTGAAGCTCTAACGGTTTCCCTGTGAACCTGAAAGGTGGGGGTGGGCACTTGTTGAAGGAGTCACTCAGATTGTAGTGTCATTTTAGTAGATTGAGCAGTGCCGCTCTGTTGGCACATAGGCATGATTTGCAGGCCACAGGTCCTGTCTGTCAAGTGGCTTTGAACAGGCCATGCCTCTGTTTATAAGCTGGGTGGGGGAAGCTGAAGAGCTTTGTTAGGTTCATCTTGCACTGCAAGGCCTGAGACCCCTCCCTGTTTGGATCCATCTCCATTTCGGACTTTGAAAGCACTCTGCACATGGACTTTCTTCTATTTGGACTTTGGATTTCTAAGGACTGTGCCATGAAAAGTACTGTAAGGCTTTTCATAGACTTGAACTTGCATTTGCTGTGGATTGTGTGCTTTCCTAGTCAGCTCAGCGTTCGGCAGGCTGGGTTTGACTATGCATTATTTTTTCCTGCAAGACTTAGGTGGAAGGTTGTTGCCAGTGCTAAGCAGACACACAGGACTCCTGTGCCTGAGATTTTACCCTTCCCACGATCTTGTCCCCTGAGTTACCAGCATATGTGGCACTTGGAGAAGCTCCCTTGGGATGGTTTGTTAAGCCTTTCAAGAATTCCTCCCCACCCCACCCCCATGATTGCCTGAAGGATCGTATCAGGATTGGACCCTAAAGATTTCTGACCATCAGTTAGCTTTAAGTGTTTTGGAGTGTGTAACCATTAAGCTTTTTACTTCAATAAAAGAAGTCTCACTGATGTGAGTGTCTCTTGTCAGTTTGCCAGCACGTGTGAATGCCAGAGGGAATGGGCATGCACATGACAGTCACTAACTCTGACAAGTTTAAAATGGGATTAGAGAAATGCATAGAAGATAAGGCTATCAATGCCTACTATGCATTACCTCCAGTATCAGAGGCGATATGCCTCTGAATACCAGTTGTTGAGGAACACGGGTGGGGTGCTGCTGTTGCAGTCATGACCTGCTGTGGGCTTCCTTGGGCATCCGGTTGGCCACTGAGGGAGCACAATGCTGGACTCAACAGGGCATTGGTCTGATCCAGTATGGCTCTTCTTAGGTTCTTATGAATTTGGAGGAGGCATTTTAACAATTGAGGGGGCAAAGTTCTCTGAAGCTCCTTATCACTGTGGCTGTGGCAATGCTCTTCTCTTCCTCTCATTTTTATTTTTATTTTACGTTATTTTTATTTAGTCTTAGAAGTTACTATCTCCAGTCCACCTGCCACCTAAATGTCCTGGGCCCCCTTTACAAGATTTCGATTTGACGCCCGGTTGCCCGATTATGCGCATATACGGAGAAGCACATTTACTCCTAATACCTATTCACAAGAGGCTGTGAAGCGCATTACGGACTGAATGAAATGCGCTTTAAAGTTGGTTACATGCGGAGAATCACATGTTTACATGGCCATAAAGCGCTTTAACTCCCGCGGCAAATTAAAACTTGCTATTTAACGTGAATGCAAAGATGCACATAATTGGAGATAAAAAGCGCCACGACCCCCGATTTGCGCTCCGCTCTTGTAGAGGTAAAATTTGTAATGTGCCTCGAAAGAGCTTTAAATCGCTCTTGTAGAGGCACCCCTGGTCATAGTATTATTCTAGAGTATTCTGGTGAGGAGGAAGAGGAGCAACTGGCAGCTGCCAGAAGAACCTAAAAATAAGGTGTTTAAAAATAAACAAAAACTAAAAATGGGATGGAAGACAGAAAAAAAGTACCACTGGTCCCTACCATGAGCCTTTCAAGTAATTTCTCCACACACAAACACACCAGCTCCATTGCCTCCCCACAGTTCATGACCTCCAAATCCTCTTCTCCATTTCATCTGAAAGAACTCAATTGAGAACTTTTGGCTCTGCTTCCATAGATGTTAATCTATAATGTATGTTGCTGTCAATTCTATCTATCTATATAGATATAGATATAGATATACGCTGCTCTCAAGGTGGCTCACACAATAAAAGCCATAAAAAAATAATAAAAAATAGTATCACAATGAAATACTACAAAAACAAATGGCATCAATAAAACCTGCAGCCCACAGATTACGAGAAAGCCAGATTACGAGAGTCTTTCTGAAGACCTGCAAAGAAGGGGCTGATGATTCCAGAGTTGTAAGGCCACCACTAAGAAGGTCCTCACCAGCTTAACCAGCATTGGTGGCAGGCATGTGAGAAGGGCCTCTGTTGATGACCTCAGAGTGTCGGCAGGCTGGTAAGGGAGAAGGCAGTCCTTCAAGTTGCTTGGGCTATACTGTTCAAGGCTTTAAATCTTAAAACCAACACTTTAAATTGGGCTCAGAAACACACTGGCAACCAATGCCACATTGGTGTCATATGAACGGACTGCCCATCCCCCACCAATATACCTACTACAAAGCATTCTATGCAGAATTGCCCTGAGAGTCTGTTAAACAGAAAGCTCATTGATCTGATCTAAACAGAAGGCTTCCCCCATTCCTCTAGCTAATAATTCCTTCTGCTTAATGGTACATTTGAAGAAATAGTCACAATTTAAAGAGGAATGGTAATAATTTACATTTCCAGAGCTAGGAGAAAGGTGGTGCTTCATCCTTTTAAAAATCTGCAAAGTAGTCAGCATTTTCTGTTTTCCCTAAAGTCAAGAAAACAGACGAATAATTTAACATAATAGAAAGCTACAGACCAATGTTTTTCTTTAACGCCATGAGGTTCCCTCTTATCCCATCTCTTTCAGATGAATTTTCCCCCTCCTTTCTTTCTTTTAATGTTATGTTGCAAAAGATGGCATTCCAGTCTGGGCTGCTAGTTGTTAAATACATTTGATTTGCAAAAACACAAGAGAGCTAATTAACTTGTGCTGAAGAAGCATAATTTATTATAACAAATTAAGGGCATTTAAAAAAAATTGTTCTGCCACAGTGAATTTCAATGATCACTCATTCAAAATGAGGAGGTACAAACATTCCTTGTGTTTTTAGTACCATATTAGCAAACTAAACTGTAAATATATCTGTATGGCGAGGGCAACCCACACACTAAAAGGCATATTTATATAGCAATGTTATTTTTTTTTACAAACAATTTCCATTGTATTACTTCTATTATGTGTGTTTTTAAATTATATTCAGCTCAGTTACTAATTTACCTTAGGCCAATTGTCGCCCTCGTTATTACATCACACCAGTGGTGTTTAAGCTACAATAATTTAACACAGCCGTGCAATGGGAGTTGATAAAAAAAAAAAGAGATTTCGTCAAACAGTTCAATAAATGGATCCCATCTTTAAAGTTCATAAGTGATTAAATACATAAAACAATTTTAAAGTGTATATATATACATATACATATACTAGATTAGATAGATGATAGATAGATGATAGATAGATAGATAGATAGATGATAGATAGATAGATAGATAGATAGATAGATAGATAGATAGATAGATAGATAGATAGATGATAGAGTGTGGTGTAGTGGCTAGAGAGTTGGACTGGGAGATGGGAGGTCAGGGTTCTAGACGCCACTTGGCCATAGAAGTTCACTGAGTGACTTTGGGCCGGTCACAGACTCTCAGCCCAACCTACCTGACAGGGTTGTTGTAGTGAGGTTAGAGAGGAGGAGGATTTTATAACCCACCTTGGGTTCCTTGGAGGAAAAAAGGCAGGATATAAATGAAATATATAAATATTCCAATTCCTTTTCCAGTCACAAAAGATTAGAACACAATGACGCTTCCTACTTCCTGTGAATATCTATACCTGGCCACTTCAACAGCAAGGAATGGAAGGTTCAAAGGCAGGTGAATGGAAGGAGCATAATCCTTCCCTCATTTACTGTTTTCCCCTTCAAATCACACCCCCTGCTGCTTTCCCCCAGCTCAGGTTCCATGTTTATAATACCAAAGGAGGTCCCTGTCAGAGAAATGCAGCTTCAGCTTGTAAGGGCTGGAGGAGGAAAAAGATGAGGGGTTTTTGGCTCAATGAAATATAGCCGAATGGGCATTGGAATGAGCTGGGATCCTGGAAAGTTCACAGTAAAGTTATCCAAATGTATCTCCTACCAGATGGCTATTGCAGCCTTCCCCAACCTGGTGCCCTCCAGATATCTTGGGCTTCAACTTCCATCACCTCTAGCCACATGAACAATGGCCCTTCTGGCTAATAATGATGGGACTTGTAGTCCCACACAACTGGAGGCCACCATGATTGGGAAGACTGGGCAGTTGGAATGTATTCTACCCTGCAAGCAATCATTCCAAATGCAGTGTGGTGTGATCCCATGCAGATACAATCATAAGAACATAAAAAGAGCCATGCTGGATAAAGGATCCATCTAGTCCAGCATTCCGTTCACACAGTAGCCAGCCAACTGTCAACTAGGAACCCTCAAGCAGGACACAAAGGCAACAGCACCCTCCCACTCATGTTCCCCAGCAACTAGTGTATATAGGCTTACTGACTCTGATACTTGAGGTAGCACATAGCCATCAGAAGTAGTAGCCATTGATTGCCTTCTCCTTCAGAAATTTATCTCCCACCAATCAGCTCCATGGGATGACCCTGAGTTCCAGTATTATGAGAGAGAGAGAAATGTCTCCCTAGCCACTTCCTCCACATCATGCATAATTTTGTACACCTCTATCATGTCTCCTCTTATTCACCTTTTTTCTAAGCTAAACAATCCCAGCTGTTGTAACCTTTCTTCATACAGAAGGGGAGTTGCTCCAGCCTCTTGGTCATTTTGGTTGCCCTTTTCTGTACTAAAAGCATTGGCATATGTGTGTTTTATTGTTTTTTGTGATGTGTACAAGTCAGCAGAACAATACATCATATACATGGAACATGGTTCAAAACTCACCTCAGTCACTAACTCACTTAATGCTAGCTACCATTCTTTCAAATTCAAGCAACCACCATCCTGATGTGTAATACCAGCAAAATAATACAGACCTTCTTCTCAGTGTTGTTGTAGGGAATGATGAGATCATGTATGTGAACAACCAGGAAAAACGCTATATCTGTTCCTCCCCCCACTTCATGTCAATTGACAAGACAAGCCAGTTAATAATATACAATGTTCAAACTATAATAAATAATGCCCCAAAATAACCATAGCAGGACCAATGAAACCTCAAGGAATTTAAAAGAGCCAAATAATAATAATAATAATAATCTAAAAATGGCTAATCATGCAATACCAAAAACAAAAGTAGAGACCAAAGAAAAGAAGAACTGGTATCGATACAGCCCCAATGGGGTGTTGGGCTTCTTTCATCCCAAGGGCTGAATTCGATTTCAAAGAAACTTTTGGGGGCTGCATTCCAGTGGTGGGTGGGACCAAAGGCAAAAGGGGAGGAGCCAAAATACAAAACATGTAAGCATATTATAGCTTAAAGCTCTTCCTGCTGGTAACTAAGGCCTCACCTACACCTGCAGCCCTTTAGGGAGTGGGGAGGGACGATCAAGGAGTTTTCCACTTCTGGGGCCGTCCCTCAGGGGCCACATGCCAGCGAGTTGTCCTGGAAGTAAAGAGGGATGTTCCGGGGCGCCATTGTTTTTTTTTTTTTTTTTTTTTAAGAGGAGACATTTGCGCAATTGTGCAGGCATGATCCTGAGCAAAGGAATTATTTGTTTAAAAGAACAACAAACTCACACCTGAAGATGCCAAGCACCATCCCAAAGATGGTGAAAATGCTCTCCCCTCACCCTAGGGTGACCATATTTTGGAAACCAAAAAGGAGGACAACATGGCCGCCCCAAGGGGGCATGCCCACCAACATGCCCAGTCCCCAAGGGGGCGTGCCCACCTGAACATGGCCTTGATCACATGTCTGGTTTCACAGACACAATTAAGACAAACTGTTCTACGTAACATCTTAATGTTAAAATCACTGATATAAAGAACAAGTTAGACATTCATTGTATCTGAAATTAACTTCACTCACTCCTACTTTTTTTTAGCTTTTGCTGTACTTTGAAGCTTTTGCTATACTCTGTGTGATACAGTTTCCCTTTCCTTCAAATATCTTTTCTGACTGCAAATCCTTCACTGGATGACCATAGTCTCACCTTTCCTAACATTTAACACTCTTTCTCCATTACCTTTCTCATACCCATACTCACAGATTCAGCATAGTGCTACCACTGAACAGGTGCAGTAAAATCTAGTACAACAAACTAGCAACCTAGCATTCAGAAAGAGTATAAAATATAATTACCCTGTAAACATTGGCCATGGAACAAAATGGACTAAAGGCTTGCAATCACTTCTCAGTTTAGCCAGATCCACACCAAGCAGGATATAGCAGTGCGAAAGCAGTATATAAAAGGCAGGAGCCACACTATTGCTTTATAGCAGTATTGAAGTGCACTGACAACTGCTACGGCCCATTGACACATACCATATCCCACTATATCCTACTTGGTGTAGATCTGGCCCTTGTTTCAAGTTCAGGTTTATCAGTGAGAAACTACTCTAAAAATGTGTCGTTATATCTCTGGTTCATTAGCCATGTAAACAAGACCATGGTTAGTAGCTATACAAAGAAAGGTTGGAACAGTTGCCCATTATCACAATGCTAGCTAAACAAGGATCTTTCCCTCCTTTTATCCAAATATTTCTTGAATTTACACTGCCTCAGTGTGCAGAGAACAAAAATCCCATTCAGGGACCCAAAGAAAACTGCCCAAATAAATGACAGGTACAAGTCCCATTGATTTCAATAAAGCTTACTCCCAGATAAATGAATATAGGATTGCAGCCTCTTCACATCTGTTCACCTTACACTAGCAAGTGCAAGCCTGTCAAGGACAACCATGCATTTACAGAACCTGGACTCGTGGATCATATAACCAACAGGTGCTCTCCAGAAAGATGCTTTCAGAGCCTAGGAGATCCAGACACACTCAAAGAAGTCAAGCAAATCCACGCTAGGCACTCATAGCCTACCATCGGGGATTTTACTGAGGCAACCGCCCCATCATTCCAGATGTTCTTAAATGAACTAAAGCCTAAACATGGCCATGGAAGCATCCATATCAGAATGAGATAAAAATGCCGACTAAAAGTGGTAAGACTGACCAAAAAATAAAGAACCAAGCTACACAGAGAGGAATACAGTAAGGATTGTCCATACGTAAGAAAAGAGAGATTATGAAGGGCACTTCAGCCTTTGCAAATGAGTTGAGGGTTACTTAGTTAGATTTAGACTTATTTCAATATATACGTGTGCAATCTTATGCATGTTTAGACAAAAAATAGAGAGAGAGTAACTTTGAAAAAGGTGATTTGGGGTGGGAAATCTGCAGCTGGGGGGTGGGGATTGCTGAACTCTACATGATCGTCATAATACAAATGGTTTGCATAACATGTAAATAAAGCAACACTGCCTCCCAACAAATAGCACTCCTGATGGCCTAATAATAATAATAATAATAATAATAATAATAATACTTTACAAGTATGAGCAGTAGAATTCACTCAGAGGATGCACCATCCATTCTTCCTAGGCTAATGATTTGTCAGCTTGAAGTTTTCTCTCTGGGAGCTCCCCACACACCCATAGGAAAAACTGAATTGTGGAATCTTTTCTTTGTGTTTTGGGTGGCTGGCAAAGAGTTAGGGCAAAACCCTTCCACTCTCTGGAGGCTTAGAAGGACACACCTACCCATAAGCTGCTTTGGGGAGTTACTCTTAAGATCTTGATTAAAGTTCAGTCTGGAGTCCTATGCTTGTTTAAATGGGAAAATGTTCTTTAACTCCCAGCCAGCCATGCCAACTGGGGAATACTGGGACTTGTAGGATTTTTTTTCCTGTCTAAACCTGGATAGGATTGCACCTTTGTGAAATAGTTTTTATTTTTAAAAGCAACTTGTCTCAACTTCTGTTTAGCTGGTTATAATATAGAACTGGAAACTGAAGCGCTGATGCTACATTCTTGCCCTGGAAGTTTCCCATGCACCCCACATTATGAGCAAAACAACATATATTTAACATAACACATCTCCAAATACCTTATAATATATATTGAAATATACATTAAATTCTTTATGCTCACATATTTCCATCAGAGGTGGAAAAGTTGTTCCTATGAGCAATATTACGGTGCAAACATTATTACATTTCATGCTATCTGTAAAATGCAACACAAACTTGGGATTTTAATTATAGAAAACTTATTAAGTCTCCTGGGGAAGCATATCTACGCACCTGGCTGCTTTGTTCTCATTTGTAACCCTGCTAATTACTTCCTCTGTCAGGGCTCATGTTCCTGGTGCTGCCGCGCTCATGCTCCCACTGCCGTGCTTGTGCTCCATGTGCTCCTGCCGCGGCGCTCCCCATGCTGCAGCGGTGCCAGCGCCACTCGATTCCAGAAGTGCAAAATCGGGCCTCTGCCGCATGCGCTCTGGACTTCTTGGGCTTGTCGCTGTGGCGCCAAACCCCGAGGAGCCTGAAGCATGCTCAGAAGAGGTGGCAGAGGCCCAATTCCAAAAGTGACGAAATCGCCCTTCCCCCGCCTCTTCTGCACGACCTCTGGCATCCTTGAGGTTTGTTGCAAAAGCTACAAGCCCCGAGAAGGCTGCAGGCTGCGCGGAAGAGGCGGGGGAAGGGCGATTTTGTCAGTTCCGGAATCGCCCCCCCCCCCCATCTCTCCCGCGCAGCCTCCAGCCTCCTCGGGGCTTGTAGCTTTTGCAACAAGCCCCAAGAAGGCTGCAGGCCGCACGGAAGAGGCGGGGGAAGGGCGATTTTGTCAGTTCCGGAATCGCCCCCCCCCCATCTCTCCCGCGCAGCCTCCAGCCTCCTCGGGGCTTGTAGCTTTTGCAACAAACCTCGAGGAGGCCGCAGGCCGCGCAGAAGAGGCGGGGGAAGGGCGATTTTGTCAGTTCCGGAATCGCCCCCCCCCCATCTCTCCCGCGCAGCCTCCAGCCTCCAGCCTCCTCGGGGCTTGTAGCTTTTGCAACAAGCCCCGAGAAGGCTGCAGGCCGCGTGGAAGAGGCGGGGGAAGGGCGATTTAGTCAGTTCTGGAATCGCCCCCCCCCATCTCTCCCGCGCAGCCTCCAGCCTCCAGCCTCCTCGGGGCTTGTAGCTTTTGCAACAAACCTCGAGGAGGCCGCAGGCCGCGCGGAAGAGGCGGGGGAAGGGCGATTTCGTCAGTTCCGGAATCGCCCCCCCATCTCTCCCGCGCAGCCTCCAGCCTCCTCGGGGCTTGTAGCTTTTGCAACAAACCTCGAGGAGGCCGCAGGCCGCGCGGAAGAGGCGGGGGAAGGGCGATTTTGTCAGTTCCAGAATCAACTCCCTGTCTCTCCCGCGAGGTTTGTCACAATAACGATGCTAGGAAGGACATCATTATAGAAGGATCCACATGGGCCTTTCTAGGCTCTCTGGAGCAGCGGTCTGGGCTCCTGGTGGGTCGGCGTGATGGCGGCGACCCACCGGGAGCCTAGACGGGCGGTGGGGTAGGCTGGAAAGGCCCGTGTTGATCCTTCCATATTCGGCCCTTTTTAGCTCCACCCACGCTACGTACGTGCTTTTTGAGTTTCGTCGCCATTGCGCCAGCCCCCACAGAGCCCGTATGTAGCGTGGGCGGAGCTAGGAAGGGCCAACTACAGAAGTATCAATACGGGCCTTTCTGGGCTCTCTGGAGCGGCGGTCTGGGCTCCTGGTGAGTCGCCGTGATGGCGGCGACCCAGCAGGAGCCTAGACGGGCGGCGGGGGAGGCAGATTTTCCGGATTTGGGGGCTGAAACAAGGATTTCCGCCCGGATCCTCATTTCCCGCCCATTTTCCGGACTTGTCCGGGGGTTTCCGGTCCTCTGGTCACTCTACCTCACCCCCAATGCCCACGAACTCCCCTCGCACAGCTCTGTATCCATTTCCTGGGCCCTGCTACTTGTAGGGAAGAGGGGGGACCCCGAGAGGGAAAACCACACCACCTGCAGAGCTCGGGAAGGTCCCGAGACAGCGAGAAAAACTGGGAAAAAAGCAGTCCCAGCTATCCCAGGAGAACTGAGTGCTCGTCCCTGGTTCACCCCAAGATCAGCTTTGCGTCATTTGGATAATGGCAGGTGTAGACAAGCCCTAAGCCTCAGGAGTGTCATTTCAACCTGTTGGAGGGAGCCTATCTACACTACTGCTTTAAAAGCTTTAAAACAGTTTAAAACAGTTTATAACAGTATTGAGAACTGTTGAGGCCCAGGACACACTCCATATACAGTTTTCAAAACGTTTTCAAAGTGTTGTGGCATCCACCTTTGGAAAGCTTTTCCTACACTGGCTCACCTTACTGTTTTGCTGCTGTTGCCATTGTTGTTCTTGATGATTTTAATGTTAGCTTTTATTGTGTTAATTGCTATTTTACTGTGTATGTTTTCATTGCTTTTAATGTTTTAAACTATTTTATGTATTTTATTGTTGTAAGCTGCCTTATGAAGGCTTCTGCCCTGAAAGGCGGCCAAGAAATGTTTTAAATAAAATAAATAAATATATTTTTTTGGTTCTGGATGAAAATCTTTTACATTTTTCAGGCATATTAGATCTCCTAGGCTTTATTCTGCTGCTGTGATTGTATGGTTTGTGTCATATATAATTTTATAGCTTCCTTTTTTTCCTCTCAGATTTCAAATTGTGTCTTTTACTATTTTATGGTTTTAATTGTTTTACTATTTTATTATTATTATTATTATTATTATTATTATTATTATTTCAATTTATATCCCCCACCCCATAGCCGAAACTCTCTGGGCGGTTTACAAAAATTAAAAACATTGAGCATTAAAAAACTGATATACAAAATTTAAAACCATAAAAAGCATAAAAACAAGTTATAAATACAATATCATTTAAAACAACTATTCTGGGTCAAACAACAACAACAAACCTCTCAACATACACTGTTAAATGCCTGGGAGAAGAGGAAAGTCCTAACCTGGAGCTGAAAAGATAACAATGTTGGTGCCAGGTGAACCTCGTCAGGGAGATCATTCCATAATTGGGGGGCCACCACTGAAAAGGCCCTCTCCCTTGTTGCCACCCTCCATGGTTCCCTTGGAGTAGGCAACCGGAGGGGGACCTTAGATGTGAATCATAATGTACGGGTAGGTTCGTATCGGGAAAGGCGTTCCATCAGCTGTTGTTATTGTTATCTTCATTTCTGTATCACCCAATGGCTGAGGCTCTCTGAGTGGTTCACAAAAACTCACAAAAAATACAACCACAACATTATAAACACCACACAACAGCACATAAAACAAACAACATTATAATAAAACACAGGCTAAAAATCTTAACATACAAAATTTAAAGCAATTTAAATAGCTAAAAAAAAAATCAATACACAATTTCAGTTGACATAAGTGCCCCTATCATGTGTCATTAAACGCTTGGTAGTCTTAACCTGGCACCAAAAAGATGACAGTGTTGGCACCAGGTGGGCCTTGGTGGGGAGTACTCATTCCATAGTCAGCAGGCCACCACTGAGAAGGCTCTCTCCCTTGTTGCCACTTTCCAAGTCTCCTTCAGAGGAGGCACTCAGATGTTGATCATAGGTTCATATTGGGAGAGGTGTTCCATCAGGTATTGTGGTCCTGAGCCATGTAAGGCTTTTTAGCTAACATGGCATAGTAATACTGAGGGGCAGTATATGAATTAATAAATCAAATTAGAATAAATAGTGGGGCTCCTGATGTTCCATTTAGATTATTGGTCAGTCTCCCCAGGCCATCTCAATGCAGCTGAGTAGTCATTCAGAAGGACAATACTACTCTGTTCATTTGGGCATGTCCCTGAAAGACTATACCACCAACCAAACCCTATTTTAAAATAGTATGATATTTTAGTATATCAGTTTAATGCATTCCAATTACCATTCAGAAATTCAATCTATTCTAATGGTCATAGAATCATAATAGAATTCGAAGGGGCCTATAAGGCCATCGAGTTCAACCCCCTGCTCAGTGCAGGAATCCACCTTAAAGCATACCTGACAGATGGTTGACCAGCTGCCTCTTGAATGCCTCTAGTGTGGGAGAGCCCACAACCTCCCTAGGTAATTGGTTCTATTGTCGTCTTGCTCTAACAGTCAGGATGTTTTTCCTGATGTCCAGCTGGAATCTGGCTTCCTGTAACTTGAAGACGAACAAAGAAGGAAAAAGCACCAATCACATGAAAAACTGAAGGAGACTTGCTCTGGTGCGAATTTAAACAGGTTCTTTAATCCGTTATAAAAACACTTTTCCAATTCTTAGATTAGCCCAACATTTCGGATTACCAATCAATCCTTCTTAAGGAGCTATACTGAATTAAAATAACATTTGTAACTATTTTATACAAAACATTTAAATCCTACTTCATGACAATACCATTTCTGTGCACGACATACTGTCATACCACATAAGCTTTCACTGTCTCTTGTTTTATTCAGTTTTATTTAGTTTTGCCCACAATTGCATTTTATCTTTAAAGATTTTACATTGGAAACACTCTCTCAGTTGTGTCTTCTATCTTTTTATACAGTCACAACTGGACCTTATTTTTTGATACACTTTTATTTTCCACAAATCAAAAAATAAGGTCCAGTTGTGACTGTATAAAAAGGTACCATTGATAAGCACTCTTTGAGTCCGATTCTGTAGCCAACTGTGGATCCATCTAATAGTTGTTCCATCTAGCTTATTTTCTCTAGTTTGTGAATCAGAATGTCATGGGGCACTTTGACAAAAGCTTTGCTGAAGTCAAGATTTACTATATCCACAGCATTCCCACGGTCCACAAGGGAGGTTACCCGATCAAAACATGAGATCACATTAGTCTGACACGATTTGTTCTTGACAAATTCATGCTGGCTTCTCATAATCACTGCATTGTTTTCAAGGTGCTTACAGAATGACTTCTTTATAATTTGCTCAAAATTTCCCAGGGATGGATGTCAGACTGACTGGTCTGTAGTTCCCTGGTTCCTCCATTTTGCCCTTTTTGAAGATAGGGACAACATTAGCCCTCCTCCAGTTGTCCGGCACTTCACCCGTCTTCCATGATTTCGCAAGGATAATTGACAGTGGTTCTGAGAGTTCTTCTGCCAGCTCCTTTATTACTCTAAGGTGCAGTTCATCAGGCCCTGGAGATCAGTGTCAATCTAAAATAATGCTATTTTAGTAAATCTGTTCTTTACATTATGCCTTCTTTGGTATTATATGTGGCAGCCTCATCTGTTTCAAGGGTGCCATCAATTTGGTGTAGGGGACTCCTTGGGAGAACTGCACATCATTTAGCTACCTGCTATTTTTTCCATGTCTACCATCTCTGCCCACTATGGACATCTTTACCTGCCCCACCTTACCTTTGCCCCCCCACACACACACACTCACCAGCATTTATATTGAAATGCAATGTAGCATGGCAAAACTTCCAGTGCAAAACAGTTAAAAATGAATGGGGGAAGAAAAATCCATTCATTTCATTTGTTCAGATTCCCATCAATTGATTCCTATGACAAAGGTTGGACAAATGGGGCTCTGTCATTAATTTTTCCATTTGATTTCAAAACTGAATGCACACCCCTATGCAAAAGGGTGGAGGACCTTGGCTCAGAACTCGAGTCAGTCATGTACTCTCCTCAGTGGTGGTTAGTTACATGTTTTCTATGCATTCGGTGAATGTGCATAAAAAATGGTGTGGCATTGCAGTGGCGGGTTCCATCCCAACCTACCTGCTTCCATTAGAATATCTGGAGAGAGACCCACATGTACAAGTGTACACAGGGAAGCAGGACAGGCATCAAGAGTAGGCATGGCTGGGCACCTGCTGAGGATATGTTTCGGTACTCAATGAGAAGAGCCCCCTGGACTTGATTCTCCTCTTCACCACTACAACATGGGTTAGATCTGCACTCTTGCTTTATAGCAGTATTTGGGGCACATTCTACGTTCTATATACCACTTTCATAGTGTTATATCCTGCTTTTTATTCCACATTCGTAATGATTTGAAACAAGGTGTAGATTTGGCCCTGCTTATTCACCTGCCTCTTTATCTGGCCCAGACAATAATGGCGGTGAGAAAAAGGAGCAGTAGATGTCGCTGCCCTTCTTGCTCACTGGCTCCCTGTCTGTTGAACAAGCAAGTGGTAGCAATAATGAGAAACTGGATGAGGAACAAGAGCAGTTGGTGACAATGCAATGAGAAGGAGGCTCACAGCTCAATGAAAATGTCAACCCAGGCCCTTTCCACACCATGGGGTGTAGTGGGCTGGAGGGCCGGCAAACCCGGAAGTAGCCACTTCTGGGTTCATTGTGATGAATTCACATCACTGGCATGATGGCCTGGTCTGCTCCCGGGCCATCACGCCATTGCGCCTGCCAATTTTTCTTTTAGTTTAACAGAGAAAAGTGCATGAGCACTCCAGCGAACAAAGTAAGTTTTTTAAAAAAACATGCGCAATCCAACCCCCCTCCCCCACCATCCTGGGGATAGCGATTCTGCTTCCTCCCCTCTCCTGATGGCCTTGGAGCCACGTGGTGCAGCTCCATGGCCATCGGTGCAGCCACGCTTATTTGCGAGTAAGCACAGCTGCACTGGAGCGGGTGGCCACATCTTCTGTGGTCCTGGGAACTTCCCGGGACCGCAGAAAAATTTGGGATTTTTCAGGTTCCGGGGAACCAGGTAAAATCCTGTGCCCACACCCCTGCCCCCGGTACTCTCTATGCATCATGAGGACGCACAGTGAGCAGCCAGGGTCCATCCCAGGCATTTTGCCTGGTGTGGAAAGGACCCCGGTATGCAGCTGCTGTGAAGTAGACAAATTCCATGTTAGTCATAATTAGGAAATGAACTGAGATTAAAACTGCCAAGATCATACTGCCCTTATATGAATCTATGGTATGACTTCACTGGGAATAGTGTGTGCCATTCTGGTCAACACGCCTAAAAAAAGATACTGTAGCATTGGAAAAACTGCAGCAAAGGGCAGCTAAAATGATCAAGGGGTGGAGCACACATACCACTCCCATGAGGGAAGGTTACAGCAGTGTGGATTGTTTAGCTTGGAGAATAGACGAGTAATGGGAGACATGATAAAGATGTACAAAATCATGCATGGTGTGGAGAAAGTGGATAGGGAGACATTTGTCTCCCTCATAATATTAGAACCAGGGTTCATCACATGAAGCTGATTGGTGGGAAATTCAGGACAGATAGAAGGAACTACTTCTTCACACAGAGCATAATTAAATGCTGGAATTCGCTACCACAAGGGACAGTGTTGGCCACCAGTTTAGATTAAGGTTAAAAGAGGGTTAGATAATTTCCTGGTGGAGAAAGCTATCAGTGGGCTTGTTCAGACAACAAGCTAAGCCATGGTTAGGCCACTAACCCTTTAGCAGGAAGTGGTTAGTGAATGTGTTTAAACTGTGGTTATGTAGCCACCATGGTTAGGAATGATTCACACAACATAAGTCATGGTTCTCATGACATGCTAAGCCATAATGTTTAGCTCAAAGTGCTTAGCCATTTAGCATGTTGTCTAAATAGGGACAGACACTACTAGTCATAATGACTTTACACTATCTCCAGTATCAGAGGCAGTATGCCAATTCCCCATGTTCTGGGGAACATGGGCAGGAATATGCTGTTACACTCATATCTGCTTGTGGGTTCCCATGGGCAGCTGGTTGGCCACTATGTGAACAGAATGCTGGACCAGATGGATCCATGGTGTTCTTATGTTCTTAGGGAGGGAGCCCTGGATGGTGTCTTGCCCAAGAGTGATCAAAAACCTGGAGATAGCACTGTAAGGCGGGCCCTCTCCAACTTATCAGGAACACTTGAGAAACATGGTTCCTAACTGCATGGAAAGAGCCCTCTCTGCGTACAGCTGTATGAGCAAGGTCTCTGTACAGGTGTTCTAAAGAATGTGTATAGGTTGGGGGAGAGCCTACGATCATGATAATGTGCACATCCCCTGCTTGTTTATTTGAATACATTAAGAATGCATTATATACTTATATATACATTATATATGATATATACATATATAATGTATATTATATATACATTATATGCTTATATGTCTGCCAGTGTTTCCCAGATGTGAAATAGGAAAATCAGTGAGTAACCTAATTTCCAATGTTGCTGTGAGGATGACTCATATGAAGACTGCAAAGTGGTGTAGTGGTAAATTGTGAAGTGCAGATGCTCATCACGACTGTCCCTATAGCCATGACCCCAAGGAAAGGCCAAAACTGCAAGCAACTGTATTGATCTATATCAACAAACAAGTTCTAGCAGTTTTAATCTCCAGGAGGATTGGGTCTTTTGTAAGTGCCCATTCAACCCACTCCAAAATACTTTGCATTACAACAGGGAACAATGTAATGTTGCTGGGGAAATTCATTTCTCCCTCCTCCCCTGCCCCCGCCGCTACTGTGAGGATTGCAGCTAAGCTCAGAGGGAACAAGGCATTCTGAATGGTGGGTGGCAGATGATATCAGCATCCCTGTGAGCCCTGGCTCCACTACACCCCTGGGTGTCAATAAATATTCTACCCAAAAGCCTAACAACCATCTTCTACTACACATGCACAATGGCAATAGTACTAACTTGGTGGTTCTTACCTAAATTAAGGACTCTCTAATATTAGGGGCCATACAAGCATTGACAAGTTTTGCTTTCTGGATTCTGTTCTTATTCTTCTTTGTCAGAGATTTTGTCTTCTGAGCTAACAGCAACAATTCTGAGCCCGGGGGAGACATCCTCACCGATAATGCATTGTATTTTTTCAATAGGTCACACCATGTTCTGTTAAAGATGTCGCAGTAGGACACACATCTAAGAGCGAGCATAACAAAATGGCCTTTATTTATAGGGAGCATAGCCTGTAATGTGTGGTTTCCAGCCCTGAGGTACACCATGGTGAGCCTGAAAGATTGCCGATTCTTTCCTGAAAACTTTGAGTGATTCCAGAGGTGTGGAGTTCTACTGTTTGGGGTAATTAATATACACTAACAAAGCAAAGTGATCATGCTCTCCTAGCATATTCATGCAAAATCAATGGCAATAGCTTACTCTGACGACATTTCTCATCCTGAGCAGGCAAACTGTGTTAACCAAGTCTCCCAATTAAAAAGATAACAAAAGGAAGAACAATTTTCTTTTCAGTTGCTGGCTGTTTTATAGCTGCATTTCAGAAATCATCTGGGGGAGAGGTGTAATTTAGCGGCAAAGCATTTTCTTTCTGATCAGAGGAAAAAGGAAACAAAGTTGATCAAACAGAAATAAAAAATGAAAGAAATTATTTGTAAAATACAAAAAGCACTATGATTTGTTAATCATTTTCAAAACTGTGTCACATGCTATCTGAATAACAATCTTCTCTCACTTTATCCATCAGGAGAGACAGGCATGTAACAGGCTGGCCAATTTATAATAAACAGCCTTTTTATACTAGACTGATTGCAGAGATGTTACTTTAATGGAGAATACTGCATATGATATTAAAATACAGCTAAAATGCCAAATAGGCTGATTTTGCATGGTTTTATTCATACTGAACCATTCAGCATGTTGAAATCTATAGGTGGTCCTGGAATAAATTTGAACAGTCCATCCACCTTATCAGATGACACATAACTAGACCCCAGGAAATAATGATGGCCTGTTCTATCGGCATCGTACTCAAAGATGCAAGCACTACCATGATACTGTACATCAGTCTTTATTATTAAGGGCTTCTTGTATAATCATTTAGCCAGAGATAATAACCCCTTAATTCCCCTTCAGCATCACATTTGGCAACATGTTCAAAAGATAAATAACGAGGGCTAAAGCTAGTTAAAAGTAAAGAATCAGAATCATATACTTTGTTCATCCATGGGAGGATCTACACTACTGCTTTATAATGGTTTATAACAGTTTTGACAACTGTTCAGGCCCAGGACACATTACATATACCATTTTCAAAACATTTTTGAAGTGTTATATACTGCTTCGTGTAGATCTGGCCATGTTGTGGTCTCTGGGTAAGAAATCAAGTAGACAAACCACAGCTGCAAAATTCAGATCAATTTGAGGGATGGAGGGAAATCCAGGGGATGACCACACCCTGGCTTTAGTTTCTTTTGGATGAGAGAACATTGGAGATTTAAGGTGTGTTCTTAACATTGGCTCTATTCACAAATATGCAAGTAGAACATTTGTGAAGACAACCAGGCTGAAGACCTCCCAGAGAGCAACTTGAGCAGCCCCCAAGGCTACATTTTCAGTTGCAGCTATTTCCCCACCCAGCTGCAGCCTCCAGTTCACCCATCTCACACCATTTCTAGAAAGGATTCTGCCTTGAGTGCCATTTCTGGAAAGGATTCTGCCTTGAGTGCCACAGATCAAATAAATACATAAATAACCTCTCAAGAGAGGCTCTGTGAAGGTTTGCATCAGAGATAGAAAGGGGCAGGAGAGCCCCATTCCACAAGCATTTGTGTTTCTTTTGTTCCAAACCTGTGTCTTTTTCAGAATGGCACAGATGTAATAAGGATTTGTTCTGCCTTCAAAATACACATTAGCTGCTTTGTAATCTTTGTACACCAGGTTTAAAGACCTTTTTGTCCTCTGCGATGAGAAACCAGAGATGATTTTTTTTTCTGACTTGGGGATCCCCAGTATAGAAGTGTGGAGGGGGAACACATACGCCTTCATATGTGAAATGTGACACAGGGCACCATGGGAGATATAGTTCACCCAAGAACTGCTACAAAAGCATCCCCTCTTCACTGTTGCACTCACCAGCACTGCTGAGTCAAAATAAGGAAAGGGATGAGTGGAGTGTATTTGCAGGACAGCACCAACATGGGTGACTTTTGGAATCATGGAAGGGCAGAGAGGCAAGCAGGAGGTTAATATTTCTCATTAAATGCTACATAACTCCAAGTGGAGGAGGAGGAGGAAGAGGAAGAGGAGGATGACTATGATTTCTATACCAGCCAATAGCCAAAGTTCTCTGGCCAGTTCACAAAATTTACAAACCATAAAATAAAATATAGTAAAACATAGTATAAAAACTTTAACATACAACATTTAAACAATTTCAACAGCTAAACCGTGTTTATAAAATCATAGAATCATAAAATAGTAGAGTTGGAATGGGCCCATAAGGCCATTGAGTCCAACCCTCTGCTCAATGCAGGAATCTACCTTAAGGCATACCTGACAGACGGCTGTCCAACTGCCTCTTGAATGCCTCTAGTATGGGAGAGCCCACAACCTCCCTGGGTAATTGGTTCCATTGTCATCTTGCTCTAACAGTCAAGAAGTTTTTCCTGATGTCCAGCCGGAATCTGGCTTCCTGTAACTTGAGCCCATTATTCCATGTCCTGCATTCTGGGTTGATTGAGCAGAGATCCTGGCCCTCCTCTGTGTGACAACCTTTCAAGTATTTGAAGAGTGCTATCGTGTCTCCCCTCAATCTTCTCTTCTCCAGGCTAAACATGTCCAGTTCTTTCAATCTCTCCTCATAGGGTTTTGTTTCCAGACCCCCTAATCATCCTCGTTGCCCTCCTCTGAACACGCGCCAGTTTGTCTGCATCCTTCTTGAAGTGTGGTGCCCAGAACTGGATGCAATACTCAAGATGGGGCCTAACCAGTGTTGAATAGAGGGGAACCAGTACATTGCACGATTTGGAAGCTATACTTCTATTAATGCAGCCCAAAATAGCATTTGCTTTTTTTGCAGCCACATCACACTAGACTGGATAAAGACAGCTGACATAAATGGCCCATTATATGCCATTACATGTGTAGATAACATCATGTGCACTTTGGCCCAGACTCCTCAACCTCTGGTAGGCCTAACTGTCTCCCAGAGCCCTGATTCTTAACTGAACTGGCTTGTAACTGAAAGGATCCATAATCTGTCTCAGACCAATCCTCTAGTGCAGCATTGGGGAACCTCTTTCATCCCAAGAGCCAAATTCAATTTTAATCTTTCAGAGGCCACATTCCTGTGCTGGGTGAGGGCAGAGCCAAAACTATAAAAAAAAATATTGGCAAAGTGTAGCTTGAGGCTTAGGAAATGCATTTCACCATTTTGGAATGGGTAAAGAAGAAAAAAACTACAGAAGCTGGGAAACCACCAAATCATCTATGGATGGGAAAAGGAGGTGGAGCCAGGAAAAAGGGGTGGTACCATCTGGGGAACCCCAGAGGGCCAGACTTGGCCACAGAGCCTGAAGTTCCCCATCTCTGCTCTAGTGGTATGAAATAAATTTGAATGATACCTTTTACATTCTGCAGGAAGGATCTCTAGGAGAGTGATCATCCTTGAATGGCTTATGGGCTAGCTCAGACTCCTCACCTACAAAGTCTGAAAAGCTAGTCCCAGGCATTGGAGGCTGGTGGATCTGATATTGGTGGAGCTGTGAATCTATTGTGGGGTTCAGTCACAGCCAGCCAAACCTCAGAAGGAACTATCCATGGTGCTGAAGGTATTTAGGGACTAGGGCTTTTGTAACTTGGATATCTCCTTTAGAGTTCTGGCTGTTTCTGACTCAAATCCAGAATGGATTCACAGCCCCACTGAAGTCGGAGCCACTAGCTTCCACTGGTTCAGATTCTGGCATTGCACTCTGTTCCTCCTCAAAGAGGACTGTGGGGTGTTGTCCTCCTTCACCCTCTATTTCCAATGAATTCAGAGGCTGTGAGGAGTTCGCACTGGAATGATTCTGGCTTGAGGAGCTTGTGGGTCACACAACACACACAGCCCTTTGCATTGAAACTAGCTCCATTCAGCTTATTTTGTCCTTGAGTTCAACCAAACTCCTGGTAGGTGGGAAGATAAGGGAGATCCTTCCCACGAGGCGACAGTTCTTGAAACTGCTGCTAGCTCTGTGATACATGAATGGAGCTGGGGCAGGCCTCTTACAGATTATATTAGAGCAGCTTTCCCCAACCTGCTGCCCTCCATATGTTTTGGACTACAACCCCCATCATTCCTGAACGCTGGCCATGGTGGGTGAGTCTAATGAGAGTTGTACTCCAATATATCAGGTTGGTACCAGATTGGGGATGGCTGCACTAGACTTTATTATGTGAATATGCTAAGTATCAAGCTATGCCAAATAAATAGTAAACTTTTTTTAAAAAGATAAAGTGGTGAGAAAAAGTTTGTGAACCCTAATTCCATAGTTTTACCATGATAGCCTTCATGTTGCAGTCCTTTTCTAAATATCTAATTGGATTTATACTAACCAATTCCATGTCTTGTGAAATAAAGCAATGTATAAATTAGGCAGACAATGAGTACTGAAGACTCAGGGTATGTGCAAAAGTAAGTGAACCCCTGGTTGCCTCAACTCAATGATTAGAATAATTAGAATCAAGTGTTTTAAGTAATTAGGCAAATCTTCAGGGGTGAGTTTGGGAGGCCCCACCCTATGAAAGGATCAGAAACTTTGAGAGTTTGGTCTTCACCATATAGTCATGTGGAAAAACATCATCCCATCATCAAAAGACATATCAGAGGACCTCATTAAAGCAGTTATTGCTGCTCATCAGTCTAGAAAGAGTCACAATACCATTACTAAGGATTTGGGGCTCCATCAATCAGACAGATAATCTACAAAGAGAGAAGATTCAAGACTATAGTCACTCAACCTAGGAACAGACATCCTACCAAATTCTCTCTAAGATCAAAATGGCACGTCATCCAGGAGGTCAAAAGGAACCCAAGAGTAACATCCAAGGACCTGCAGGCCACTCTTGCCTTGGCTAATGTCAGTGGCAGCACCAAGGGGGCAGGGGGCACCGTCCTGGGCAGCCTCTCCCCTTCAGCCTCTTAGAGCCCTTTCCCTTCACTTAGCATAAGGGAGCCAGGCAAGCCCAGATGCGGGTTGATTTCTGCTGATAATCACCTACACTTTCCAGGTACTGGTAGTAGTATTTTTTTAATATTCCATCACGACTTGTTAGGGCTATTAGCCCTTTCCACTTACAAGCAGTATACAGACTTTTTTATGTTGCTACTAAATCCCTGTAAGATCCCAGGCTGAAATTAGGAGTGGGGGAAGAATTTGTAGGAAGGGGATGTTTAAAGCTTTCCAGCCATTGCTGCTCTCTCACACACCCTTGCCCCAAACCCTGATTTTTGCCTTCGCTGGGAAAAATACAGAGTGGACTAGTTTCTCTCTTGCCCCCCCTGCATATTTGCTAGGTTGGTTGGGGGTAGCTGCTAGAGAATAGCTTTAAAAAGAACCTTGCCCAATCTTGCATTGTCTAGATGGTTTGAACCACAACTCCTAGCATTCCTGACTATTGACCATGCCAGCTGGGGCTAATGAGGGTTTAAGTTCAAAACCACAGGAGAGCACCAGATTGGGGAAGGCTGGTATAGAGGAAGACTAGCTGGCAATGTAAACACTAAGATTCCTTCCTCTCTTCTTAAATGCAGCTTTCCACTTATTTTCATTTTAAACTTTTTTAACAGGCAGAACTTTGGAGAAAAGTTTTATGCTTTTACATTTTATATTGTAATTTATAAGGCGCTTTGTGGTTTTGATTGTCATGACCTGACCAGAGAGCTTCATTGTAAGAATTGATTTGCTCCAGTTTTTAGGCCAATGCAGCTGATGGCCAATGCAACTGATAGCAATTCCCAATTACCACACTTCCCATAAAAGACTGGCCAGCACTCAGTAAGGTTGTGGAGGAGCAGTTGAGGGGTGAGATGGCCTTTTTGCAGGAAGCCATGAAGGTGGCCCACCAGGAGGCAACCCGTAACATGGCTAGGCTGGAGCAGAGCGGCCTCGTGGCCACCCTGGAAGCTGTCACCAAGGACCTGGCCACCGAGAAACTCAAGAGGGCCAAGCTGGAGGAGGCAAGAACAGGGAGCTGGGAGGTGCACAACGAAGACAAGGCACCAAACACAAGAATTGCTTCCAGCGATCTTCCTGAGTGCTGGCCAGTCTTTTATGGGAAGTGTGGTAATTGGGAACTGCCATCAGCTGCATTGGTGTTCAGCCGGTCCCTGTCTGTTCCCGTGAAGTGCCACTCCCCAAACACTCCCAGGCTCAGCTGTTCCTCTTTTCCGGCTAAACCCTTAACTGAAGCACAACAATGGGATTAGATTAAGTTCTGATAATATTTGAGTTTGGAAATATGTGACAATCCTAGGGGATTACAAAACTTTTTTCACCACTATAGCCAGCTGTTATTATAACATTTGCTCTCATTATAATGTTTGTATCTATACCTGCCTGGACCCTAAGTTCAGCCCCAGAAGCACTCTCGGTGACCTTTTATTCTGTTTTAAACTTATGGTTTTATATTATGTTTTACTGTGTTACAGTTTTAAGCTGTGCCTTGTAAACTGCCCAGAGAGCTTCAACAAGTGGTTAGTATACAAATTAGATAGATAGATGATAGATAGATGATAGATAGATAGATAGATGATAGATAGATGATAGATAATTGTGTAACAAATACTTTTGACAATCTTAGCATTTAAAGGCTCAAATTTCATGTGGAACAGTAGATGGCTGACTAATATTGCTGGTTTTGTTTTATATATCATCATAACCACTTTTGAAAGCCAGTTTGCATCTTCTCCTAAGGTATGTAGATATAGTTGCAAAGTACAAATGGCAAATTTGGAAAAAAGTAAAGTGATGTACCGTCCATTTATTTGTAATATTTGCATAAATATTACTTATGGGAAAGTACTGAAAATTGCATGTATATGTGAGTGTGTGTTTTAAGGAAAGAAAGGGAATTCCTTTTATTTTCTAAATAGCAGACTTTTTTCTAAGTCTGGATCCAAAAATAATTGAATTTAACTGAAGATTTTATTTAGCATCTACTCTATCTTGTTACCATAAGCAATTCTTTACCCAACAAATACTTTTATATAGACCAGGATGCCAATGTACTTACAGAAGGCACACCTGGGATTTTTTAAAACATACAAAAGTTTAAGAGATAATTCAAATAAAAATTGAATTCAATCAATTTGAGATTTATGCTCTGTTCAGATTTGCTGTGTATAAATTCAGAGTTTGTGCTTCTGTGATATTTCATCATTTGATGTTTGGGAATTTCAGAATGGAGATGCAAAGTTTAATTTATTTATTTTAATGAGAACCATATTTCTCATTAAAATAGCCCCTTGCAATGTATACACTACACCAATCAATTTATTAGCAACATATTTCTGTTTCTTGTTGCATTGGTACTGGTATCCCCTTATAACTGCAGCCAGTGGATTGCTGGGAGTGCCATCCAATGCCCTGCAGGTGGATTTCTGCTCATGCAATGAGACCTCCTTCCATTTTCTCCCCCACCCCTGAATCCCTCTCTGTGCCCCAAATCTGCTCCAGAGGGTCCCCCAATCTCCAGAGCAAATTTGGGTGGCACAGGGGCTGCAGGGAGAGGGGGATCAATTCCCCCAAATTTGCCCATTCCATTGGTGGCTACATAATATTGAATTTCAACCTGTAACTTTATTATGGTTGAACTGTAAAAGCTTTGAAATTTAAATCTGGGTTTTGCAAGTCTTCATTTACAACCAAACCTGCCTCACAGATTTTTTCTAAGGATATAATGGTATAACCCCACATGTGAAGTATGCAAATCATATGGCCCGGGCCTACACGTATTGGACTCTACATGAACAGGCTCTTATGCACAATGTGCCATCCAATGCACAAATAGCTGGACCAGAGGTTTGGTGCACTCGGTGAGTGGGGGAGGGGGTTGGGGGAAGTTAAGCACAATCACAATCCCATAACCACATGTGAACCTGAAATGTCTGCACAGGGCTAGAGATCTATCTTTGCTACCACAATGAAGTCATGCAGTTCATTCAGTGCTGTGGAGTTTGGCAATGGACGTATGGCACATAAGAAGCTGCCTTATACCATGTCAGGATACTTGTCCATCGTGTATTGCTTATACTGACTGGCAATGGCTCTCCAGGGTAGGGATGTGTGAAAATTTCATTTTTGCTTGCCAAATATGTGAGCGTGCCACGTTTGACACTCTGAATGCTAGCATGAGCACATGTCCACCAAAACAATTCAAAAATTATCGAACACATGCTCGATTTTGACTGGTTCCCCATTCCCAGTTTGATTTGCACTCATTTCCAAATTTGAGCTTATGTCCTCAGCAGACTGAATCTGTTTCCTGACTCCTAGCTGAGCAGAGAAGAGAAGAGAAGAGGAAGCTGCCCCAGCTGGACTAGAAGGAATATAAGGAAGGGAGCTCCCAGAGAGCGAGCGATCAGAGCGAGTGAACAGGGAGAGCAAACAGGAGTTTGGCTGGGGGAGTTAGTCAGGGGAGGTCAAGGGGAGGTCCTTAACAAGATTCCAACACAAGCAGGAGACAGAAACAAAACAGAAAAGGATGCTATGGATGGAAAAGAGTCTCTAGTGGTGGTGACCTGCAAAGTGTGTGCAATGTTCATGTTCCTGCCTGGGATCAACATGACGTACACCTGCAACAAGTGCAAGCTGGTTGCATTATTGGGGGAAAAAGTGAAAGCACTTGAGCGGCGAGTGTCCACCCTCCAAGGAATAAGAGAAGGTGAAGAGTTCTTAGACAGAATGGTGGAACTGCAACAGCAACAAGAAGCACAAGAGATTGAAGAGCAACAGCAAGCCAAAGCAGACGTGGAGAATGCTGAGATAAGGAAAGCCAATGAAGAGGGAACTCCTTGGAAAAGGGTGACAGTTAGGAGCAGAAGAACTAGAAGACACTCTGCACCAGTGCAACTATTAGAGTTATGCAACCACTTTTAGCTACTGGAGGATGAGACAGGAGGACAGTCTGCAGAGGAAGAATTACAGGAGACCCCATGCAACAGTGAGCAAGAGGCAGAAGCTCAGTCGACCAAGAAAAAGAGAAGAATAGTCATTGTGGGAGACTCCCTGCTGCGTGGGATTGAAACTCAAGTATGTCACAAAGACCCATGGACTCACCAGGTATGCTGTCCCCCTGAAGCACAGATTAGAGATGTGACTGAAGGGTTGCCAAAGCTCATCAAGCCCATTGACACATATCCTTTTCTTCTCATCCATGTGGGAACAAATGATATTGCCAAGCGGAGCTACAAAGAAATCGCGTCCGACTTCGAAGCTCTGGGAAAGAATCTCAAGAACTTTGGGGCCCAGATAGTTTTCTCATCCATCCTCCCAATTCTTGGAAAAGGAATAGAAAGGGAAAGAAAAATACTCCAGGTGAACAACTGGCCACAAAGGTGGTGCCGACGTGAGGGATTTGGATTCTGGGACCATGAGCTACGCTACTTGGAAGATGGACTGCTGGCAAGGGATGGGTTGCACCTCACAAGGGCTGAGAAGAATGTGTTCGGCCACAGCATGAAGAACCTCATCAGGAGTTTAAAACTAAATCCTACAGGGGCGGGAGATGTAAACTTTGAGGCAACAATGGATGTTATGCACCATAACAGAGAGAACAGCTCCAATAGTGCCCCAAAACAGTGTTCACAACAATGTAGGAAAGAAGCCAGACTACAAAGCACATGGGCTTCCATGTCTATATACTAATGCCCAGAGTATGAGAAATGAACAGAATGAACTTGAACTCTTAATACATGAAGGCAAATATAACTTGATAGGTATAGCTGAAACTTGGTGGGATGACTCCCATGACTGGAATATAGCAATTGAAGGATATAACTTGTTCAAAAAGAACAGAAGAAATAGAAAGGGAGGCGGAGTCACACTATATGTTAAAAATACTTATCCCTGCACAGAAATACAAGAGGATGAGCCTAGGAGGCCCATCGAGAGCATCAGGATTAAAATAAATGGGGAAAGGAATAAAAGGAGCATGATAGTCGGAGTCTACTACTGACCACCCAATCAAGGAGAAAATGAGGACAAAACTTTTGAAAATAAAATTGCCAGTGTTTCAAGGAAATCCGACATAGTAGTGATGGGGGACTTCAATTACCCCGATATCTGTGGGGAGACAAATTCTGCCAAAACTGGTCCCTCCAAGAAATTCCTGACATGTGTGGCTGATAACTTTCTCCTATAGAAAGTAGAGGAAGGAACTCGAGGAACAGTTATCCTTGACTTGATACTGACCAATAGGGATGACTTAGTGGATGAAGTGGCAGTTATGGGAACTCTAGGGGAAAGTGACCATGTCATACTTGAGTTCTTGATTTTAAAGGGAAAAAAAGCTGAATGTAGCCATACGCATACTCTGGATTTCAGAACTTATGGACAGCTGGATAGTAAACTATGATAAGTAAGGTCCCATGGCAAGTGACCCTAATGAGAAAGGAGTCCAAGATGTGTGGGAGTTTTTAAAAAAGGAAATTTTAAAGGCACATTTACAAACAATTCCAACTAGGAAAAAAGATAGAAGACAACAGAAGAAACCAATGCAGCTCCACAAAAAGCTTAGAGATGACCTGAAAATAAAAAAGGATACATATAGGAAGTGAAAGGAAGGCCAGGCTACAAAAGAAGAGTACAAACAAGTAGAACAGAAGTGCCAGAATGGTATCAGGAAGACTAAAGATGAGAAGGAGCTGAGGCTAGCGAGGGATGCTAAAAGCAATAAAAAGGCTTTCTTCAGATACGTGAATAGTAAAAGACAGAGGAAAGAAATGGTGGTTCAACTGCTTCATGAGCATGGCAAATTGGTAACAGATGACAAAGAAAAGGCAGTTCCTACTTTGGCTCAGTCTTCTCACAAAAGCAGGTCTATGACCCCCCAGAAAAAGTGAAGTACAAGCTGTCGGGGCAAGACTGCAGTTTGAGATTGATAAACAAATGGTCAAGGAACACCTAATTCTTTGAATGAGTTCAAATCTCCAGAGCCTGACAAACTGCATCCTAGAGTAACAAAAGAGCTGGCAGAAGAACTCTCAGAACCACTGTCTATTATCTTTGCAAAATCATGGAAGATGGGTGAAGTGCAGGATGACTGGAGGAGGGCTAATGTTGTCCGTATCTTCAAAAAGGGCAAAAAGGAGGAACCTGGGAACTACAGACCAGTCAGTCTGACATCCATCCCTGGGAAAATTTTGAGCAGATTATAAAGAAGTCAATCTGTAGACACCTTGAAAACTATGCAGTGATGACGAGAAGCCAGCATGGATTTGTCAAGAACAAATCCTGTCAAACTAATTTAATCTCATTTTTTGATCGGGTAACCTACCTTGTGGACTGTGGGAATGCTGTGGATATCGAATATCTTGACTTCAGCAAAGCTTTTGTCAAAGTGCCCCATGACATTCTGATTCACAAACTAGAGAAAATAAGCTAGTTGGAACAACTATTAGGTGGATCCACAGTTGGCTACAGAATCGGACTCAAAGAGTGCTTATCAATGGTACCTTCTCAAACTGTGGGGAGGTAATGAGTGGGGTAACACAGGGCTCAGTCCTGAGCCCAGTGCTCTTCAACATTTTTATTAATGATTTGGATGAGGAGCTGCAGGGAATGCTTATCAAATTTGCAAACAACACAAAATTGGATGGGATCGCTAATACCATGGAAGACAGAAACAAACTCCAAATGATCTTGATAGACTGGAGTGCTGGGCTGAAAACAACAGAATGAAATTTACTTGGGATAAATGCCTAGTTCTAAACCTAGGTAAAGAAACCAAATGCACAGTTACAAGATGAGGAATACTTTACTTAGCAATACTGCAAGTGAGAAGGATCTTGGAATTGTTGTAGGTCACAAGCTGAATATGAGCCAACAGTGTGATGTGGCTGCAAAAACAGCAAATGCTATTTTGGGCTGCATTAATAGACATATAGGTTCCAAATCGCACAAAGTACTGGTTCCCCTCTATTCGGCATTGGTTAGACACCATCTTGAGTATTGCATCCAGTTCTGGGCACCACACTTCAAGAAGGATGCAGACAATCTGGAGCATGTTCAGCAGAGGGCAACAAGGATGATCAGGGGTCTGGAAACAAAGCCCTATGAGGAGAGATTGAAAGAACTAGACATGTTTAGCCTGGAGAAGAGAAGATTGAGGGGTGACACGATAGCATTCTTCAAATACTTGAAAGGTTGTCACACAGAGGAGGACCAGAATCTCTTCTCGACACGGAATAATGGGCTCAAGCCAGATTCCGGCTGGACATCAGGAAAAACTTCCTGACTGTTAGAGCAAGACGACAATGGAACTAATTATCTAGGGAGGTCATGGGCTCTCCCACACTAAAGGCATTCAAGAGGCAGCTCGACAACCATCTGTCAGGTATGCTTTAAGGTAGATTCCTGCATTGAGCAGGTGGTTGGACTCGATGGCCTTATAGGCCCCCTCCAACTCTACTCTATGATTCTATGATGAATCAGCTCTGCCCTTTAGCCTATGGACAAAATGTGAGCAAATTAAGAAAACTGTGCAAATTCAGGGGATTTTGTGCAAATCCTGTTCAATTGCTGCTTGTTTTGCACATATTTGTGTAAAGCAACTGGTAATCGCAAATGCGAATGGGATTTTGGCATGACATAAGCAGTGAAACAATGTTCACAGAATCCTAGTGCTCTCGAATGTTGCTTGTTTACCCAACCCTACTCCAGGGTTACAGAAAGAAATCATACCCAGCTTTACTTAGAGGTGCCAGGGAAACCTTCCACATGTCAATCATGTGTTCCACCACAGATCTAAAACTTACTTGCCATCCCATGCCAAAGTCAAACCTGACAGGAATGCCATTTTTCCTTATACAATGAGTCTTCACCCTGGGAATTTGGAATGGAAGGATGGTCTAGAAATGTTTAAAATCAATCAATCAATCCACCTCACTTGCTTCAGCGCCATTGAACAAAGGGCAGTTTAACTTAAACAGTTGTCCCCCTACACTGCAGAGCTCTGAAATAGCAAACACCTTGATGTGAATAGCACCTGGAGTTCAATAGGCTGCCTGAGAAGCACAGATGTGCTTGCTTTGACCCTGCCCAATGCAAGGGAGATCCAGCCCATTATTGCACCAGCTGGAGCATTTGCAGCCTCCTGATAGGCCCACCTAAGACTACAATTACCCAGCCTTTAGGCTGTGTATCTCTGCAAGCTGACTGTTTCCTCCAGCCGAGCTTGAAATTTTCCTGCCGCTGAAAGAGTTAAAAAAATCCCCTTGGAAAAGCTAATTATTGCATGCAGATACTTCTTTGTGCGATCAAGGAGGGGACAATTTAATAGGCTCTGTAATACAACCAAGAACAAAATTGCTTTAAAGGAAGTCTCTTGTTGAGTGACAACTCTGTTGCCTGAGCCAATTAGGTCCCAATAAAGAGTGTTGAATTGGCTCCTGCTTTCTCATTAATTATGTTCTGTCACAGACATGGGGCTTGATTTAGCAATTTTGTATTACATTAAGATACTGAAAGGCATGGAACAAATGGCTCACTCTGATAATAGGCATTCTATACACGGTGTGACATTTACTATCCAGCTGTCCATAAGGCAGACTAGCACTTCAGTTCAGGGGTTTATTTGTCATTGCTTCAAAGGGACACTCAGCTTTTCACAAAAAAGAAACAGAGAGGCTAATAGATAGGACAAAATGTACTGCTGATATGCTTTATTAGAGATAGGATACTAGGGTTTTGCTAACAAGCTCATCCGTTGGGACTAAGCCGAGTTTGCTGTCAATCATCCTCCACACAAAAGCACACTAGTTAACAAGGAGAAATGAATTACAGACGCTTATTCCTGCCTGTGGGATCACAAATACACCAATCTGTGAAAGAGGCACAAACTCAGGAGACAAGCTACATATTTGTCAATAACCTCCTAGAAAGAACCCTAGTAATTCTTTGAAGACCTTTGATTTAGTTTCCCTCTAAAATACAAGTATAGGAAATGTTTTAGTTACCATGACATTTTTCCCTTTGTTACTTTGTACAAATTTTCATCACATTAAAAACAGAAAACTGAGGAGGTCTGCAAATGTTGTAGTAGGTATACACACTCGTTTTTATTCCAACCCACAGGAGGTGGTTGTTGTTGTAATCTTCATTAAAAAAGACAGAAAAATTTAAATCTCTAAACTTTAGGTTCAAAGCTACACTCGTCAATATGTAGAACATAAGCCGTACATCCTATACGGCAATTAAAGTCACAGGATTTTTTTTTTTAAGCCAGTGCTCTTTATTCCAATTGCGTTTACGCTGAAATGGAGATGTAATGCTGTCAGATTTTTCTGAACCAAGATTGCAGCTGTAGATTAGATAAATATATCTGAGTGCCTTTGTATATAGGGGTCTAGATGTGCCTGATATGCATATTTGTGTGTACATAAATTTATGAAAGAAAGAAAGAAAGAAAGAAAGAAAGGGATTGATGGAGTAGCTAACCTACAAGATATATAGTAAATAATGTATCTGAAGATAATGCATCTCTTAATTAGGTTTCCCAATTTAGGAAAGCCCTTTATCTCCCCATAATGGAGAGAAGGAGAGAGAGATCATAAACATCAAGGTCTCAAGTTGCAAACCTTTAAGTGCATGAGTAATAATTTGAAATAAGACCATCATGAAATGCTCAAAGTACAGGGACTGTGGTGAATGACATGTAACAATAGGGGCAGAGCTAAAGTTATTTTGCCAGTGTTTAACATGAAATATCATAAAAACGCAAATCTGAGAAGTGATGACTAGGCAAAACCACTATCAAAATTAAGCTGAAAGTTATGAGCAATGGTTGGTTGTCAGCTTTTTTCGTGCTTGAGCAAGGTACCAGGCAAGGATGTCCACTTTTTCCATTGATATTTGATTTGTGTTTGGAACCCCTGGCTTGTGCAATTAGACAAAATAATAGTATTTATGGGTTTGTGCATGCTGATTTAGAATCCACAATTATTCTTTATGCTGATGATCTGTTATTGATTATTTCTAAACTCCAGGAAATCTATTCCTGACTTGATGAAATTTATTATTATTATTATTATTATTATTATTATTATTATTATTTTACACTTATATACTGCCCCATAGCCGAAGCTCTCTAATGCTTTCGGCTATTTGTCCGGTTACTCAGTTAACTAGTCAAAGTCTGAATTGATGCCGATTGGAGATAACATATCTCCTAGTGTGTTGGCTAATGGTCAGTTTCGATGGTGTCCTGATTCTATTACTTATGTGGAAATGCTTATTCCCAGAGATATATTTCAATTGATCAAAATAAATGTAAACAAGCTGATCAGTGATATTGCATGAGATATAGATAAATGGGCACTGTTAAAGTTGAGTTTGTGGGGCAAAGTCAACACACTTAAGATGAACATTATAGCTCATTTTTTTATGTTATGTGTCGGATTCCTTTACTTATACCTGGCAAATATTTGGCTATGGGGCAGTATATAAGAATAAGAATAAGAATAAGAATAATAACAACAACAACAACAACATAATGCTTTGTTTCACAAATTCTTCTGGGGTTCTTCCCCACCTCGAATATCTCTGAAATGGATGCAACTTCCAAATAAAGAAGGTGGATTTGGTTTTCCAGACCTTGCTTTGTATCATAGGGCCTATTGGCTTGTACTAAGTTTTGGTCTTTTCCTGCTTGTTCAGATAGGCCACCATGGTCAGTTTTGGAAGCCTTATGGCTAGAAACTCTTCCCAAATGGATGGCACTTGGTTCTCAATATATTAGAAAAAGTAACCTTCCTCTTATAATCTTATAGAGAGGTGTGGCATATAGTATCACATCAAGCAGAGTTTGATCCATTCTCTTATGCAAAATTGACTTTATGGGGAAATCCGGATCTAAAAATTGGAAAGAAAGCATTTTTGTGGATGGATAAGATTATTTTTACTTTGGATCAATTAATAGGTCCAGACGACGGGTTTCTGTCCTTTTCTGATCTGCGTGTTAAACATGATATACCTACTATGGCTGAATGGCAATACTTGCAACTCAAACACAATATGTTTGTGAAACTCTCAGCAACACATATGGAGGGTATTGAGGAGCAATATCCTAGACTTTCCTAGAAAGAACACTTTCTGCCTTCTACTGTCACTTTTCCTCCTCACTCCCTTCTCAAATTTTCCCAACCTCATCAATTGGGAAGAAGGAAACCAGCAGCAGAGAAAACCACTAAATGCTGAGGGGCTCATCCTAAAATCTCATAGCTCCTGTTTGTTCCCATTGCTAATGGGAAATCTGGGAACTCGAATTATTTAAATTCCTCCTCACTTCCAGAATTGACCACCATCAAGAGTTTCAAAAATTGTTCCAACATTTGCTTGGTTTATTGAAGAAAGCAAACATTATTATTATTATTATTATTATTATTATTATTATTTACACTTATATACCGCCCCATAGCCGAAGCTCTCTGGGCAGTTTACAAAAATTAAAAGATTTAACACTAAAAAGTCAATAAACAAAATTTAAAACCATAAACATAAAACAGCTGACATTAAAACACTTTAAAACATTTTAACTGTTAAACCTGGCCACAATGTCATCAAAACTTCAACTTGAGCTGTTAAAACTATAGTAAAATATACTTATTAAATAATAAATGGAGACCAAATGTTGGACTGAATTAACATTATTCTTATTATGCATCCTCTTAAAACATAAAATCTGTTTAAAATTATGTTCTAGGTAAGGTGATTTAAAACTTTAATTAATTTGCACTATTTTCATGCATATTGCAGAGCCATCAAAGCTTTTTAAAAGTAGGTTGTTGGGTTTTATCCAAACAAAACAACAAAAGCAAAGAACAATGAGACTAAAGAAAAATACACGACAAGGATCCTCACCCTACTCTCCAATACAGGATGAACTTGGCACAGGTTCAACTAAGCATGGGGAGGGGTATTGTATAGCCAATAGTGGTGTACATTTGCTTCATAAAGAATGAAAAATTGAAACTGATAATGAAACAAAGTAGTTCTGAAATAGTTTCAAATGTCACCTGTTCATTTGTTGTTGTTATTATTATTATTATTATTGTTATTATTATTATTATTTCTTTCCTTTCTATACTACCCCATAGCCGAAGCTGTCTGGGTGGTTTAGAGAAATTTGAAACTCAGTCAGAGCCAATTTTATTTATTGATGGTTAGCTTTGATGTTTGTGCTTTTGCTGCCGCTTTCAGTTTGTTGTAAATATATTTTCATAATTGATTCTATGCATTTTTTATCATGTAAACAGCTTTCAGCAACTCCTTCTTTGGAAAGGAGAAGCAGCATATATTTTTTAAAATAAATAAAATTATAAATAAATGTTCCCATAGCAACCAAAATAGGTCAGAAGCAGTTTATGGGGAGGAAACAAGAGAGGGCAGGGAAGGAAATGGCCACTGCAAGCTGTCTAATCTTCTATTTAAATATATTTGAGCAAAACCATTCAACATTCTGATAGGTTCTTCTCACCAAACCAAACTCACCAATCAAAGTTACAAGGGGCGGGACTTGTGGAAGTCTATAAAAAGAGAGAAACAAAGGTTTGTTTTGTTGCCTGTGGGAGTTTTGTCTCCTCCGAGGCGGAGTGTTTACAGCTTCCTGGACTGCCTCCAATCTAGGTAAGGTGGGACCAGCCTGACCAGCACACCACTGAAGACAGAAGTGCTGGATACTGACGCAGGCCCCACCATCATTCCTGGGCCAGAGCTAGACCAATAGATTGGCTGGAAAATGCATGCCAATTCAGTGGAAAGCACAGAAGTTATAGGCAGAAGAAGAAAAGCTAGATTTTCTATTGAAAGCAATAGGGAATTTAAAAAGGCAGTAACAAAAATGAAGAAAATAATTATAATTATAATTGCCTGTGATCTTAATGTATTAATAACTAAATTAAGGGTGGTGGATCTTTTTCAGTCCAAGGGCCAAAAATCCAATCTGGGAAAGTCTCGGGGGCCACATTCCCTCTCTCGAGAGGCCAAGGGAAAGTGGGTGTGGCCAAGGGCAGAATGGGTGGCCTCAAAATATTATTCTTGCCTATTTTAAGCCTACTCAGTCAGCAATACTTTCAAGTAGCTTACTCAGAAGTAAGCAGGAATAGTAAGTGACTCACAAGTAAGCAGGGCAAGCCTCAGAATTTAGTAGGATTGCATCGCTCATAAGATTCCTCCTCAGGCCCCCTCACATGCCCTATTTGGACTGCACCATGCCTGAACTAAACAACTGAAGTTTTAATAACAAAAATGAATAGATTAGCTAAACAAACAAATAAACAAACTCTTTCACATCTCCAGTAGCCAATTTTATTATGGGTAAATCCATAAACACATAAAAATAAGGCTGTAGATAGGTGATTGCATTCATTTCCAACAGGAATGGCCTGTCCATCGGTTGAACGCCACATTTAACAGCTTACTTTAAATATTTATTTATTTATTTATTTATTACATTTGTATACCGCCCCATAGCCGAAGCTCTCTGGGCAGTTTACATAGGATAAAAACAATTAAAAACAATATACAAAAATTAAAACAGCAAAAACATACAACATACACACAATCTGTACATTTAAAACCACTACAACACCCCAAAAAGCTACCCCCCCCAAAAAAAAAAACCAGGCTCCTCAGATATTTCCAAATGCCTGAGAGAAGAGGAAAGTCTTGACCTGGCGCCGAAAAGATAACAATGTTGGCGCCAAGCGGGCCTCGTCAGGGAGATCGTTCCACTATTGGGGGGCCACCACAGAGAAGGCCCTCTCTCTTGTTGCCGACCTCCAAGCTTCCCTCGGAGTAGACACTCGGAGGAGGGCCTTAGATGTTGAACGTAGTGTTCGGGTAGGTTCATGTCGGGAAAGGCGTTCCATCAGGTATTGTGGCCCCAAGCCATGTAAGGCTTTATAGGTTAAAACCAGCACCTTGAATCAGGCTCGGAAACATACAGGCAGCCAATGCAGGTGGGCCAGAGTAGGTCTTATATGCTCAAACCTACTGGTTCCAGTTATCAATCTGGCCGCTGCATTTTGCACAAACTGCAGCTTCTGAACCACCTTCAAAGGCAGCCCCACGTAGGGTGCATTTCAGTACTCTAACTTGGAGGTTACCAGAGCATCGACAACTGAAGCCAGGTTATCCCTGTCCAGATAGGGACATAGCTGGGCCACCAACCAAAGTTGGTAGAAGGCACTTCTTGCCACTGAGGCCACCTGGGCTTCAAGTGACAGAGATGGTTTAGGAGAACCCCCAAGCTACGAACCTGCTCCTTCAAGGGGAGTACAACCCCATCCAGAACAGGTTGAACACCCTCCATCCGGTCAGCGGAACCAGCCACTAACAGCGTTTCAGTCTTGTCTGGATTGAGTTTCAGTTTATTAGCCCTCATCCAGTCCATTGTCGCAGCCAGACACTGGTTCAGCACATCCACAGCCTCTCCTGATGAAGAGGAAAAGGAGAAATAGAGCTGCGTGTCATCAGTGTACTGATGACAATGCACTCCAAAACTCCAGATGACTGCACTCAACGGTTTCATGTAGATGTTGAACAGCATGGGGGACAAGACTGACCCCTGCGGAACCCCATACTGGAGAATCCACGGGGCTGAGAATCCCATGTTCATTCTACTTTGAATAGATCTTTGAAGTCTCCTCCTCTATGTCCCATCTTATCTCTACAAACAATGTGGGGCTCTAACCTATGCACGTCTGGGCAGACAAAAGTCCTACAACTCCTAGCACACTGGCTGTGGAATGCTGGGAGTTGCAGGACTACTTTCTTTCTAAACATGCTTGGATTATGCCATTAGAGGCTATTCTTAAAGCTAATTTTCAGCCACTCTCTATTGTATATTTTCATATTGTTTTTTAAACTTATAATTACATGACCTGAGACTCTGCAGTTGAGCATGGTAAAAACTGCAAAGTAAATGAATGAAGAGTTTATTTACCAGGCATGTACTGGTTTCTGTTCAGAACAGGATGCCCCAGTATCTGAACATTTTCCCCCTAGAACATGATGTTATATTTCTAGACTCCAAAGCCTTCCAAGGGATATATGCATGATGCAAGTCATCACCTACTATCTACTGAGGGCTTATTTAATGATTTCTGTTTAAATGCCAGCCTCCATCCTTCCTCAATGTTTTGCACAAATTGCCACCTACACAAAATCCCTAACTAAAAATTGCATATTTATAAACATCTCAACCCACAGTAAATAAACTATCAGGCCCTTATTGAAAAACATGCAAATCAAGTAACAGCAGCAGTATTTAATTCCAACATCTTTTGCATACAGGTGGTGCCAACCGTTAGTGCATTCATCGCAAGATTGCACATGCTCCTTTTGGACGTGCTGGAAAATAAAATGAATCACAGACTTTGGATTTGAGGATGGAGGCATACTGGTGCACGCGCGTGTGTGTCAAGGTGAAAATGAATGTGGTAAAAGGCAATAATGATGATGCAATTGGCACAGTCCAAAAACAGAATCAATTCTAGGTATTCAACCCTGGGTTAAGGGAGTCCCCAGTACAATGCTTGGAGCTGCCATTCAAATTTCCCCACAAAGCACTTCTCATACAGTCACTCTTGAGCATTGTGGGAAAGAAAGTAAAATGGCCTCTCAACAGTACAGAGGTCAACTGGGGGCCCAGCAGCTGCCCTGTGACATTGCATGGAGATAACAGGTCTATATGCCACTGGCATTCAAGCTATATTCCAGGAGGGGCTGGTTTTGTTCTGAAAGTTTATCAGGGTCCCTCAATGAGAAGATTAATAACAGTGGACAAGTTTCTCTGAAAGACAGTTTGCTCACCAGTAGTAATATTCCCCAGGAACGTACAGTCCCAGAGAAGTGTTAGGTGTGTTCTACTTTGCATTCTCAAATCACAAAGAGCAACACCAAAGATAGAGAGGAATGGCCAGCACTTGGTGGGAACTAAAGGTGCAAGCCTATTTGAGACCAGAATTTTCTAGTATGAGCTAGAAAATTCTGCAGTATACATGAAGGACTTCTTCTTCAAGAAGGTAGAATGTTTGAAAACTGTTTTTATGTGCAACACAGCAGAGATGGCTGAGATTGAAAATTAATCCTCATTTACTGCTCTAGTATAAAAGTATGTTTCACTCCATGATTGTTGGTATGTTCTTCAAAGTTCAGTCTCAGCTGGCAATTATAACTGATCAAATATCAAGAAGAATTAAGCTTCTTTATACTTGAATGTTTTGGCATCAAAAACCACAGGATAGCATGATGTTTTTCCCTGTTATCTTGAGGACTAGGTTCCTGAAATTAATATTGATATTCTTCCTCCAACTTACTCTTGATTAAACCTAGTCTTTAATGTTTTAGAAATCCCTACATCAGATGATATTACACAGTTATGGGCACTGGCAATTTTTACCATCTCTACATTACACAAGAAACCATTCTATTCACCACTTTATTTTCTCTGCCTGAGGGTTTGATCCAATCCTTACAGCCATCTGTCTTTGCTGATGTAGGACAATAAACCTCTGACACATATTCCTTCCACCCACCATACTGGTCACATAGGAAGTGCCAGAAGGAGAAACTAAAAACTGGGAACATCTAGTTAGCCAACCATCCTTATGGTGATAATTGAGTAAGGAACCAATTCCGTTTTTAAAAAATATATGTTATGTAAACAGTAGCCATGGCAAGTGCAAAGGAGCCAGGGACAATTTTGTTAAAACATAGAACATGAGGACAAGTGTCTAGATTACTTTAGCCAAGTTGTCCATCTGTTCATTTAATCAATCATGAAAAGATTTGCTCTCCACATTTTGCTGATTCTCTCTGAAGCCAAAACATCACTCACAGGCACTGAGGTTTAGAAATTTGCATGACTCTGACTGCATCGAATGGCACAGAAGCTCTGCACAAAATATGACAGCTATTGTAGAATTTAGCTTGCATGTTTGTTTATATTTTCATTTAAAATTTGGAGTCACTATCTTCTTAAAAAAATGAAGGTATATCTTATAATAATGTACTTAAACCTAGACAATCTGGCTAATGGGCAGCTTCTTGCAAAGACTAAGACCTGGTCTGTGTGTAACAATAACCCATGGTTTAAACAACCCATGGGTTGTCATGCACACAAGCCACTTCCTGCACACAAGCCACTTCCACTTTTAATCAACAAGCTATGATCTATTTGTTAACTGATTGGCTGTCGTTACATGCGAACTAAAAGCAAGGCAAATTAAGATGGGCAAATAAAACCACTGGATTTAAATAATTCTTTTAGAGCACATCCTCTCCCATGCCAGTAGCTTGAAAAGCAATGCACAGATTCCTCCATGCCCTTAATACAGCCCTTTAACTTTCACTGTCCTCCTGGCTCCTGGTCTTTAGCATGGTGTGCTCACACCACAGGATGTCTCCTATTATCTGGAATGGGAGGCCCATGCATGCCTCTCACAATGGAATCTTATGCATGTTGACTTGTAATTAAGCCCTGGTACATTCAATGGGATTTACACACAGGTAAATGTGCATAGGATTGCAGGATCTGTATGACAACCAGTGACTTCCCTCTACACTCACATGCTTAGAGGTGCCAATATGAGAGGCTGAAGGATTTTGGAATAAACTCAAAATTATGATGTATAAATGGAGGCAGCACATTATGGTGAGAAAAGATACCTATATTTCTGAATATTGCAGTACATGAAGCAAATGATGGGGAAAATACAACGTAAGTCCTACTTAGTATAGACCCATTGAAATGAATGGTACTTAAGCCTAACTTAAGTCCAATTAATTTCATTGGGAGTAATCTAAGTAAGACTTGTGTTGGATTTTATCCAATATTATTTAAATAGCATATTACTAAGCCAGGCTGAGTTGGCCAGCTATGATACAGTTGTGAAGATGTTTGAAGAGCTTTTGACACCAAACAAAAGTGAAATATTTGGCAGATATAAATTTCACAAGGAGACTCAGATGAAAGGTGAGTCACTTGAAGAATGTTTAAGAGAATTGAACCTGGTGAGTTGGAGGCACAACTATAGGCAGTTCAGAGATTTCATAAAAAGAGATCAGCTTGTGAGTAGCGTTAGAGATGCAAAGGTGCCTTCCCCACCCACCCACACATGGATCTCAGTTTAGACAAGGCAATGTGCCAGTGCTCTGAGATTACCTATACCAAGCTACAAATAATAGAGAAATTTCCAAAGGGGTAGCCCCATTTGTCTGTTGCAGCAGAAACAACAAAGAGCCTTGTGGCACCTTAAAGACTAACAATTTTATTCAGGGATAAGCCTTCATGGATACTTTATCAGATACATTTCATCGCATGCATGAAATGTTAATCTCAAACTGGCAGATTTATATACACATACTGGGGTTATGGAGTGCAAATCCTGTGGTCAGAGGGAAATAAAATGCAAAAATTACAGACAGTGATAATTACCTTAACAGTTGTCATTCAAAAAATGTTGGGTGATAACACAGACATCACTGCAATGTGAGCAGATTGACATATGTAATGTGATTGTTGTTGCTGTTTTTAAACTTTGCCGTTATTCAAACCACAGGAAATAGGGTTGAATCTCTTGATGAATTGTACTTCAGCAATTTTGTCTTGGTATCTGTCTTTGAAATTCCTTTGTTCAAAGGATAGCTGCCTTAAGGTCATTGAAAGGGTGTCCTTGACAATTTCCAGCTGGTCTCCGATATTCCATTCTTGGGCAAAATCCTGGAGCATGTGGTGATTGTCTTATTTCCAGCAATTGCTGGATGAGGTTGATTATCTAGATCCATTTCAATCTGGCTTCAAGCCTGATTATGAGACAGATACTGCTTTGGTCACCTTGATGGATGATCTATGCCATGAAGTAGAGGGGTTGGGGGGATGTCCCTGTTAGTTCTGCTGGACCTTTCAGCAGCTTTTGATAGTCATAGTATCTTTCTGAAGTGTCTGTCAGAGACGGTTCAATGAACGTTGGTTGGTTTGGCTCTCCAGACTCCATTACAACTTCCACCAGCTGGTCTAACTCATTTTGCAGTGGGTCAGGCCAGCTGGCAGATTTTCCGTATATTATTTTATTTGTGGAAATTGACAATTGCACAAACTGAACTGCAATTTATTTAATTTGTGCAAATTATGGCTGTGATCTGCAAAATTTGCAGAAATATCGCTTGCAATTTGCAAATGTCTACTTCCACAATTTTTTTTAAAAAAAAAAACTTTAAAGTCCATGGAATTTGGGGGAAAGGCTTGGCTCGCAAATAGAAGCTTAGCTAGGCACACTGCAGAAGTATGGTGAGCCCAAAAACAGCTGGATTTCCCAACGATGGACAGGCACTGTTATATGGTGGCTCCAGTCCTTCTTGGAGGGGCAATCTCAGGAGGTGGTGCTGTAGGATTACTGTTCAATTGACCGGCCATTGGCCTGTGGTGTCCCTCAGGGTTCCATTTTATTCCCCATGCTATTTAATATATACATGATACTACTGGAACCTGTATGCCCAGGTCTTGACAGTGGCCAGGAATGTGTTTGCACAGCTGAGGCTAGTGCACCAACTTGGCCCATTCTTAGACATGTCTGATCTGGCCACAGTCACACATGCCTTAGTTAATCCTGTTTGGACTACTGTAATATGCTTTACATGGGGTTGCCTTTGAAAACTGTTCAGACACGTCAACTGATCCAGAATGCTGCACCTAGACTGTTGACCAGGGCCAGTTCCAGGAAACACATTAATCTCTTGTTACAGCACCTTCACCAGCTACCAATATGTTTCCAGACAGAATTCAAAGTGCTGGTTATGACCTATAAAACGCTATATGGCTTGCAACCAGATCTTCTGGAGAGGCCCTTCTTTTGAGACCACCATCACAAGAGAGGGGCTTTTTGGTGGCTGCTCCCAGGCTATGGCCCTCCCACCCAAGGGAGGCTAGGTTCACTCCCTCTCTGCCATCCTTCTGGCAGTAGGCAAAATCTGATTTATTCAAGAAGACCTTTGGCCTGAACGTGAGTTTGTGGGTCGGATGCTGTCTTTCATTCTGTAATTGTTATGTTGTTATTGTATCTTCATGAGTTTTATTACTGTAATCTACTTTAAATTGTTTTTGCAAGCCACCTTGAATGCCATTTCTTGGAAGAAAGGTGGAGTATAAATCAAATAAATTAATTATCTGGGTCTGCCACATGGTCTGCTTCCTGTGTTGCAAGGTCTGTTGTTGCTAGTGAGTAACCTTTTTTAGGTTAGGCTGCTGTTTTAAGCAAGTACAATCCTACCACCCAAGGTCTTAGAGAGAAGAGTTGTAGATCACTGATGATAAAGAGTTGTAGGTGACAACAGGTGATGTTCTGATGTTTTCTCTTCTTGTTCTGTCCTATAATAGATTATTCCTGGGTACCAGTCTGGCCCTGTTTTTCACTTCATTGAGTGGATATTGCTGTCTGAGTAATGCCTGATTTAAGTTGTGAGTCTCTGGCAGTTTCTACACCAGGCTGTTTGCCTCGGATGGCCCCTGGCTGGTCCCTGTGAGTCCAAATGATGCACAGGGACTCCTGGGGGTGGGAGTGCATGGGATTTGCTAGGGATAAGGGATCCCTGGAAAATCCTGACTCTTCCGCAGTCCCAGGAACTTCCCAGGACTGTGGAAGATGTGGCCACTCGTCCCAGGTGCTGCTGCACTTACTCGCGAGTTAACGCGGCAGCACAAATGGGCACGGAGCCACACTGCACAGCTCCATGCCCATCAGGGGAGGGGGTGGCACCAGTTTCACAACCCCCAGGAGGGCAGGGAGGGGGTGGGGGCCCAATCGTGCACAGTTGTTGTTTTTTTAAAAAATTACTTTTTTGCGGAGGAGCGCTCCTGCACTCTTCCCGGATAAAAACAAAAACAAAATGGCAGACATGACGTGTGACAACCCGGGAGTGACCCGGGACATCATGCCCATGATCTGGAAAAGGTACTTCTGGGAACGCCCGCCCTTCTCCCTCTACACTTCTATGGTGTAGAAAGGGCCTATGTCTGATGAATCTGAGCAGATGTAACTGCATCATATGGCTTGGCTATAGGCAATGAATTTTATGTTGTGTTCACTTCAGTCCCAGGCACTTTGCCTGCATGGTGGCTTGCCCAATGGGGAAGGCACCACACTGCCTGATCTAGGATTGGAGATAACTAGGAATTCCTTGGGGTGGGGTGATGAGGCCAATCCCCAGACCCTGGAATCCTGGAAGGCTAGGCTGACCGTATGAAAAGGAGGACAGGGCTCATGTAACTTTAACAGTTGTAGAGAAAAGGGAATTTCAGCCAGTGTCATTTGTATGCAATTAGTTCCTGGTGAAATTCTCTCTTCATCACAACAGTTAAAGTTGCAGGGGCCCTGCCTTCTTTTGTATATGTTCACTCTAGTATAGTGCCTGCAACTTTAACTGTTGTGATGAAGAGGGAATTTCACCAGGAACTAATTGCATACAAATGACACTGGCTGAAATTCCATTTTCTTTACAACTGTTAAAGTTACATGAGCCCTGTCCTCCTTTTCATATGGTCAGCCTATGGAAGGCTCCATGGGCCAGAGGGCCAACCTCTCCAGGCCAGATTAGCACAGCTAGGGGAGGGTCAAACTGGTGTCAGGCCAAATATTTTATGTTGTATGTCTAATAAACCAGTTTTAATTATAGACTGCCTCAAACTTCATCAACCTGTGAAGCAGAACAGAACTGTGGTCTTTAATGTCTTCACCTCTGGGGCAGAGAAGGAACCCATTATGTAGAGATAGAAGGCACATCTTACCACCACATATAGATATTTAGCTATCCCACCTCTGCTTAGCTAACTCATTAGAGGACAATGTGATACACATGCTTTGCATGCAGAAGTTCCAGGGCTGGATTAAGACATGCTGAGGCCCTAAGCCATATCAAGAGTCAGAAGCCCCATTCCATCAAAATAAAGAGAAATAGAAAGGGTAATGAAGGGGTGTTTGTAGTTAAAAGCATTAGAGGGTGCTTGCAATCAAACAGTGTTAGATAGCCCTCTCTGAAGATGTGCATAAAAGCACAAATAAAGTAAGTTGACTTGAGCGTCTTCTAAATTGGCTCTAGATTGCACTTATTGACTGCAATCCTAAATGTTGTGTTGCCATGCTTTCTCTATATAAAGCAACTCTGTTGTTTGTCAAATTACACTTTCCAACAAAATTAAGCCAAAGCAATTTCATCTTAGTTATCTTACATCTTTGCTATTTCCAACATATTTATTGGCCCCTTGTAATATGAAGACCTAAGCCATGGACTACTTGGCTTGTTCCTAAATCCGGCACTGAGAAGGTCCCAGGTTCGATCCCTGGCTTCTCAAGTTAGGGTGAGGAAAAGAATCCTGCCTGAAACCCTGGGGAGCTGCTGACAGTCAGTGTTGACAATATTGGGCTAAATGAGCCAATGGCCTGACTCAGTAGAAGTCAGCTTCCGATGTTCCAGCAGGGAGGTGACAACATTAATTTCTCTTTTTCCTATCTCTTTGCTTGTCCCCAATACATCCCCTATTCACAACAAGGCTGCACAGCGCACACACACTACAGAATTAAAAAAAACAAAACTCAAGCTCCAGAATTACAAATGGTTATTAACTGGTAATGGATACTCCCCAAATGATCTGATAAATATGAATGATTACTGAGCTGGAGCTGACAGGGTTCACCATCCCTGGTGTTATACCCCCTTTTGAAAACGCCTTCCAATGCAGAGCGGGAGGAGCAGCGAACATGATCTTCACCTCCAATGCAGAGCAGGAGCAGCAGCAAAAGTCATCTTCACTTCCACGCTCCTCCCACTCTGCATTTTAGCTAGATGGGCTTTTTCTTCTGTCTAGCTGGGGGTTTCCAGAGATGGAGGGAAGGAGGCTGGGGAGGCCCATGGATATATTGTAAGCCGGCCTTCCCAGTCCACTCGTCTCCCCGTCCATCAGCATGCCCCTTTTCCCTCCTCTCCAAGGTCACCTTTGTGAGCTTGGAGAGGCAGCTGGCACAGTTCTCTCCACATTGGCTGCAAGGGGATGTGGGAGGGGGTGGGGAGCTCAGATTCCTGGCTCCAAGGTCAGGGTGCTGACTCCAACCTCAGATACAGGAATCCAAACTATCCTACGGCCACCCAGGTTCTGTTTAGGGGCCATAGGATTACTGCTTTCGTGGTACAGCCTTTTCTGAGATATAATTTTTCAAAAGACATGCAGAGATGTGCAGTTTTGGAATCCCTCCTGCAATTGTAAGTTGCAAGAACTTTAAGTTAAAGCCCCTAAACTTAGAGGCTTAACATTCGCCATTGATTTTTTAAAAAGAAAATGGACACCGCCCATAACAGCAGGTAATTGGGGTTTCCTTTAATAGTTACAGCATTTCCTATACAAAATGACCTAACTTGTAAAAGTGACCTAACTATGGTTATGTCTTCTGATGAGAATTCCCTAAAGAAACATTTCCAATGAACTGGGATTAGTTTTTCCTACCATTCAGTCCGTTTAATCATAAAGGTTCAAGGAAAAAAGGCACCTAGGTAACTAAATGGTCCACTTCAGTGTTCATATAATGGTTTCTCTGATGGAAATGAATCCACATTAACATTGATAAAGATGCCATTAATGCTAACTATTGCGAGATATCCAGAGTCTTCAGTCATTGATTTCAAGGAGCTACTGCTTGATTGCTACACAAGCTGCTTCTTGAGATGGAGCCATGGTTTGGACATGCAAATAAGCTTTTTCTGCAAACTCATTGGTATTATGACTTCTAAGCCTCTAGTAGAGAGACTGATTTTCAGCAACTGTGACTCAGAAACCAGGAATTTAGTTGCAGAATTTCACTGCTGGATTCACACAAAATTTAACAGCAATGGTACAGCCCAAGTGTTGAGGCTGTGCTTTTACATCAGAAATCCCAACACTATTTCCTGCATGATGAAGATTCCATGTGTTTGAAGGAGTTTCTGACACTCTTACATAATTGTAGAAAATCAAAATTGAGTATTATTTCTCAAATTATGCTAGTACTTTGCAAAGTTTCTTCTGGTTTGCACTGCTACAATTAAATTGAAATCCCATGCCTGTGAGACAAGGCAGAAGAGTCTTCCCCCTGATCTCCTTACCAGATGCTTCATTACTCTAAGTGTTAGATGGAGCAAGAATCTTTAGGGTGACCATATGAAAAGGAGGACAGGGCTTCTGTATCTTTAACTGTTGTGATGAAGAGGGAATTTCACCAGTGCTGCATGCTTACAAATGACACCTGCGGAAATTCCCATTTTTTATGCAACTGTTAAAGATACAGGAGCCCTGTCCTCCTTTTCGTATGGTCACCCTAGCAAGATGACTCCATGCTTCTGCTGGCCTAAAGCACACAGTATTCTACAGGAGGCAATCTGGATGAAAGCCTTGTGCACAATTGCAGGAGGGCAGAGACGAGCACCAGAAAATCAGTACCAATAACTGCTGCTGTGTCAGTATGAAGTTAAACGATTCACCATTGCTAGTGGCAGTAGGATACAGAGCTGTATATTAAGGAAAGTAGGTTTCAGTTAAGTGTTAGGATTTAGGGAAAACTTTCACTGTAAGATCAATCCTGGTGGCTCTGTGGACAAATTTGCCCAGCCAAAGCAACGTAAACAAAGAAACAATGGAAGTAACACCAGTGTGGCAATGCCTGGGCGACAATGACCCAATGCTAACACAACCCCGACGTAAGTTGCAGCTCCAGAAAGATAGGAAGGGGGCTAGCAGGCAATGCTGGGTCCAGGTTTTTGAGGAAATTTGGAGAAGGCACCCCCCAATGGGCCTTCTTCACTCATTGAGTCTACCATGTCATTTCCATTGTCACCAGCAGCTATCACTCCTCATCCTCATCTTATGATTGCTACCACCTGCTTGCTTGACAGGCAGAGAGCCAGTGAGGAAGTCGGCAGTGGCATCTGCTGCTCCTCCTTTTCACCACCTCCATTTTCTGTGCCAGAGTGAGAGGCAGGTGGATAAGCGGATTGCCATAGTGAAAAGAAGGAGCAACTTGGGGGGGGGGGGGTTCGTGTCACGGAGGATCTCCTCCCCCAGGCCTCTTGCCCCAGGGTTCTTAAGAGCCTGGAACCTGCACTAAGAGAACTCCTGTGTCTAGGCCAGGGGTGGGGAACTTTTTCAACCCGGACACCTAATTCAATATTGGAGAAGATCTTGGGGGGTGCATTCCAGTGGTGGGCAGGGCCAAAGGCAAGAGGAATGAGGCCAGAATACTAGAACTACCAACACACTTTAGCTTAAAGCTGTTCTGTCAGCAGTTATAAGAGAACCAGGGATGCTCGAGCTCAGCAGAATTCTCCAAACTCTACTTCAAAGTTTGGTTTCCCTCACTCCCATTTTCATTTCTGACCTAGGGTTTTTTTTTCTTTTCATTTAAATAGGGAAAGAGTGCATTTCAAATGCGAGAAATGGATATTTCCATGCACACGCTTCAAAATTGCGCACTTTCCCTCCATTGACTGTGGCATGTATATGTGTATTTCTTCTTTTTAAGTGCATTGAAAGTGTGCATTTTTGAATGTCGGGGAAAAAGGGTGAAACAAGATTTCAGGATGCAAAAGAAAATATATTTTATTTCATAGCCTAACACGTTTTGGCCTGAATTCTTTCACAGGCCTTCCTCAGGGGGTTGTAAGTAGATGTCTGCAGCAATACTTCTAGCAAGATAATTGCCTCCTATGATAATCAATGGCAACCATTCAGTACATATAAGCACCTGACTACCAACCAAAGAAAACAGACATTTGTTCTGATAAATTCAACTCACATAAACATTTCTGGTGCTTTTAATTCTGATTATTTGAAAACTTTCTAGAATAATCATTTAGTTACCGAACAGGGTTTCCTTCAGTAACTGGTTCCCTTCAGTGCCCCAAGTCATATTCCAGAGGATGTGCAGAGGACTAGGCTCATATTACATTGCCAAAAACACTCTAGTGTTCATATGCAATTACAAACCCTTATAAATGTTAGTGAGTGGAATCATTTTGCTAAAGTAATCTTCACTGTCCATAGTGCAAATTACAGCTCTTGGGTGGAGACATTTTCACAATTGCAAATCTGTCGTGTTAAATATCATTATTTGGTAATTCATTTTGATAGCTAATTTTCATGAGGGTATATGTGTTAATTGAGGGAAAAATACATCTTTTAAAAAAGCATCTATAAGGTAGTGATCAGATGATAATCACACCCCAGGGGATTGAAATGCATAAAATGTAGCCAACTGTTTCTATACCTAAAAAGATGTAACTCGAATATTTTAACCTTAACTGACTACCGACCTTTAGAAACGTATGATACAGTTTATTGTCATATACCAGGTGGAGAATACAGTTCAAACATCTGTGAGGACCAATTTGTTGTCTTTTTCACTCTTTTTTACTGGCTTAATGAGCTCTCATTTAGATTTAAAAGGCATTTGTCTAACACAGGCTGCATAATGAAATATTAAATGAATAAGATGGCAATACAAGGCACCCCTTCTTCCCAGACAAGCATCCAATGGCCCAATCTCTGCCACTTTGTCATGTCTGCAGCATGGCCAAGGCCCAGAAGTTTTATTTTCTGGGCTTCAATATGGTCCTTCAGCTGTTTATTATATGGGCTGATAGAAGGGCTACAATTCTTATTGCATTCAAACACTGCATGTCCCATTCATTTTAAGAAGCCTGAGCCTGGCAGATTCTGAAGATATTCGGGAAGCACAGCAGACACCTTAATGTTGGATAGGCCTTACTGTCAGTCTATCATATCACCCAGCACTATTCCTCATTATATTGCAATTTAATGTGGTATACTACTTGTGAGAGTATTGCAACAAATCATACATTTGTTTTTCAAAGGAACCATGAGTTTCAGATGAAATTTGTAAAAAAAAAAAAAAAAAGCCAATTATAAGATCCCTGTTTTTGACACTGTAAAATGAACTCCAGTCTTTTGGTTAAAACAGCTCAGAGTCTTGTGGCACCTTAAATACAAACACATAAATTGTGACATAAGCTTGTGTAGGCCATCGCTCATTTCATCATGTGCATCTTCTGATTGCTCCTCATCACCCATACAGATTGTGCGATAGAAGCATTAGGTGTGTTAATCAAAATTCTCCATAGCCTTTCCTAGTCGTGTTACTTTGATTATGCATTTACTAAGATTCTAATCACTTTTCCACTTGGTGACTAGACCTTGGCACCTGTGTAATGGTATCTCACACACTTCCTCATGAACATATGGTGCTAGCAGAACAGCAAGTACTTTGTTACTCTGTATCTTTCTGGCTACCTTTTCACTCCAGACATTTCTATATTGTCAAATGCATCAGCATAAAGAAGCCCAGACATCTCCTCTCTCTTTTTTTTAGCTATTGCTTTATCTCTTTAATCATCCAAACAAACTGGGAGACACATAACACATTGCATTAATCATGGGTTCAGATAGCGGGAACAATATTTACTTTGGGTTACATGGATGTGTGGCTTACATGGAGGAGGGCCATACAGTGTTTCCTAGCAGATCTGGTAATGGTGGATACAGGCATGAGTTTATTCAAATTAATCAGATAAGGTGTCAGTACACTGAGCATCACTGTCATCCCTTAAAGTAATGTTTCTATTTAAGTCCTTCAATATGCATACCATAGCCTAAATCATAAAATATTGTTAATAAAATGTGAAGACACACTGAGAGAATGTGAGAAAATACAAAATGTATTTGCAAAACTGATCTGTTTCCTTCCTAACGGGTCTGCTTAGGAAAAGATGTAACCGAGAGAACCCAGTGTTGCAATGTGTTCACAGTTACCAATAAATGTCTTGAGTTCATCTTCTGAGTTTGCAGAAAACTGGGGACATCCTAGGACATAGCCTGGATTGACACAGTCTGCCAAGTAATTTGAATTCACCTTGTCTGACCAATCTAAGGTAGCCATGTGTCCTGTTTTATAGAGAGCTGTGCTCTATTTGGTGTCCTTTATTTGAAGCGATGTCCAGTTCGAGTCCGGTTTGAAGATAAAGACCCATAAGAAGGGAGAGTTGGGACCTTGACAGTGCCCATCAATGGTGAGTGCTTAAGCACCAGACTAAGGAAGGCACACAAACCAGTAGCCACAGTCTTCTCCGGTATGTTGAGATGTATTATCTTTCTATTTAAAGTGTAGTAATGATTTCTAAATCTGCATCTCTACGTGTAAATTAGCATGTACACATTTCTTGCAAATTGCATCCTCTTTGGTTCTTTTTTTTCTTTTTTTTCTTTTCCTTTTCTTTTCCTTTTTTTGAGATGCATTGCCTTCTGTTTTGGCGACGTGCATGTGGCCACCCTACCAATGGCATGCATAATATCAGTGTTGCAGATCTCCAGCATGTTTCCTCAGCTTTTGGGCTGGTCTTGGCTTAGCAGCTGCCGCCAAAAACAGAACCATCCAGTACTTAGAGAGCTCTGGGTAAACGTCTCCTCAGATAGACTTGCTGTAGGATTTGACACAGGGCCAAACAGAGTACTGGTATAGCTGTCTCTGGGATATTTTTGTTTGTGATCAAAGAGCCTTGATGATGCCACAGTAGTTCAACTGTGAAAACCTTTTTTAAAAAAACCATTTTAATCAACCATGTGTTTTTTCTTTCTATTACTGATTAAAAACAAATCGTAGTGTAGCCAAAATCTGATAGTTTACAGGATTTTTGCTCCAGAATAAAATGAAATGTATAGCAAACTGTGTCCCCTGTCTGATAATGGCTGATAGTAGTGATGAGGAAAGGGCATTAACAGAATCAGGGCTGAATCCACCCATTTTCAAATTACACACATGGCATTTGCATACACACACACACAAGCAAAGAAAACTATGTTATCTTTCACAACAATGTGTGTGTTTGCGGGGAGAGGGGATGATTACATAACTTAATTGAATGTCCTGCATTAATCATCTGAATGGATCCCCTCGAGTACAAAGCACTGCTGGGCCTCTTCTGACAGCCCACCCCCAGCCCTGATGTCCGCATGATGAGAGTAGATGTCTGCATAGGGGAAGCCTACACACCTGTATGAGGGTGGTCACTGGTGAATTGCCAAGAAAAAGGACTTGCATCACCCAAAAAGAGGACAGAAGAGGGTGCCTATTTGCATAAAAATTGCATAGGCTAATTTATATGTATAGATACAAATTTAGGCATAATTATTATAATTGAAATAGAAATACTGTGCACCTCACCATAATAGAGAAAGCTGTGACCAGGCGACCTGTGTGCCTTGCAAAGGCTGTGGGGCAGGTGCTGTTATTGGATCCAGCCCTGCCTTCTGATAGTTCTTTCCCTTTGGCCCAGACCTGGACTGGACAGCCTTTCAAAGATAAATGTCTTCAAAATAGAGGACTGTCCTCTGGCAGCCTTTCAAACGGAGAACTATCCTCTGTAAAAGAGGACACATAGCCACCCTATGCTCAACTTCTTTGATAAACCAAAAGGAAAGCAGAACATTTATTTTAAAAATGATTGTTTATTTCAAACAGTTTGGAAGGCCACCCACACCATACCTGGGCAGTGGGCTCTGAAGGCAAAGTGGGGTTTCTCTCTTTCTTATGCTTTTTGTACACATGAGCTGTACCTGGGGGCAGCACATAATAAGGCATGGCAAATGCAAAATGCTGCACTGTGAGAGTTACCACATGATGTGACATTTTGAAGGTGGGTCCCCTGAGACAGTTAATCCAGCCTTAATCCAGACAAGAAGCAGCCACAGGAATTTCTCTACTGACATCTTAGCACTTGCCCTCTTCTTCTTCTTCTTCTTCTTCTTCTTCTTCTTCTTCTTCTTCTTCTTCTTCTTCTTCTTCTTCCTCCTCCTCCTCCTCCTCCTCCTCCTCCTCCTTCTTGCTGCTGCTGCTGCTGCTGCTGCTGCTGCTGCTGCTGCTGCTGCTTTCAAGCATCTTAGAGAAGCCCTAGAATTTTGCACTAAGTCTTTGGATTCGAGAAAGAGACATCTCGTCTTTGCTGAGGTGACATTCTCACTTCACAAGGAAAGTTATGCAGACTCTCCTGCTCTTCAGCACCTTTCAGCAGCACTAATTATCATGCTACCTATTGGCTGTTCTTCAACCACAGGGTCCAACTGTTTAGGTGGGTAGCAAGATGACAGAAAACAGCCTCACAGAATGAAAAGTGGGACATGCTTCGGTATAATTAGTGCTGTTAAGAAGCACGTTGCTATTTTAGGCTGTAGTCCTATGCCCTCTATACTGTATGTGTGACTATATCTATACCTTCTTCAATCTCAATCACTGTTGCCCACCCCTTATTTAAAGTGCCAGAGCAAGGGGAACCTAATGTCAAACCCAGTGGAGGCTGGTGGCTCCGATTTTGGTGGGGCTGTGAATCCTTTCTGGGTTTCAGTCAGAACCAGTCAGAATCTAAAGGAGCTATCCAAGTTGCTGTACTTACTTTGAGGTCAGGATTAAGCACCTTGGATAGCTCCTTTAGCGTTCTAGCTAGTTTGACGAAAACCCAGAATGGATTCACAGCCCCACTGAAATTGGAGCCACCAGCCTCCACTGGTCAAACTAGCATGTTGCAAATAAGGCATGAGAATGCAGAGAATCACTTGTGAGATTGTCTCATCCTGTGTCCATCTTTCAACTTTACTAAATCTTGAGAACCCATGATTTCTTGTTGGGTTGTTCGGAGATGGTTAACAAGCCACCCTGGGGAAAATAACCTGGGATCAGGCAACAAGCTAACACATGGTTCAACAAACAACCCACAGCTCAACAACAACCCACACTCAACCACTGAGTGTGGCTTAGCATGTTGTGTGAACAGCTCCATTGGATATTACTTATGGCTTGGGCTATATCAAGGTCAGCAGTCACGGAGCCAAAGTAAATGGGATGTCATTCAAGCAATTGCATGAATGGTTATTGATGGGATTTTTTGAAGTATAAATAGCAGACATGGGGAGACTGTCTGGATTGGGATCCTGGTGAGGGAGGGAGGAATCTTTAACCCTTTATACTGCAACAAAAGCTTCCATTGACATCAATAGCAGACATGAAGGCCCAAACTGTTATCAGGATTGCGGTATGTGGGGGGAGTTACAGCTAACCCCTACCAAACTTCAAAACCACACCAGGGCCTGCATTTGCTATTTATCTGACTTTTAGTTTGGTCCATCATCATATTGGGGCTGTGAGCCTTCTGGGAGCTGAGCTGGACTCCTTCAGCCATGTTCTTTCTTGTTCCTGTTAGCAGATTTAGAGTTCAATTCTACCCCGATTATCTACAATGATGAATAAGATTATAGCCTTGTCTATGGAAGGAAGCATACACTGTATTCAGCTCATGCTATCTGCGCCTTGCCATCTCCGGGTTCGCCCCCCCCCCTTGGTGAACCTCAATGTCTTTCAGTCCTTCAAGTAGCCCAGAAAGTGCTGAGTTAGCACATGCTGGACTTGGATCAATAGAGAGAGCTGTGAGATGATCCAAAGCTTGGTCAGGTTCTGGTTCTCATACAAGTGTGGTAGAAATCATTAAGATCCACAGACAAACGTCTCAAGTGGTTGGCCACAAATGAAGTGCTGAAATTGCTGTGGTCATCACCCAGATAGGCGCCCAACCCGGTGAAATCAGCTGGAAGTCATCTCCAAGTCTTTTCAGTCCTGCACATGCTGTTAGGGAGTATTCGCAATGGGACCATTTAATCTTGTAAAACCAGCTGTAGGATTGCGGCTATAGGGTGCAATTTACTGCTAGGTAGCAGTCTGGTGGATTGCTCCCAATAACCCTGAGATGTCACATCCTACTCCAGAACAGTCTTTTGCTATATGCAAAGTCAAATATAAATGTGCTTGTCAAATGTGAGCACCAGTCTGATTGCGATGAACAACAGTGACATGAATATAAAGACTCCCTAAGGTTAAATGAGACTCCTACTCTGAAATTCTAATTAGGAATATGAGTGCCCCAACTCTGAGAAAATGCTTATGTGTTTAATTACTCTCTGTTTTCCGTGTCTCTCTTCTGTTATTCCATACCACCCCCCTTCCTCTTTTCTTGCTGTTTCAAGCAACCCATGCGCCTCACTTAATCGAAGTGTAGGCCTTTTTTTTTAGGCTGGCATTAATTGAGAAGCAGTGTTTAATTATTATTTTTCATCATCGAAGAGACTTTCTATTAACTCACCATGGCTCTGTGGCAGCATCCCTGCCCCCTTGGATCTGGTGGCATAGCTTTGCCATCTTCTGACACTTCTCTACACTTGTCTGCATGGCAGATATTTTAGTATTCCAAAAACCGCAGTTATTATTATATCTGTCAGTTGTCGTCACAGCACATTATCTGTGGAAATTCTCAGCCCTGTTGAATTGTATATTCAGCATTTAAGCAGGCAGCTAAGTGATGCTTAGCCAGTATCTAACCTAAGAGCACGATGAGCTCTGTTGACAGGCCAATGGAGGTCCATGGAAGTCCACATTTTGTGCCTATTACAACATTCTTCAGAGAAAGAATCCAAGAAGTCATAAGGCAACTATTGCCCAGGCAACCATACAGCTTTCTTAGGGAATATACTTGAGAGGATTATGGCAGAGCAACTGCAGGCACTCTTGGAAGATACTGATTATCTAGACCCATTCCAGTCTGGGTTTCAACCTGGTTATGGAATCAAATCAGCCTTGGCTGCCCTGATGGATGACCTTCATCGGGAGAGGGACGAGGGAGTGTGACCATGTTAATTCTGCTCAATTTCTCATCGGCTTTTGGTACTATCAACCATGGTATTCTTCTGGATCAACTCCATGGGCAGGGCATTGGAGACAATGGCTGAATTCAATGGCTCTTGACCTCCTCCGTGATCTTGGATCAGAATCTGTGGACTGGACACCCGGCTGACTGCTGCTTTGGAATCTGGAATTCGGAAACCTGGTTTGACCTTCGGCTTTGACGACTGGACTGATGGAACTAATGGCATGACCTTGGCAATTTGTAATTGGATTCACAAACCGTAAATAAACCTCTGTAAACAAGTAAGGCCTGGCATTTTTCCCGGACATTCGTAGATAAGGGAATTGGCTGGCTTTCTGGGTTCTGTATAGTAAACACGTCAGCGGCGCCCATGGTTTTCGGCTGCAGTGCCTTCTGGGATACCTGCTGGAGGACCAACGGAGTTCGGTGAGCGGGGAAAATGGCGGCCAAGCTGTCAGTCAGAGCCGAGTAGGCAATTTGCAACCGGGGTGGTAGCCGATTCTTTGCAGCGCCTGCTGCAGCGTGTTGTCTGTAGATCACCACCTTTTTCAACAACCGTCAGTAGGTAACTCAACAACCGAGGCTCAGCGTGTTGTCTGAATTGAGCCAATGGCTGCATTCAGACAACACATTAGTCAATGGTGAGTTGAGTAGCCAACTCACAGTTGGTTATTTAGTGGGTACTCCCCACACAACATATTCCTACACAACTGTGGGGGGGGGGGGTGGCACTGAGTGGACTAATAGTCAACCCAGCATTTGACTGACACAGCCCCAGCCCCTCTTCCCACCCTCCCTCCTCCCTCAGTTCTCCCAGTTCTATCCCAGCAGCCTCTGCAAGTTGCACCAGTTGTAGCAGAGTGGCAGCTGCCACTTTGGTCGCTCTTGTTGCCTGCCTCTATGGGCTTGTGTTTTAACCCACTCACCAAACGCCATTAACACATTCACCCCTCCACACAACACTTTAAACAACTGGCTTCGAGCTAAACAACTTGCAAGCCAGTTGTTTCTCTCAGTTGCTTATTTGGGCGGAATAGCATACCGTCAGTAGTTTGTGAGCGCCGTGTTACCCTCCACACAACACAATAAGTAACACAACTGACGAATGTTCCCCCACCCCCAGTTGCTTAATGTGTTGTCCGAATGCAGCCAGTAGTGTGTTATAGTGGTTTTGTTCTTACTTATGGGGTTGATTTCAGAAAGTAACATCGAGTGACTATTCCTCAGCCCCTTGGCAATTGAGCTCAGTGTTGTACAACATGTATATGAAGCTGCTGGGTGTGGTAATTAGGGGCTATCAAGCCAAGTGTCATCAGTACGCTGCTGACACACTGTTCTATCTCCCTGTGACATATGAATCTTTGCAAGTCCTGGACTCAAAGATGGACTGTATGAGGGCGTACTTCTAGATCTATTACTGTCACTAGAGTCCCATGTGGTCATGGTGCCACAGAGTGCCTTTTGCCAGCTTTAATTGGTTCACCAGCTATGGCCTCTCCTGGACAGGAATAGCTTGGCCACAGTGGTACAAGTGCTAGTAACCTCAGGAATGAATACTGCAATGCATTCTATGGGGGCTACCCTCAAGGCTGGTCTGGAAGCTGGAGCTAAAGCTAGAGCAGAATGTAGCAGCTGTTGTCAGGAGCTGCCCTTGTCAGCATGCAACTCCTTTGCTGAGGGAACTGCACTGGCTGCTTATTTGCTACTGGGCCCAGTTTAAGTTTTTGATACTAGTGTATAAACCACTAAACAACCAGGATACTGGAGAGAGCGCCATCTTCCTTATCAACTTCCCCAGTCACTGAGGTCAGCAGGTGGCATGCCCCTGCTGGTACCCCATGGACCTATGGCCTGACTGGAATCCACCTGGAGTAGAGCCTTCAGTGTGGTGGCCCCCTTTCTCTGGAACTCCCAATGTATGCAGGTCAGGCAGGCACCAACATTGTGTTCTTTTTGACATCTCCTGAAAAAAATCGTTATTTCAAGATGGTGTTTTTATTCTTTTTATCTTCTATTGTTCACCACTCTGGAACCTATTTAAAGGTTGAGCAGTATAAATGTTGTAAATGTATTATTATTATTATTATTATTATTATTATTATTATTTCTGGACATCTAGTGAATGCCTGGAGGGGAAAATCTGGTAGGACCGAGTGGTTTCCAGACCCATAATGAAAGCAGTCATCCACGTGTGCTTTCAAAAGAGGCTATTTGTCTTAAGACATTGCTGTGAGACATAAGAGAGGAGGTAGACTCCTAGGCAAGTTGGGTCCACTCCAAGCTGGTTACAGAGCTTCGCTTTTCAAGATTCACTTTACAAGTTGTTATTCCTGAACACCAACCATGATTCAGTTTGAGGAATTTTTGTTAAAACGAATCATCATTTCAGGGGTTTTCACAAATAATAGAATCCCATGCGGCTCAGACACCAGCCATTTAAAACCCCAATACAAGCTCAACAGGAGTGGATGCTAGTCGGGTTTTGTCTCTTTGTATCTTCTTTAGCTACAGCCTGTCATTACTTTAGCTGTGAATTGATGTAAATGTGAAAAACAGCAGTCAGATTGTGGCTTGGCGTAGACTTTTTGGAGTATTCTGAATGTTCCACGTCATTTTCCCTGCTTGTTTATCTTATTCCCAAACAATCTCAGAGCCAGCAGGAAGCTATACACGCATTTCAATGAGATACACAGTGCAGGATGTGCAGAAAATAGAAGCTGCCATCTCTGTTGGCTACTTGTACTTGTTGAGTTATTCCCCAGGTAGTCAGCAGCATGTTATATAATAGAATATTGGCTATGGGTGTATTCCCCCCCCCTTCCTGCGTACATTTTTCAGTTGATTCAGTTTGTGTTTTATGAGATTCTACAATGCAGGAGAATTTATTTATTTATTTATTTATTTACTGCATTTCTATACCGCCCAATAGCTGAAGCTCTCTGGGCAGTTTACAAAAAACATAAAACCATAAAAAACATTCAAATATAAAACAACAACAGTATAAAAACATAATATAAAATACAGGATAAAAGCACAACCAGGATAAAACCGAGCAGCCATGCAGAAATTAGTACGGATTTAAAATACAAATTTAAACAACACGGTTAAAAATCAAACTGAAGAACTATTAAAATATTGAGAAAATAAAAAGGTCTTCATCTGGCATCTAAAGGAGTATAATGTAGATGCTACAACTGGGGTGCCACAACAGAGAAGGCCCTCCTCTTGGTAGCCATCTGCCTCACTTCCTTTGGAGGACTCTCCACATTTTCCTCTATTGATACATAAGGGGAAGAGGCCATGGAGTAATTTATTTATTTTTAAATTGTGAGATGTCTGCTCTAGTGATCAGAAGTATATTGACTCTGAACTTGGATGTTTGAATCCAGAGATGCCCAACTGGAAGAAATTCTGGGAAGGGACTTTGACTCAGTGGTGGAGCACATGTTTTCCATGCAGAAGGTCTCATGTTCAAACCCCAGACTCTCCAGTAAGGCATGAAAAACTCCTGCCTGAAATCCTGGAGAGCTGCTGTCAATTAGTATCCACAATACTGGGCTAGATGGATCAAGGATTTGATTCAGTATAAGACAGCTACCTATGTTCCTATGTTTCCTGTTCTGGCAGTGGTGCTGTTCCATACAATATTGTGCAAGGACTAACAGAAGACATTGGCCCAATTCGGATAACACGATAGTCAATGGTGGGTTGACTAACCCTAACCCTAACCCTAGGGGATACTCCCCACACAACATGGTAATAAATAATCAACTGTGGTGTGGATGAGGATCAGCGCTGAGTTGACTATGGCAGCATTCGGTTGACACAATAGTCAAAACAACTGACGATTGTTTCCCCCACACCAGTTGTTTATTGTGTCGTCCGAATTGAGCCATTGTGTGATATTGTGCAAGATCTTGTGCTAGCTACCATCCAACTTGAGATGTTGTGCAAACTGTTTTGCCAAGGGCCTTGCATGAATGGGAGCATGTCTCTTTTCTTGGGCAAAGTTTTCATGCTATGTCAGAAAAGGCCTTTCTGCATACAAAAGAGACCTTCTATTTGTGAAAGGTCACCTCTGGATCCAGCTGGGAGTTTCCATCCTTAGCAGCTATCTTGGCTTGATAGACAAATCCTCCATGAATGTGTCTCAACTAAGCTAGTCGATATCAGCACATCTTTGGTTAATGTCATTACTTAATTATGTGTTGTGTGAAGAAGAATTTTCTTTGTCTGTCCCAAAACTACTAATAGCCAATTTCATTGGCAACTCCAAATTCTAGTATTGTGTGTTAGAGGGAGAAATTTCTCTTTATGCAACCTATTCATACTACTGCTGGACTGTGTAACTCAGAATCTGACCCAGTAGGTAGCATAGTTTCCCAAAAGTTTTTGACCCAGCCCCTCACATAAGTAAACATAGCAATCATGGGACAACACAAAGCACACCTCTAAGGTATGAACCTGCTCCTTAAGAGGGAGTGCAACTCCAATCAGAACAGATCAGCATGAGAAACAGATTGGTGTTACACATTTGGAGCTTGTTCATCTGCTGTTGGCTTCTAATAATTAAATGATGCCCCTGCTGTTACAGTCACAGGAACAGAAGAAGCTGCCTTATATCAAGTGGAACCATTTGTCCATCTAGCTCAGTATTTTTATCAACACAGAGTGGCAGCAGAGAGGAGTGTTCCTCAGTCCTACTTGGAGATGGCAGGGACCAAACTTGGGATTTTCTGCATGAAAACCATACACTCTACCACTGAGCTACAACCCCCCTCACTTAGGTTTTTGGTCTTATCTGATTTGCCTTTTAGGATATTTGTCTCCCCTTCCCCCACTCCACTCTTTGGAGGCATGCACAAGCATTGGCTACTGTCACCCCTAAGTACACAGAGGTAGCTTATGGAAGCAAGTGCTGCGCTTGCAGCAGCCACACTTGTTCCTCTTGGGTCCTTGTAAATGCCATAAAGACCTGCAGCATGGAGAGGCAGAAACAGAGGAGCAAAGAGGAGATCCACAACAGCTCCATCTTTTTGTCTCGCTCCTTAAGCTTTGTCCTCCAGCATTGGAGGTATAAAGGAGAGGATAAGAGATTCAGAATGGGATGCTAACCCCATCAGGTGGGGATTAAGATGAGGGGATTAAGATGGGGAAGGAGTGCTGCTCTATCTATGGAGAGGAACACTATCATCAGGGTGGCACATCTGCTTCGGAGCCCCTGGTATGCCTCAGAAAACCCAATGAATGTAGGAGTACTGCCAGCTATTGAGCCCAAAACTGAGCATTCCACAGGGAGGCCTTGGATCTGAAGTTCCTTTGTTTCCACAATAGGTCCATGGTTCAGGTCCTGAATCCATTCTAGTCTACAGGATATTCTGAGGAGGGCTCAGAACCACTGGATTCAAAGCTGCTTGTGAGCTCTGTGAAGGACCTGGGTTTCTGGGGGCCTTGGCGGTTCCAGCGGAGGGAGGAGGATGAGCTCCTGTGTTGACATATTTTTGAGCTACTTATCTCGTTAGTACCAGCCGGGAAAAGCAGGTGCTCAGCTAACGAGCTAGGGCTTAATGGCCTTCAGCTGAAGAACCGTTAAGGGAGGGTTTCGTTCCCAGGCTGTGCAAGGGTGGGGGCTAAGGAGTGAGTGGATAATAAACGAAAGCCGGAGTTGGGTGGGTCATCTCTCTTCGGACCTGGGCACGGTGAAGAGGTGACCTTCGTCTGGCTGGATCGAGCCGGGTGTTAGAGTTTTTATTGTTTTATAGGCCTATTCGGTTTAAGGTAGCTTGACACTGTTAAGAGTGTGCTTAATTGGTGGGGGGATGCCAATTGTTTTACTGCTTGTGCCTTCTTTGTGCTGCTAACCTCATCTACCTCAATTCCCTACCCCCCCCTTTGCTCCCTTCTCCTACCCACCCTTTCCCGCTTTTGACCGAAGCCTTAACTAGATAGTGTGTAAATAAACCTGCTTTGGTCCTTAAATTGCTGTGTCGTTATTTCAGGTGTTGGCTCAAGCCAGCTTTGGCTGGGGAACCGGGTGGCGGGTCGGGGTTGGTCCGCCACGGCAGGGGAACATGGTTTATGTTTCCTTGACATGGTTGGCAGTGTTGGGATTTATGAGCCAAGCTTGAGAAATAACGGTGAGAACAATTACTGATTTGGGTGTAAATTCTGGGAAGCTTCCTTAAACCGACTAGGGAGTGTTAGAGATGCCGGGAGATAAAAACACACCCGAGAAGGGGCCAGGGAGGCTAACACCAGTCCCCGCCCGGGCGGTTCGGGCTTGATGGCGGGCTCTCTAACGTTGCCACCACTAGATAGTGAAAGTGGCAGTGATCAAGACGACAATATGGAAGAATGGAGGCAAACCATGAAAGAGTTGATGAAGCAACAACGCCGGGCGCAGCGGCAGCATTTGGAGGCCGTGAAGCTGCAGGCAGAGACTTATAAACTACAGCTCCAAGTGCAGGAGCAGCGCTCTGGGATTAAGGGCGGCCGGCTGGATAGAAAGCTTTTTCCCACTTACAAAGAAGGACAAGACGTCTTGGCTTTTTTCACCCTGTTTGAGCTGGCGTGTGAGGATCAGGAGGTCGATCCGGCGCAGCGGATGGCTGTTCTTCGAGCTCAGGTCAGTGGGGATTTGGCGGACTTAATGGGAACTGTGCCTCGGCGAGAGGCTAACGACTATGAAAAATTTAAAGAGACAGTGAGGCTGCGGTTTGCCCTCTCTGCCGAGAACTGCCGGCAGAAGTTTCGGGCGGTGAAAGCCGGGCCCCAGGAAGGATTTATGGCTTTAGCCGCTCGAGTGGAGAAAGCTCTGGATTTATGGGTGGAAGCAGCGGGGGCTACGAAAGCTGCCCAATACCATGAGATGTTTGCGATGGAGCAATTTTTTGCAGCCATGCCGGAAGAGCTGGCGGCTCTAGTTAATGACCATCGTCCCACGTCTCTGCGAGAAGCAGCGTTGCTGGCTGATCAGATGGGAGTTTATCGGAGGAGGGAAACAGCTAAACTGGCTTGGCCGAAGAGAGGGGGAACTCCCGCCGGAGGGAGTGGGATTCCAGCAGCCGTGGGAAAGGCGAGTGGAGCCGGGCCGTGGCCAGTGCGGGGTGAAAAGAAAGGGGGGGAAGTTCCTCCCAGGCTGTCTTCCACCCCTGCCCCCCCCTCGGGATGTTATTATTGCAAAGAAGAAGGGCATTTTAAACGCCAGTGCCCGAAGCTACAGGAGAAGAAAGTTCGAGAAAGTACTCCCAGGGTGGGAGCGATTGCGCAGCCGGCCTCTTTCAGCCAAGCCGCTGCAGCCTCCGACTGGGAGGACAGTGAGGGGCCCTCCAGTGGGGAAGAAGAGGCTCCTGCCCAAGCTATTGCGAGACCAGTTCCCCGACCACGCGCCGCATCTCGCCAAGCCCGTGAGGGTCGTGGGGCCGAAGAGGGAGCCTCGTTGGGCTTGGTCCAACCGGGACAGGTCCAGTGGAGCCAGCTGCAGTTCTGTGAGTCTATTACCCTTAATGGGAAAGTGTGTCAAGGGTGGAGGGACTCAGGTGCTTCCCTTTCGGCCGTGGACAAACAATACGTACGCCCTAATCAAATTCTCCAGGGCCAGACTTTCACAGTCACTCCCTACAGTTCCCCCCCGATTACCTTACCTCTAGCCCGGATCCCCACAGAATATCAAGGATGGAAAGGAGATATGGTTTTCTTGGTTCATAGCAATTCCCTTTGGCCCATTTTGGTAGGGAATGACTTAGCCTATTTAGCGGCCACTATGGGGGCAGTCACTCGGAGCCAGTCCAATGCTCAGACTTCTACCTCCCTAACTGAACCAGGAGAGGAGTCAACAGAGGAAGAGACCCGAGAGCCAGGGGTTCCTGGATCCAGAGGGGGACTAGAGGAGAGCTTGGAGGAGCCGGTGGTCCCCTCAGAGACCAATTCAGCCAACCCTAACCCCGCTTTTAAGGCCGCTCAGCGGGAGGACGACTCCCTTCAGGAATGCCGGGAAGAGGCTGAGAGAGGAGTTGTAGATGTGACCCCCCAGCACCCAGTTCGATTCTTCTGGCAAGATGGAGCCCTTTACAGGGAGTTCGCTCCTAAAGGTTTAGAGCAACCCTGGAAGGTGTGCCGGCAATTGGTGGTGCCACGGGGCTATCGAGAGCCAGTTCTTCAGCTGGCCCATGCTACGGCCTGGGGAGGACATTTGGGGCGGAAGCGTACTCTAACCCGCATTTCTAAAGAATTTTATTGGCCGTTGGTGGCTCAAGCCGTGAAAGATTACTGCCGTTCTTGTGATGTCTGCCAGAGAGTGGGATTCAATCGAGACCACCCTAATGCCCCCTTGCAACCGTTACCAATTGTGGAGACACCTTTTGAACATATCGGACTGGACGTGTTGGGTCCCTTCAATCCCCCTACCCGATCAGGAAAGCGGTTTGTGTTAACAGTTATTGACTTTGCTACCCGCTATGCAGAGGCGGTTCCGTTGTCATCTATTACAGCCTCCATGCTGGCTAAAGCTATGTTATCTATTTGTGCCCGCCTAGGAATGCCCCGGGGTGTCCTCTCGGACCGTGGACCAGGGTTTGTGTCCCAACTGTTCCAGAAGATGTGGGAGCTTGGCGGAGTGGAATATGCCTTCTCAGTGCCTTACCATCACCAGACCAACGGCCTAGTGGAACGTTTGAACCAAACTTTGGGGAAAATGATCCGAGCCTATGCGGTGGACCACCCTACTGACTGGGATCAAGGGCTGCCCTTATTGCTCTTTGCTTATAGAGATGCTCCTCAAGAGAGTTTCGGATTTTCTCCTAATGAGTTGATGTTTGGGAGGGAGATTCGGGGACCCCTCACTTTGTTGCGAGAGGAATGGGAGGGACCCGTGGCCAAGACTTCTCCCTCAGTGGTGACTTTTATGCGTAACCTCCAGCAGACGCTGCAGGGGGTCCAAGAAGCGGCCAGAGACCATCTTAGCCAGGCTCAGGCAGGCCAACAGGCCTGGTATGATCGGAAGGCCCGGGTGCGAGTGTTTCAACCCGGGGATAAGGTGTTGGTGTTAAAACAGCTTAAGCCGGACAAATTGGCTCTAAAATGGGAAGGACCCTTGGTGGTTAAGCAGAGGGTGGGGGAGGTGAATTATCTCCTGGATTTTCCAGACACTCCAAGACAACCTAAAGTGTTTCATGTAAATATGTTGAAACTGTATGTTGACCGCCACAATTTTGTGTTTGAAATGCAACCCGAGGCGGATGAAGTGGGGGAGCCTTTGGATATTCTAGCAGAGTTTCAGCAACCGGGAGGGGTGGAGAATGTGCTTCTGCCCTCGACCCTTACCCCGGAGCAACAGAGAGGGTTCCGACCGTTGCTGACGGAGTTTGAGGGTCTGTTTTCTACCACCCCAGGTAGAACCTCTTGGGCTCAGCATTCCATTCAGACAGGAACGCATCCCCCCATCCGCTCTTGCCCTTATAGGGCGACAGGGGCCCAAGCGGCTACGATTGAGCGGGAATTGCAGGCCATGCAGGATTTGGGAGTGATTCGGCCCTCTAATAGCTCATGGTCCTCCCCCGTGGTGTTGGTGGGAAAGCCCAATGGAGAAATACGTTTCTGTGTAGACTTTAGGAGGGTCAATTCCTTGACCCAGTTGGACCCCTACCCTATGCCAAGGTCTGATCACTTAATAGAACAATTGGGAAGCGCCAAATTCATTACTACTCTAGATTTGACCAAGGGGTACTGGCAAGTGCCCTTGGATGAGGATGCCATACCCAAGACGGCCTTTGTGACGCACAAGGGGTTGTTTGAGTTTACGGTACTCCCGTTTGGGTTGAAGAATGCCCCCTCCTCCTTCATGAGGATGATGGACAGGCTTCTGAATGGGTTAGGGGCCTTTGCCTGCGCTTATTTGGATGATTTGGCCATTTTTTCGCAAACTTGGGAAGAACATCTAGGGCATGTGCGACAAGTGTTTGAGCGCCTGCAGGAGGCTGGTTTGAAAGTGAAGGCCTCCAAATGTCAATTTGGGTTGGGAGAAGTGGTGTACCTGGGACATAGGGTGGGAGGCGGCCAGATCAAGCCGTTACAAGCTAAAGTGGAGTCTATTCGAAATTGGCCCATTCCTCACACAAAGAAGCAAGTTCAGTCTTTTTTGGGCCTGGCTGGATATTATCGACGCTTTGTTCCTCATTTCAGTGCTTTGGCTGCCCCCCTAACAGACTTGTGTAAAAAGCGATGCCCAATCCAGGTGATATGGACAGGGGAGTGCCAACAGGCCTTTGACTCTTTGAAAGGCCGGATGATGGAGGCTCCCATTTTGCAGGCTCCAGATTTTGATTTACCTTTCACCCTTCAGACGGATGCCTCCGAAACGGGGTTGGGGGCAGTATTGCTTCAAGAAGGGGCCGATCATCAGCTTCATCCCGTGGCCTACCTGAGCAAGAAGCTGTTGCCTCGAGAGAAGAGCTTGGCCACCGTTGAGAAAGAGTGCTTGGCCATCGTATGGGCCTTGGGGAAGCTGCGCCCCTATTTGTGGGGACGCCATTTCCATTTGCAGACGGATCATTCCCCTTTGTGTTGGTTAGATAAAGTGAAGGGATCCAATGGGAAGCTGCTTCGGTGGAGTTTGGCCCTTCAGGACTTTGACTTTACCGTGACTCATATTAAGGGACGCGACAATGTACTAGCAGATGGGTTGTCCCGAGCCTACCCGAACTAAGGAGGGTGGGGAGGGGACTCGGGGGTCACCTTACTGAAGAGATGAAGGACTTGGAGGAAAACCCCCAAGTCTCATCTCCTTAAAGGGGGAGATGTGAAGGACCTGGGTTTCTGGGGGCCTTGGCGGTTCCAGCGGAGGGAGGAGGATGAGCTCCTGTGTTGACATATTTTTGAGCTACTTATCTCGTTAGTACCAGCCGGGAAAAGCAGGTGCTCAGCTAACGAGCTAGGGCTTAATGGCCTTCAGCTGAAGAACCGTTAAGGGAGGGTTTCGTTCCCAGGCTGTGCAAGGGTGGGGGCTAAGGAGTGAGTGGATAATAAACGAAAGCCGGAGTTGGGTGGGTCATCTCTCTTCGGACCTGGGCACGGTGAAGAGGTGACCTTCGTCTGGCTGGATCGAGCCGGGTGTTAGAGTTTTTATTGTTTTATAGGCCTATTCGGTTTAAGGTAGCTTGACACTGTTAAGAGTGTGCTTAATTGGTGGGGGGATGCCAATTGTTTTACTGCTTGTGCCTTCTTTGTGCTGCTAACCTCATCTACCTCAATTCCCTACCCCCCCCCTTTGCTCCCTTCTCCTACCCACCCTTTCCCGCTTTTGACCGAAGCCTTAACTAGATAGTGTGTAAATAAACCTGCTTTGGTCCTTAAATTGCTGTGTCGTTATTTCAGGTGTTGGCTCAAGCCAGCTTTGGCTGGGGAACCGGGTGGCGGGTCGGGGTTGGTCCGCCACGGCAGGGGAACATGGTTTATGTTTCCTTGACAAGCTCCAGTTCATGTCAGTATTTCCCTCCCATTGGTTTCAGTGGGAGGCAAAATAACAGAAATGAAGGTTTCCCAGGGGAAATGATACCACCAAAAAAAAAAAAAAAAGCCACCCTCTCCTTTTCCTCCCACTGCGGCTGGAGCAGGCTATTAGGGCTTAGGAATTGGCAGATCTTCCACAGTGAACCTCCTCCCTGCCCTCCCCCCACCATTTTGAATTCTCATCCCTCCCTCCCTCTCTCCTCCACATCCTCATTTCTAACAGCTTATGTATTTCTATCAAAATACTGCTATTGTCATGATCATATATGCCAGCCGTTAATAAGCCATAATAAGCTCGGTTACTGAGTTTGTATACATCCATCATTGAAAGTAGCCTTTTACGAAACTGGCCAAAGCATTAATCAAGGGCCAAATACCTGATCACCTAAGTACAAAAGAGTAGGGATTCTCAAGTTTTGCAAAGTTCTCCACGTTTCACCTTGAAGTTCGGACTGCTTCGCTCCCAAATTCGATTTTCTTTTTGTTCAAATGGGAAAGGTGCGTACACAAATTCATACTTTTCCTTATAGACTCAAGCATGAAAATGGGTGTTTGGTTTTGTTTTTTAAAAATGCAGATTTTTAAAGTGTGACTTTTCTAAAGTTTGCATTTTGCAAATGCAAGTCACAAGCTCAGGACTGTGCGAGCGTTTTCCAAAACTGCACTCCTGTCCACACTTGGGGTTGCAAAAAGGCAAATTTGAGTTTAAAATGAAGCAAAATGAAATTCTTGTATACCACAACAGAATGGATTAAACAAATATTTACTTTGCAGTAAGATCATATTTATTTATTTATTTATTTATTTATTTACAAATACAAGAAATATACCAAAAAAGTACAACAGCAACAAAAAAAAACAAAAAAGCAAGAGAATTTTACAAATAAAATGAAAGCTGCTGCTCTTTCTAAATGCTCCCCCCCCCCACACACACACACTTTCTTCTCTCTCTCTCTCTCTCTCTCTCTCTCTGGAATTTTGTACATCATTTTTTCCTCTTGACCTATCTGTATTGACAGGAACAAACAGATCCTCTTCATCTGTGATACACACCAGCTGAAGTCTTTCTCGTTTTTGTACAAATTTTTGTCCACCCTGGGTGATACAAAAGAAAATGAGTTTTACTTGTGCAACTGAGAAATGTTATTTCATATGTTGCATACAGAGGGTGGGAGGAAGAGGAGAAGATTTCATCCCAATTCTATGTATTCCTGAACATTTTATTCCAGGTTCATTAGTGTTGTTTTTCAAATGAGCCTGAAATAATATGTTCAGGAATATGCCATCATCAAGATGGGCCCCAAGGCAGAGAACTCAGAACTGATGCAAAGCAGTACACTCAAAGGAGTGATCCAGTTTAGATACAGACAGGTTAGGATAAGATGCATCATTTCAAGGAATTAAGCACTGCACACACACACACACACACACACACACACACCTTTCATGCAAATACAGGAACACATCCATCATCACAGACAAGAATTCAAACACAGTTTAAATTCATTATTTTCAGATAAGTAAAAGGAATCCAATATATCTGAAATGATTTTTTCATCATAAATGCATTATGATTATGGTTCATAATCAGTGAGTTTCCATATACTTGCCAGTTTTACTTCCAATTGTCCTCATTTCTTTTTATTAGGAACTAAAGAAAACTTTCTGGAAGTAATAGTCACTGGAAGATTTTGTGATACCACTCTGGCCTCACCCTTAAATTTGGGGTCGGATTTTAAGTTGTTGGTTGTTGTTGTTTCAAAAATAGTATTCAGAAATCCATTGAGGTTAAATCCATCATAGTTGTTCTTTTTCTAAGAGTACTTCCAGATGGAGGAGCTCCTAATGCTGTAAACCATTGCTCTTCTACGGGAAACTAAAAGCAGAATTTCCATTGACTGATCAAACTTCAGGGGCTCTAGCTCTGTGTGTGAGTGAGTGAGTGAGGGTTCCTCTAGACGACTGATTTAAAGCTCATGCATGGTGCATTAACAGTTTTACCTCCATAAGAACGAAGTGTAAATCAGGCGGGCAGCCAATTTTTATCTTCGTTAATGCGCTTTTTCGATTTCGCATTAAATAGTGACTTTTAATTTCCTCCGAAGTTACAGCACCTTATCTTAGTGTAAACAACTTCTGAGCAGTCACATTAATGGTGATAGTGGGCGGACTGTGGTGGTGATGTCATGCATGAAGAACTGCCCCTTCCCCCCTTCAGCGGGAACACCTCCCACCATTGTGTTTTGTCATTTCCTGTCTCCTCTCCCCCTACTTCCTTCTTCTTCTTCCCTTCAGTCATGATGGACTGTTTAGTAATGGCTGACTATACTGGTATTTAAAGTAAAGTTTCTTTTTAAACCTGTCTGGAATCTTTCTTTCATCAAGACGCGGCGCAGGACTACTCATATGGAGCTGGTTCTACAGGAAGCAAGGAAGGCTGAAATAAGGATGTGCGCATAATTTGAGATCCGCTGATGCAAACCGTCCCCCCCCCCCACTCCCTTGCTGGGATCCTGGCTGGAAAAAGGCAGTGAAACTTGCCATTGAGCTGTCGTTTTGCACGCTGTTATACTCAGGAGTACCTCCCCCCCTTCTGTCATTGCTTTACTGGGAAGTTGTGTGTGTGTGTGTGTGTGTGTGTGTGTGTGTGCCTGTGTGTGAGTGTCTGTCTGGTGTATCAGACCAAAATGGCCATTTAGTACTGAGATACCACTGCAATATCTTTATTCTACAAATAGTTACAGGTGGGCACAAGCTACACTACTACAAATGGCAATCGGGCACAAAAGAAGAGGTAAACCAGGTGACCAACAACAGGTAACCCAGGTAACCAAAGGCAGAAGATTAAGGTGGACAGGGTTAACAAACGGTGGGAAACTGAGGGGGCAGTTCCACCAGGAAACAGGGCGGTGCTTTCATCAAGATTTCCCCGTTCGAGCATCGCTATAAGCTTAATTGATAATGCGATTAAACGTATATAAACAACTTTAAAGCACATTGTATGGAGCCCGAAATTTGCCTCCACGCCTCTCATATATAGGTATTAGACGTAAACTCGACTGTAAGTTAATGCGCATATTCAGAGAATCATCCGTAAAAGCGACCTCTTCTATAGGGAGCCTGAGTGAGTGAGTGTCACTATGGCCTTTTCCACACCATAGGGGTGTAGAGGAAGGGAGGGAAGGTGATCCCAAGGAGTACCTAATACACACCATTGGCGCACAGGGAGGGAGGGAGGGTGATCCCAGGCAAACAGCCTGGTGTAGAAATGGCCTATGTTCCATCCTTGCAGCAGGCAAATTGTGCTTGAGTGGGGAGTGTTGTCCCCTCCTTTTTTCCTTCATGGTCACCACACGCCTCTTCTTCTGACATTTTGAAACATGTGTTTCTCAGCACCATTTTAGCACCCTGTTTTTTCTGTGTATCTTTTTATTTTAATTTAAGAGCACTGAACAAGTTGATTGCAGCCTTACTTCTGAGTAAGGCTGCAATCCAGCCTTACTCCGAAGTAAGGCTGCAATCCAGCCTTACTCCGAAGTAAGTAGAGCCAGGCCCTTTCCACACCAGGCTTTTTGCCTGAGATGGTCCCTGGCTGCTCCCTGTGCACTGATGGTGTGTATTAGGTACTTCCGGAGTCACCCTCCCTCCCTCTACACCCCTATGATGTAGAAAGGGCCTCTGTGAGGTGTAGGAGTTGGACTAAGACTCAGGAGATCTGCATTCTGGTCTCCATTCAGCCATGAAGCTCACTGGGTGACTTTGGACTCTCAGCCTAACCTACTACTTCACAGGGCTGTAGTGAGGATGAAATGGAAAGGAGGAGGAGGGGGAAACATGTAAGCTACCTTTGATTCCTTGCAAAAGATAAAAAGTGGGATATAAATATAACTGCAACAACAATATAAAACATGGTTACAAAGAGGCTGGGCTGTCATTCCTTAGTTTTTCTTTTCAGTTTCACAACTCGCTTGATTTTCTAGTAAATTTCAAATTCATACCTCATTTTCTGGTTAGTTCCATGCTACAATTATTATTATTATTATTATTATTAATAATTCCCACCTTTAAGGGGGGGAAAACTTCTCAAGGCGGCTTCCAAAACTTGATACAAACACAAATTACAAAAATAAAGCAATAAACATACAGACAAAACTAACCAGGAATAAAACCAGCTAAAATGTTTTGCAGTATAACTCTAATAAAACCATCTCAATTCAGTGATCTGTAGTACATATCTTAAGAAAGGGCCAAAAATTATTGATGGACTGGAGCAACTCCCTCACAAGAAAGGTTACAGTGTTAGAGAAATGGCAAGTGAGGAGAGACGCGATAGGGTTTACAAAATTATGCATGATGTGGGTAGTGAGACATTATTCTCCCTCACATATAATTAAAACCTGGGGTCATCCCATGAAGCTGGTTGGTGGGAGATTCAGGACAACTAAAGGGAAGCACTTCTTTACGTAGTGCAGTGTTAATCTATGCAATTTGCTACTTCCACAAGAGGTAATGAGGATCACCAGCGTGGATGTCTTTAAAAGAGAATTAGACAAATTCTTGAAGGGGACAGCTATCAGATGCAGTATGCCTCTGCAGTTGCTGGGGAACACATGTTCTTGTGGGCATCTGGTTGCCCACTGTGCAAACACAATGCTAGACTAGGTAGGTGTTTGCTCTGTTCCAGCATGGCTCTTCTTATGTTCTTATATCCACTCGTCTTTTCTGGCACCTGGAATTCTGCAACAGTAGTATTCCTGGTCCAAAGGAAAATGTTAGAAAGGGAGACAACAAGAGAGAGACACCTTGCTGCTGCTACCACTGTTGACTTAAAAAGCATTTCCATAGTGCAATCATTGCCAAGTGTTGCAGATTTTATAGAACTCCTCAGTTAATGAATTGACTTCCTCCTAGCATTTCTCTAATTTTTCCCTGATAGGCTTGCAAAAGTTCTTTGTATGCCATTAATCTGTCTATCTTGCATTGATAATGTTCTACCTGTTCTATATAAAATGGGCCAATGCAGGAGATGACAGCAAAGCAAGCTACTTAATTGGCTCATGCTTAAGAATGTGTGTTAACCTGTTCTATCTTTTGCACCTGATTTCCCCAAGGAGGAAAGTAAGAGAGAGTGAATATTATATGTATAGGCTGACCATATGAAAAGGAGGACAGGGCACATGTAACTTTAACAGTTGTAGAGAAAAGGGAATTTCAGCCAGTGTCATTTGTATGCAATTAGTCCCTGCTGAAATTCCCTCTTCATCACAACAGTTAAAGTTGCAGGCACTATACTAGAGTGACCATATACAAAAGAAGGCAGGGCCCCTGCAACTTTAACTGGTGTGATGAAGAGGGAATTTCACCAGGAACTAATTGCATACAAATGACACTGGCTGAAATCCCCTTTTCTCTACAACTGTTAAAGTTACATGAGCCCTGTCCTCCTTTTCATATGGTCAGCCTATATATGTAGCAAGACCAAGGCAGCACATATACCAGCAACCAATTCTGGGAAGCTGGCTCTGCAGCGAAATATGAGACAGAATACATAGCATGCCTGGAGAAGTTTATGTCCTACTCATAATTTCATGGCCCATAACTACGGTGGTTAGGCACAGGTTAAGGCTTCCGTAAACCTGCAAAATTCTGCCACTTGCTAAGATGCAAGATAGAGGAACTGCTTATTCTTAGAGATTACGCATGGTTCTTTCTGTCTCTTGTTACTACCCATCTCTCCTCTCCACTTCATTTGAAGAACTACTTCTAGACCCAATTGTTGCGATCCCTATAGCTTTTTCTAGCCCCTCAGTACTACCAATTATTGCAAGGGAATCTGAGATGACTGCAAAGGTGTTTATTTATTTATATATTGCATTTCTATACCGCCCAATAGCCAAACCTCTCTGGATGGTTTACAAAAATTAAAACCATAAAAACCATTCAAAAGGTGCATGCACAACTTTAACAGTTGTGATGAAGAGGGAATTTCACCAGGAACTAATTGCATACAAATGACCCTGGCTGAAATTCCCTTTTATCTACAACTGTTAAAGTTACATGAGCCCTGACCTGGATTTTATCTGGTCAGCCTAAATAAAGGTCTGAGTGGAGAATTTAAGGATTCAGATAAACACCTGGATATATGAACAAGTTTCTTTTGATTTCAAATAAGTAACAATAAATAACAGCAGCTTTCCCCTTCCTCCCCCCTCATTTCACAGTGGAATCACCTCTTTGTCCTTTCTTGTGGTTCAGTCAAGTCCCGCTGCTGTGTGCTCACATGATCAAGGAAGGGGAAATAAGCCATGGTGGCTTATTTCCCCTATTGCATGTGCCAGGGTTTCTTTCCCCCATAATTATTCTCGCCTGTATGGCTTGCCATGTCATGCAATCGTGGTGAGGGGGACTTGTTGCCAAGAGTAAAAAGCCACCCCAGAGTGCTCAAACAGTCCATGGGTTCTGGGTGGCTTGTTAACTATGGCAACAAGCCACTCTCACAGGGTTCACATGGCATGACAAGCTGCGCCAGCAAGAGTGATTATGCAAAAAACCAAGCATGTGCAGTGAGTTAAATAAGCCACTGTGGCCATGTGAACCCGGTCAGAGTCTTTGCTCTTCCTTTTCCAACTCTTAGCTGCTCAGATGTCTTTAATGTAGCAGACTTCTAGCTCTTGCCTGCTCCTGATAGCTATTCAGTCCCATAATGATCAGAGCAGGTCCTTTTCTTAGCTTCCTGCTCACATAATTCTCTTCCCAAAACTACCACTTCCCTTCCCTTCCTATTTTCCCTCTCCCCAACTATTGTTTAAACAGCTCTCCTGCCCACCTTCCATTCCCCCTAGCAACTGTTGCCATGACTCTCCCCTTGTCAAATTCCACTCATCTGGTTTACTTATCCCATGCCATACAACAATCCTCTTGGAACATGTTGATTACCCTGGGAGATGACTTATAGTTTGCCTCCATCCCTAGGAGGTTGCTATATTCAGCTGAGAGAATATGATCTTCTCCTAAGTTGTCCCCACACAAAAGGCTAAGATACAATTCATGCAACTAGTTTTGCAGAAAAGTTACATAGCAAAATACCTCAAACTGACTTTTGAAGGAGTCTTGGTGAACTGATTCTGGGGCTTTGACAAAGAATCTCATGGTCTTAGGCCCAACCTAGCAATATACTTTGAACTGTGTTTGTGCTAAGGGCTCAGAGACTGAAGGGAACCGAGATGTGCAACATCAGCCTCTGTAATTGGAAAGCAGTATGAAACTCCACCACCACCAACAGTCCTGGATTGGAGAATACTCACTCCAGCTCTGAATACCGTCATGATACAGAACTTGTAACTGCTTAACTACATGGAAATACCATGAAGTGCCACACACTGGGAAACTTTCAAAAACTTTATTAAATGAGAGGGTGAGGAGTTATCATCTTGATCTATGTTGGAATATTGAAATAACCAACTCACCAGGCCAAAAGGCTTTCAGATAAAAGTCAACCAATGCTGACTTCACCACCAGATCCACCAGATGAACACCATTCCTGGAATGAACCCTAGCAAATAGAGGGAAAGAAGTGGTTTCCTAGTTTTTCAGAAGAAGTTGTCAGAAGAGGTGAAATTCACAATTCCAGGTTCTAAGCTGTTTGATCAGCCCACTAAACCACACGGCACACAGCCTGTTTAAATCTGTCAAAACAATGCTCCTCAGGGGTGTTGTTTTGATATCAAGCAGACACGTTCAGATGTCACCCTCAATGTGTGAATTCTTACTCAGTGTTTAGTATTAATAGTGACAGCATCAATATTTAAAAATAAACAGAGTTGTGTAGTTTTTATGTTTGTCAAAATAATCACTGCCTTGAAAGAAAAAGAAAAAAACCCTCTTAAAACATTTGTTACACTCCAAATGTGAATGCCTTCTTTTATCATCTAGTATGATTTCATTTGCAAAATAATTGTCTTCCACACTGCCAGGAGTATGGCTATAAACCAAAGTATTTCAATAAACCCTTTTTTTTTCAAGTGCTCTCAGTTTGTGACAAATGGGTTCTCATGCTGTATTGCTGAGCATTGGGAATCACCTTCACCATTCTGCTGTGACATGTGATAACCCAGAAATATTTAAGGTTGGAAGACAGCCTGCAGCTCAATGTTAAACCTGACTTTTTTGCATGAGTGCTGTTGAATAAAACCAACAAAGCTAAATTTTATTCCCCACTGACAACAGGTCCATGCAGCACAGGCTGATGTTTTGACACTGCAGGTAGTCTCCGATGAGACCAGGTAGAACAGCCTTTATTCTCAGTCAGCAGAAATACTAACATTATGCTTTTCAGATAAGAAAGTTACAACACAACATAGTGAACAGCGGCTACAACATGAAGGATGAAACATTTGTTCATAAAAAGTAGGGCTTGTAAACCGGTTAACTTTTGTAAGAAGATTATCTCACTTTCAAAGCAGTTGTCTTTGGTATCACTCCAACAGCTTTTCTACACGAGGCATTTATTGTGCACTCTTGACTTCTTACTCACGGTTGTTTATGGATCCTTTAGACGGATCATGATCCTCCAGTTTTGGACGGAGTAATCCTATGGGCCCTAAACAGCATCTGGGGCACACGGGATATTTCAGATTCCTGAATCTGAAGACAGTGCTCCGGCTCTGACCTCAAATGCAGGGAGCTGAGCTCCCCATACCCTCACAGCTGGCACAGAGGGAATTGCACCAGCTGCTTCTATGAAAGGGGGCATGTTGGTGGGCAGGGAGGAGAGGAGACTTGAGATGAAGGGATCCAAGCTATCCTCAACCTTCCCCAGCCTCCTGCTTTGTCTAGGCTGACCATATGAAAAGGAGGACAGGGCTCATGTAACTTTAACAGTTGTAGAGAAAAGGCAATTTCAGCCAGTGTTCCTGGTGAAATTCCCTCTTCATCACAACAGTTAAAGCTGCAGGGGCCCTGCCTTCTTTTGTATATGGTCACTCTAGTATAGTGCCTGCAACTTTAACTGTTGTGATGAAGAGGGAATTTCACCAGGAACTAATTGCATACAAATGACATTGGCTGAAATTGCCTTTTCTCTACAACTGTTAAAGTTACAGGAGCCCTGTCCTCCTTTTCAGATGGTAAGCCTAGCTTTGTCTTTCCCCAAAGCCTCCACTAGATGGCAAAAACACCCATCTAGCAAAAACGCAGAGCTGGAGGCACAACATACCTCCTGCTCTGCATTGGATATTCATAATCCTCTGAATTTGGAGGCTTACAAGTACCCAGGGCAGAGCCAATAGGACTGCACCCTAAGGAGCTCTTTCCCGGGTTTTCTTAGAGAATGGGAAAATCGGGTATTATTTCTAAAAATGTAAGAATAGGTACTTTTCTGCTTGTATACTTGGACTACTCCCCTATAGCACAGCACTGATTAGAGTTTATGTAGCAGAAAAACAGGAAAGGATAAGCTCTTTGTGTAGAGCTGGGATCTCTATCTTTATGGCTGTTTTATCTATTCCTGCACTGTTTGTATTGTATTGTATTGTATTCTTCTATCTATATTGTGTTTTATATTTTTAACTTTGCAAGACATTTTATTCTTTTAGCTGTTCGTAATCTGCCCAGAGGACAGCGGTTATTGGGTGGATTACTTACTTACTTACTTGCTTACTTATTTAATAGGAAGCTGGATGACCATAACATGTGATTGGATTTGGTGGGTGGTTGGTTGGTTTATCAAGCTCCTATTTCCTTGGATTTCTGGTAAAGTGTGGAGGTGTGGTAAAATCATATTATCATATAGTTGAGTGCCTTGGGTGCCCAGTTTTCCATGTGGTTACATGTTACATGGAAAACTATGGTGTAAATCAGGGCTGGGCAGCTTGTCGCCCTTCAGATGTTGTTGGATTGCAATTTCCATGATCCCTCATAACTGGCTATACTGTCTAGTGCTCATGGGTGTCACAGTCCAGCAACTCCTGGAGGGCACAATTTCTTCACCTCTGATGTAAATGGTTGGTCTTTAGCCACAGTGCACCCCACCATTATGCAGAAGTAGAAGTGATGTAAGGAAGGTCCATACTCTCCAAAACAACAGTCATGGATGTGGTAGTAAATGAACCCAATGGCATCTAAGGAAAAACACAGACATACACATTTGCCATTATGAGATAATGGTGAGCATTTTAAACAAATCTGTATCTATTTTAAATTATACAACAGTCACACTCCCAAAGATTCCTTGATGTCTATTTCGCTCTTTCCTGATCCTTTTGCATCCCAGTGGGCATCGCAGTAGAGAAGACTGTCGTTTATAAGTAGTATGAGTCTTAGCCTCTGTTTTGCATGCTTGAAAAGAAAATATTTAAAAGCACCAGTCTCTGTAAAGTGGTACAGCATTGCTGGCCTGCAACACCAGGATATTTACTTCTTAATCCTGTTAGGAACTTCATCTTCACCTTAGAAATAATTTCAGAAAATGAGAGTTCAAAGTTCACATCCACCATGTGTTAATGCATCACCTAGAATTAAAATGTGACACTTACTGAGATGCTATAGTTGCTCCTCGCATGCAAAGGCATCTCTCTAGGCTTACTCATGCCAATAAGATCAGTTCAGTCACTCCTGCTATGCTGCAATTTTGTTTTTTACATGAGTAACCACAGTGCCAAGCAATTTCCTTATGATGTGGGATCTAAGGTCATGACTTCTGAACTGCCAGCTTTATTTTATGTGTGGGATGGTTTCCGGCAGATATGTTCAAGCCCAGATGTTAATTAAAGGACACCAAGAGATATCTCCAGATGAACAAGAGCCCCCTTTTACACAGCTGTAGAACAAACAAACCTGGTGATATTTTGACATTCCAATCACATACAATAAAGCAAATGTATATAACATTTACCAAAGGAAACATGTCCTTACGTTACAGGAAATGAAAAAGCACTGACTGCAAATTGTGCCTCATTATCAGGATGCTCAAGTCTAATTTTTCCCCACCGTTGTGAATCACAATCATAAAGGTGTAATATAATTATGATCATAATAAATGCGGCAATTTTTCCAAGGCTATCTGTTTGCCTTAACATTTACTAAAGAGAAAACTGCTAAGTCCATGGAGCCAACATTCTCATCTGGAATGCTAAAACCTATAGACATACTTGTCTATGTGCAGAGCATTATCTCCATAATGCAGTACAAATCAAAGATGCCATGCCTGTCATGGAATATAAACTGAGCAACCTTTTTTTTATTCAGTGTGACAAGCTAACATCTTAAAGCTAAAATGGCACGCTGCTATAAGAAAAGGGCAGGATCCAGCCAGAGATGCGTAATTTTGGATCCTACATGTTTCCATTGGAGAGATTTAAGCAGGTGCATACAACTCCCTTTGCAATAAATAGGACTTTAACAAGTTTCACTCTGGAAAAATTGTGGGTATGCTGATCAAGCAGAACAAACTTTATGAATGACTTTTAAAGGAAATTATATCATGCCATCATTTAGCAAAACAAACCAAACAAACATTTGTTTCAGTGTTAACTTCCATTTCATATATTTTATTTATTTATTTTATTAATTTATTTATAAAACATCTGAGGGGCCATAGGATAGTTCAGATTCCAGGTCCAAGTCTGAGTATCTTGCCCCCTGCCCTTCGCAGCCAGCATGGAGAGAACCGCGCCAGTTGTGTCTCTGAGCAGACAGGAAGGAGGTGTTTCTCTGGGTGGGGAAGGGACTGGAAAAGCAGGGATCCAAGCTATCCCCAGCCCCCATCCAGTCTCCTTCTCTCCCTCTCCACAGAGCCCTAGCTGGATGGGCAAAAACACCAGCCGTGCATCTCCAGCTCTGCATAGGATGCCCATCAGCCTCCGAGTTTGTTGTATTTTATTTATCACATTTCTCTACCACCCAATAGTAGGCTGACCATATGAAAAGGAGGACAGGGCTCATGTAGCTTTAACAGTTGTAGAGAAAAGGGAATTTCAGCCAGTGTCATTTGTATGCAATTAGTTCCTGGTGGAATTCCTTCTTCATCACAACAGTAAAAGTTGCAGGCACTATACTAGAGTGACCATATACAAAAGAAGGCAGGCCCCCTGCAACTTTAACAGTTGTGATGAAGAGGGAATTTCACCAGGAAGTAATTGCATCCGAATGACACTGGCTGGAATTCCCTTTTCTCTACAACTGTTAAAGTTACATGAGCCCTGTCCTCCTTTTCTTATGGTCAGCCTACCCAATAGCTGAAGCTCTCTGGGCAGTTCAAAAGTATTAAGGTCCAGAGGCTGACAGGCATCCAGATAGGATTGCACACTTTAAAACTTTTACAGTTATGTGTTAAGTTATATTTAAGTTGTTTGTGGGTTTAAAAAAAAAGTATTACCCAGGCCCCCTCCACAAGGATTCGCTTTTGCGCCTGGTTAAGTGATTATGCGCTTCATCCCTGAAGCACATTTACCCCTAATACCTCTGCACGAGAGGCAGGCAGGGAGAGGGGAGGGGGGAGGCAAGACCCCCGGAGGCAGGAGCCGATCTCGGCCGGGGAGCAGCGGAGGGGGCAGCGAGAGTCCTCCGCCGGCCTTTCTCTTCGCAAAGGCAAGAAACCGGGGGGGGGGCGCTCAGGGGAGCCGGGAGGAGTTGTCACTGCTGGACGGGGAGCGTCTCCTTTCTGGTGGCGGCGGCAGCGGCGGCGGGGAGAGGGGGGGCGGAGACAGGGCGACCCCTTCTTCGGCCACGCGAAGCTCTCCCACGCGTGCTGGCTGCAGCCTCAGTGTTCCGCTCCATTGCCTGCCTGCGTGCCTGGCTGCTTCGCCCTCCCCCGCCGGAGGGAGGGAAGGAGGGGCTGGCCAAGGCCGGCCGGGGTCTCCCCCTGCTGTCTGCCGAGGGACATGGGCGGGTGAGGAAGGCAAAAGACGGAGCCAGAGGAGCCGGCTAGGGAAGCCAGGAGCCGAGCGGGGGAGCGAGCAGCAACAGCAGCAGCAGCAGCACATCCCGCCACAAAATAAAACTCGCTATTTAACGCGCATTCAATAATGCACACAATCGGAGGGATAGCGCGCCTCTACGCCCGATTTGCGCTCCCTCCTTGTAGAGGTAAAAAATTTTAAGCGCCTTGAAAGAGCTTTAAACCTCTCTTGTAGAGGCAGCCCCAGAAAGTGGGGGGGACAGGATATCTGACCTGCATATATCCACTCAGAAGTAAGCTCCATTGGTTTCAACTGGACTTACTGTATGTGGGGTCTTGCAGTCTTAGAAACTATTGGCAAACCCATATCCGAGGCCTTATCTGAACTCTTCTAGTGTTCCCTTCAGCAGGCTGCAAAACTTCTTTCAGCCTGAGGCCGGATTCCATTTCAAAAATGCTTTTGGGGGGCCCATTCCCATGGTGAATGGAACTGAAGGTGGAAGGGATGGGACAAAAATACCAGCATATTATAGCTTAAAGCTCTTGCTGCCAATAACTCAGCCAAAGTCATTTTAACCTTTGAGACACAAAAATTGGGAAATAATCTGTGGTTGCAGAAGGGGTAAGGAAGGGAGCATAGCCATCTGGGGCTCCCAAAGGGGCCAAATTGGGACTCCAAAAGGGCCAGATGTGGCCCCTGGGCCTAAGATTCTGCACCCCTGCTCTTAGCAATAAAAGCCACATCTAGAAACATGCTTCTCCATATTGCTGGAATTCACCTTTCCAGATGAGAGTTCCAAGCCTTGAATGGAATCCAAATGCACTGAACATAATGTGTAGGGATGTGCACGGACCCCCCCCCGGATCGGATCAGGACCCGGATCGGACCTCTGATGTTGTCCTGGATCAGTTCGGACAAAATTGGAGGTCCCTCGGATCGGATCAGACCCGATCCTGATCTGAAAATCGGACATCCGATTCTCAGATCAGCCACCATTTTTGGTGTTTTCACCATAGGCTTGCATTGGGGGAAAGAAAGCTTTCCCCCAATGCAAGGCTATGATAAAAACATGGCGGTGGGTGGCTGAGTGGGGGCCTAATCCCCCCTCCCTCTTCCTCCCCCCCATGCGTTCCTTACCTGCCGGGGCCATCCGCTGCCATCTGCTGCTCCAATCTACTGAGAAACAGGCTTCGCAGCCTGCCTCTCAATAGCGAGCCACCCGACACGGTACTGAGAGGCAGGCTGCGAAGCCTGTTTCTCAGTAGAAAGGGCAGCGGATGGCAGCGGATAGCCCCAGCAGGTAAGGAACGCGAGGGGGAGTAGGAGGTCTGATCCTCCAATCTTCTCCGAACCAGATCGGGTCCTTTCGGATCAGTTCGGATGAGATCGGACGATCCAGAAGCCGGGATTGGAATCGGATAATTTTATCCGATTTCGGTCGGATCGGCTCCGGATCATGGATCGGACCTGATCCGATGCTCACCCCTAATAATGTGTGCCATTTATTAATGACACACAGTATCAATAGTTCAACCTAAGATTTGCACAGAATGGATGGTCTCTCAGTGCTGCCTATCAGTCTGCATCTTTCATGACCATGCATGCTTTATCTCTTTAGGATGGACAGGTATGGGTGTTCAATAGTTCTTTAAAGTGAATATTGATGGAGAGTATATGAATGAATACTTCAGTGCATCACTTTACACACATAATTGTGCTAGAGTTAGGGGGAGCACCTCCATCTTGGGCAAAGATGATCAGGTGACTAGAGAAACTAAGAGCACAATAGACCCCCAGATAGCATCTGGGGGGGGGGGGATAGGATAGTTTGGCTTCCTGGATCCAAGGTCAGAGACAGTGCTCCAGCCTTGAATCCAGAAGTCCAAGCTCCCCTCCTCCTCCCCCTTGTAGCCAGCACAGAGAGAACTGCACCAGCGGCCTCTCCACGGTCAGAACAATGACCACAGAGAGGAGGGAAAGGGGCAGTTCTGTGAGTGGGAAGAGGAGGGGACAGGGGAGAACTCTTACAAAGAATCCTCCAGCCTCCCCAGCCTTCCTGCTCTGCGGAGCCCCAGCTAGATGGGCAAAATGCCCATCTAGCAAAAATGCAGAGCAGGAGAACTGTGGACGCAAAGATTGCCTCTGCTCTCCTCCCACTCTGCATAGGAGGTCCATCATCCTCCAAGTCCTAAAAGGAAAGATTGAAAGTACTGTTTAGCATTGAGAAGAGAAGACTGAGGGGGGGGGGGGTGTTGGATAGCACTTTTCAAGTATCTAAAGGGTTGACACACAGAAAGGGGTTAAAACCTGTTCTCTGTCATCCAAGAGTGTAGGACACAAAATTACACTCTTAAATTGCAGGAAGACAGATTTCGGTTGAGCATCAGCAAAAACGTCCTCATGGTCAGAACAGTCAGACAATGGAACCAACTGGCAAGGGAGATGGTGGGCTCTCCGTCACTGGAAGTATTCAAGCAAAGGCTGGACAGCCATCTGTCAGGGATGCTTTCAACTAGATTCCTGGACTGAACAGGGGGGTGGACTCAGTGCCCTAAATGGCCACTTCCAACACTATGATCCTACAATAAGACCATTCCTGTCGTAGCTTATTCTTGTTTTTCTACTAGTGGGCTATTCTTGACTTTTCACCTTGTTTGTTACTTGATGGCAAGAACTGTAACAATTGTTTAAGCTGCTTAGTGAAAAATTTTGAATGTGCATACATTGCGGTGTCTCTAGAATTCTTAGCAGCTTTAGCAAATATAAGGGTTAAATCAAAATGGTTTACAAACTGTTTACAATTTTTTAAAGAAATCCTGTAGATGAGATAAACTGCCCCCCCCCAGCTTTTTTGGTGCCCCACACTCCAGAAGTATAGATTGGTTGCAGGCCTGCTTTTCTTGTGAGGAGAGCAGGGGCATTTTTAAAATATATAAATATATGAGTGGAGGTGGAACTATCTCTGCGAAATATAGACAAAAGTGTGTGTGTTGCAGCCTGTCCTACCATGCAGGGTTAGAGTTGCAAACACTCTGGTTTGACACATTAAGTCACAGGTGTGAGCAACTTTGGATGTTACTGAAGAAGCACCACCAGCCAAACATCTGGTCACAACCATTATCATCTGGAGGAGCTTCACCAGTGAAATTGCCCTTTGAATAAGGAGCGAGTATGACTGCTGTGAAGATTAGGTCATGATGTCTAAAATTTGGCCTTATTATGAAATTATGGTTTCTTTCATAACTTAATTCAACTGGCTCAGGGCAAAATGTCTTGAAATGACGGACCAGCTTTAGATACAATTTCTCTTGCTATCTTGAACATTGATGCCTGTAGCCGAAATTTCCCAAATTTAAATAAAGTAGTCAAGTAATGCATCACAAATGGGACATGATTTAAGCGGTGGGGGGGGGGAGAACCAAACTTCTGCATTCAGCCTCTTCAGTGTAATCAGCATAAAATCATCTACAAATTCTTTCTAAATTGCATATTATGCCTTTGAAAAGTCAAACCTGATTACAAAGAATACAGCCTGCTCTACTTCTTGCCAAGAATGCCATTCATAAAAACAACTGTTTTGTAAATATTCCCCCATTTGTATCATTATTGTACTGAGTATATGTATATGTATACTGAGTGTTTGAATGCCTTATAATAGTTTTAATGGTGACATAAAGACTCCACATTAAGATTGCTGGTTTAATAGGGAAGAGCTTCATTCAGCTTCCCTGCGCACTAAAAGGTCAAGTTCAAGGTTGGTTTATTTGCATTAACCAAAGGTTCTCGCAAATTCGTCCAGTAAAGGGCAAGTTAGATACAATTGTTAAATGTCAGTAAAATACATCAGCATAAACAACAGCAGTTCCTTTCATCATTTTATCTCTAGGAGGCTGTCTATATGCAAGAAATGTGGTGGTGGTGCTGCATCGATTATATGATGCAGCCGCCACCGTCCACCCCACAGGGGCTTCCTTTGAAGCTGCGGAGAAAAAAAAGGCAGGGACTTACCCCAACTTCTTTCTCTTTTTTCTCTGGAGTGAGGCAAGTATGGCATATCCACCATCTATCCTCACTCCAGAGTCACAGCGGATCTTTCTCTAATTCCTTTTCCTTAGCTTGAATTTGGGCAAATAGACGTTTATCTTTTGTCTCTCTTAACCTCTCCACTGAGAAACCATACTTGCCCATAGGGATTCATTGCATAGCACTTGCCCATAGGGATTCATTGCATAGCACTTGCCCATAGGGATTCATTGGACAGCACTTGCCCACAGGGATTCATTGCATAGCACTTGCCCATAGGGATTCATTGCATAGCACCTTCCCATAGAAAAATCATACTTGAAAGATCAAGAAACAATTAAGTTAAGGAATTGGATGGAAAGAATGAAAGATAATGAGCAAATCAAAGAGATATTAAAAGGACAAAAGATAGCCTGGTTCAAATGTTTACAATTGGGAAAATGGACTCAGGAATGGAAAATGAAAAATAAGAACTGCAGAAACAACACAAGATTTGAAGATTTAATTGAACTAAAAGGAAGAAAAGAAGAAATTAGAAATAAGAAAGGATTGACTAGTGAGATATATAAAATATTGATAGACGATGATCTTCAGGACTCTATTAAAGCTATAAAAACGAACTGGGAAGAAGATGTAAAGGAAAAAAATTAATGACTATAACTGGGAGAGGTTGTGGAATGCAAGAATGTTAAAGCTGTTGTCGATTAGAATTAAGGAGAATTTTTATAAGACAGTGTGGAGATGGTATCTAACACCTGTAAGATTTCAGCAAGTGCTAGGCAATGAATCCCTATGGGCAAGTATGGTTTCTCAGTGGGGAAGTGCTATGCAATGAATCCCTTTAAATCCCCCTCCCCCGAACATCCGTTTCTCTGCCCAGAGCAGTTGCTACAGAGAAGTAAATCAGGAAGCTGCCTCCTTCCCATCCGTGCTCAGCTCCTCCGTGCACGCCCCCTTCTTCTCCGCCTGCGATGGGTGGGTAGGTGGGAGACAGAGCTGCCTCCAAGGGGAAGCTCCCACCCAGTCCCCAATGTTGGACTTTGCCATTTGAATGTCTGCCTGATGCTGATGCTGCTGATGCTGCTGTCTTGAAGATCCTACCTGTGAGGAGCGCGCACCGCCCTTCTCGCGCAAGCTATGGGACTTGTGCTTTTCCCCAAGGGGAAGCTCCCAGACAGTCCCCAATGTTGGACTTTGCCATTTGAATGTCTGCCTGATGCTGATGCTGCTGATGCTGCTGTCTTGAAGATCCTACCTGCGAGGAGCGCGCGCCGCCCTTCTCGAGCAAGCTATGGGACTTGTGCTTTTCCCCAAGGGGAAGCTCCCAGCCAGTCCCCAACATTGCCTTTACAACAACACGGAGTTTTGACAGATAAAAAAAGGGAGGGGGAGGTGGGGGAGGGGGGGTGCAATTGACAGCCCAAGCCTCTGTGGAAAAACTTTTATAACTTTTAATCTAAAAAATTCGTAGCCACCAAATGCCTGGACCTATCATTCTGAAATTTCTGACAGACAACTACCCCTAATCCATCTACAAAGTGAGCAACTTTCAAACCTCTAACTTTTAAAATAAAAAAGTTATAGGCATTTCTTTCCTCATTGTTTCAAAAATTAATTGCCACACAAGGCAAGCACCTATGTTTCTGAAATTTCACACACATATCAAGCCATGTGTTACCTGTAATGTGCCCAAGTTTCCTGTTTGTATCTTTAAAAATAAAAAATGGGAGGCATAACTGTATTTACCCCACTACTACCCATTTTTCTAAAATTAATTGCCACACAAGGCAACCACCTATGTTTCTGAAATTTCACACACATATCAAGCCAAGTGTTATCTGTAATGTGCCCAAGTTTCCTGTTTGTATCTTTAAAAATAAAAAATGGGAGGCATAACTGTATTTACCCCACTACTACCCATTTTTCTAAAATTAATTGCCACACAAGGCAAGCACCTATGTTTCTGAAATTTCACACACATAGTTCCCAAGGTACCACCTATAATGTGGCAAAGTTTCATGTGTGTAACTTTAAAAATGACAAAGTTATAGGTGTTTCTTTCCTCATTGTTTCAAAAATTAATTGCCACACAAGGCAAGCACCTATGTTTCTGAAATTTCACACACATATCAAGCCAAGTGTTATCTGTAATGTGCCCATGTTTCCTGTTTGTATCTTTAAAAATAAAAAATGGGAGGCATAACTGTATTTACCCCACTACTACCCATTTTTCTAAAATTGCCACACAAGGCAAGCACCTATGTTTCTGAAATTTCACACACATATCAAGCCAAGTGTTATCTGTAATGTGCCCAAGTTTCCTGTTTGTATCTTTAAAAATAAAAAATGGGAGGCATAACTGTATTTACCCCACTACTACCCATTTTTCTAAAATTAATTGCCACACAAGGCAACCACCTATGTTTCTGAAATTTCACACACATATCAAGCCAAGTGTTATCTGTAATGTGCCCAAGTTTCCTGTTTGTATCTTTAAAAATAAAAAATGGGAGGCATAACTGTATTTACCCCACTACTACCCATTTTTCTAAAATTGCCACACAAGGCAACCACCTATGTTTCTGAAATTTCATACACATAGGTCCCAAGGTAGCACCTACAATGTGGCAAAGTTTCATGTGTGTAACTTTAAAAATGACAAAGTTATAGGTGTTTCTTTCCTCATTGTTTCAAAAATTAATTGCCACACAAGGCAAGCACCTATGTTTCTGAAATTTCACACACATATCAAGCCAAGTGTTATCTGTAATGTGCCCAAGTTTCCTGTTTGTATCTTTAAAAATAAAAAATGGGAGGCATAACTGTATTTACCCCACTACTACCCATTTTTCTAAAATTAATTGCCACACAAGGCAACCACCTATGTTTCTGAAATTTCACACACATAGGTCCCAAGGTACCACCTACAATGTGGCAAAGTTTCATATGTGTAACTTTGAAAATGACAAAGTTATAGGCATTCCTGGTTATTTATTAAAAAATTAATTGCCACAAAATGCATGCACCAATCTTTCTGAAATTTCTCACAGATAACTATCCCTAACCAGTCTACAATGTCCCCAAGTTTCATCCATCTGTCGTTACAAATGGAAAGGTTATAGGCGTTTTTGTAAAACAATACTTTGCTATGGGAAAAAGCATTCAAAATGGCGTCCGATCCGGATCGGACATTCGATCCGTGGATTGGGATCGGGTCTGATCCGATCCGACCATCCTCCGATCTGATCCAATCCAACCCCCCAGGTCCGATTCCGATCCGCTATCCGATCCGATCCGGGGGGTCAGTGCACATCCCTAATACCACATTTCTTTGAAATTATTATTGCCACCCCTCTCGCTTTAGAAGTACCAAATGACTTTTCATAAACGCCCATATCCCTCATTTGCAGCTCATTAACACCCTCCTTTATTTGATGAGTTTCCTGCAAAAAAATTATATCTATTTTTTTAACAACATTTCAATTCTTTTCCTTTTGATTACCGTTCCTAGCTCTTTAACATTTAAAGTTGCAATTCTTAATTTATCTTCCATCTCTCCCTTTCACACCCATCTTTAAGTTGGTCTCCCTCTGTGAAACACTTACCCCCCTCCCTTACCCTCCCCCCCACATTCATCCACAATTTCACCCCCCTCCTCACCAGCCTTCTGGGCACTGGTCCCAATATATTTTAGAACTCTTCGGGGGGGGGGGAGGGAAGCAACCCAGCCATCCGGAACAAAGTCTAACCCTCCCCTCCTTTTAATTCTTCTTATCCCTTATCCCTATTACAATAAAATTTCTTTATTGATTGCTTCCTCCTGCAGCATCTTCATCTTGCTTTGTTTCTCCATCATCTGTGGCATCCGCTATGCCCAACTTCTCCAAAAGTTCTATTCCTTGCTCGCACAATGTTATTCTTTGTTGTTTCCCTTTCCACATAAATCTCAGAAAGACCGGATACCCGCAACTATATGTTATCGATCTCTTCCTCAATGCCCCTGTACACATTCTGACACTCTTCCTCCACTGGACAGTCTGAGGGCAAAGATCCTGATATATCTCCACCGGTGATGCTTGTAGTATCGGCTGGCCTTGACGTCTAATTGCTTGCAAAAGCTTTTCTTTTTTGTAATAATTAGCAAATTTAACAATTATATCCCTTGGGGTTATCCCCTTCTTCTTGTAGTCCACTCTATGGGCCCTCTCAATATCTGCCATTTCCCAAGTTTCCTGGGGCTCCTGCTGTTTAATCCACGCCAAAATTAAATCTCTTAAGTCCTTAGGGCTCTCTCCCTCTTGTTCCCCAAAAGATCTTATCCGAATATTTGCCCTTCTGTCCCTGTCTTCCAAGGCTATTAGACATAAATCCAGCTGCGTCATCTGCTCTCCCTGATTCTTGCAGTGTTCCTTCAGCTCTCCAGTCTCTTCCTGCAAAGCCACAACATCTTTCACCACCTCTTGAAGGCCTGCCATAAGCTCAGTTTGTGACTCTGTAATTCTTTTTGCCAGTCTATCCTCCTGCTTTGCCAATGCCTTCTCCAAACTTTCGTCTTGCTTCACCATTGCCATCTCAAACATCTTTTCAATTTTCTTCATTAATTCATCTGTTGGATCTGCCTGCCTCTCTTTGGCCACCTTAGGAATTGCAGCTGGCATACTTCCAGCTTTGCTCGGAGAGGTCTTCTTCGCTTTCTCCGGCTGCTTGTCCTCCATGTTTTCAGACCGAATTAATCTTTGCCAATTCTTATCTGACGGATGATCTTTAGAGGGCCAGCTCCAGGCGGGAGTAGTTAATTTCTCCCCTTTTTGCTTCTTCTTGCTCATAAATCCTCCCCCACCTACTGCCTTGCCACTCAGATCTCTCTCCGTTCTAATCTGGCAAACCGGCGGCTACTAACACTTTCACTGGGGTTTAAAAGTCTCTTTTCCCATATATTTCCAGTTCAATCTCTCCCTCCAGCGTATCTGTCAGTCAGCCAGCCTTAGTACAGCAATTATAAATCCATTATTTACCTTCAGTAGTTGCATTCCTAAGGTGACTCACAGGCTCCAAAGCTCCGATTTTAGTTTCATTTCCCTCTCGCCGAGCCAGCAATGAAACCGCAGCCAGCTTCTCACACAGATGCAGTAAAACTTCCGATCAGCATTTCTTGTCTTTAAATAACAATCCACCGCTCCAGGATAAGGAATTTGTGTTTAAATCATTGCTTCTTTAGGAGAGCGAGTGAGTTACGACTTCATTCCATGCCCACCTGGCCACTCCCCCATCTTAGGCCGTTTTGACTGAGCAATACAGATATGCCCTGTGCATACATATTTAAGGCCAAACCACAAATGATCAGACCAAAATGGATGTTCGGTTAATATCCCCAAGACAGAGTAAATACAGAAAATACTTTTCTTTTCTTCAGTGCATGGTAATAAAAGTGTTAATCACCTGAGCAGATACAAAGTAAGGGCATTTCTACATGAAGGTTTTATCCCACACTTTTACCGAGGCTTCTGTTTCTAGATTCTTTGCGGGATTAAAATTGGCTCCTTTACACATGTTTTTTTCCAGGAGGGGTTTAACTCTGCCTTTCTATATGTTCCATTATACAACCACTAGATGGTGCTGTGGTACAGTGGTGTTGCACAATTACATGAGATTCTCATTCTGCCATTGCTAAGTAATACCAGATTTCTTTCATTAGGAAAAAAATACAGTAACAGTTGCAAAGCATGCGAGAAGCCCTGGAACATGATGATGTCAGGTAAAGGACCATGAGCGAGCAATCAAAAGCCCCAATAAAAGCCTCGTGAAGGTGAATGAATATGCAAGCTTAAAAATATATAAACCAAATCCTGCATGTGTGTTTACTCAGAGTTTAGTCCCACTGTATCCTATACACATCAGGTAAGTGTGTATAGGATTGAAGCCTTAGACTGAAATCCTAAACATACTTTCCTGGGAATAAGCTGAATTGAACATATGGGATAAGTAAAAATGCATAGGCTTGCACTGGCCTAAATATAGTTCTGGAGTCAATTAAAAACTCAGCATATGCTGTTAAATGCCTAGGAGAAGACAAAATACTTGACCTGGCCCCGAACAGATAACAATGTTGGCGCTAAGTGGGCCTCATCGGGGAGATCATTCCATAATTGGGGAGCCAGCACTGAGAAGGTGGCTTGGAGTTGGCACCCAGAGGGGGGCCTTAGATGTTGAGTGTAATGTACAGGTAGGTTCATATCAGAAGAGGCGTTCCATCAGGTTTCGTGGTCCCAAGCTGCGAAAGGCTTGATAGGTTATAACCAGCACCTTGAATTGGTCTCGGAAACATACAGGCAGCCAATGCAAGCAGGCCAGAGTCAGTTTTATATATTCGAACCTCTTGGTCTGGGTTATTAGTCTGACTGCCACATTTTGCAAAAACTAAAGCTTCTGAACCATCTTCAAAGGCAGCTCCACGTAGAGTGCATTGCAGTAATCTAACTTGGAGGTTACCAGAGCATCGACAACTGAAGCCAGGTTATCCCTGTCCAGATAGGGGCGTAGTTGGGCCACCAACCGAAGTTGGTAAAAGGCACTCCGTGCCACTGAGGCCACCTGAGCCTCAAGTGACAGAGATAGTTCTAGGAGAACCCACAAGCTACGAACTTGCTGCTTCAGAGGGAGTGCAACCCTATCCAGAACAGGTTGAACACACTCCATCCGGCCAGCAGAACCACCCACTAATAGCATCTCAGTCTTGCCTGGATTGAGTTTTAGTTTATTAGCCCTCATCCAGTCCATTGTTGCAGCCAGGCACTGGTTCAGCACATCCACAGCCTCACCTGATGAAGATGAGAAGGAGAGCTGCGTATCATTAGCGTACTGATGACAACGCACTCCAAAACTCCGGATGACCACACTCAACGATTTTATATACAAGTTGAACAGCATGGGGGACAAGACTGACCCCTGCAAAACCCCATACTGGTTCTCCATACTTAGTTTTGCAACTAAGAAAGCTCAAAGCAGATTTTGCCCATTAAAACTATATACATAGAATAACAATGATAATAAATGTAACACTGTAGGTAAACATTCCAAATCAAATATTTGTCACCTGGCAATAGAATTCCAGTCAATTTTTAAAAAAACATCTTTAACAACTGTGTCATAATTAGACAGAGCAGCTGACATAATTCAAGGAAGTAGTATGTTTATCTGCATTTGAACAAAGCAAAATTAATGACAATAATGTGCCTATATGTGAAATTGGAAAACTTGCATATTCCTATATGTACTGGTGATCCAATGGAGACTGCTGCTCACAGAAAGGGAGAGGCAATGATTTCCACTGACTCTAGCCAGCATAGTCAAAGGTGAGGAATGATGAGAGTTGTTGGCCAAATCACTGGGAGGGCAACTTCAAATAGAGGACTATTCTCTGACAGCCCATCTGTAAAGTAGAACACATAGCCACTCAAAACAGAAGCATTGTTCATTGCTACCACAATTGGATCTGGTAAGTTTACAAAGGGTTCTGGAGTACATCTTACTCCATGAAAAAGATGCTTGTGTTACTTTATTCAGTGGACTTGTTTAAGCTTTATGAAGCTTGTAAAAAGTTGATAATAGGAGAATAAAGCCTGAGATGGAAGTGGGGTTAAAAAAAAAACTGAGAGGAAATTACTTGGACTGAATTTAATAGTTTTGAGATCTGAAGCTGTGAATACATTTGAAACACAGTAGGATTCATCTGTATAAATGTTTGGTTTATTTAGTCTCTTAATTTCATGTGAAATCGAAGTAGACAGTAGTGGGTGAGGTTGACAATTGTAAAGTACTTGCCCAGGAGCATACTAATACAACTGAACATTTAATATTTACAAATATAATAACTCTGGAAAGTGCATGGTTCATTTCAGAGAGAATTTTTACTAGCTAAGAGATCCACAGTTCAAGTGTTCCATCTGCACAGAGGCACATTTTGATATCTCCCAATTAGACATTTTGTAAGTGCATGAGAACTTACTATAATTTTGACAACAACATTTAAGCTCATTATGAGATCCTCCAGAGATTTCAGAAATCAATACACTTTGATTCCGATAGCAGAAAAGCATTTCAAGGACAATGCTTTTTTCAACAAGACAGGGAACACCTGCCTTACTATGAAACATTCATTTAAGAGCTGCAGTGTGTGGCTGATTAATCAGATTAATGTATTCTTCAGTTTTGCTTAACTAAAAAATGTTTCCCCAGAACTGAGGTTGGAGTCCATGGCCAACTCTTAGAGGGGAGAATCGGCATTCCGACACTCCTCCTCCTCCCCTTCACAGCCAATTCAGAAAGAACCACTACAGCTGCTTTCCGAATTCAGGATGAGGGGAAGGGCATTTCGGTGGGCAGGAAGGAGAGTAGACCAAAGAGGCCATGATACGAACTATCCGGAAGCCTCTCCAGCCTCCTTCCCTCCCCCTCCAAAATGCCCCAGCTAGATGGGCAAAGGAGGCTCTAGGTGAATAAATATGCAAGCTAGACGGGCAAACATCAGAAAAAGGACAGAATCAATAGGAGTGCACCCTTGAATTGCAATTCTGTATCAATACTTGGGAGTAAGATGCATACAGGTTTACACTATATCTGCTGTGACACATACATGCATCATCTAAAAAACAAAAAGTATGTTTTTCCTTCAAAACTATTGTGTTATTCATATGAAACTATATGCAGATTTGATTGATCGATTGATCGATCAATTAAAAAGTATTAATCACATTAGGCTGCAATCCAATAAATGCTTACCTGAGAGTAGGTCTCATTGGACTCAGAGGCATATGATTGCTTTTGCCCAGTTTTTGAGGATCTCCCCTTCTCCTTTAGCTCCTCTTGCCGCAGCCCACCACATTCAGTAGGGCCTTCCAACCCTCTTTGTAACATTTTCAGGGGGCTGCTGTAGGGAAGAGGGGGCTGGGAAGTCTGCTTCCTCCATCCCAGTTATTTGTGTTTAACTCTGTTTCCAATCCATTATCTCATCATTCTTACAGCAAGCTTGTAAATTAAATAAGTATTACACCTATGTGTTGAGATGGGCAAAGCCCATTCCCAATTTATTTTTTGCATTCATGCTTGGCACAGCTAATTTCCCCTGAAGTTGGAAAACAGCTCATTTTTTCATAAGCCCAGTGACCAGTTCAGAGACTTTATTTTGCTCCACCCAATCTGAAATTGAAGACATGTATTATGAGCAATAGAGTTCATATTCTGAACTTTCAAGTTATGGATGTCAGCAGAATCACTACTGAAATTGCAAATAGAAGAAGATAATGTGTATTAGTTGCTAAGCATGCAAATAGGTCTGAGATGAAGGAGCGGATTTGTGTATTGGCTGTTGATATTATGGAGAGGGTTGTTTTTTCTGAGCCCTTATTTCCATTGGAGATCTTGGAAATCCGGAGACATTGGGCTGGTTCACATGAGCACCATAGCCTACTCTGACGTATTTGAGCCATAATGAGCTCTGGTGACTGCTGGCGTCCATTTTGAATATTCAACACCCCATGAGGAGCTTCCATGGTTTGTTGGGTCATCTGAAACCAGACCGCAGGGATTGTTTGAGAGTTAAACAACCCTCAAATAACCCATAGTCTATTGTTCAGGGAGGTTGAATATACAAAAGGGCCTCTGGCACATACCAGAACCCATGGTGGCTTAAATAATCCATGGTGTGCTGCTGCGATCATGCGAACCCAGTCTTTTTCTCTTTTAGATTAATGTGTGAAATGATTTTAAGGCAAGGTTTCCCAATACGCTTTTAGTTGTCCTCATTCAAAATGCTTTCTAATATGTAAGATATTTACAGTAGCAGCACATTACAGTTCCTCTACAACTTTTCAGATCCTCTTGCCTGCTCCAGATTTTTCCAACAAGGAAAAGAAACTGGTTTGCGTCAGGAAATATGCATATATGCCCCGATCAAGAACCAAGCTACCATGTGAAAGAATAAAGAAACTTGTTTTAATCTCTGCAAAAGTTTTCTGTAGTCCATAGAGATGAAATTGGAAATTCCGAACCGGAAATTATTGATCTTTCTGAAACATTTATTTGATTTGAGAAAGAAACTTGAGATGGTAGCATTTCGAGGGTATATTGTTTATTGTTTAAATGTCATATAAGGGTTTCACGTAGCTAATTTTAGTCACAGTTACTATGACGCTTACTAGGTGTGAGAATTATTATGTAGGTGCTTGTTGATACTGATTAAGAATGTGTATACAAGCACTATAATGCAAATAAAAGTAGGCAGGAAAGGCCGGTTGTTGGAAGAAATTCAGTCAACAAAAGGCATAAGACAAGGTTGTCTATTGGCTCCTTTTTTGTTTAATATATATGTGTATTATATTATTGTCCAACTATCTAACTTTGCAGTGTCTGCAAGCACGCAGAAGCTGAATATACTGCTATGTGCAAATTATATGGCTATGCTATCCCAGACCCAAATTGGTATGGAGAGATAGTTGAAAGTGCTTGGGAAGTATGTACCAAAGAACAACTTTATGTGAATTATACTGAGACTAGGAGAAATTACATATTATTTTCCCCTGCTGCATTAATGGTCAGGGCCTGCCCTAGCACTGGGCAGGTCCAACGGAGCCCATGAAGCCTGGATGCAGGGGAGTCCACTGCCCTCATGGGCACAATCAGAATTTTGATACAATACTACCCACACAGCACCTCCATTTTGTCTGGATTGAGTCTCAGTTTATTGGCCCTCATCCATTAGCGTGCTCGGGCACAGGCTGAGACACCCAGTGCTTCACCTGGATTTGATGAAATTGAGGGATAGAGCTCATTGCCACCTGCATATTGATGACAGCTCTGCCCACACCTCCGGATGACCTCACCTATGTAGCATCATAGAATAGTAGAGTTGGAAGGGACCTATAAGGCCATCGAGTCCAACCCCCTGCTCAGTGCAGGAATCCACCTTAAAGCATGCCTGACAGATGGTTGTCCAGCTGCCTCTTGAATGCCTCTAGTGTGGGAGAGCCCACGACTTCCCTAGGTAATTGGTTCCATTGTCGTGCTGCTCTAACAGTCAGGAGGTCTTTCCTGATGTCCAGCTGGAATCTGGCTTCCTGTAACTTGAGCCCATTATTCCGTGTCCTGCATTCTGGTTGATCGAGAAGAGATCCTGGCCCTCCTCTGTGTGACCACTTTTCAAGAATTTGAAGAGTGCTATCATGTCTCCCCTCAATCTTCTCTTCTCCAGGCTAAACATGCCCAGTTCCTTCAGTCTCTCCTCATAGGGCTTTGTTTCCAGACCCCTGATCATCCTTGTTGCTCTCCTCTGAACACGCTCCAGATTGTCTGCATCCGGCTTGAAGTGTGGTGCCCAGAACTGGACACAATACTCAAGATGGGGCCTAACCACAACCTAACATAGGGGAACCAGTACCTCGTGTGATTTGGAAGCTATACTTCTATTATTGCATTTACTTTTTTTGCAGCCACATCACAGTGTTGGCTCATATTCAACTTGTAATCTACAACAATTCCAAGATCCTTTTTCCTTGTAGTATTGTTTCTGTCTTCCAGGGTATTAGCGATCCCACCCAATTTTGTGACATCTGCAAATTTGATGAGCATTCCCTGCACCTCCTCGTCCAAATCATTAATAAAAATGTTGAAGAGCACTGGGCCCAGAACTGAGCCCTGCGGTACCCCACTTGTTACCTCCCCCCAGTGTGAAAAGGTACCATTGATAAGCACTTTTTGAGTTCAATTCTGTAGCCAACTGTGGATCCACCTAATAGTTGTTCCATCTAGCCCACTTTTCACTAGTTTGTGAATCAGAATGTCATGGGGCACTTTGTCAAAAGCTTTTCTGAAGTCAAGATATACTATATCCACAGCATTACCACAGTCCATAAGGGAGGTTACGTGATCAAAAAATGAGATCAAATTAGTCTGACAGGATTTGTTCTTGACAAATCCATGCTGGCTTCTAGTCATCAATGCATAGTTTTCAAGGTGTTTACAGATAGACTTTTTTATAATCTGCTCCAAAATTTCCCCAGAAATGAATGTCAGACTGACTGGTCTGTAGTTCCCAGGTTCCTCCTTTTTGCCCTTTTTGAAGATAGGAACAACATTAGCCCTCCACCAGTCGGCCGGCACTTCACCCGACTTTCATAATTTCGCAAAGATAATAGACAGTGGTTCTGAGAGTTCTTCTGCCAGCTCTTTTGTTACTCTAGGATGCAATTCGTTGGGCCCTGGACATTTGAACTCGTTCAAAGAAATTAGGTGTTCCTTGACCATTTGTTTATCAATCTCAAACTGCAGTCCCCTTCAGCTTGTATTTCACTTTTTCCAGGGGGGTCATAGACCCGCTTTTGAGAGAAGACTGAGCCAAAGTAGGAATTCAGCACTTCAGCCTTTTCTTTGTCATCTGTTACCAATTTGCCATCCTCATGAAGCAGTTGAACCACCATTTCTTTCCTCTGTCTTTTACTATTCACGTATCTGAAGAAAGCCTTTTTATTGCTTTTAGCATCCCTCGCTAGCCTCAGCTCCTTCTCAGCTTTAGCCTTCCTGATACCATTCTGGCACTTCTGTGCTACTTGTTTGTACACTTCTTTTGTAGCCTGGTGTTCCTTCCACTTCCTATATGTATCCTTTTTATTTTCAGGTCATCTCTAAACTTTTTGGGGAGCCACATTGGTTTCTTCTGTTGTCTTCTATCTTTTTTCCTTGTTGGGTTTGTAATTGTGCATTTAAAAATTCTTTTTAAAAAAAACTCCCATGCATCTTGGACTCCTTTTCTCATTAGGGTCACTTGCCATGGGACCTTACTTCTCATAGTTCTGAGTTTATTAAAATCGGCTTTCCTGAAATCCAGAGTACGCATATGGCTACATTCAGCTTTTGCTTCTTTTAAAATCAAGAACTCAAGTACAACGTGGTCACTTTCCCCCAGAGTTCCCGTAACTGCCACTTCATCCACTAAGTCATCCCTATTGGTCAGTATCAAGTCAAGGATAACCATTCCTTCTTCTACTTTCTGTAGGAGAAAGTTATCAGCCACACATGTCAGGAATTTCTTGGAGGGACCAGTTTTGGCAGAATTTGTCTCCCAACAGATATCAGGGTAATTGAAGTCCCCCATCACTACTACATTGGATTTCCTTGAAATTTTGCTTTTCAAAAGTTTCATCCTCATATTCTCCTTGATTGGGTGGTCAGTAGTAGACTCCAACTAACATGCTCCTTTTATTCTTTTCCCCATTTATTTTAATCCTGATGCTCTCGATGAGGCTCCCAGGCTCATCCTCTTGTATTTCTGTGCAGGGATAAGTATTTTTAACATATAGTGGGGCTCAGCCTCCCTTTCTATTTCTTCTGTTCTTTTTGAACAAGTTATATCCTTCAATTGCTATATTCTAGTCATGGGAGTCATCCCACCAAGTTTCAGCTATACCTATCAAGTTATATTTGCCTTCATGTATTAAGAGTTCAAGTTCATTCTGTTTGTTTCCGATACTCTGGGCATTAGTATATAGACATCGAAGCCCATGTGCTTTGTAGTCTGGCTTCTTTCCTACATTGTTGTGAACACTGTTTTGGGGCACTATTGTTCTCTCTGTTACGGTGCATAAGCCTTCATCCATTGTTGCCTCAAAGTTTGTCTCACACCCCCATAGGATTCAGTTTGAAGCCCTCCTGATGAGGTTCTTCATGCTGTGGCCGAACACATCCTTCCCAGCCCTTGTGAGGTGCAACCCGTCCCTTGCCAGCAGTCCACCATCCAAATACTGTAGGCCGTGGTCCCAGAATCCGAATCCCTCACATCAGCACCACCTTTGTAGCCAGTTTTTCACCCAGAGTATTTTTCTTTCCCTTTCTATTCCTCTTCCAAGAACTGGGAGGATGGATGAGAAAACTACTTGGGCCCCAAAGTTCTTGAGATTCCTTCCCTGAGCTTCAAAGTCAGACACAATTTCTTCGTAGCTCCGCTTGGCAATATCATTTGTTCCCACATGGATGAGAAGAAAAGGATATGTGTCAGTGGGCTTGATGAGCTTTGGCAACCCTTCAGTCACTTCTCTAATCTATGCTCCAGGGAGACAGCATACCTGGCAAGTCCATGGGTCTTCACGACATACTTGGGTTTCAATCCCACACAGCAGGGAGTCTCCCACAATGACTACTCTTCTCTTTTTCTTGGTCGACTGAGCTTCTGCCTCTTGCTCACTGTTGCATGGGGTCTCCTGTAATTCTTCCTCTGCAGACTGTCCTCCAGCCTCATCCTCCAGTAGCTGAAAGCGGTTACATAACTCTAATGGTTGCACTGGTGCAGAGTATCTCCTAGTTCTTCTGCTCCTAACTGTCACCCTTTTCCAAGGAGTTCCCTCTTCATTGGCTTTCCTCATCTCAGCATTCTCCACTTCTGCTTTGGCTTGCTGTTGCTCTTCAATCTCTTGTGCTTCTTGTTGCTGTTGCAGTTCCCATTCTGTCTAAGGACTCTTCACCTTCTCTTATTCCTTGGAGGGTGGACACTCGCTTCTCAAGTGCTTTCACTTTTTCTTCCTATAGTGCAACCAGCTTGTACTTGTTGCAGGTGTATGCTATGTTGATCTCAGGCAGGAACACGAACATTGCACACACTTTGCAGATCACCATCACTAGAGACTCCTTTCCATCCATAGTCTCCATTTCTGTTTGTTTCTGCCTTCTGCTTGTGTTGGAATCTTTTTAAGGACCTCCTCCTTGACCTCCCCTGCTAACTCCCCCTGCCAAACTCCTGTTTGCTCTCCCTGTTCACTCACTCTGATCCCTCACTCTCTGGGAGCTCCCTTCCTTATATTCCTTCTAGTCCAGCTGGGGCAGCTTCCTCTTCTCTGCTCTGCTCAGTTAGGAGTCAGGAAACAGAATGAATCTCCCTGCCTACTCAGTTGCTGAGACCAATTAGGCAATCAGGCCACACCCTTCCAGGGCCAGCAGCAGCTTTTAGCAGTTTTCATCAGGAACTTTCAGGCTACACCCCTTAAGTCAGCACTCAGAAGCACATGGCAGCTCTAAATAGGCAGACTCCTGGATTTACTTGAGGCCTCTCTCCTCTTTGCATTGGTCTCCTCTTCCACTACTCTACACTCCCCCTGACAAACTCCGGTTTGCTCTCCCTGTTCTCTCACTCTGATCACTCACTCTCTGGGAGCTCTCTTCCTTATATTCTTTCTAGTCCAGCTGGGGCAGCTTCCTCTTCTCTGCTCAGCTAGGAGTAAGGAAACAGCATGGGCAATAATCCCCCAGCACCACCCTCTGGAATCGAGAATTTAAGTAGGATCAGAACCACTGCAGTGCAGTGCTTCCAACTCCCAGACCAGACCACCTATCTAGAAGAATACCATTATAGATGGTATCAAAAGCCACTGAGAGGCCCAAGAGAATCAACAGGGTCACACTCCCCCATCCCTCTCTCAGCAAAGGTCATCCCACAGGGTGACCAAGACAGTTCCTGTTGCAAAACCAGGCCTGAAGCCTGACTGAAATGGATCTAGATAATCAGTTTCCTTCAAGAGTGCCTGGAAGTGTTTAGCAACCACCCACTCAAGCACCTTGCCCAGGATGGGGATGTTGGATACTGGCCTATAGTTATTAACATCATCCAGGTACAATTAAGGCTTTTTCAGTAGAGACCTAATTACCACCTGTTTTAAAGAGGCTGGCACCACTTCCTCTCTCAAGGAGTTTACAACCTGCTGGATCTAGCTGGATATCCCTTCTCTATTAGCTGTAATAAGCCATGAAGGGCAAGGGTCAACCGATTGTGGTATGTACAGTTACCCCATATTGTACATATGGTAAACAGGGCATTGCAAGATTTTGTTCTGTTTCTCCTGTTCTGGATAATGCTAATAGTAAGCTGAAGATTTTCTAAGTTTGGACAATAAATCTTCCTTTTGTTTACTACAATGTTGATGGTTCAGATTTTCAAAGTTCAATTCCCCCCCCCCCCATTTTCATAAATGGCATAAGCAAAGATACACAAAAGTACCTTGGGGTGCAGCAGCTTGCCACTCCATCTCTAATGATGGGTATATATGTAATTATTCTTTGAATAAAGCAAAGACAATGAAATTTCTAAATTTAAAGATACCGAAGAGTAATAATGCATGATGTGTTTTAAAGCACTAGAGTAAGATGAGAAGAGATTTTTTTAAAATATATATATATATATTTCATTCACTCACGCACACACTCCTGTCGCCACCACCCCAATTTTCCATTTTTCTGGAAAAATAGCATGTCTTTGCTGGTTTCAAATCTTAACAGAAACTTTTCCTCTCTAGTGTCATGCCCTTTGAGCCTATGCACACTGAAATTTACAGATTTAGAACCTATGCATCCATGATAACTAATTCATAGAGCTTATATCCCCATATATTAGCCTTTCGTAACTTGGTGTCCTCTGGATATTTTGCACTACAACTTTTATTTTCCTTGACTATTGGCCATGTGGCCTGGGGCTGGTGGGAGTCCAAAACATCTGGAAGGCACCTGGTTAGGGAAGGATGCCCTATAGCTTTACCGCCTGGTTGGGCATGACATGTTTGAGTGATCTCAGGCAAGTCTCTACCTCTTGGCAGTGGAAGCTGGTGGCTCCAAACTCAGTGGGGTGTTGAATCCATTCCAGGTTTCAGTCAGAACTCTGAAGGCACTATCCGAGGTGAGAACTAGTTGTGACTGGTTCTGACTGAAATCAGGAGCGGATTCACCACCCCACTGACATTGGAGCCAGCAGCCTCCACTGCCTGTTGCCTAAAGTACCTCACCCAATTGCTAAAGGCAAAACTAGATTTTATGCAGGGAGGCTCACAAACAGTCCCCTGCTTTTGATTTGTATTGAACAGCTGCCATAGACATTCCAATGAGCAACCTGGAGAGAGTCTGCTTAAAAAAAAAATTTTTTTTTAGCTATTTGTTTTTTTAAAATCCTGCTATTTGCTCAGCATCAACACTTTCCAAGCTTCTTTCCCTGTATCTTCCCCTGCAGGGGGAAGTTTTGGGGAAGATGATATTAAGTGAATAAATGCTAAGTGGGAGGAGAGGGTTAAGCAATCCCTCCTCCTGCTGTGCCTTCCCTCAAAATAACAACTTCCCATCCCTGTAGAAAATAAACAAACAACAAAGCTGTTGTGAAACTATTCAGGTATCTGCTATGTAAATTCTGTGGTTGGTCCTGAAAGGGTATTAAAAACCTATGTTTTGGCTACCGGCAATAAAGTTACCGTCCAACACCACACCAACAGACCAGAAAATTCAGTGATACATAATTTATTATTTATTTATTTATTTTATTACATTTGTATACCGCCCCATAATCAAAGCTCTCTGGGTGGTTTACATAAGATTAAAACAATTAAAAATAATATACAAAAATTAAAACAGCAAAAACATACAATATACACACAATATACACATACATTTAAAGCCACTGTAATAACTTTAAAAAGCTATAAGCCAAAAAACAAAACAAACCCAGGCTCTTCAGATGTTGCTAAATGCCTGAGAGAAGAGGAAAGTCTTGACCTGGCACCAAAAAGATAACAATGTTGGCACCAGGCGGGCCTCGTCGGGGACATCGTTCCACGATTGGGGGGCTTCCCTCGGAGTAGGCACTCAGAGGAGGACCTTCGATGTTGAATATAGGGTTCGGGTAGGTTCATATCAGGAAAGGCATTCCATCAGGTATTGCAGTCCCAAGCCGTGTAAGGCTTTATAGGTTAAAACCAGCACCTTGAATTGGGCTCAGAAACATACAGGCAGCCAATGCAAGCGGGTCAGAGTAGGTCTTATATGCTCGAACCTTCTGGTCCCAGTTATCAATCTGGCCACTGCATTTTGCACAAGCTGCAGCTTCCGAACCGTCTTCAAAGGCAGCCCCACATAGAGTGCATTACAGTAATCTAACTTGGAGGTTACCAGAGCATCGACAACTGAAGCCAGGTTATCCCTGTCCAGATAGGGACATAACTGAGCCACCAACCGAAGTTGGTAGAAGGCACTCCGTGCCACTGAGGCCACCTGAGCCTCAAGTGACAGAGATGGTTCTAGGAGAACTCCCAAGCTATGAACCTGCTCCTTCAAGGGGAGTGCAACCCCATCCAGAACAGGTTGAACACCAGCCAGCCAGCCAGCAGAACCACCCACTAACAGCATCTCAGTCTTGTCTGGATTGAGTTTCAGTTTATTAGCCCTCATCCAGTCCATTGTCGCAGCCAGACACTGGTTCAGCACATCCACAGCCTCACCTGATGAAGATGAGAAGGAGAGCTCCATGTCATTAGCGTACTGATGACAACACACTCCAAAACTCCAGATGACTGTGCTCAACGGTTTCGTGTAGATGTTGAACAGTATGGGGGACAAGACTGACCTCTGCAGAACCCCATACTGGAGAATCCTCGGGACGAGCAATGTTCCTCAAGCTCCGCTTTCCAGAGAAGCTCCACATTTGAAAAGGTTAGGATTTACCATGACTTTTCAGGATGGAGCAAGGCGAAATTTACCCCCTGTCCTTCTGCAAATAATGTCACTAGATTGTTGTGAGTAGAGAAGCAGACCCTACCATTATGAGGAGAGGTGCAGCCACCTGGAGGTCAGAGCTGTGTATGGTCCCCTCTACAAGGATTCGCTTTTGCGCCTGGTTAGCCGATTATGCACATAATCGCAGAAGCGCATTTACGCCTAATACCTCTGCACGAGAGGCGGCGAAGCGCATTAAGGGATGACCAAAATGCGCTTTACAAGTAGTTAATGCGCATAATCGCTTGTTCACATAGTCAAAATGCGCTTTAACGGCCGGAGCAAAATAAAACTCACTGTTTAACGCGCGTTCGATAATGCGCATAATCGGAGAGATAACGCGCCTCTACACCTGATTTGCGCTCCGTTCTTGTAGAGGTAAATTTTTTAAAGCGCCTTGAAAGAGCTTTAAACCTCTCTTGTAGAGGCAGCCTATGTCACTTGGCTTGCTTCCCTCAGTTGTGGTGGATGATGTTGTCTCATTGCCAATGTTGAAGTAAGATTCAACCGCCAATGTTGCCAGTATAGGAATTGGGTGGAAGTCTCATCTTATCTTTCCTCTCAGGCAGCAAAATATCTTTAGCCAACCCTGAGCAGTGGGCAGTGATAGATAACTCATGATGGGCTGGATGAGGGCCTGTTCACTGAAGCAGAATCCTGGCAAGGCAGAAGCCCTGTGGGTGAGTGGTTCCTGAGTCAGGAAGATGGGCTCATTGTTTGTTCTGAATGGGGTTGCGCTTCGAAGTCTGGGGGGTACTCCTAGATCCATCACTGTCATCATGCCTCTGCCAGGAACAATAATTAGACTGGCAGGCATAACGAAGAGGGTTTTTTTGGCTGTGGTACCAAGCTGGTGGAATATACTGCTCACTGGGGTGCATCAGGCCATATCTTTGGATGCCTTTAAAAGAGCACCAAAGACTTATTTTATGCTGCTTTCTCATAGACTGCTGAACTGAAATGGTTTTAGGAGTGATTATTTAATTATATATTGGATTTTAGTATTTTACTGGGTTTAAGATTTTAGGAGGTTTTGCTGTTCTTGTTGTGGTGGTTTTTTTAAAAAAAATAAATTTAAAGATCAACAAGTTGGTTTCCTGTGAACACATTTCACAGAGAAAAGGTTTAACTTAACTAAAGGTGTACAGAGACTTTTAAATGTTATTTTGCTGAATTTAACAGCTGGAGACTTCCTTTCTGAGCAATAACTAAACTTTGACTGGGTTACTTTTAACTATAGGTGTCTCTTAATCCTGTCATGATTTGTTTATGGGACGTATGTTCCTGGTATATCATTGTACTTTGGCCTGTACCTCTGTTTATAAAGATGTACAGAAACCTTTTCTTCTTGCCCCAGTTTACAAATTAATTAGTTTATTTAATTATACTTCACATTTTTGATATTAAAAATAAAACTTTATGATACATTATAATAGAAGATAGCCTAATTCGTGTTTTTTTTAAAAAAAAGCTTTATGGACATTAATAAACTCCCGACTTTGAATTATGAAACCTGTTGATATTTGTGGAATCTGCATGTCAAGAGCTTTCCAAAGAACTATGTTTCATGAGAATCGGTCAATGGGAAGGCAGTCAAAAAGGATGACCAATTAACTTATCATATATATTTGCTATTGCAATTAATTGTTATGTATGTTTTCTGTTGATTATTGGAAGCCACTTTTGAGAATATTTTTACTAGAAGTCTCCAGCGTCAACTCAGACCCCAATTCAGTACTTTGTTAAACAGCCTGATTCTGCTTGGATCAATTCAGAGATGGTCCACTTCGACTCAGTACTTAATCCAAGTCAAGGTTCAGAAATCCAAGACATCATACCCCCCCCCCCCATTGAATACCATGGGAATCAAAAATGACTATAATATTTTTTTCTTTTCAGAATTAAATGATATTTGCAGATGCAATACTCCTGTAGGAGAAGATTATGCCTGCCAAATGTCAGGTAAATGGGGGAAGGGTTGTGCTATGTGCCTTTGTAGTTTGATTATTATTTTTTAAAGGAAATTACTGGTATCTTTTAAATCTTGGCAGAATTGGATGAAAATTGCAGGGATAATTGCCCTTTTTGAGGGGATCAAGCCTGCCAAATTTCAGATGAACAGGCATAGGGGTTTCATGTAAGAGGACCCTTGACATTTGAGGGTCTTCAAAAGAGGATGCATTTATCTCCTATGTTCCTTATGGACCATGGTTTTGAAAATGTCAGAGAGCCAAAAGGTACCCCTAAGTAAGGAACCTGCAAACTTTCAGAAAGACGGGTGCAACTTAGGGGTAGGCAAAGTAGTGCCCACAGGTACTAATGTGCCCCCTGGACACCTTTCTTAGCACTCACAAAAGCACCCTACCCCTCCCACTTTTTAAAATTAACACATTTTCTTATTGAAAGCTGGGATCACTTCTCACCAAAATGAGGGCCTCCAGCTGCCACCATCTTCATTTCCCATGAATGCCTGGAGGCTACATGACAGGGCTCAGAGACGTTCTTAGGAAATGGAAGACAGCAGCTGACTGATGCTTTTCCCTGAAGTGCACTCAGCCACCAGGAAAAAGAAGGAAAAAGAAAAAGGCACTGAAAACTGTAGTTTCTAAAAAGTTGTTTAGTGTGACGTGGTTCATATCTCATCTCTGCCTTATACACAGTATGGGGGGGGGGGTTACTTGTCCTTTTTGACTAGCCATGCCTCCCATGGCAACCATTTTGTGTTGGTTTCCACAACAGCTTCTCAAATTGCCAGATGTGCCTATAGGCCGCAAAAGTTTGCCTACCTCTGGTGGAATGGGAGTCTTCAAATTTAGCAGGGGGGTGATTTGCTTCCCCTTCCATTCCCTGATTGCGATAATGTTTTAATTTTTAAAAAATGTGGGGGACATGCATAATGTACACTCAATTAATTGACTGTTTATATACTACTATACTTATAGACCCACTCTACTTTGTTGGCTCTGGGAATACGATATGCGCCTGTAATGTTGTTTTGTTTCTGCTGGTCTTGTGACCATAATAAATATTGATTGATTTGGGGAAGGGCAATTGGTATGAAATTGGCAATTTATAGAAGTGTCCCCAGGCAAGTAACCTGCGAAACTTCAGTAGACTAGGTGCCAGGTCCAGGGACTTATGATGATCGAAAGGCAGTTTTGGGCTTTTTTTCATAGTGAAGCCTGGTGGAATTGGAACAATGTCCATCTCATAATCCCATCTTTGCCTGCCCTAAAACACAGTGATTGGAGCCCCTGGTAAAACATGCCCTAGGACTTACAGGTGGACCTGTCAGTCATTCTACCACACTTCTCCCTCCCCACCTCTCAAAATCAGCAATTAAAGAAATGAAACCAAAACAAGATATTTGCAGGAGACCCAAGAGAGAGAAAGTATTAACTGATTATATTCTCCTTGATCACTAAAGAAAGAGGCTGCAATCCAATAGACACTTTTCTCCAAGTAAGTCAGTGGGGCTTGCTTCTGAGTGAGCATATATAGAATTGCACTGGTAATGGAGGAGGGAAAAGAAATCGGGATTTCTTTTCTTTACCATACTTGTATCTTGTTCTCCTTCTATGGAACTCAAGTTGGGCATTGCATTTTATCATCCCAACAGCACTGTACACTAACGTAGTCTGAGAGATGGTTCATCACAGACCACCCAATGAGTTGAATAGCTTAATAGGGATTTGAACCCGAGTTCTCCCAATTGAAGCACAATGTGCTACAATGTGATTGCAAACCCACCATTCCAGAAAATTGTATCTTAAGCCTGTTGACCCAAAATATAAAATTGCTCACCAGACGGAAGAGGAATGGCCACTGTTTTCTCCTGCAGCTTGGCGTGTGGGATTGGCTTTCACTCCTTATCAAACCCTCCCCGCAATATTCATTTCACACTCAGAACGGAAACAAGACAATGTTTGACTTTATTCAGGCACCGATGATAGCGAGATGCACATGGGTTTATGTCAGAGATGCATGATATGATTAGAGTAGATTTCCACAGACAAATCCTCACCTAACATTTCTCCAGCAAGGTGAAATGTATGTGCAACTTTTTTTGTATTCATGTAATTGCCCTTAAGTTAAATAAAATGGGAGGGGGAGCTCAATATTTTGTGTGTGTGTGTTAGTACACTTACATCCCTTCGACCTTCACAGGTTCAAGAAGCTATAATTTCATAGGTTATTTCCGTTCTCTGGTTTTTTTTTCTTTGTGTGTAAGAGTTTGCGTGCCGTTTTTATAATGTTTTCATTGATGTCAAGACCTTGGTATAAAAACAAGACTAGCACTGTACTAATTTACCCCATGGTCTCCCGTGTCTTCCTTTGCCTCTCTCCCTGAGCAACTGGCATAGCTGCAGGACTGTTTACTCCACAGCTTATTTCCCCTTTATCTTTGATGTCCCAAGATGTCAAAGGCTGTGAATTTAATATTGATTTTATAAAGTACTTTTACTGTAACATGTCAGTTAGGATTAGCTTCAACCTCAAGGAAGCTCAGGCACTGAGCTGGATTTGCACGCAATGTGGCTCTCTGACTCTCAGACTCTTTACCCGAGCCAATGCTTTATTTATAAGAGTGACAGTGTGCTGTGAAAGCAGGGACAGCACACAGCCCCCAGCCATCTCTGTGTCTTGTATACACAGCATCAGTGCCCTGTGTATACATTAGGTTTGGAAATGTAAGTGGATCAGAGAGATGTATCATTTGCTGGTATGTAAACAGACAGATGAGTTTATAGATCGCATTAAACCCCAGTGGCGGAAAGAAAGTAGTGGAAAGTAGTGGAAAGAAAGACACGTCTCCCAGATTCCCCCCCCCCTTCTTTTTTTCTGTTCCATTTCCCCCATTCTTCTGGTGCCACCATAACCATTATCATAACATATTCACAACATATGGCAATTTCTTCCATCGTTGTTACGTCCGTGTAGGAAATCCACATACACACGGTGTAATAAATGCAAAGGTGCCATTGGCCATAGCTTCCCACCGAACATGTATACATGCAGCAAAGGAGCCATGTGTACAATGATCACATATAATGCTCTAAGTGCAGTCTATTCGCAGGTTTTCCTTCTAGAAAGGGATAGCCATGTAGGAAATCCCAACATGTAAAGTGGCCCTTGGTCCTTTTATATCTCGGCAGAGAAGGCATTTTATGTTATACTTTCCAAGGAAATACCATGTTGAGTCAACATTCAAATGCTTGGTTACCACTAGGGGTGCAAACCAGCAAAACTCAAGCTCATCGAAACGTTCCAAATTCCATTTCGAAGCTCGTTCTGACTCAAGTCTGTAGTTGATTGTGAGCATTGGGGGGGGTTTCTGCATGAAAATCCATCCGTATTTTCATGTACATTTTCCCAAATGTATGCATCAATTGTGAACATCTTTGAAATGTATACATTCTTCTCCCATTGATTAAAGTGTATTTGTGCACATTTTTCAAATGTACCCATTTTTTGAGTCTGTGAATCACATTGCAATCTTGGAAATGTACGGGCTTTAACCACGGATTGCACCTGAGTCTGTGTTTGGTCCAAAAGGTGCGAACTGAGTAAATCCTAATCAAAAATGAACAGAAAGAAATTGCTCTTACATCCCTAGTTACCAGGAGAATTCTACAGGATTGAGCAATTCATGCCAACTGATTACACAGCATTAATGAAAGATTAACTGTTTAGTGCATTAGCTTTTTGCGGCCGCACAGAACAGCTGCGCACTTGATCAAGCCTCGCAACATGTACTTTCTCATAGCTTGCCAGTTGCTTTGCGCTTCTTCCCCAGCCCCGGCCCCGGCCCACCCACCCCTCCTCTGCTGGGACTTAAAAGCATTTAGATCTCTGAAGCATAGTTAAAATAGTTCTTCATTTAATACATTCATCATTCTAGAAACCACGGCTTTAAAGCCTAAGTCATTGTCCCAGTGTGAAAAAATCTTCCGATATTTTAAAAAGTATTGACTTTTAATAATAAAAGGGAAAAGATGAGGTAGTTACATTAATTTAAAGGTTTTTTTCCATTCTTACAGTTCATCCAATGTATGTTTACTTAGATGTAAGTAAGCACATAATGCTGAACCATGGTTTAGCGCTACATGCATGTGCTAGAACAAGCCTGAACAACGCCTCAGACTTCTGCTTTCCCCTTCCCCATTCTTCTCCGATATTGTCAGGAGAAGGACTCAACTAGCATTTATATTTGGTTTCAAAGAATCCTGGTTAGGGATGTATGAATAAAAGATTGTGGTTTGAAACATAATCCGGTTGCTTTCTAAACAGGCCAACTTCAAACCATGGATAATGAAGCTAGCTTGTTTAACCAACCAGAGCTTGTTTTAAACTGCAATCTCTGACTTCTCCCTAAACAACTGGCCAAGATACTTTGAAATCAAAAAGAAATGCTATCAGGGGTCATTGCTCGGCCATGACAGAAAAGGAAAGGGAGAGTAAACAAGGCCAAGGCTTCTCCCAGGCTTGTTTTAACTTATGGTTTAGCATTATGTGCAGGCTAGCCCACTGTGTCTATTGGGACTTACTCCCTAGTTAGGGTGCCTGGGATTGCAGTAATTGTGTAATGGCTAAGAGCGCAAGCTGAGAATTTCCCCCTTCAAATTTCACTTCAGTATGAATGCAGCAGGGGGGCTTAGACAAGCCTGTATTTGTCAGTGACAGCATCCCACCTGCAATATGAGAATAAAATACGGACCCACATTGTTAAGTCCGTTGTGGCAGTTGTTATACTGTGTGTGAAGTGGTCTGAACACTCTGGCTGCATGTACAATCCTATGCATGTTACTGGGAGTAAGTCCAATTGAAATCAGTGAGACTTACTTCTGATAGAGACGCCTAGTGCTGAGAGGTACAAAGTACTGTATCCAATGGTGCCATTCTGCCAGTAGAACACACACTGCTGACCGATCAAATATCACTCCCCCCCCCCGAAGCCTCCTGTGCACACTCACCCAAATCCACTCCAGATGGTGGAGGGGGTCCTCTGAAGCAGATTTGGGGGGAAGGGGGGGCTACAAGGGGAGGAGGAGAAGGGAAACTTGCACTGCACAAACAGAAGTTCACTCATATAACATTGGATTTAGCTATAAGTGCTAAGAAGTGTTACTGTTTTCTGTAGTATGTTATAGAGTGGAAATTTTCATGATCCATGTGGCCTAATAGATTAGACCATGATCCAGAACTTGAAATTATACCCACATGGGTTTCTATGGAACAAGCCATTCTTCATACTTGGTTGGATCCTGACTTGGTCATATTTAGAGTAGACCCATTGAAATGAGTGGGCCTTCAGTTAGCATAACTAACTTGAGTCCCATTGATTTCAACAGGTCTGCTCTAAGAGCTTAATCACACCCACTTTCTTCCCCCCCCCCATTTGCTTCTGCTGGTTCCCCCTCTGTTTCCTATGCAAGTCTAGCATTTTGAATCACACGTGGTCGGTGTGATACCTCAGCTTGGCCTGTTCCAAAGTTGCATTTCGGACTTTGCCCATTCAGGGATACATCGAAAGAGAAACGAGCAACTGCGGGCTCAGGGTGAAACGTCATGTGAGTCCAGCAGTGAAAAAGTCACAGCGGGTGTGCATCAAACCATGTATGTGATAAACACCTCAGTATGATTTTGTCTGGATCCAACCCATGGAAATTAAGGACTCAATCCTATGCAAACGGGAAAAAGAAAGGGACACATTCCTCTAACAGTCCAAATTATGAGCTCCCCTGATGTCTTCACATACCAGAAAATTACAGAGGTAGTTATGAGCAAAGTCACTGATGAAGCAATATTTGAATCAAACTGGATAAAATAGCTTGAACCTCATGCTTGATGAAGCCTTTTGGCATCCCATTCTTTATATATAACTAACTGGGGACATTTGTCATCTAAGGTTTTGTCCAGTACCTTCAATATAAATCCATCTTCCTATTATTTCCTGAGGCTCCCCTGAGGCTCCCCTTGGGTTATTTCAGTCTTTAAGTTATTCTCAAGGCTGAACCAATCTGATTGAGTAGTCAGAGGTTATGTTACAAGAAGTATAAAGATCAAATATCATAATGTTGTTTGTTATGACGCTGAACTGAGGACTGCTTTTGTCAAAAAAAAAGGTCTACGGATTTTAAGAATTCTACATATTCTTAAAATAATCAAAATAAACAAGCAAAGAAACTGACATAAAATATATTTTAACCATGCATTTCTAGTTTGATGCATAAATAGGTATGACTTTACAAAATGATGACAGGAAGATTAGCCACCTTTATCTTTATGGAGAAGCAAATGGAGAGGGAAAGAAAAGGTTTCCCTGAATCTTCTGGTGAATTAAGGTGAAAAACCCAGTCCTAAAAGCATTATCATGTCTTGCAAAGCTGCTTGTCTGAGAACAAGCTAAAAAAAACCCTGCACCTCCTATGTATCAGCTACATGTTTGCATGTTCAATGTCTCTCAGTTTCAAGAATGCATCCTAGAGAATACAACAAGTAGACTCTTTCACTTAGCCATCAAAATTTGAGCATTCCATATCTGCTTTTGGAGGTACTGCTTTGGCTGATTCCTGTGTGTTTCCAGTGAATATACTGTACCCATGGGGATTTCTTTAGTCCTTCCCTTTTTTTTTTCTTTTCAATAAGTTCATGGCATTATTTTCAACTCATTCACTCTATTCAGTCTCAATTCTCCACTTGGTCTTTCCGTAAATATTTTCCCATTAATGCTGCTTACAGTTTTAACCCGCGGTTACTTGTATTTTAAATAGGGATGGGGCGGGGAATCCGCTTCATGCTTTAATCATTGACTGGGCTTGAGTATTAATGACATAGATAGGATTAGCCACTTGTAGCAAATAAAAGCTGTACTGGTGGCATTAGACAACGCCAAGTGACAAAGTTTAGGATGCATTGGGGAGGTTCTTATTCTGACTCAGCATGTTCAGTCCTGCAAATGAAATACCACAAAAGTTGAACCTCGGTATGCCTTCTAGAGGACTGGAAGAAAATTCTTTGGATCAACAGAGGTAGCAAGAGAAGTTCCAGATTTTTGCTGAAACACTCTACTGATAGAGTGGGGGCCAAAACAGGCAGTGACCCTGTTCAGACAATGCACTAAGCCATGGTGGTTAAGCATTTTGAGCTAAACATCATGGCTTAGCATGTCATGTGAAACATGACTTAGCATGTTGTGTGAACCATTATGTAGCATGGCTACATAACCATGGTTTAAACACACTCATTTGCTGCAAAAGGATTAGAAGCCTAACCATGGCTTAGCATGTCATCTGAGCATGGTCACTACTTTACATCTGTGTCTGTTATGTCTTTTTTATTATTATTATTCTAGGCCCCAAGGTGGATCAGGACCATAGCAGAAAGTAAAGAGATGAACCCTGGTGCTGCAAAAGGTGTGTATCTTTTAATGATGTATTAAAGCCCAGTGTTTCAGATAATAATCCTTCTTCAGGAGCTATAAAGAATAAAATACATGCAGTAATAAAAACTGGACAAAAACAACACCCATATCAAATAGTGTATTCCCAAACATTCATTTGAATGAACCTGTATATTTGTATTGACATAATTGTAGGCTTTAATTTCTGTGGTTCTTTTCAAAAGAAGAAAAATACATAGTTATATTTCTGCTTTGAATGATATAATAATAAAATAATAATAATAATACATAAATACACATTCCTTAGCAAGAATGAAAGGAGACTATATAAATCCCTCTCAGATGGTAAATGTTGCAAACATTTTGGTTTGTGGTGTGTTTTTTTTATGACGACCCAAATGCGTACATACTTTTATTTTGGAAAATGCAAAGTTCTCTGTTTTTCAAAAAATCAAACATTTAAAAACTGCACGAAATGGCTAAATTTTACATACTACATTACTAAAAACCTTTTTAGGCATCTCTTATCACATAAACTTAACAAGGAACACAAACCTGAATTGTGATACACGCTATTGTATTTCAAAAAGAACAGCAATACTGATTACAAAATCACAGTCTTATCAAACATTTCTGTTAGGAGCTGCATTTGCTCTGAGAGTTTCTGGTGAGTCAAGGTCAGCTGTTATTTATTGAGAATAATTCGATTGCATCCTTCAGCCGTAGCCTGTTGATTCCTGGAGAATCCTGATCCTACTTAGCCTTGATAACATAAGGCTATATTCTCTGTTGCTAAATTATTTCCATATTTGTATGTATTCAGTTCTAACGACTCATTGAGTCCCTTTGGTATTACAGACCTCAAAGTGAGAATCCAAAAAATCTCTCTTTTGCTGAGACATGTCCCTTTCCCTCTTACCTTTTCAATTGCCCAAAAGATAATTGACTCTGGTTTGTTCTTTTTTTTCTAAAAAAATGTTTGACTAAAGGAGCCCCATTCTTTTGATGCCTTAGGTTACAGAGATGTTCACCTATCCTTACTTTCAGTTGTCTAGACGTTTTACCTAAGTATATCTTCTTACGTGGACAAATGATGGTGTAAATGACTCCTGTGGAATTACAATTGAGAAATTCTGTGATCTGTATTGATTTCCTGTTGCTGGTGTTAATGAATGAAGGACCTTAGAAGGGGGTCCCCCTACACCCCTGCTTTTAAGATCCAGCATAAGATGCTTTTGACATCTGGACTGTGCCTATTCTAGAGTAAAAATGAAAAAAGTAGCTGCTAGAGACAGCTATAAAGTAAGGTTTGTTTTAGCTCTGGGAAAAACTGAGTTGAGAAGCTGGAAAAAAATATCATGACAAATCTTTTCCTGGGATCCTCACATAGGGACTCTGAATCCTGACACTTTCAAAGCCTCCATGAGATGTAGGAGTATTTCTGCCACAGAGCTGATTTCTATTCCACCACATGGAAGTTATACTGCCTGTAATTACATCATCTACTCTGACTTCTTTGGGCTACAGATTTCTAAAGCTGACAGATACAGTACACTCGATTTGACCCACATATACGTAAAAGACTGCATTATTCACTATCTCCCATTCTAGTTTCTAAGATAGATCTAGAATGCCCTCCTGAATGAACATCATCTGAGCCTCAACCGGTTTTGTACAACACTGGCATGTACTAGAAGCATCTATGTGTCTGTCCCACCACTTTGGCGGATCAGTTTGTGGTGGCTAACTAAGGAAATACATCCCTGGTTTAAAATGGGAGGGGCTATGGCTCAGAGGTAGAGCATCTGTTTGCATGCAGAAGGTCCCAGGTTCAATCACCGGCATTTCCAGGTGGGTTAGGAAATAACTTTGTCATTGTCGACAATACTGGGCTAGACGGGCCAATGATCTGAGTCAGTATATGGCAGCTTCCTGTGCTCCTAAAATCTAATATACAGCATAACATTAAGGTGCAAAGGAAAACAGTGCTTCTGTTTCTTTAACAGTTGTGTATGACAGAGGAAATTTCAGCAGACACGGCTTGTTTCATTTCTGCATGACAAGCTGTACCGACCAAAATTCCCATGTATATATAACCATTACTGTCCTGCCCACTATTTCATCTTAGCTTAATTACAATAGTGGACCTATGACAGGGATACTCTGAACTTATCAGTTTAGGGTGAAATCCTATGCATGTTTAGACAGAAAAAAAGTCCTACAACTCCCGACATGGTTGGCTGGGGAACGGTGGGGAGTTGTAGGGCTTTTTTTCTGCTGTAGATATAATCATGTGATGCATTGATGATTCACTCTCAAAAGTTCTGCTTTGTACCAGCAGAAAAAAATCAAAACCATCCTCAATGATGGAGAAAATCATGAATCCTGTCTTCTTATTGGTTCTATTGATCTAGCGCAGAGTCATGAGCTTTTTAAAGTCAGAGGCAAAATGCTTGGGGATTTAAATGAAATTTTGCTGCTAGGAAAATTTATTTTGTATGCCACTCTAGATGCTGTGTGAATATGGCACACAAATATTTAAGTTTAAATAAAACTGCAAGGGCCTGAATGGCTTGCATTTGCAAATGGTGCACTCCCGATACAGTCATCTTTAGTGAAGGTATTCCGTATTCTTACAGCCCTGGAGGGGAAAATATCCTCTCTTGTTTTTCAAAATTATCAGGTATTTCTTTTTTTATTGTTTTTTAAACAAATAAAACATTAATAAACAATAAGACAACTTGGGAATACATAGACCCTGTTCGGATGACATGCCGTGATGGTTAAGCATTTTGAGCTAAACATTACGGCTTAGCGTGTCATGTGAACCATTCCTAACATAGTGGCTGTATAACCACAGTTTAAACATACTCACTAACCAAAAGGGTTAGCGGCCTAACCATGGCTTAGTGTGTTGTCTCAACAGGCCGATTGACTATCATCTGTCATCAATATCCTACATTACAATACATAGATTGCCTCACCTATACTCTATTCATTTAACCTACTCCATTCATATCCTATTATCCTAACAAATCTTTCTATAACTGACTATAAATCTCTGGTGATTTTAAAGACCATCCAGGAATGTTAACTATAAACAAGACTTCTGTGCAACTTGGCATCTGTTTATTAGGCACAAGAGTATTTGTACTCAGTAAAAAGGTGATTGCTCAGCATGAAAGAGGATGTTGTGAAAGGCGGTGGAGACTGGTGGCTCCTATTTCAGTGGAATGGTGCATACACCCCAGGTTTCAATCAGAACCAATCAGAACTCTAAAAAAAAAAGCTATCCAAGGTGTGGATCTGACTGAAACCCAGAGTGGATGCACCATCCCACTGACATCAGAGCCACCAGCCTCCACTGGTAAGAGGCAAATGCATTTAATTGGGGCTGATTCATGTCACAAAATGTAGGTGTGCCCCAACCACAGGTGGAGCAGGAGGTGGGATACTAAATGTTATTTAAAGTCCAAAGGGGGGGGGGGGTAAGCCCTGCATGCTGAATTCATCACCACTTCCCCCACTCTAAAAAGAAAAAAAACTCTCTTCCCCAGGCACTTTAAGTGGTCCATCTAAGTAATTTTAGACCCTGGACTTAATAGTCTCATGGGAGCCCCCTTTAGATGACCATATGTATTGCTTCAGCTGTGAAGCACACAGCTACCATTTCTCTTCTCTTTCCCCCCCAGATAGATGATAGATAGATGATAGATAGATGATAGATAGATGATAGATAGATGATAGATAGATGATGATAGATAGATGATAGATAGATAGATAGATAGATAGATAGATAGATAGATAGATATAGATAGATGATAGATAGAATTCTGAGCAACTGCAGTTTTGCATTTTAGACTCACTTAAATCATAGTGCCATCGTGACTACAGAAGTAAAATGGAATTTGCTTCTGCTGCCTTGATGCTCTCACCACTTGCAAGTCTCTGGATAGTAATTTGGGGGGCCCAGTATCAGAACCCAGCTGAGACAAAAATAACCTGAAGAATGGGAAGCAGGCCCCTAAATAAATGTGTTTCTTTATCAAGGTTGGCAAACAGTTTGTTGTTCTTGTTCAAACATATCAGGGATTTAGAAGCTTTTGAAAAGCATGGACTGGTGGTGGGGCTCGTCTGTCCAGCAGAGTGACATTAAATTTGCCCTTGAGGGGGTTGTACTCTCCCTGAAAGATCAGGGACACAGCTTGGGGGGGGGGTGTCTCTTCACTGTCACTGGAGGCCCAGGGGGCATCAGTAGCCAGGCACACCTTTTATCGACTTAGGTTAATCAACTGCTACCCTATCTGGACAGAGACAGCCTGGCTACAGTTTTCCATGCTCTGGTAACCTCCTGTTTGGATCACTACAAGATGGTTCATAAACTTCAGTTAGTTCAAAATAGAGCTGCTGGGTTACTAACTGGGACTGGCCGATTTGATCATGTGATGCCAGTGCTTTGTCAGCTGCATTGGCTTCCAGTCCATTCCCAAGCCCTTTAAAGCCCTAAACAGCTTGGGACAGAGTATCTAAAGTTACATCTCCTCCTGCATGTACCTGCTCAGACCCTCCTCTAGGTGCCCCCGTCAAATTAAGCTGGGCAGTTGGCTACGAGACAGGGGCCCTCTCAGTGGTAGCACCCCACTTATGGAATAAACTTCCCAAAGAGGTTCACCTGGTACCTATGTTGTTATCTTTTTGGCACCACACAATGACCTTTCTTTTCTCCCAGGAGTTTTAGAGACCCAGTTCTAGGCTATTACGGCTGTTTTATCGATTCCTCTGCTTTTTATTGTTTTGCGTTATATTGTATTTTACTCTTTTAAATATTTGTATTGTATTTTATTTTACATTGCAAGTTAGTTTTTTAACCCTTTGTAATCCATCCTGAGAACATTATTTATTGAGTGGGTTAGAACATTATTTATTGAGTGGATTAAATAAATGCAAGGGCTAAAGTGGTGTAAGGGTTCAGCAACCCCACTTTATGTCCACAGACCCACTCTTAAAGGCACTGGGCCTTAAAGGGTTGTAATTTGGCCCTGTTGGGGGGGGGGGGGGAGAGGAAGAACTCCAGAGGAAATATTTGCCAGATTTTTATTTCCATTGTTCCTGCCTAACTGGCATTCTTTCTGTGGCTCATTAAATGAGATTCTAAATTTCAATCCGTGATGCGTTTTAAAACCATGTTAATGGGGGGGAAAATTCCATCTAATCACACTATAAGTGCTCTCTTTCTCTTCAAAGGGAAAACAGTGTAAAAAATTAATGCATGCCTCTGCCTGGCTGCATTAGAGGTGTTTGGCCAGACTGAAATCTGATTAGTGTAACTGTTACAGATTATAGAGAAATCACTTCTGATCACAGATAGTCACAGCAACTCAAAGGAGTCATATTCACAATCCACTCTGATGACATAGTTGAGATATTTAAACAGACAGGCACAACCCAGTGCACTGTAGTCAAGGGTTTTAATTGTTTTATTAGACAGTGCAAGGAGAAGACACTCATCTCATTTAGAAAACACATAAAACACCTTTTCAAGTTGTTGTATAATAACCTGGATCAATTAAACAATAACTGTTTGACTGACTGACCTTTCTGAATCAGTTATTGTGTAAACTAGAACACTATTGTGTAAACTGGCTTCACACCGGTTGGAATAGACTTTCATTTGATACAGCAAAGTCTTCAAGCAAACTTACACAGTTGTCAGAGTGGACATATTGTGCCTGACCTGTCTGAGTAAAGCGACATCTGCTGGCACCCCTAGGCATACCCCCCTGCATTGGGGAAGCTCTAAAAGTTCCTGTAGGGGGGACCTGAGGGTTGGGGGCTGCACCATAGCAGGTGAGAGGGCAGGCATATAATTCTGTTCCTATGCCTACTCATCTCCCTTGGCTTCAAACTTTATGGACTGCAATGCTGCATGCTGGATAGGGAAGTCTTCCCCTAATGGCTGAAGACGTTACTGCAGGTTTTCAACCAGATGGACACATTGAAATTAATTAAAATTATAATTTGTTTTAAACACAAAATATCTCTGAGGTGCACAACCCTAGGCTCCCTTTAGCATGGCAAGTTTCGGGTGACTAGGGCCAGATCTACACCAAGCAGGATATGACACTTGAAAATGGTTTGAAAACTGTATCTGGAGTCTGTCCTGGGCCTCAACAGTTGTCACTACTGTTCTAAACCACTTTAAAGCAATAGTGTAGATCCTGCCACAGTTTCATGGTCTTGGCACTGTGGCACTGATGGACAGACAGACACATATTCTTTTTTTATTACTATAGATAAATATAAGCTCTTATCCTGAATATAGTGAAGTCCTCATGAGACTACTTAATTAAAATAAGATTTATACAAGTATAATTGTGCTAGGTGGTAGCTGTAGGCTACCATTGTGGTCTGTGTGGTATTTTTGTGATATATCAAAAAGACAAACCCTTCCCCTGATTCTTATAAAGCGAAGTCCCCTTTGTGCCCTCTGTGGAGGGGGAACAGCTGGGAAGCTGGCCCAGATTTTACAGGGACAAAATCTGCAATCAAAGCCTTGATTACAGATTAATGGAGGCTCAGAGTAGTAAATTCAAACAGGAATGTCTTAATTCTTGGGTAAATGCCACTTCATTTTTCCCCCTGCTCCCTTTCCCACCTACTGTAGGTCTGCCCACACATGCTATTGCTCTGTCTAAAATGAAGTCCTCCAAAAACTTAATTTTAGAAATTTAAGGGACACTTATGCATTCACTATGAAGTTGCTTCCCAAACCTGAGCATACCTGTACCTTTCCTATTCGTGGACACTTCCTGTTTATTTATAATATTATATACTGGCTTTCTATAAATATCACCTGGACAGTGTACAACAGTACAAATTAAAGCAATATTGCATTAAAACATAATGCAATAAATCCATATTCAGACATTCAAAAAATATTCAAGCTACATTTCTTGATCTAAACCTCCTAAGTGTTGGAGTGGAGCAACAACACTTATGATAAGTTATCTGAACCAATGGGGAGCAATAGACAGAAAGGGAACCTGTTTCTTCCTCCTCTAGTTTCTTCTTGAAACAACTTGTTGATATAGATTGCAACTCTTAGGCTTCACTTCCTTTCTCCTTCTTCTCAGTTAGTTAGCTTCCTCTTTGTCTGAAGCATGCAACCATAATGGCTGCACTCAACTCTCTCTCTCTTTCTCTCTCTCTCTCTCTCTCTCTGAAAGTACTTTTGTTTTCCCAAGAGCTATAGGTTCTTAACAATGCTATCTCTTAACTATCTACACAGTCCCTTGGAACATTTTAAATAGTATTTTAAAATGTTCCAAATAGAAGCCGATCTACACGCTAGGTTTTTAACGTTTTATAAGGGTTATGAAAACTCTTTGGGCCACATGACGCACTCCCTATAACGTTGTATATCTGAGGTTTTTTAAAACTCACTTCAGTTATATACAACGGTTTCACTTTTAATAAATCATTTTAAGTAAAATAATGTGTCCTTCCTTACCGTTTGTGATTCATGGGGGCAGTGCTTCGTTTACTGGTGCCCAAATGCTTAGCAGTTGATTGGTGGGGAAGAAAGCGGGGCTAAGGAGGAAGTGGGTGAGTGAACTACAACACCCACAATGCCTTGCCCTGAACTCATTGTAAAAACGAAACAGAAAGAGACGGGCAGAAGAGTGTGTGACTGCACACACTGCTTTAAAGACTGAAGAATTTTTTCTCCTGTAATGTGAGTACTCAGTAATGTGGCCTAAGACGTTTTAGAACACACCTATTTGGAACATTTTTAAATACTATTTAAAATGTTCCAAGGGACTGTGTAGATAGGCTCTCAGTGCATTCTAAAACGTCTAAAACCTTGGGTATACAACGTTAAAGGGAGTGCGTCATGTGGCCCAAAGAGTTTTCATAACCCTTATAAAACGTTAAAAACCTAGCGTGTAGATCGGCTCTAAAAGTACCAGTGTGAGTGTGTTTCTTTTGATAGCCTTGTCTTGCACCAATTACATGCTAAAGCTATGCAGCTGTAAATTTACCAACCAAAACATAACTAACAATAAGAGGGTTTTAGCCTTAGGCCCTTTCTACACAACAGGGTGTAGAGAGAGGGAGGGAGGGAGGACGATCCCAGAAGTACCTGCTTTCGGGATCATCGTCTTCAATCTTCATGGAGGAAACAGAAGTTCCGCTTCCTCCCAGGAGCGGTGCACTCATCGTGCCCACCATTTTGGTTGTCCAGGGCCCTGAGGAGAGCACACAAGCTCTTCTACGCTCAGGTAAGTTTCTTTTAAAAAGAAAACCCATGCACGATTGGGGGGGGCACCCCTTTCCCTGCCCTCCCAGGGGTGGCAAAAACTGGTACCACCCCTTCCCTTGAGTAAGCACGGCAGCAGTAAGCACATCTCCCACAGTCCTGGGAACTCCCCGGGACCATGGTAAGATTCAGGATTTTCCAAGGATCCCTTATCCCTGGCAAATCCCATGGCCGTGTCTCCCCCCAACTGCCCCTGGGAGTCACTGTGCGTCATTTGGACTCACAAGGGCCAGCTGAGGGCCATCCCAGGTAAACAGCCTGGTGTAGAAACAGCCTTAGTGACATGTGGTAGCACTTTCATTTGCTCCAAATATAACTTCATGCGAGCACTTACCTATATGTTCTCTAGGGACTCCCCACATCTTCAGAGGGACTCGGATTCCAAATGCTGAGTTTCTTTGTTTCTTCCTCACTTCAAAGAAAGTGGACTGGGAGTTTTTCTCACTCTCCCATAATACTAGCACCCAGGGTCAACCCATGAAGCTCACTGGTGGGAGTTTCAGAAGGATGTACATCTCCACAGAGTGCATACTTGAATGAAGGAATTCATGAAGAGGTGGGGATAGCCACCAACTTGATAGCTCTAAAGGGGGATTAGAGAAATCCGTGGAAGCTTTCAATGGCTACTAGTCATGATGGCAATATATTACCTCAAGTATCAGAGACCAGTTCCTGGAGAACATGACCTGGAGAGTGCTGCTCTGCTTATCTCCTTCTTGTGTGCTGCTTCTCACAGGCAACTGATTGGCCACTTAGGCCCTTTCTAAACCATGGGGGTGTAGAGGGCTACTTCCGGGTTCGGTGCGCTCAACCCACATCAGAAATGCGATGGCCTGGGCTTCTACTGGGCCGTCACAAGTTGCGGCCGCCATTTTTTAATGGTCCACGGAGAGCGCACGAGTGCTCCTCCACAAAAGTAAGTATTTTTTAAAAAAAAAACAGTGCGCTCTCTCGCCCCTCTCTCCCCGCCATCCTGGGGATGGCAATTTTGCTTCCCCCCCCCCAATCCTGATGGCCTCGGAGCCATGCACTGTGGCTCTGTGGCCATCGGTGCAGCTGCATTTACTTGTGAGTAAGCGCAGCTGCACCGGGGTGGGCGGCCACATTCTTCTGCGGTCCCAGGAAGGTCCCGGGACCGCAGAAGAATCAGGATTTTTCTGGTTGCTGAGAACCAGGAAAGATCCCATGCCTTGTCCATCATGCGGACTCACAGGGAGCAGCCAGGGTCCATCCCAGGCATTTTGCCTGGTGTGGAAAGGGCCTTAGTGACCAGAATGCTAGACTTGGTAGGCCTTTGGTCTGATTCAGCATAGCTCTTCTTATGTTCTTAAATCCTTTTATCACTTTTACTCCCCAGTACCTTCCTTCTCTTCCCCTACTTTCTCCTTCCTAAATACATGCCTGCTGTTTATGCCTACTTCTCCTTGCTCACCCATACTAGAGAACTGCCAACACTTTCAGGGAAGAGCTACAGCGCAGTAGTATAGCATGTGCTTTCTATATATGGTCCCAGATTGCATTTCTAGTTTAAAAATCTCAGGCAGCAGATCTGGGAAAGACCTCTGCCAAAACAGCTCATGACATGTCAAATGCAACAACATAGCAACACACACAAAAATAATAGAAGCAATTATAAATAACCATACTGCCTGTCGGAAAATACATAATAAACAATTTAAAATGCCAGTCAATCCATACAACCTTGAAGAAAACAATACAAATCAAATGACCTAATCCAACAGCTTAAACAGGAGAGAGACTAAAGCCCAACACAAAACACATGCAGCAAACACAAGTTGACTGAGAGTCACTCCCTTTTCAGTTTACAGATTGATTTGCCCACAATAAACTAGCAGCGACAGTTTGCCCATGGCCATGTCTGCACCAGCCGTTTATTCCAGGCTAATATCGAACTTGTCCCGACAGGGCCACATGACTCACAGGTGATCCCACTGTGATCTCGGGTCAACCCCTCAGTTATTCAGGAATATCACTGACTGCTTTTGTCATGTTTTTTTCGGTTCTCTCACTACTATCCCAAAGTCTGCAGCTGGTGTGCCCACCTGTCACGAAGTTGTTGCTTTCAATGCGAGTTCCCATCTTAGCGAACAGCCAACCCACTGTCAGGGGTGTGCCCAGCGGTTTTGGAGGTGTGTGGGAGTGGACCCATCCACCACTTTGGGCGCATTTTGTGATTAGTTATCGGTGTGTTTTGGTGCCAACAATGTGTATTTTTTTTTACACAGACATATCTCCATGCAGCATCGCATATTTGCTGGACCTCCTATCCACCCCATGTGTAGCTGTGATTTCTCGTTCGTGTGCATCCCTCCTGATTCATAAGACAAAGCCCCGTAGCCACATCATCTGCCTAGCCCTGCCCACTTCTACCAACATGCGGAAGTGCTGTCAGGGGACAGACATCCTCCCTCAATGGCACTCCTGTCATTGCGGGACACTTCCCTCACGTGTGCCCCATGAGCAGCGATTGCGGAAGCAGAAAACCATCACAATCATCCCTCCTCAGTCGCGAAAGGGCTGTAGGTGTAGATTATCACATTATTTGATTTTTGCTGCTGCTGTTTTAAATACCGCATTACTTAGATTCACTTCATGTTCCCACAACAGCCCCATTTTAATATAGCCCCATTTAGGCTGCAACCAGGGATTCCCCAGATGATGACATCCCCTTCACCACATCACCAGGCGGTTCCCGCTCCCCCATCTCCTGGTTTTGAGGTGGTTGCCCAGCTTTTACACATTTTCCCCATTTTTTTACATACTTTCCCCATTCTAAAAGGATTAAATTAGGGTGACCAGATAAAATCCAGGTCAAGGCTCATGTAACTTTAACAGTTGTAGAGAAAAGAGAATTTCAGCCAATGTCATTTGTATGCAATTAATTCCTGGTGAAATTCCCTCTTCATCACAGCAGTTAAAGTTGCAGGGACCCTGCCTTCTTTTGTATATGGTCACTCTAGTATAGTGCCTGCACCTTTAACTGTTGTGATGAAGAGGGAATTTCACCAGGAACTAATTGCATACAAATGACACTGGATGAAATTCCCTTTTCTCTACAACTGTTAAAGTTACATGAGCCCTGACCTTGATTTTATCTGGTCAGCCTAGATTAAATGCCTCTCCTACTGCTTAGGTACTGGCAGTAAGAGCTGAAAACTAAAATATACTGGTATTTTTGGCCTTGCCCCCTTTTGCCTTTGGCCCCACCCCTTTGCCTTATGCCCCTCCCACCACCAGAATGAGGTGCCTGAGTGTTTCTCCGAAATTGAATTTGTCTGAAAGAGGTCTAGCATTTAACCCCACTATTCAAACTTACATGAGAAGGCATACATTGGATTGTGCTGTCAGTGCCGTCCATAAACTGCACCCCAAATGGTATAAATTTTCAAAGACCCAAATATTTTAGATGACTTTCACCCCCGTGAAAAATGGTCACTAAACATTGTTTAAGGAATGCAATCCTAGAAACACTGATGCAAAAGGGAGAGAGAGAGTAGTGATATGTTTAATATTTTTGGAAACACAGCACAAGTCGGCCGCTGGGAGAACACCCACAATTATCGTGCTTTCTCTTTTAACTATTGTTTTGGTTTGGGTATGACTGCCGTGTTCCAAATGGCATGGTCCTTTGGTACACCACAAGATAGTCACAGCCATAGCAGCAGGCTGTTTATACAGACCTCTCAACACTGCTCTGTTATTGCTCCATACTTTGGTGTATGTGCTTTGTTTTGGAGGCCTGTAGGATCAAGCTTACTGTCAGCAGGGAAAAGGCAGCCTTTTTGAAAGCCCCCATTCATGTACTTTGTGTGAGATTAAAAGCAAATCTTTCGTATAATGATAAGTACTATAATCGGAAGGATTTGTACTAATTCCATGCATGTTGCGAGAATTTGAAAATTTCTTTTTTTTCTTCCTGGAGGCATTTTTACCCCTACTTGCTTTACAAAAACTTGGATCCATCCCAACGCCTAATGACTCGACTTTATATTAATCTTCTCCAAGAAGCTAAACTTGAAAACTGAAAGGAGCGGGGGGAGAATCTTGCTAATTTATTTTAGAGAAAAGGTGTCATAATTTGAGTGAAAAACAGCAAGCAGAAGGATAGGGAGAAGTTTATAAAAGGCTCCGGCATTCAGTAATAAGCTCCGTACCTAGAGGCTGTGAGAGAAGCTTCAATATGTTTTAATGTTCTCACAATTGTCTATTTTCACTTTGATAATAGGTGCCAGTGTAACTGATGTGAAAATCTGAACATTCAGCCCAGATTTCATATCTTAATAAGCTGTGCCATATGTTAGGATTGTTTATAGAGCTAGGAAAGAATAAATGTTATTATACTTCTAAAGAGGAACCAAACTTTGTTTCAAAGAATGGTGAAGCAAGCAAAATCTTCATGGCTATCTGTGGTGGGTCTAAGTTAATGTCAACTGTCGAGCAAAGTGAATGCACAGAGAATAACACTGAACCTGGCAAAGAAGACCAAACATTTAAACACATTTTCATCTTAGAAAAGAAATCAGGAATTACTGTGTCAGTTTTCCTGAAGTTCTTAAGGAACTGGAAAAAGACAGAATGATGTCACAAAGGAAAGGTGAGTGTCTGGGTGGTAAAATGACTACATTTGAGCTAGTCCTTGGCTACAGGATTGTTACTGGAGCAACCACTAGAAATGGGGATACCTTTGAAGATAGTCCTGAAAGCACTAGCTATTTGTTGTGACCTATTGCCTTCCTGGTAGGATCATCCTGGAACTGAATGAGACCTTAGAGGAGGAGGAATATCCTATTGATAGCCTCAGTGCTTGTGGGCGTCAAAGGGAGTTAGAAGATGCTGATAGCCCTGCTGAGACCACCACTCAGGGGATGCCCCACTCAAAGAGGCCACTGTGTTGAAAGAACCAAAGTCCCCTGATTGGTCTCATCCCACCAGTCCAGACCCACCAGTATTGACCCCAGTGCTCCAGGAGCAAGGACTGCACCATGCCCAAATGGCACCCCAGTGTCAGAGGTGCAGTGATCATCTGGCAACACAGCAAATAATCCTGAGCTGTACTTGTGAGGTGGATTCATGTTCGGGATAACGGCAAGCCTAATAACAAGCCAGGAAGGGATGGGGCAGCAACACCCCCTATATAATGGCTCAGTTAGAGCCTGGTTCTTGCTAAACATTTTTTCTTCCTATGCTCCATGCTGGACAACTCCCTTGCTAACCAGAACTTTATTATTATTGATCCTACAGGCTACTCCTGTTAAGGCAGGATTCAGCCCATATGGAAGGGCTGGCAGGAAGAGGATACTAGCTCAGAGTGTTGTAGCTCATTTCATGACAGGTAGAATGCTGAGAGCATATAACAATGTTCTTGCACTACTTTGTTACTCAGCAATGATGAGCTTTACATGTGTATTTTGTTGACTATAACCTAGCATATTGTCTAAATATGATGACAATAAAGCAATGATGAGCTTTACATGTGTATTTTGTTGACTATAACCTAGCATATTGTCTAAATATGTCCAAATATGTCTTTTGATCTAGAAGGGTTGCATGGGCAAGTGACTCATGGCAGCTTGGAGCAAACGGGTATTCTAACTACCCACCTTAATTGTAATTGAAGTTCATGACCTGTGTGTCCTCTAACGTAACTTAATCAATAGGAAAACAATAGGAACTCCCGATATATACAAATGCCTTCCTAACTTTCTGGTCATCACCCTAGTCATGTAACCTATGAAAGTAACCTAAATTGGCCAAACTTAAACCTTGGCAGGAAATATGGTCCAATCCTGAAGTGTCCTCGCCTCCAGACAGATCAGCAACTTTTATTCCTCATGGTATCTTCTGTTCTGAGAACCTCTACCTTTTTGTCCCTAAGAAACATGGCTTTTGTAATACTTAATCAAGAAGCCAGCAGACTAACTGAAGACTTCTATTGTTTCCAGAAACCAAGCAATTATTTCTTTTGTTTAACCCTAGCTTGACATGCCCAAAGTTGTTGTCTCTTTGGCACTCCTACTCTGAGCTCTGTAGCTGCCCTTGAATCTGATCCCTCAGAGTGTGATCACAGGACCTCACATGCAGACACTCTGTGGCACTGATCCGTGATACTTTGAGGGTTCTCCTGTCATGCTGCCCAATCTTCATGATCTACTCCTAGCACTATTCCTCCCTCGCAGGCCTCACCCACATTTCCAGGACCAGAGCTTTCCTCTTTGCTTGCACTACCTTTTATACCCAGAAAGAGCTTTACCCTGGATGAGACACCCATTGCTGCATTTAGGCAATGGCAATATCATTGGTGGTGCCCATCTGCACTGAGAGCATTCCACTCAGGGGTTGCCAAATACATCTCAGCCAGCTGCCAGTCCCATCATCCCCTTTGTCTCCATAGAAACAAAGACCACTGTAGACATGGTGGCTTTTTATTCTGTGTAAATGGAAGGGGGGGGGGTGATTGCCACATTGTGAACTCATGAACAGAAGTCATGAAAGCCAAGGTAGCCACTGTTCACTGTGAGTTTACAACTGAATATGACCAGCCAGGTTGTGATATTCCCTTTGTGTTCCCCCCATCTCTAAAACTCTTAAATATACCCATTCTTGTTTTCTCTCTCCCTCTTTCTACTGTTATTGCTCTAAATCTACCCACTCTACCTTTCACATGATCTATCACTATCATTAGGAGTAGTCTGCCGGTCTAGCACTATGGGGTGATATACTAACAAATGTTTCCTTGCCAAAAACATTGGTGTTAAAAGAAAACTTGTCTGCTTTCCACAGAGCTTTGTTAGGGTTCTTAAGATAATTTCCCCACTTTATCTGAGTACAGTATATAATCTGCCACGTGTATTGTCCACTTCAGAGTGCAATGATTTTATGACAGCCATGTAGTATACTAGAGCCAACTCTTTGGTAGAGTGTAGGCTTCTGAACCCCACCCGCTAGGAGTACAGATATACTTTGTAAGGTTGTTTCAGTTCCCAGTCTAAGATAGCTCACAATTTTTGGATTTAGTGCTATTGACTCTATACAGAGTTGGTACCCCCTTAATATGGAGCTTTTCTACATGAGGCATTTATTGTGTGCTTGTGATCCTTCCCTTACAATAGTTTGTGGGTCCTTTACATTATGTCAGCATCCTCCAGGGCCCCTCCCATTCTTTGCAACCATTTTACTGGGATTTTTTTTTCAAATGAGGGAAGTCTGGTATTATTTGTGAGTGGCAGGAGAAAGCCAAGTGCAATTGCAAAATTCTGCTATACCCTAGGAAGCTGGAAGTGAGGGGGGAGTGCCAATTTTTTTGTTTCCTTCCCCGGCTGTGTATTTTTCTGCTTAACGTGAATTCTCTCCCATCGGTTTTAATGGAAGGGAATTAATTAATCTATGCCAGTTCCAATTCTGGCATAGATCAGCAGTCTTTTTGGGCGCCATAGCTGGGGGCCAGGACATAAGAACGTAAGAAGAGCCATGCTGGATCAGGGTCCAAGGGTCCATCTAGTCCAGCATTCTGTTCACACAGGGGCCAACCAGCTGCCCATGGGAAACCCACAAGCAGAACATGAGTGCAGCAGCACCCTTCCACCCATGTTCCCCAGCAACTGGTGTACATAGGCATACTGCGCCTAATACTGGAAGTAGCCTATAGCCATCAGGACTTGTAGCCATTGATAGCCTTATCCTCCATGAATTTGTCTAACCCCCATTTAAAGCCATCCAAATTGGTGGCCATCATTACATTTTGTGCTAATGAATTCAACAGTTTACCTATCTGTCATGAGAAGAACCCCCACCACCACCGGCACACACCCACATGCCTCTTTCCCGCACTGTCTGACAACAGAGATCCAATGTCAGAGAAGGGTCGTCTTCTAACGTTTCCAAGGTGGTGGGCAGTGGGTTACAAAGATCTTTCCCCCACCTCTCAACCCTCAGAGGGGTAGATGTGATATTTCCTATGCCCTCCCAGGAACCATAAGATTACAGTATTTCAGCAGTTTGCTACTGTACATGCTGCAGTAGAATATTCATCTTCACTGTGATCCTATTGACATCAGTTTTTAAACACTTTGGCTGGAGAAGCTCTGCATTATCCTTGGTGTACATTTTACTACTGTGGAAGGCTTTCATGGGTTGAAATGCATTTTGGTTTTATAGCTTTCCTTCATATGCCTACTATATTTTTATATTATCAGGTGTAGTATGATTATATATTGACTATGGGCCATGGCTCAACAATTTATAGTTTTAATTTTTGTGAGCCACCCAGAGAACTTTGACTATTGAACGGTATAGAAATGTAATAAATAAAATGAAATAAAATGAAATAAATTTGGTTCACTTTGTATGTTTTGCTTATATGAAAAGGGTGTTTGTGATTTATGAATTGAAATGCCCATAATGGTCAACAGATCCCTATTTCTCCCCTTTCTCCATTGGTGCACATGCAGGCAGTGTGCCAGGCCAGCCTGGAAAGTGGGAGCCATGCATGCCCATACCTATTCAACACCCCCTCTCCTTGTCTAAATCAACACAACAAATTCTCACCACCCAGTCTTCCAGAGGTTCCCTCTCCTTTTCAAAAGAAGTGACTCTTCAGCAAAACCATCTTATTTCTTTATCTCTGTTGAACCTTTGTCATTGTTTGTTAACAGCGAGCTTTAACAGAGATTTTAAACATTTTTGTTATATAAGCCACTTTGATTTTATTGTATGAAATGGTATACTAGTATTATTCATAAATAAATCTGAAGCATCTGCTAAGAGCAGGGGTTTCATACCATTATGGTATTGCCAGTTGCAGCTGGTGAGGAGAGAGTTAAATATACTCTCTTTTTTCCCTTGAGTTAAGCAAATGCCACAGCTGTTGCCTGCCCTCAGCACAAGGATCACTTGCCTAGGAGACTAGTCATGCAAGAAATGTGTTTGGGGAGGGTGGGGGGAGGAAGAAAGAGTTTGCCTCAGCTGGAAGGAAATAGTTAACCTGCAAATGATTATAAAGAGAGAGAGCACTAGAAGAGGTTATCATTGGTAATCTGACCTTACTGTGGCTAAAGAGATGGTAAGAAGCCTTTGTTACATACTGTGTTGGTCAGCAAAGGAGGTTCAAAATAAACCTTTTTGCGGTGACATTTTATCCTCACGTTAATATTGCATAACTTCTGCTTGCATATGTTCATACTCTTCCTCCACATGACCACTGGCTATATAACCAATGACAGCCTTCCCATAACCAGATGTGTTGGGCTGCATTTAGACTATTGCAATGTGCTCTACATGGGGCTACCCTTGAAGAGCGTCCGGAAGTTAAAATGGGTGCAAAATGCAGCAGGTGGACTGCTAACTGTTGCATGTTATCTCCCAATAAAGTGCAACATTTAGCAGTCCAGCTGCCGCATTTTGCACCCATTGTAACTTCTGGACACTCTTCAAGGGTAGGAATATTACACCTGCCTTGAGAGAGCTGTACTGTTTGCCAATTGCTTTCTGGCCTCAATTGAAGGTATTGGTTCTTTGCTGTTCAGTAAGGCTTAAACATATGTACAGTACAACATATAATTAATGGTCTCTTTGTTTTTCTAGTCTCATCAGGCATAACAGACTAACTTTTTATTAGTTTGTGCAATACACTGCTGCTGCTACTGCAATTTATTTCTCTCTCTAGTTGTCATAAATAGAGATCATTAAGCAATGTAACAAGTAACTATTTCTAATTTCAGTTTTTTAATTCTCCATCCAGTGTTTAACTTTAATCCTCCATCCAATAAATAGAACTAAAGTTTAACGTTCTGTGTTTTGTCTTAAAGGATGAGTGTCTTTCGGTCGTGTTGTACCTGGCTGCCATGAAATTAGTTCTTATCTTGTTTGGGATTACATGGTGTTTTCAGACAAATGCACACAATTTCCTTTGACTCTGCTGTGCATCTCTCAAGTCAGAATGCGGCCTTTAACATTTTAATGGTTGGAGTTTTAAAAGTTCATTCAAAAGAAATTGATGAGATTAGCCTCTGACCTGATCACTGGACCTTTGGCAAAACAGATTATCACCCAAATGAATTGGGTTGTGGGAGAGGGAAGTGTCTTCGAGACCACTTTGCTTAAATGAGTAAAATACAAAAGAGGGAGGCCTTACTCTAGTACTCATTTTGCCACACATTCTGCTATGCATTTTACCATATGTTGGTAGTTGATGTATAGTAAAATTATTTCAGGGGATTTCCTACACTGCCCTAGAGAGCTATACACTCCTTGAATTCTCTAAACAACCCCTTGCATCAGAAAGCCACTTTTCACATACAGTTTTGTCATTTCCCTGAGCTATGTTCCATAGGATGAATGAAGCACTGACCCAGTTTGCATTTTTTTTGTTAGTGTGCAGTGAAAGAGGGAGATTACTCCCTCCTGCTTACCCACTTCCACTTCCTAAACAACCTGTGGTTGTTATCATTATGTCTGAACCCAGAAATCCTTGGTTGTTTAGGAAAGCAGAAGCATGCGGGAGATGGTGCGTTCACAGTCCTGACAGTGCCTTTTCCTGTGGAGCCGCCCGCACCGCCGGTGGCGCAGTGGCAGTTGCAGGGCGGACTGGGAGCCTCGGCTCCTTTACTCTCAGGTAATTATATATATATATATATATATATATATTCATTAAACAAAAAACCTAAAGTTTACAAAAACAATGTTAAGGCTCTACAGATTCCAACCAAGCACCAAAAAGCAGGGAAATTGGGAGTTAAGGCTCACAAGCCTTAACGCCACATCCTCCCTAAGGAGGCAGAAAGTGCAAGTGAAATTCTCATTCTCCCAAAGCAGATAAACCATGAGGACAGGGTGGAGAATATGATATGCAGAGGTGACTGTGGGGTTGTGGAAAACTGATCACGAACAACTTAGGGCCACCTACTTCTCTTTTTTTGTTTAGAGCAGCCCTTCCCCAACCTGGTGCCCTCCAAAGGTGTTGGACTACAACTCCCATCATTGCAAGTCAGTATGTCCCATGGCCAGGAATGCTGGGACTTGTCATCTCAAAAATCTAGATATGCAATTTGATCTGCAGAGGTGACTGTGGGTTGTGGGAAATGATGATGTACAACTTAGGACCAGCTACTTCTCATTTCTTAGAGCATCTCCTTATGTTGAGAGTTGCAACCCAACACATCTGACAGGCACCAGGTTGGGGAATGTTGTTCAAAAACAAGGGAAGGCAGAATGTAGATCTCCAGATGTTTTGGAATTCAACTTGTAAAAGCCCCTATCAGCATGGGCAGTTATCAGGAATGCCGCGAGTTGATGTCCAAATCATCAGGATAGATCTATTTTCTGCCCACATCTGTACTAAAGTATGATGTTTTCCAGCATTAAGATATGTGATCAGTCAAGGAACTACAAAAGAGCTGCATCACTTTAAATAAACTGTCAAAACCAAATGAAACAACAATGAATGAATCTTGAATACTTAATCCAGATAGCCCTTCAGACATCAACATTAGTTTTCTACACATGGCATAGGATGTCTGTTTCTTGAATATCACATAAAGGATTTCTCTTACTTGTTCAGCAGTTGAGATCAAAGACAGAGCTACCACCTAATACTTTCATGCGTAAGTATTATTTTAAAATTAAGTATGAATTGATTTTTGTCTTCCCCATAACACATAACATGGGAGTTACAGTGCAACGCATCTGGAGAGCTCCAGGCTGGAGAAGGTTGACTCCTACACATGTCTTCTCAGAAGCCAGTGCCACTGAATTCACTAGAGCTTTCTCCCAAGAGGTATAGGATTGCAAACTAATCTCATCTGAAAGGTGTTCAAGACAGCCAAACTAAACCTCTTCTGCTCCACTGTTGCTTTGATGAGATGATGTATTGTGCAGGGATTGTGGGGAGTGAACAGTATATTTTTTATAAATACATTTAAAGAAAAAAAAACATTGGTTCTTTGAAAGGCAGGATATTGACCAAAAGTTGGAAGTGCCTGGCACATGCTCTGGTTCTAGATCAGTAATGAATAGTGCCCCTTTTGTTATCAAGAGTGCTGCTATATGCGAGATGTGTGTGAGAGAAAAGTATTGGGCAGACCCTGTATTTGGTAAGGGTATGGAACAGCATTCCCCATCCTGCTGCCCTCCAGGTGTTTGAGATGACAAGTCCCAGCATTCCTGACCATGGGACATACTGACTTGCAATGATGGGAGTTGTAGTCCAACACCTTTGGAGGGCACCAGGTTGGGGAAGGGCTGCTCTAAACAAAAAAAGAGAAGTAGGTGGCCCTAAGTTGTTCGTGATCAGTTTTCCACAACCCCACAGTCACCTCTGCATATCATATTCTCCACCCTGTCCTCATGGTTTATCTGCTTTGGGAGAATGAGAATTTCACTTGCACTTTCTGCCTCCTTAGGGAGGATGTGGTGTTAAGGCTTGTGAGCCTTAACTCCCAATTTCCCTGCTTTTTGGTGCTTGGTTAGAATCTGTAGAGCCTTAACATTGTTTTTGTAAACCGTAGGTTTTTTGTTTAATGAATTTCATGGCTTTGTGTAACGGATGACTGGATATTATACAGTTGACAACCAAGCCAGCATCAGCCAGAATGTTATACCATCTTGACATCCAATATAAAATCAAAGCAAGTGTTATGTATTGAACTCACTTTTAACATTAATAAATCAACCAAAATGCTTGCATCTCCCTCATTTTTAAAGATAAAGAGATGAAACCTGGCATCATGGTTGCTCTTAAGTAGGGATATAGCTATGCCAAGTATGAAGCAGATCCGTTCATGCCTTGATTTTTAGGAATTTTTTAAAGTTCAAACAGAATCTCTTTGGGGTCCAGGACCTTGAGCAGTACAAGTTTAAAAAATGAAATTAAAGATAAAGAGATGAAACTTGGCACCATGGTAGCTCTGAAGTAGGGATTTAGCCATGCCAAGTTGGAAGAAGATCCGTTCATCCCTTGATTTTTAGAAATGTTTAAAACTTCAATTAAATTTTTTAAATTAACTAAAATGCTTACAATTCCATCATTTTTAAAGATAAAGGGATGAAACTTGACAGCGTGGTAGCTCTTAAGTAGGGATTGAGCCATGCCAAGTTGGAAGCATATCTGTTTATGCCTTGAGTTTTAGGAATTTTTAAAACTTCAAACCCAATACTCCTCTTTGGAGTCTAGGGCCTTGAGCAGTACATTAAAAAAAAAAGAAAGAAAAGATGAAGAGATGAAACTTGGCACCATGGTACCTCTTAAGTAAGGCTTTAGCCATGCCAAGTTGAAAGCAGATTGGTTCATGCCTTGAATTTTAGGGGAAAAATTGAAGTCAAACTTTTTAAAAAAATATCCTAAAAATCAAGGCATGAACCGATCTGCTTCCAACTTGGCATGGCTCAATTCTAGGGTGACCACTACGGTGTGGCTTAGTGGCTAAAGTGTTGGACTGGGAGCTGGGAGATCTGGGTTCTACTCCCCACTTAGCCATGAAAACCCATTGGGTGACTTTGGGCCAGTTGCAGACTCTCAGCCCAACCCATCTCACAGGGTTGCTATTGTGAGGATAAAAAGGAGAGGAGGAGGATTATGTATGCCAGGTAAAACAAAGGGTGTTTTTCCTTAACAAACAATGATATCCAGACAAACAGTTAAAGAATGATGTTTGAAATAATCTATAGATGAATTGTAACTCATAAACGAATGATATAAGCAAGTACTTAAAATGAACATGAAAATTTAATACAATGATAAAATAAACAAAAATAGATAGATGGTCAAACGCGTTTCAACACTTCTTGTGTCTTCCTCAGCCGCCTTGGGTTTCTTGGCGGAAAAAAGGTGGGATATAAATGCAATAATAAATAATAAAAAAACTGTCAGGATTTCCCCAGATTTCTCCTGGTTTTTGTTCTATCCTCAGTGTCGGGGGATTTTATGCAATAGTCTATAATGACCTGGAATTACACACTTTCCCTTTTAAGGCCACCATTAGCGTGGCAGGGGGGAATGACATGCTTTCTGGAGGTGTGTCATTCTCTCCCACTGCTCCAGTCAAGGCCTTAAAAGGGAAAAACGTGTCATTCCCAGGCATTATAGAAAAGGGCCAGATTGGAGCGGTGGGGTCGGGTGAGAATGACATGCTTTCCCCTCCTCCGCTCCAATTGGGGACTTTAAGGTGGGACTTTAAGGGACTTTTCCTGCCCCCCCACTAGGTGTCCTCTTTTTTGGTTTCCCAAATATGGTCACCCTACTCAGTTCTTGCACAGGCTGCATATCCACCCCTAGATATTTACTCAAAAGTAAGACCCATTGAATTTCCTTGGTTCTTGAAAAGCAACACACTTGCTTTTAGATTTGCCAGTCTCAGCATTCTATGTGTGCTATGAATGCCTGCTCTATCTGTCCCTATAGTTTCCTGCAAGGTCCAGCCAGGGGAAGCCAGTAAATTAAACTCAGGGGTGGAGGGTGGGATTCCCTCAGGTTCATCTGACAGCAGGTGCTATAGAACATGGACCTTCCAGGAGTGTTGAGGCTGGATTTCTGGCAGACCCAGCCAGGCAACTTTATGGCCTGTTAGTCCCTCCATTTGGTAGCCCGCAGAGCACCTGCCTCATAAGGCAAATGGCCACATGAGAACTGTTATTATGGCCTGCTACTTTGTTTGTCTTTAGTAGTCTGTGGTCCAGATCTCTTCAGAAGGGGGAATAGCGTTTTGTGGTTGGGGTCAGTGCCTCTGATAGCAAAGAGATTGAGGATTTTCCCCAACTCTGTTACTCTTGAAGTTACTAGGCCTGTTGAAAATAGATTTTATAACATAAGCATGAAAACAGTGAATACCCCTTTTAACTTGTTAAACCAATGAAAACATGCCACACAAGAAGTCTTAAGATATGAATGGTTTATAAAGAAAAGTAAATGCAAAAGAACATCAGATGCAGAAGTGAAATCTAAAACATTACTAGTAGTAGTAGTAGTAGTATCCTGCCTTTTGCCCAATGCTGGGCCTCAGGGCAGCCTTACAAAACTAAAACATATACAGCTAAAACCTATAAATAGGAATATACTAGGCTGACCATATGAAAAGGAGGACAGGGCTCATGTAACTTTAACAGTTGTAGAGAAAAGGGGATTTCAGCCAGTGTCATTTGTATGCAATTAGTTCCTAGTGAAATTCCCTCTTCATCACACCAGTTAAAGTTGCAGGGGCCCTGCCTTCTTTTGTATATGGTCACTCTAGTATAGTGCCTGCAACTTTAACTGTTGTGATGAAGAGGGAATTTCACCAGGGACTAATTGCATACAAATGACACTGGCTGAAATTCCCTTTTCTCTACAACTGTTAAAGTTACATGAGCCCTGTCCTCCTTTTCATATGGTCAGCCTAAATATACAAAAGTTAAAAATATAATTAAATACTTTTCAATATTAAAGCATTTAAAACATTTTAAATACATAATGATTTAAAAGTCAAAGGTATAGACAGATGCCCAGATGATTTGCCAAAGGCCTGCTGGAACAAAAAAGGGTTTGTCTGCTTCCAAAAACACATCAAGGAGGGAGCCAGTGTAGACTGCAAGGATTAGAAAGAAAATCCATGTGTATACTATGCAAAATAAATGACACCTCAACTGTTTCTAAACCTTATTAAAAAAAACAGGGTGACTAGGCCGAAACCAACGTTGTAGGCCCAGAAGCACTTTGAAAGGTTTCAAAATTGTACTTAAAACTTACACCGGCCCAAACTAATTAAATGAAGTGTTTGAAGCTTTCAACTTTATAGCAGTATGGACCAAACTCTTAGAAAACAGGGAAATTAAAAGAAAGGTATAGCTACCTATTCCCAGGAGAGATCTGAAGATCAGGTTACCATGGATCCAGAGGAGCCACAACCTGCTTCACCAGGGAGCAAAAGAGCAAACTGGCCTTATGAAGATAGCCCAAAATACTCTCAGAGCCAAAGGAATGCATGTTCCAGAAGAGAAAAGAGAAACTCTTCTTCTTCTTCACTCAAAAGGTCTGTGCTAGAGGCAGCGGCCATTTCACTCACCCACCCCACATTCTAAGGCAGGAGGGAGGGGGAGAGCGATGCTACTGAGCATGCGTCACTGTCGCGTTATGAGGGAAGATGGCCGCCTCATTGACTTGAATGAGAGGTTAAAATAGTCCTTAAAAGTCAACCAAAGGGAATTTTTAAAAAACGAAAAGCTTTCCACCAACTACAGTCAAGGAGGAAGAAGACCTCACCACTGGATTAATTAATAAGGCTCTAGAAGTTATGCAAATTGTGAGCACAAAAAGTCTCAACCTGGAAGTAAATTTACAAAAGCAGGGAGACAGGTTTGTATTCCTTTTCTACCTTAAACTGCTCTCCTTCTCTCAATCTTTCACCAATCTTCTTGATATTTTCAGGTAATGTAAAACAAACATTTCTTTCTGGCACCTGTAAATTTCAGAAAGGTTGGTGAAACATTTTCAATTTTATGGCTGTTAGAATGACCCCCCCATTATCACTTTAACATGGTGGAATGTGTTTTTTACTGTATATATATATATATACACACACACACAAAATGGGGGGAGGACAGCAGAGACGTATAAGAACATTTTTTAAAAAAACCTTCAAAGTGAGGGAAGGACTGCTGAGGCGCAGCGCGGAGCTGGTGCAGTGAGGTTATGGCTCGCTGGACTACCCCCTTCCCTGCCCAACCCATGGGGACCAATCAGTGGTCGCCATAGACTGGGCAGGCCTCCCCAGAAGTGGCGGAGAAAAAGCGACAGACGGCAAATGCCATCATTGTTTCACCACAAACTAAAAAAGTTGCACTAAATGGCTGACTTTTTTAGTTTGCAGCAAAGCCCCTTTGCCCCTAGGTGGTTTCAAATTGGTGGCTGTGTCATGTAATGCAAGTGCCTCTATTCCGAAGCCACAGCGACGGATATTGTCCGTCTAGAGGTACTCCCAGTCTGAATTAGGGCCATGTGCACTTTCTCTTGAGTTAAAAAAGAATAGTCTCGGCTACACACTACAAAATTAACATAATGCGTACTTTAATCCTTAGATTAATGCAGAATGCATAAGCCAGGGTTGTTACCAGTACAGCCAAGAGGAATCATATTACACTGATTCTACAGGAGCTGCATTGCTTGCCTATTCACTTCCAAGTCCAATTGCTTGCTTTTAAAGCCCTAAATGCTTTGGGATCCGAAGTTCTGAAGGAGTGTATCTCCCAAAATCAGGGGAAGCTATTCTCCAAGTATCTTGGGTACATTATGTGACAACAAGGGAGACCACTTTCTCCATAGTGGCACCCTTTTCCCATGGAGGTGCAACTGGTACTGTGGTTGCAATCATTTCAGCACCAGTTCAAAAATCTTTTGTATGCCTAGGCATTTTAGTTGGTTTTAACTGGTTGATATAACCTGTCTATTGATTGTATTTGCTGGTGATGCTGATGTTTTATTGCCTTTGTTGTATATTGTAGGATGATTTTGACCATACTCTTGTACACCCCCTGATATCTGCATGGATGATGGGTGGTTTAAAAAGATGATGATGATGATGATGATGATGATGATCCCAAAATGGTACGTACTATCCCATTACATATATTAATTTTGGATTTTATTTCCACAAGCATAAAGCTATGCCACCTGTCCCCAAAGCCATATGTTACCAGAAAACTATAAAAGTCCAGCTTGTCAAATAAACCTATATTTTGTTCTGTTTATGAGGACTGCATCTACTTCACAGCTATTCAGGTTTGCTGGTATGCCAGACACCCCCTGTAGATACTTCCTGGTACGTGCTAATCAATTAGTCTTCTTCCTTCTGCACATTGTCTACTTCTTTGTCTCATTTCCAATGTAACCAAAATGTTTTTGGACTGGGTCTAAACTAATCTTATTTCTATTTTTAAAAGATACTTCTAAGTTCTTTTATTCTTCAGTCCTGCAAACCTAAACCTAAACATCCTGTTTTACTATGGATACCGAGCATTTGTCTGCATAGTCAAAGAGTGCTGTGATTGTCTAGAGGAGATAGAAAGATTTCGGAATCAAATAGTGTGTTGGCCATAGCTTAACTTCATTTAACTCCAAGTTCTATACTTGACTAGAAATCCCATTTTAAGTCAGAATTGTAGCTAAACATTTTGAGATTAAGGGTGCAATCCTACACATGTTTAAACAGAAAAATGTCCCCAGCTACCCTAACTGACATGCCTAAGTAATTTTACATTTCCATATTGTTTTATGCTTTTTAAAGACAAACTCCTTTTCTCTTTGTTTAACAACATCCTGCCAATTTGGATTTCTAAATAAAAATAATTCTGGCCCAAATCCACAGTATTCCAAACATTCACATTCTTGGTTCATTTACTTAGATAATAGTCCTTAGGATGGTGGATGATGGTCATATTGGAGAGACACCAATATTAAATAAAAGAGAGGTACTTGATCTCATGTCAATCAAGTTTCAATTTGTGTTAATTAGGTGTCTTTACCTACCAGGAGTTAAATGTGTGCTACATTGGCAGTAGCAATCCTGAGTGAAGGCCAACATGAAATGTGCCCATTCCTTTTGTTGTGTGAATTCTGGAGCATTTCATGTTAATCAGACAGACATAAAGAAATGGAAGGTCAAAGGGAGCATAAAAACTACATGCTGGTCTCCAAAATAAAAATATGTGGACCGCACTTAAATCTGAATGAACAAAAATGTTTTTAAACATCTGTGTTTTGCTCATGCAAAAGGAAACCTTTCCACAGAACCAATACTGAGGCTACAATCCTATGCACATTTAATTGGGAATAATAAATCCCATTAAGCTCTGCCAAGTAAACATGCAAAGTATTGATTGGGACGGCCCTGCACCTGAATCATATCATTATCAAGGTTCTACTTGCTTTCCCTTTAGGATCTATGCCCTAATAAGGTTAAGCCCAAACACTTTTCATAGTCTCAGATACACCTCATGAGACACTGGATCATTTCTTTAATGAGTTCATGTTTTCACAAGTTTATGTTTGCAGACACATTCGAATCTTTCATTGCTTCTTATTTAAGCTCCCACAGTTTATTTTCAGACTGTTATTAAGTGCTACTCTCCCATCTTGGACACTATATATATATATGTATATGTATATGTGTGTGTGTGTGTTTCTATCTTCTTATGGGTTATCTTTTATTATGTTTGTTTTCTCCCAAAATGTAAACTATTTCCATTGTTCTACCTTTTAAAATATTGCACCTTCTGTGGAAAAAATGGAAATCAAGAGAATAAAATTTAACTGGAAAATAAAAGTATAAGAAACATTGTATAAGATATAAGGTATAAGAAATGTTTTTAAAAATTAAGAAATACAGCAGTGTAGCTTGCATGATGTTGGATTTCGCCCTCTTGAGTCCAGAAACAAAACCCACGTATTTTAAGGTTTAATCTCTCTAGGAAACACACTTTCAATAAAAGGACATTGCATTTTCATCTGAGAAAACAGAAGAAAAACATGTGGAAAGATAGTTTGTATTCCCATTATAGACAATATTGCGTTGGAAAAACAGACAGTCCTAATGTTAGCAAAACTGTTTTGGTCTTCTCTATTCCAGATAACAAGCAGTGATTCAACTGACATGGTAACAAAATGGATTATTTTTTTTTTAGATTTGGCACAGAAGAGGATTGGCTTAACTTCTCTTTCTAAAAATAGGAATCCATTCAGAAGCTTTAAGATAAAACGTTTATGCTTTGCTTTACACAGGATGACACGGTACATAATTATAAGTCATGCATAAACCTCTACTTCTACATGGTTATGTTTGAACTATATGGAGTGCATTGTTTGTGCCCTGTGTTTAATAGTCCTGTCTACAGAAGATAATAATGGAAGACGTATACAAGCTTGCAACCAAAAAAGATCTCACAGAATGATAAATTGGGGGGGGGGGGGTCTTATGCCTCTTCTGTTTTGAAATTATACTGCAAGAGAGAGAGAGAAAACAAATGACCTTTTCTTCTCCAATTTTTTTTTTTAAGTTGGAGGAAGAGGAAAAACACTTTACAACAAGAGTAGGGGGGAAGAGAGCAGAATTGGTTTATACTATCTACCTGCCATCTACAATTATCATCACCTGACACAGAAATATAATTACAGCATGTGATGTCTGTTTGTGTGTGTGAGGGCTTTGAATGTCTGTACTACAACACAACACAACACAGCACAACACACAGGATTTCAGTGTGTAGCAGCTCTAATCCAGAGGTAGTGCCCAAAGCAGTCGATGTCACATCGCATTGTACGAACTCCTTTGATGCATATGACTGACTGCCTTTTCCAGGTGAAGTTAACCAGAGCAAACACAGTACAGTACCGCTGGTTTAATCTTTAAAAGATGAGAAATAGCATATAAAATGGGAGCGGGAAATCAACAGAAATTAGAAATGAATGAAGAATGAATGAGACTTCTGAACTTGATTAAAGTAAGGGAGAGAAAAATGCAAATATCATTTTATTGATGAAATTATTAATTAGATTAGATCCACAGGAGTGTTGACTAGGGGGAAAAAGTACTCTTTTCGGCTTATTTCTAATTCCCATTTCTTATTGTAACCTCAGTTCATCCAACAGTGAAGGCGTACCCCATATTAGAAATGTTACTGGCGTTAATTAGAAGATACTTCGTGTCATTTATCATGAATCGAAGGAAGAGTAATTTCTTTTAAAATAGAGCTGCATAATTTTAAGAAGTATTGCTTAGCAAAGACTCAGTGGAGGCTGGTGGCCCCAATATCACTGGGGCAGTGAATCTGCTCCAGGTTTCACTCAGAACCATTCAGAACTCTAAAGGAGTTGTCCAGGGTGCTTTAAATCATAAATGGTTTGGTCCATACCTTGGATAACTCCTTTCGAGTTCTGAATGATTCTGACGGGTACCTCTACAAGAGCGATTTAAAGCTCTTTCAAGTCGCAGTAAAAAAAATTACCTCTACAAGAGCGGAGCGCAAATCGGGGGTTGAGGCGCTTTATCTGTCCGATTATGCGCATTATCAAATGCGCGTTAAATAGCGTGTTTTAATTCTCCGCGGCCATTAAAGCGCATTTTGACCATGTAAACAAGCAATTCTCTGCATTTCAGCCACTTTAAAGCGCATTTCATACTGCCGGTTATGCGCTTCACCGCATGTCGTTTATAGGATTTAGGTGTAAACGTGATTGTGAGAAAATGTGCATAATCGGACAACCAGGTGCCAAACCAAATTCTTGTAGAGGGGACCTAAAACCCGAAGCCTATTCACCACCCCACTGACATCAGAGCCACCAACCTACATGGCAAGGAATAAGTGGAAGAGCACATGTTTAGCATGCAGAAGGCCCAGGATCACATTCTGTAAAAAGAAAAGAAAAGAAATCAGGTAGCAAACGATTGGAAAAATCTGTGCCAGAGATACTGGAGAACTGTTGCTAGTGATCTCAGAGAAGTCCAAAATGGATTCAAATTACTTGGGATTTCATTCAAACAGCTGATTCCACAGTGGACCAGCATCTTCGGAGTTGCACTGATTCTGCAGATTTGGTTTGGGGTTGTTGTTGTTTTAACTCCCTGGAATTGTATGAAAATTTAGTCATACAAACTATGAATGTTAATGAGAAATGTGCTAATATATATGCCATTAAAAAAACCCATTGTTTTATATATCTCCAATTTCTTTTGAACCTCCACTGTGTAGCACAAAGAGAAATATGCAAAATATTGCCTACCAGCAAAAATTAAGTAAATCATGGTGGACGTGTTTGTGTGCTTTCTGAAGCAGTCCCACATAAAGAGCATTGCAGTAATCCAGTCTTAAAGTTACTAGCGTCTGTACCAGAGGCCAAGCTTTACCTTTTCATAAGAGGCCGTTCCTGGTGTATCAGCTGACGCTTGTAGAAGACACTCTGAGATACCATGGTCTCTTGTGCCTCCAGTGACAGAGATGGATCCAAGAGTACCCTCAGATTATGGATCTGCTTTCTCAGAGAGAGTTCAGTCCCATAGAGAACAGGCAATAAGCTATATCTCAAACTTCAGAACCACTCACCCACAGGGCCTCCTTCTTGCCAGGATTCAGCTTCAATTTATTTGGTCTCATCCATCCCATCACTGAGTCCAGACACTGAGCCAGGATTTCCACAGCCTTACCTTATTGAGATGTCCCATGGAGATAGAACTGTGTATCATCAGTTTACGGATGGCACTTTGCTCCAAATTCCATTATGATCTTTTCATATAGATGTTAGCATTGGGGACAAGATGTTGCCCTGCAGAACTCATAGCTCCATTGCCAAGGAACCAAGGAACAGTCATCCAATGTTGCTTTCTGAAACTAACTCCAGGAGCTGGTCCAGGAGGATACCATGGTCAAAAGAATCAAAAGCAATGACAGTTCAAGCAAATTTAACAGGGTTACACTCCCCCTATTCCTCTGTTGAATAAGGTCATCCATCAGGGTGGTCAGGGCTGATTTGGTCCCATAACCAGGCCAGAACCCAGACTAAAATGGGTCTGGATATGTTCCAGCCCACCACTTGAGGTCCTTGGAGGGTCATCTATTGTGACTGCCTAATCTGAGATTGGCAGTCACATGCCAGCGGACCTTTTTCCTTTGTCACCTCAGCTGTGAAATGACCTGCTGGTTGAAATGTGCCTGCTGATTTCTTTGAATGTCTTTAAGCAGGCATTAAAGACTCTGCTATTCTGTCAGGTCTTCCCTTTGTAGAATCTTATTGCTGACCATTATTCATTGTTTTTCTGCTGTATGTTTTTATTAATTGTTTTCTCTTTTTAAATTGTTTTTAATATTTTTATGCTACCTATGGTATTTGATTATTTTACTCTTGCTTAAATTGTTTTAACTTTGTATACCAACTAGAGTATTTTGTAGATAGACAGGGTATAAATTGAATAGATGATGATGATGATGATGATGATGATGATATGGGCTCCAGGCACCTCCAAGATGCATGTCCTCTGTTCGGTGTGTGCTGCCAGGCTGCCCGTTCTCTCACTGACAGGTTTCACAAGCAATTTGTTTACCTGTTAGAAATCCCTTCTTAAAACATCTTACAGCTACTCTGCTCGTTTTTGTTTTCGTGTGAGGAAGTAAGTCAGGGAATTCAGCAGTTATTCCATGTAGAAATGAGAAGGGAGATTTCTTAAACCACATCTAAAATCTTCTCTGACTGGCTTAGCCAGCATATTTTGCTAGGTTAGCATTGGCAGAACTCCACAGTGCTCAGAACCAACAGTGTTTGCTACATTAAGTAAGCACCAGTTCTGACTGTAGTAACAGGAGTTCACGGCTCTTTCCTTGTCCACCAGATGGACTTCTGGTGAGGGATGGGGCAGGCATGATCCTGATTCTATGTACTGGAGTGATCATCATCACAGGGTGATTGGGCTCCAATTGTGCTTCTGGCACAAGCCTGACTAAATGAATGGAAGGTGGTTTCAAAAATGTGGTTTTTAAAATGCGTTTCTAGTCAATACAATTAATTATGTGATTATTCCCTCACCCCCGCCCCATATAACCAATATTTAACTCTTTAAAATGCTGGAAAGGTTGAAACTGTCAGTAATGCTCAACACACTTAGAAAAGCATAATCCCTACTGGACGCTTTTGATTAAACATGCATTGGATTGGGCTTCATGGAAGAAAACATGTGGTTGTAATAGGATGGGAACCATGTGAGTCAAATTAATTTAATGAACCCAGCCTTCACAGGGAAAGCATCAAGACTATTGCATTAATATACCTCATGACATTCCAGGGGGTTCTACACAAACTTCTAAAAACTATGCAGTCATATTCTATCTAAGAAATATGATGTCAGACTCAGTCTTCGACACCCAACTCCAAGTGCCTCCTTGTTAGGGTGGCCACTAAAGCATTGCTAAAAAAACATGCATAACATTTGCATATTCAGAGTTATATGTATAGCTGCAAATTTCAAAATAATAACTCTTAGTTAAATAGTGGAGAAGACTGGTTAGATGTCCTGTGTGTCTGCTCAGTGTGCCTTCCGGGTGCTAACTGTTGATGGGCAATTTCAAGGCTCCTCTTATGGTTCTTTAACTTTATACTGGACTGGACAACTCTTCAAACAGAGAACTCTCCTCTGCCAGCCTTCAATGTAGAGGACTGTCCTCTGTAAAGTAGTACACCTGGCCACCCTATCTTTGGTTTCCTAGCTTACAACCCCCTTGCCTCCATATCTCCCATACATGCTCCCAAAATGTGGTATATCCTTTAGCATTCCCAAAAGCAATGGATTCAGCATATATCTTCCATATTGACTATGAACAATTGTTTACTGTGGACACTTTTGTTCACAGCAGGCAAAGCAGAAGAAAAAAGAAAAAGGGATGCTCTCCCTAGTCCCTGCCACCTCTGGACTGCAATTACTCAGGTTTTCTCTCATACTCCCATCCTGTTATATAGTACGATGAAATGAGTTTGCGCCAATATGTTTGGCATGAAGGAGAGCATCCTGTATATAGGCCAACGGTGTTGGCTTTACTTTCATAGTTGTTTCCCTTTTCCATGGCTGCATATTCTTTTTTAATTCACAACTTCTTTCACAAAGATACAGTAGACTGGAGGTTAAGTGAGCTGTCAACAGGGTGTCACTTCCTTTCACAGGCACTGAAGACCTTCATGTGTGATGGTGAAGATGGGAAACTTGAAACTCTGCAGAATTTCCATTGAATACTGTGCCACCTAAAAACAAAATAGCTTCCCTTATAAATGTTGCAAGCAGACAGTGTGTGTGTGTGTGTGTGTGTGTGTTCACATGTAGGTGGGTGCATTTAATGAAAGTACAGTTCTGTCCCTAGAGGTTTGTATTTCACACAAGCATTTCAAATGTTAAACCTATACCGTGACAGCAGCAATTCCAAGTTTTACCAAGGCTTTCAGACAAATACAGCCATTAGATCATTACTGTAATTCTAAGATTCTGGCTGTGAACATAAGTATTTTATCTTTGAAAATTAAATCTTATTGGGAATCCATGAATCTGCAACTGGTCCTTTTATTTATTTATTTTTATTTTTATTTTTGACAAGCCATTATATGGTCTGCTGCATATGTGCAAGTCAAGAATCAAAAACATCAGGTTTACTCCCGTATCAGTTTCCCTAGTCCAAAATGTCTGCATCCCCAAAAGTGCTGTGTATGAATTACACTGGTTGTGGAAGCTGCAGGTGGCAGGGAAAGAGAGGAGAAGCAGATATCCATATAATGAGCTGAATCTAACATCAGGTAAGAGGACTTCTTCACACTCAATGAGACTTCCCCTCACCCCAAATCTGCCCCCTAAGTTCCCCCAAATCTGCACCAACCCTCCACCTTTGGGAAGAACTGAGAGGGTCTGTGGAGGAGAAAGAGAATCTATTCCACCAGGACAGTCTGTTCTGGTGGAACACCATTGGACACAACCCATTGTTGAGACTGGAGGTGGATGGCCCATTCAAAGGTACGTGATGGCAGGAGACCTGTGCCTTTACACATGGGGAAGCTCTGACCACAGGTAAAGTAGGTGTGCTTGCTTGGTGCAATTTAACCAAAGGGATGTGGGGCAGGGAACATTCCTCCCCCTGCTGCTTTTCCCCACAGCTCCTACTTCTATCCACTTTTTTCCTAGCAGGATTCATTTCTGAGACACGATGTCGCTTTGGTGCCTGTTTCTCCAAATATGCAGTTTTTCCTATATTCAAATTTACGTCTAATAGTGATAGACAAGAGCTGTGAAGGCGCATTATGGGTTCCATATACTGCGCCTTACAATTTTTTATAGGCGTAGATTCGCATCATAGTTGGAGCATAGATCGAGCCTTGAACAAGGAAAAGTTGAGGAAAATACTGCCCTAGTGGCTTTTGGTACCGACCACCTGCATTTCCCGCCGTTCGTTACCCCTGCCCACCTGGTAAAACTGGTAAAGCAAGTTACATTGCAGTCTCTTCCTGTCAGATAGAAAGATCACTTGTCTTTCAGATGTTAATCTGTTGCAAATCGTGTCTCCTTGGAAACATTCTGTGGGCTTGATTTTGTATTAAACTGCTTTGCCAAAAAAGATTTCAGGCAGTAAAAGGAGCTAGAATGCGAAATTCACTAGCAACAGGAAATGTGAACCACAGAGTTCAATGAGGCTTGAATTAGGGACAAAATGAGAGCACATCCTGCACCACGCTTCCCGGGGAGCAAGTCCCCCCACCTGCTCAATGCGCCTTACTCCCGAGTAACAGCGCACAAGACGGCCGCTCAATGACAGGAACTCTCTCGCACGGAGAGAAGTTTCCCTGCCTTTTTCCAGCCAGGATCCCAGCAAGACAGAGAGAGAAGGGAGAGGGAGGAGGGAACTGGAGTAGATACTAAGCCTTAGCGGACCTCAAATACTCAAAATGAACAGCGCACATCCTTTTTCCAACCCCATTCCTCTAGCAACGAAGGGGCAGTCATTCACTCATGACATCACCATCAGCCCTGCACACCAAACAACGCCCACTATTAGCATTAATCTGAATGGATTGGTTACATTAAGATAATGCGTTTGAACAGCAGAGAAAAAATTAAAGTCGCGGTAAATCGACACTTTGAAAATGCGTATTAACAGAGCCTTTAAATCGGCTGTACATCTGATTTGTGCCCCGCTCGTCCGTCACAAATGCCACCAGGGCGTATTCAATGAGGCGTACATAAGCCATCTAAAGGTACCCTGGGGCCCAAAGGGAGGGGAAATGACATTGGAAGTAGACTGCACAGTGACAGGGTGGGGGAAAAGACCAGGAGCCTATCTACACAGTCCCTTGGAACGTTTTAAATAGTATTTTAAAACATTCCAAATAGGTGCGTTCTAAAACATCTTAGGCCACATTACTGAGTACTTACGTTACAGGAGAAAAATTCTTCAGTCTTTAAAGCGGTGTGTGCAGTCACACACTCTTCTGCCCGTCTCTTTCTGTTTCGTTTTTACAATGAGTTTAGGGCAAGGCGTTGTGGGTGTTGTAGTTCAGTCACCCACTTCCTCCTTTGTTCCTCTGTCATTCCCTAGCGAGTATAGGGCTAAGAATTGTGGGTGTTGTAGTTCACTCACCCACTTCCTCCTTAGCCCCGCTTTCTTCCCCACCAATCAACTGCTAAGCATTTGGGCACCAGTAAACAAAGCACTGCCCCCATGAATCACAAACGGTAAGGAAGGACACATTATTTTACTTAAAATGATTTATTAAAAGTGAAACCGTTGTATATAACTGATGTGAGTTTTAAAAAACCTCAGGTATACAACGTTATAGGTTGTGTGTCTCGTGGCCCAAAGAATTTTCATAACCCTTATAAAACGTTAAAAACCTAGCGTGTAGATTGGCTCCAGATGGAGGATAGTTCATCTCTTATTTGCTCCTTCTGTGCTGTGAATTACATCCACAGACCCATTTTACCACAGCAGGGGCAGACTCATATTTAAAAAGATGGCCAAGCCATTGCCACAAATAGTTGAGCCCCCATTTCTGCATGTGTATGGTCTTGACTTGAGTATATGAGGGTGGAGTAGCAAATTTACATTGATGACCCACATAGGATGTTCTGGCTTTCTGTACAGTGTAGGATCTGTGTTAAATGTTATGCACAGAAGGCAGGTCGATGAATCTTCACTTTTCTCCCATAAGCAGCAGGATCCCATATGGATTTGCACATGCACAACTGTTCCCTGCATACACTGAACCCACTGCATACAGCAGGTCATGGAATTGGGACTTTTTATTGGTTGTGGAAATGTCTACAGATGGAGAGGTTAGCACACCATATCACAAGAGATTGACTTTAAGGACTTTTCTAGCCATTCAGATTGTAACACAATTAATGCATGTGGCTTATTTTTCAATAGAGTATAGGCCTTCATTTTTGTGATCTACCCCTGACGGGGAGTTAAAATGTGAAATGTGTTGGAGAATTATGAACTTGACAACAAAGCTTATTTTATAGATTACTGCCAGTAGCAATATTCTTTTCTGGGCTTTTACATTCCTGCAGGTGTTACCTGTGGTTTGGTCTGCCTCACTAGTAAATATCGCTCTTTCGGTCTTCAAAAAGCCCTGAACAGCTTGAGGCCCATATAATTTAAGCTCCCTTCTTTTACCTCTGGAGCCATCTGAGTGCAGTTTCTTGGTAGGGTTTTCTGTATGCACATATGAATGGGAAGAGCATGAAGACAGATGGGGTACATTCTACCAGGAGGCTTGTGCAATAGAACTCTCCAGTGGATCTTACCCAGAGGTTGCTCCCTAGCTGCAGAACTTCCTTTCCCTTGGCAGGGGTCAAATTTGAGGGACTTCAGGAATGTATTGTAAGAACTTTCTTTTAGCAGCATGTCATTAGCAGATATATTTTATATTTCAAATTTCCTATGTCATTAATGGTATATTGATTGTTAATTAATACTGATATATGCTTTCCTCCATCTTCTCTTCTCCCCTTTGGTCTGCTCCCCTGTTGGAACTTCAGGAGGGCTCCACATGCTAACAATCTAAAAGTCCATGAGCAGCTATTCCACCTTTTGCTTTTTAATAGATTTTTTTCCTGGTAAGAAAAAAGAGAGAAGAAGCAATAGGAAAACACAGGAGGGTAGAAATTGAAAATATTGTCTGGACCCCCTGTAAAATTCCATGAACGAGGCAGTGTAAGGCCCCCTCTACAAGGATTCGCTTTTGCGCCCGGTTAGGCGATTATGCGCATAATCGCTGAAGCGCATTTACACCTAATACCTCTTCACAAGAGGCGGCGAGAGGCGGCGAAGCGCATTAACAGATGACCAAAATGTGCTTTACAAGTAGTTAATGCACATAAGTGCTTGTTCACACAGTCAAATGCGCTTTAACGGCCGGAGCAAAATAAAACTCGCTATTTAACGCGCATTCGATAATGCACATAATCGGAGAGATAACGCACCTCTACGCCCGATTTGCGCTCTGTTCTTGTAGAGGTAAATTTTTTAAAGCGCCTTGAAAGAGCTTTAAACCTCTCTTGTAGAGGCAGCCTAAGTGCACCATATAAGTCTTGTCTTGAAGCAGCCATAGATTGCACGTTCCTTGGGGCGAAGCCCTGCCTTAATTCTTTTTCTTACTTATGCTTCTCTGCAAAGTGCTATGTGCACCAATGGTGCTATAGACAGAAACAACGTCAGCAACAAAAAAAATAGCTAACTGTCCTTGGCTGAAAATGGAATAAGTAAGTCAAATATCTTCAATAAGTAAAAAAAAAAATGGGGGGGGGGGGTGTTGAACCTCTTTCAGCCAGAGGGCTGAATTCAGTTTTGGAGAAGCTCTGGGGAGCTGTATTCCAGTGATGGTTCCTTTTTTCCTTGTGTGTCATGTCTTTTTAAACATAAGAAGAGCCATGCTGGATCAAACAAGGGTCCGTCTAGTCCAGTACTTTGTTCACACAGTGGCCAACCAGCTGTCCACCAGGAACCCACAGGCAGGACACAGTGCAACAGCACCCTCTCTCACCCATGTTCCCCAGCAACTGGTGTATATAGGCTTACTGCCTCTGATACTGGAGATAGATCATAGCCATCAGTAGCCATTGATAGCCTTCTCCTCCAGGAATTCAACCAACTCCCTTTATCCAAATCTGCCGGCAGAGACTGTCTTTTTAGCTGCTTAATTAGAAGCCTTTCGGGGAGATTTCATTTTGGCTGAGGAGTGAGATAAAAATACTTTAAATAAATAATTTAAATAATTCTGGCCTAATCCCCTTACCACAATACAAATAGAATAGAATATATTCCCCCATGTGTGACAAAGTATAAATGCCTATCCCAGTTATATGACCCATGACTGTCAGCCCTATATTCCTGCAACCATCTATTTAAAAAAGTCATAGCAACATTCCAATGAATCTAAATGGGAATGGGAAATTGTTCTGGGAAGAAAAGAGCCCTACAACAATAGAAGTTTAATACAGAGAATATTCGTTCTGTAGATAGTTCAAACGAGCCTATAGAAAGTTGGCAGCATATGTAAAATGTGCCATTTTATTTTGAGACAGTTTCTATTGTCTGCTATGAGTTGAATCACATATTCTTTTGTAACGTTCCTATCTAAATGTAAAAATTCTGTGGTATGATGTGGTCTAATGTCTTCGGATGAGTTGAAAAACCTTCAGTTTAATGTTGAAGTTGCACATACAGTTTGCCATGAATGAAACTGACATTTGTCCAATTGAATGTTTACCAAGCAGACCCAAGCATTGTATTTCCTTGCAATGGCACTTGAGAACTCTCTGTGCTTATCATCTGTCCAGAATGGTCAGATTCAGTTAATGAAAGACTTCCCAGAACCCTCATATAAAAGTAGCCACCAGCTTTCTTGGTTTTGCCTCTTTCTGCCCCTTCCACTCCAGCATTTCCCACATTGTTACCAAAGTTGCTAAAATCCTATGGCCTGCCCAGACAGCAAAAGCTCCTTGTAGCCTTATGAACAGTGCTGGTTCCAGGTTTTTGAGGGCCTTCGGACAACACACCTCAATTGACCCCTCCCTCTATGTGTCTACCTTCTCATTGCCATTGTCAGCAGCTGCTATTGATCCACATCCACTCTTTCATCATTGCTACTATTTGCTTACTTAACAGGAAGAGAGCCAGCAAGCAAATAGGTAGTGACATCTACTACTACTCCTTCTCACCACTACCATTGCCTGGGCTAAAACGAAAGGCAGGTGAACAAGCCGGTTACAGCAGTGAAGAGGAGGAGAAAATCTTGTCAGTGGGCCCCTGCTGAGGTATTGGGCCCCCGGAGGCGCCCAACCTTACCTACTCTTGATACCAACCTTGCCTAGGATTTTGACAGTACATAAATAGCAACATTGGGTGCAAGCTTTTGAGTTCTCCAAAAATCTTCATCAGACTAGAACTTTTTCCTGTCTAAACATGCACAGGATTGCATCCTGAATTGTGATGGCTAATTAAGTAGAAAATGTATTATTTTGCAACTGTTTTTCAAAATTGTAACATTCAAGATGCTTACAGTTTGTTTAGAAATCTGACTTGAGTTTAAAAGAGAACTCTAATTAAAGAATCTGGTTATGATCTTGAGAGCACTGCCTTTTTATATGGCCTTAGTTTGAGAATCATTTCAGAAGGCCCATTCTTTTAAGTGATTAGAAGAGGAAGAGGAAGGGCTGAAGTCCTATGTTAATTAAACTGCCATGTAGGGGATTGTCTTCTGCTTTTAAAATAATGTTTTACTACCGCTAGAGGTGAAGAATTCCCATTAATAAGTCTACAAGTGTTACTTTGGTGGTTAGATTCCACTGTGAAATATTATCTCTGTGTGATTTTAAAGAAAGTTTGGACAGAAATAAGTCCTACAACTCCCAGCATTCCCCAGCAAGCATAGGAATGCACCCTTGATTGCCATGTGATAAGATAAAGGGGCTGTTCATACAACACGCTCACCCACACTCAATGGTTGCATGTGGGTTGTTGTTCAAACATGGGTTGTTTGTTGAACCGTGGGTTAGCTTGTGTCTGAACCCAGGACATTTTCCATAGGGTGGCTTGTTAACCATGCAGTGAGGCTTGTTAAGCACCATGAACAATCCAACAACAAACTTCAAAGTGGCTTGTTCAAGAAAAATATAAAGAGTTAAATTAAATCTTAATAGGGTCTTTGTCCTTCCAGTCAACTTTAAGATATGAAATCAATTAGATGAGGATATTCAGGATTTTAGATTAAGAGAGTAATCCTATGGATTGATCAGAAATCCCCCTCTGAGATTGTAAAATAAAGCTCCAGCCTCGCAGAGGGAGATCCAAACTTGGATTCCCTCTTCTGGCCAGTCCCAGCCATTGTAAAGGTTTCCGCGGTGGCTCCACCCTCCAAGGTTTGAACTCTGACCTCGGGGAGGTGGGGGGGAGGCATATTGAGGGAGAGGCAGTAGGAAGGGAGGGAGAGGTTGCAGATACATTTGATCCACAGCCTGCTAAGCCTCTAACCACATCTCCAACACAGGGGGACCAACTCTGAGGCTGGTCCAGTGGATGTTGGTAGCTCCGATGTCAGCAGAGCAGTGAATCCGCTCCAGGTTTCAGTCAGAACCAGTCAGAACTCTAAAATAATTGTCCAAGGTGTGGTCTATCCACTCAGCTTGTTTCGAATTTGAAAACAGATTTCAAATTTTGAGGTAAAGATTTTTTTAAAGCCCCATGGAGGGAGAAAACCAAAAGAAATGCCTCCACCATTCCTTCTGCCCTGTTGGCAAGAGCCTGTGATAGATCAGGGCCTGCAAGGTTAGAGTGCTCCATCATTTGGGCTCGTCGTCTTTAGAATGGCACTCTAAATTGGTGAAATTTTCCAGGGCTTTGTGGCAACCTCCTCGAAGATTTTACCTACAGCCCCAAAACGCTCTTGCGCTGATGACTGCTAAATGTAATTTTGTCACGTCAAAAAACACAAAATGTCTTTGTGACTCAGATGAAAAGGTGACTGTGAACCAGACCAGTGACACAGAGATACAGCAGGGCAGCAGACATCTTAATAATGAGACATTACACTTTCCAGCTATCCTTGAGGGCCAGAGGGAGGGAATTATTTGGTTTATGCTGGCAGCAATTTCCCTAAGCCATGTGAGATGACATACCTCAAGCTGTTGCAAATGTAGGCAGAGCTGCTATAACCCATTGCTCCAGGTTGGATTGAGAACCCCTGGGGGATCAAATATATTGAAAAAGGCTCCTAAATAGAGACTGATCACTTAATTTGACTGCTTGAATGGAAGCTCCACATAGTCTTCAATATGTAACACTCATTCACAGTTCCTTTGAGGTTAATAATCACTTTTGATTTATTTTATTTTATTTTTTGTAATAAAATTAGATTTGGTCTTCAAGCTTATGGTTTCAGAGAACTGCAACATGTCAAAAGTGTCAAACAGCAATTATGCCATAGTCCATCTCTTCTTAGACTTCATAAGGAAGAAGTTCAGAAGAAAAAGGTTGGCCTTTAATATTCTGATATTTATTTTTCTGACAATATACCATAAACTTATTAAATGTGTTGATGAGAGGACCATGAAGTAAAAGAGGGGAAAAATAATCCCGAATCATCCAAATAAATATTGGAACAGGTAAATTGTTTGTCTTTTGAACGTTAGCCCCATGATTTATCTGTTATGTCTGATCATTGTAGTTAACTCTACTTTTTCAGCATTTCCATACTAATAGTCTTTTTGTCTTTTATTATGAAAGAAAACTCTTTGAAGGTTTTCAGTCTTTGTCAGTGAGAAACACCTATCTTTTAAAATAAGAATACAAAGTGAATCTATTATCATGTATATTAAATCGGAGACTTTTAAATGAACTAGATTGTTTTACTTTACATAATCGAAAGAATTCTTGCTGCTAGTCAGTGGAATATATAGACATTTCAAAGCTAAGAAATTTTTCATTTTTTATTTTCAGAGCTATATTTTTTATGATAAAGCCTTTACAATTAGATATATTGTGGTTCTATTTAAAAACAGACAACAATTATATAACTGCAAATACTCCTAAAGAAAAATATGCTTTATTACTGGTACTTAAAAGTTAATTATATTTATACTCCTCTGTGACTATCCATATGGCATTCAGCTACCTAATTAGTTGTTATTGTATATGAATAGATTTATTTTAATAGTGAGGTAAAGTTCAGGATATATTGTTTGGCTAATTCTTTTTACATCTAATCATAAAAGGCACACACTTTATATACAATGTTAGCATATGAAATTATGCTTCCATAGTGTAAACATACATGTAAGATGATGCCTGCAATATTATAGAGAAACATAACTACAGGAGCAAAAATCTTCCACGGTTTCCTTTGCATTCCTGTAGTTTGAAATGTTCGCTGTAAACAAAATATTCTGTAAATGTATTTTTAGAAGTTATAACTTGCAAATATTATTTATTTATGGTGTTCTGTCTGTGTAAGCGAATGGCTTTTAAAATAGCTCCTAATTACCTGTGAAAGTGAAAGATTGGCACTCCAGAATGCTGTATGATGTTGCAATATGATATGTTTAGAATTTGGAAATTAAACCATGGACAAGTAATCTTCCTTCTCTTCACAGAGAATAAGTGAAAGCCAGTTGGCAATGCTACATAGGCCTGATGCACTGTTGCTACACCAAGCCAAAAAGTGCCCTGAGCTTCACTGTGGGTGGGTGATTTGGGCAAGGATGGGCAACTTCTGGCCCTTCAGACGTTTTTGCCTACAACTTTCATGAGATCTCACCATTGGCTACACTCGCTAAGGCTGATTGTAGGCCAAAGGGCCACAGCTTGCCCACCTCTGAGTTAGGGAGTAGCTCTAAGTCCTGGGTTCTAGTCTCACTGCTACCTAACTGGTTCTTACTAGTAGAATCAAAAGAAAGAACAATAGGTAGGAGAAGCTGGTGGCTCTGAGTCAGTTGGGCAGTGAATCCACCCCAGTTTTCAGTCAGAACCAGTCAGAACTCTAATGGAACTACCCATGGTGTGAAGGACCTTGCATAGCTGCTTTAATGTTCTGGCTGAAACCCGGAGCGGATCCACCACCCCACTGACATCAGAGCCTCCAGCCTCCACTCACAAATCAAGAGTAGAGGACTTTTTTCAAGCATGAAGTTCCATGTTCAAGTCCTAGCATCTCTAGCCAAAGGATCTCTGGTGGCAAGAGAATTAAAAATCTTTACTTGAGACCTTGGAGAGGCATTTGCGCTACCACCAGGCTAGAACTCCAAGAGCTTCATCAAAGCAGCATATTACATTAGTATATTGGTATCATATTCACATGTTGTACTTTCTCTTAAGTGAAGGACATGTGAAGGTTGCATTTCCCATCAAACTTACCTCAACAGACGCTGCCCCACTACTTCCCAATCAGAGATGTTTCCGTTATTTTGTCCAAATATCACTTTTGGCCACCCTTCGAAAGCAGCTGGGTCAGCAGCCCTTCTTTTGTTGGCTTGTCTATCAAACCAGAAACTACAGTAGAATATTTAGTACCAAGGGCCAATCAAATAGACATGACCTTAGTTGTGACAGTAGAACCTGGGTTTGATGGGTAGAAATTCATGGAAGATATAGTGCCAAAGGTTCATTGGCTGAAAACAGTTTCCTTCCTAAAATATCAAAGTAGATGGTAATGTAGGGACAGACACCATTTATAAATGTGCAGAGAAATGGGCAAATATGGTTGTGTCTGGGATGCTATTGTGAAGCGTGATGACACCAGACCTGGGATTAATCTGCTGAGGAACGAGTGTTGTGAAGCTGCTCAAAAGAGCTCTCTCAGCTGGTTAAGTCAGGTTACTACCAAAGAGGTTGCATACTACTTTCTTGTATATGTGTGTCAGGATGAGGATTCTGGTTTGGATTCTGAATCAGACTAAGACACTGAAGTAGATGACCAGCCAGGGCAGGAAGCAGGGGAGGAAATTCTCCAAGACTTTTCAGGAGTCAGGGAGGAATCTTCCCAGGAGCTTACTGAACAGGAGGCCCAGGCTCAAAGGTGGTCTCCCACCCACTCCACACACCCCAGGAACTCAGTCTTTGTCAGAGGGACAGAGAGCATCAGAATTGATAGATCTTAGAATCTGCCGCAGGGTCAAGTGGGCAGGGTTGAAATGATGTGGAAGGCAGTCCACCAGTAGCAACACATCAGAAGTTGTGGCATGATAACTCTCCCTGAAGGTGGGAAACCGTCCATTTAGTTGATAAGCAACTGCCTTGCTTTGTTAGGCTAATTAAGTTTAGAGGATAGCTTCTAGCATTCACACTCCCTTTAGGTTTGAAGAGGTGGTTTTTTTACTGAGTAAAGCTTTTGTGGATTGCACAGTGGACCTCTTTACTGTCTCACATCTCTGCGGGAGGGCTTGGAATCAAGACAAAGTGTGGGTGGGATAACCATTGTGATAATAGCAAGACTGCAATACTGAAGATTCATTCCTCTGCCAGCTTGGAGGTATATTGGTCCAGTACTATCCCTTGACTTTTAAAACACACATTACAACATCTGGATGATTCTTGCCTCAGGATTGTTATGTAGCAGGAGGCAAACGTATTTTGTTCAATGTTTTAAAAAAACAAATGTGTTCATTCCTTAGCATCTTAAATGCTTGAAAATAAACATTTGAGATGGAAAAGTCATCAACAGCAACTGAACTTGATAACCAGCTTTGGGTCTATTCCATTTGGGTCCAGTCCAAAGAATTAAAGGATACAAAGTGAAGAAAGGAATGTGAAAGGAAATAAAGGATTTGAAAATGTCAATATGAAAATAATGGAAAATAGGAACCCTTACAAATACTGGAACTTTTTTTTAAAAAAAAAAAGTAAGACCTTTCAGAGCAATGTTGATTGCTTATTTAAGTGTAATATTGGTTGTTGTTCAGTTAAAGATGCTTTGTGTACTCATATATTACAATATTGCATTGGTAACAGGTGGAAATGTTTCACAGAAGTTCCATTTCAGAAATGCATTGCTTATAATACAAGTAACCAGTGGAGGCTTGTGGCTCCAATTTTGGTGGGACTGTGAATTCAATCTGGGTTTCAGTCAGAATGAATCAGAACTCTAAAGAAGCTATTCAAGGTTCTAAACCATATCCACCAAATGGGTCCATAGCAGGTAACCTGAGAAATATTACTATTTTGTAATCTGCTGTCCTGCTCTTGAAAATGTCGGGCAAAGCCTGTCAAGGAAAAAAGAAGCCCGTCAGTTAAAAAAGAAAAAAGGCAGCCCGATCCGGCACCACAAAGCATGGTTGAATATACAGGGATTCAAAGGCAGACTATTGAGAGTGAAGTACTGAAAGCCCTGGGCCTGGATGGACGAAACTGTCAGTTTTGCTTTGTCCCTTTGAAATCTCAAGTTCTTCCCATCTCACTTATGAAGAAACTTGCAGAATTCGGTAAGATATTCTCCCCATCCATTTTTCCTTCAGCCCCGCCCTGCCCTATCCTACACTCCTACAGGTGCTCAGCACAGTTGAAGCTGACAGCTAGACATTCTTTCACTGGGAAGCATCCCCCACGTAAAGGCGCATGGAAACAGTGTATCGTGGCACATGTAGGTCTCTGGATCAAAGCCAGAGTGTGCTGTAGATGGAATGGATGCAACAAAGCCGAGTCATTATGCATTTTAAATCTTCAGGCTGTGCCCAAACTATTTCCCACTTCCTCAATTGTACTTGCAGCCAGCTGCATTGAAAACAAACAGTCTTCATTATAACAGAACTCCCCCATTCTTTCCAGCCTCAGCATCAAAATCTCACTTTTCAGAAACTTGATATACATAGTTACTAAGAAGAAGAAGACCCTTTAAAATATGTACCTTTTATCAGACCATGTGGCCTCTGCCACCCCCTGCCCCACTCAGGGCCCTATGGAGAAAACCATGGCTTGTGGGCTACAGGTGGAAGTCCCTGTCCTTTTTTGTGTGTGCCCCCCCCCACTGAATTTGCTGTGGTGGTAGCAAAAATATCAGAGGTTTGCTGCTTAAATTTAGCAGCATGCCATCAGTGGCAAAAAAAAAGAAACACAACTTCAAAACAAGGTATGCCAGGAGCCCTGTTTTGAGGTCTCTTTTGTAGCTTTCATGGGGCCTTGTTTTGAAGTAAAATTGCCCTTTCTTTGCTGCCATCGCCACTCTGCCAAATTTTGGTGGCACATTTGGCAGCATGGAAGCAGGCAGCAGGGGTGTGCCCCCCAGTGGGGTCTGGTGGGGCAGTGGGGCACCCCAGCCCCTGAATGTTGTCCCCCCCCCTTGGCATAGACACTCATTCATCTTCAACCAACTATGTAATTACACTTGACAGAGAGCACAAGAAATCGATCTATGGCAGGATTGGAAGGTAAAAATGGGAGGCATCTCTGGGTTTCTGGGTTGCCCACCACTCTCTTCACAAAGCAGGATTCAGCAGGAGAGCGTTTCAGAGATTTCTCCATCAGCATCCAAAAAAAGTATAATATGGCTCACTCCATATTATGGTTGGATCCAGATTTAGGGCACTATCCAATGTATGTTTAGACAGAAAAACATCCTACAGCTCCCAGGCTGCCTCAGCTCTCTGGGGTTTCACGCAGGATTCTTTTCCTCACCCTACCTGGAGAAGCCTGGGATTGAACCTGGGACCTTCTGCATGCAAAATATGTGCTCTCTCACACTGAGCTATCACCTCTCCCCTCTTTGCTGTTGAGAATGAGTCAGTTTCTGCTTTAACAGCTTGCTGTTGTCTGTTTCACTATATTTATTGTGGCTTTTATTGTGCACTTCTTTCTGTTTGCAAGCTGCCTTGGAAAACATTTGTAAGCATTTGTAAACATCTAAAAAGCTGGGTAGAAATTTTGAAATAAATCTATAATAAATAATAAAGGTGTGTGTGTGTGCTACAGCTCCAATGCCATGAAACCTAGACATCTGAGACTTGGCATGCATATTAAGGGAACCCTGGGGGTGTAGACCTCAGAGTTATTTGTTTTTAAAATACATTAATTTTACTCATTTTAAACATGTCCAGGTGTTTGAAGCCTATAGTACCAGTGCTTGTCTTTCCCGAAGGAGACAGCTATCAATGACTACTGATGACTATATGCTACCTCCAGTATCAGAGACAATATACCTATGTACACCAGTTGCTGGGGAACATGGGTGCGAGGATGCTGTTGTGAGTTTCCCATGAGCAGCTGATTGGCGACTGTATGAACAGAATGCTGGACTTGACGGACCCTTGGTCTGATCCAACATGGTTCTTATGTTTTTATGCCCTTATCTCACCTGCAAAATATGGAAAGATCCCAAATTCATAAGAAAACCATGCTATAAAAAGCTCATGCTCCATGTCAGAAGTGGTAAGTGATGCAATCTGTTTCCTTACAGAGGCCTTTTCAGCAGAATGCCTCCTTATTGCTTCAACTGAAACCCATTAGAAATGTCAATATGTCAATAATTCCTATATCCAAAGAACAAAATAACTAGTTCCTTCACCAAAGTCTCTTTGGACTTCTGTTTCTAATCTTGAAGCACGATGTATGCCAGCTTTCCTCAACCTAGCACCTTCCAGATGCGTTGGACTACATTAAGGGAGGCCAGTGTATGCTGTTGTCTGCTTTGTTCTTTTACTGGCTGATTTGTAAGCTACCTTGAGTGTGTAGCACACCAAAAAGTGGAACATAAATTATAGTGTTTAAATAAACATCAGTAAATACATAAACAAACATTACTCTTGGCACTGAAACACCTTTGGATGCACTAACAGAAGACCTTTCCTACAAGAAGGACAGGGGAATGTGCTCCTTCTACTCTTCTGGACCTCTTGGTTGCTTTGAGTACATTCAACAAAGGTATCTTTCTGGACCAGGTGTCTAACATGCTGATCAAGGGGCACTGCACTACAGTGGTACTGTTCCTATTTTTCCAGAGATCTCTGCAGGCAGTTACATACAAAACTGGAGTAAGTAATAACAGGCAATTTTGCTGTGTGATAATTAGCATTATCACCATGTTTTTAAAACTAATATATTATTCTCCAATGTATATCTATGTACTTTTTTCTTGTTCTTCTTTCTCTAATCTAGAACCTTAAGGTAGCCCATACTCAGAGCCAAAACATGTAGGCCTAATTCTTGGAATAAAACTAGATATATGTTTTCAATATCCTGAAACTTCAGCTTTTTATTCCATCCTCTCAAGTTAGGCTACAGAGTAACATACAATGACCCTACAATGTAATCCACCTCATACCCCTCTTGTAGGTTGGAGCTGTCATAGAATCATAGAATAGTTGAGCTGGAATCCAACCCCCTGCTCAGTGCAGGAATCCACATTAAAGCATCCTTGACAGGTAGCTGATTGTCTTGAATTCCTTTAGTGAGTCCACCACCTCCCTAGGTAACTGGTTCCATTGATGTGCTGCTCTAACAGTCAGGAAGTTTTTCCTAATGTCCAGCCAGAATCGGGCTTCATGTAACTTGAGCTAATGATTCCATGTCCTGCACTTTGGGATAATCAAGAAGAGATCCTGGCCCTCCTCTGTGTGACAACCTTTCAAGTACTTGAAGAGTGCTATCATGTCTCCCCTCAATCTTCTCTTCTCCAGGCTAAACATGCCCAGTTCTTTCAGTCTCTCCTATAGGGCTTTGTTTCCAGACCCCTAATCATCTTTGTTGCCCTCCTCTGAACATGCTCCAGCTTGTCTGCATCCTTCTTGAAGTGTGGATGCAGTACTCAAGATGAGGCCTAACCAGTGCCTAATAGAGGAGAACCAGTACCCTCATGAAATTTGGAAGCTATACTTCTGTGACTGATTTAATCTCAAGGTTTACATGCTCAGGGAATGACAAACCCAGAGATCAGTTTTCATTCTCTGCTGACTCACAAGCAGTCAGGGAACTGAGGGGGAAGTTATAGAAGTTTCTAAGTAATGGTGTAGAACACTAATTCATAATCACTCTGATCTGAAAAGTATAACACAGAGCCTATCTACACTACAGCTTTTAAATGGTTTAAAACGGTTTATAACAGTTTTGAGAATTGTTGGGGCCCAGGACACACTCCATATACAGTTTTCAAAACATTTTCAAAGTGTTTTATCCTGCGTGTGTAGATAGGCTCACAGTGTAGCTTTATTTGGTATTTGAAATTAGACAAACAGAAATGATGTAATTACTTTGTTTTCCTTCAATTCTTAAATTAAGCAGGTACATCTATTTCATATTTTTGATAATCTGTGGCTTTGTCAGTAAGAACTGTTGAATGGAACCGTCTGTTGGACAATTTACCAGTTGTTTTTTATAGTAACCCCCTGTGATACAGATGGGTGCTTCTTCAGAAAACACCTTAAAGCACGGCTTTAATCACAGTGAATAAGGTTTTTTGCCTTATTCACTGTGATTAAAACTGTGGTTTTATGTATCTTCTGAACAGGGCCACTGAGTCAGATCAGTGATCCCTCTGTCCCAGTATTGTCAACTCTGACTGGCAGTGGCTCTCTAGTGTTTCAGGCAGAATTCTTTCCTTGCCTAGCTAGGGATCAAACCTGAGACCTTCTGCCTACAAAGGATGTGCTCTACACATTGAGCTATGGTCCCTTTTTAATTCAGGAAGATTAGATAGATGATAGATAGATAGATAGATAGATAGATAGATAGATAGATAGATAGATAGATAGAGATAGACAGATGGACACATATATAGCTATAGACAGACAGACAGACAGACAGACAGGGCTTCTTCACATGAGCAAAATAAGGCATGCTCGTGACTGACCACTCAGAGACGTTCCCAGGTCATGATGTCGGCAACCTCCACATCTCCCATGCCTTCCCCTGGTGATTCTGTTTTTAAAAAACCCTGTGATATCCTGATTCTGCTGAAATAGCTTGGGATTTCCTACCATGTACAGAGAAAGATGCACTACAAATCAGCCACTATAGAGCGCTGTCCCATTCAAGCCTATGGACAGAGAGAGGAAGGGAGGTTTTCCATTATAGACCACATGGTCACCCCTCTCCATCCATGTAATACAGCCCCATTGTGATTGTGCAAGAGCAGGAAACAAAGGCCAGTAAAGAAATGTGATTTCCTCTTAATCTAAAGAAACCCACAGACAGATTAGATAGCTAGATAGGAAATCAAAAGTGAGGTGGGTGGGAAATGAATTACTGCAATGGATTTACTTGACTTGCTTTGAGATCCATAGTGTTGTATGGATTTTGAATGTTGTCAATGCATTCACTAATTGCCTAATCTTTAATTACTATTAATTGCTCTAACTTTAATTACTAGCTGGGGGGGTCATTTGCTTTAGGATGCTTCACACAGGGAGGGGGGTTAACTCTTTCCCCCTCTTTTCCCCCTCCCAGGACCCAGGAAAGAAGCTTCCACTGGCATATTAATTTGAGGGGAAGGGAGGGAGACCCTGTTGTTGGAACTGCTCCAGGCATTCAATCATCATAACTCAGCCTTGGAAAGACCTTTTAAAAAAAATTCCAGGCTTTTTAGATTTATTCGTTCATTTATTTATTTATTTATTTATTTATGGCTTTTTAGATTTTGTTTTTATCTTTGGCTGCTCTGTTTGTTTTATTGTATATTTTTTTTCTTATTGTTTTCTTTGTGTTTTTAATTACTCTTAGCTGCTTTGACAGCCTTTGGGCTGAGGCAGGATGAGAAATAATCCAAACAAACAAACAAATGAACGAAGAGATTGTTAAAAAATTGCCTTAGATAACTGTTTATGATGGGATCATTCCAGAGGTTCCATTCCCTCCAACCACTAGGTAATACTACACAACTAGGTTTCAATTGTCTTTTTTACCGAGCATCTTCTACACCAAGCAAGATATTGCACTATGAAAGCGGTATGAAAGTGAAATATAAAAGACAGGAGTCACACCAAGCAGGACAAACCGGTATGAAAGCTGTATATGGTATGTGTCAATAGGCCCCAACAGTTGTCAGTGCACTTCAGTTCCACTATAAAGCAATAGTGTGACTCTTGCCTTTTATATGCCACTTTCATACCGCTTTCATAGTGCAATATCCTGCTTAGTATAGATTAGGCCTATATAAAGACTGCCATGTTTCTCTTTGCTTCTGCTCTCTGCCTGCCCAGGAACCTGTGTGTTTTACACCAAGGCAAGAGTCCAATTTAGGTTATAGCCAGCCTTTATTTTATTTTTTCAAAAATGGGCATCAGCCGTTGCTTCTTCAGATGGGTTTTTTCTCCCACGATTTACCGCTTCTTCCTGTTCTGGATTCTTTTCAGGATTTAAATGGGGTCTTTATACAGCCGGTTTTTCTTTATGCATAACGCTATATGCCATTTCCAAGGGTGGGTGGAGCCTGGCAAGATGTTATCTGTTGTCCACCCCTCTGGCATAACCCCTCCCCTCTCTCAGTGTGAAATGAAACACTTATTCCCAAATTCAGAAGTCTGTGTCCCCACCACCACCATGCAAGTCAGTATCGTCCCTTTAAAAGCAACAGTAACACTGAAACTGGGTCCAATATGCAGACCTGGCCACAATATTTGGCCTTAATTCTGTTCTGTTTTTTCTATCCCCTGCTTTTTGTACCATCTAGCGTGATGAAAAAAGTTCTGGAGAACTTGAAAGATGGCACGTTCTTATGTGACATTTTGGTTGGTCGTACCATAGGTATTGCCCAGTTGTGGAATTTGGATTTTTTTTTCCACATGGACCAATGCAGCTATGATTGCTTTTCAAAATATAATGGTTGCCATTTAATTTACAATGCTACAGCTAAAAAAGACGTTCTAAAGAATGTTCCTCTCTGGGTCCAAATTGATCTGGCGGTTTTATAGCATTTATTTGTTTATATCCCAGATCACAGGAAGAGCCAATGCTATTTCAGGCTTTCCCTGTTGCAGACACCTCCTCATCCATGGGCACTGTTAGAAAGAAGCACACTAGGGCACATGCCCCCAAATTTTTTAAGCTCTGCTTCGAATCTTTTGAGTTGTCCCAATAATCTCATCTACCAAAACACATGCCTGTCTCTTCTCTCTAAGCCCAATAGACTTGCATTGGCTAGGAGACCTTAGGAATCACTCCCTTAACAGACTAGTAGGGGGGAATAGCATCACGGCAGCAGCCTTTAAAACTATAGATGACACTACTACCTTTCTTTCATAGTCAGGTCATTGTTTTCTTTTAATATTTCTACCCTCCCATCTTTCTTGTATGTGAAAGTCCAATATACATGCAGAACAAGCAGAATAACTAGGAAGGACGTTGTAGATTGGAAACCACCCAGGTTATGTTGACACAACACCCCACCCCACTTTAATTTTGTGCATAGTTCTCATCGAAGCAAACAAAAAACCTGGAAAGGCTATTGTTCTAATGTACCTTCTGGCTCCTCTGCCCCTAAACATTCCATGTAAGAGCTTCACTGCTACATGCAAATTAAATCTTATTTGTCACAGACTGCTCTCTGCTCCTTAAAGGCTGACTGCTGGAAGCTTGATTGGAAAAAAAGTTTGGAGAGAGAGAGGTGACAGGCAGGTTCGTTCATACAGCATCCAATTTCACTGCCCCAAACTGGAACTTTTGGCCTTTGCAGAAGCTCACTGGCTTTGGCACTGAAAAGTTTTAATTAGCCACACTCCTTCCCTCCTCCCCCCTCCATCTTTAACTTCTCCCATAGTGGGTTAGGACTATGGGATAACATGTTCCAAAAGGAGCCGGGCAGGCTGTGCAAAGTGTGTCTTATAGTGTAGCCAGCGGGCACTGGGCTTTTAAGGAAGTTTTACAGCAAGGAAAAAGTCCTCAACCACCTCACTTTGTAAAGTTAATTAAGGGCACAACCCTATATACGTTTAGACAGAAAACTGTCTAGCATTCCCCAGCTAGCATGCTGGGTATACTGGGCATTCTGGGAGTTGTGGTAGGGTGACCAGATAAAATCCAGGTCAGGGCTCATGTAACTTTAACAGTTGTAGAGAAAAGGGAATTTCAGCCAGTGTCATTTGTATGCAATTAGTTCCTGGTGAAATTCCCACTTCATCACAACAGTTAAAGTTGCAGGCACTATACTAGAGTGACCATATACAAAAGAAGGCAGGGCCACTGTAACTTTAACTGTTGTGATGAAGAGGGAATTTCACCAGGAACTAATTGCATACAAATGACACTGGCTGAAATTCCCTTTTCTCTACAACTGTTAAAGTTACATGAGCCCTGACCTGGATTTTATCTGGTCACCCTAAATTATGGGAATTTTTTCTGTCTAAACTTGCATAGGATTGCATCCTAAGGTATGTGAACTCACATTCCTTCTACCCCACAATTCATCAGAAGAAGCTCCACCCATTTGAAAGGAGCCGCTTGGCTTGGAAAATTCTCTCTCCCATTGCCATCCATTTCCAAGCACCTTTTTTCAGAGATAATCCGATATCTTAAATATTTGAGGGATTAATTCCACTATTGGATGACACTGTTTCATTGAGCTTTATGAAACATTGGTCAGAAGGGAAGGTTTCAATTAGAATCACATGTTCACATCTGAAGGAAACTGAGGTAAATGCAGAAAGGCCCATGAAAAAAAGGCCTGGTGCTAAAAAAGGACTCACTAGCGAGATATATAAAATTTTAATAGAGGGGGAAAGTCAGGACTCACTTAAGATTATAAAAGAGGTATGGGAAGAAGATATTAGGGAAAAAATTAATGAAGATAATTGGGGAAGGATGTGGAATGTAAGAATGTTGAAATTATTGTCGATTAGAATTAAGGAGAACTATTATAAGATAGTTTGGAGATGGTATCTAACACCTGTAAGATTTCACCAGATTGATAAAAAAGTGTCTAAGAATTGTTGGAGGGGATGTCAGGAGGTTGGGACCTATTTTCACATGTGGTGGAGCTGTGAACAAATACAAAAATTCTGGGAAAAGGTTTTTAAAGAAATAAGTGATATAATTGGAAGTAAATTGGAATTAAACCCGAAGCTAGCTCTACTAGCAATATGGGATAGCAGGAATAAGCATATAATTAATAGAGAATTGGTAAACAACCTCCTGGCACCCGTTAGAATAATGATTGCTAAAAATTGGAAAGGGCAACGAAGTTATAAAATAGAAGATTGGTATAAAGAAATTTGGGATATAGCATTGAATGATATGTTGACATGTAAAATGAAAATAATGAGGGGAATGTCCAGTAAGAGTGATTTTGGAGATATATGGAATCCCTTTTTGGAATATGTTTTAAGATCGGGAAAGGGACAGTCGCCTTCAAAAGAGTCATTAAAATTCTGGAAGGAAGATGAATGAATGGGAGTAGGTCTCGGGGGGGTGCACGGGGGTAGTCGAGGGAGTTAGTTTGTTTTATATTATGTATTATGTGTATGTTTGTTTGTTTTGTTGAAAAATGAATAAAAATTATACTAAAAAAAAAAAAAAAAAAAAAAGGCCTGGTAAGGGGGCTGGGTTTTTTTCCCTTAATGTAGAGATGCTCTGAATCTAGGTGAAGTCTTGGCACAAATTAAGCTATGTGGGGAGGAGATAAGGGGAGTTTTCCCATAATGAGGAGAAGGTAGGGGAGAATTGCATACAACAAAAACAAAATAGAAATCTGTTTTTATATAGCATTGCTAGAAGAAGGAAAAACAAGGAAAAATGGTGGTGGAGGTAAAACAATGTATCTGAGCTGGTTGTAGTTTTCTTACAACAGGTGTGGCCGGTGTTTAATCTCTAAAAAGGGAATGTTGAGACTTTAGTCCCTGTGGGATATATTCAGTCACTATTACAAGTGGTGAGAGGAAAGCATTCTGCATATGCTCAGAGGCACTCTTCTTTCATTGCTATTTTTGCTAGCATTGGTGAAATTTAAAGAAAATCTGGTAATGTCATGAGCCTGTGCCCAGATCTTTTAAGTACCTGGAAATGCCCTTGCCCTCAATGCATGGATGGGAAGGCAGGATCACAATGGACATGATAGTGGGGATGGAGCCAGTGATTATTAACTATGTGATGGGGAATGACTGAAGGGGGGTATTGTTTGCAAGCAAAACATTCCACATTGCATATCCGAAAATAAATAGTAACAGAACGGAGGGGAAAATATGTTGAAGAAAATCCTTTGTTTATTGTACATATGTAATTCTTCTCAATGCTGTTCTAACGTCCTTGTTTTATATTCTTTATTCGCTTTCTTTGACCTATGCTTGGCATAAATGCTTCATGACGGGGAGGGGGGGAATAATTCATTTCACCAGGTTCCCCCAATCCTTTCTCTGAGAAATACACAACACCCAAACCTTTGATTAATCACTCACATAGCAATGGGAAGGCTGAGCAATTAAAAGGGAGTAGGATGCTAGAAAAGCGAGACACAACATACTTGCAAATCCTTGCAGTTGTGAACTAATTAATATCTACTGCTTAAAGGAGGAGCACAAATGAATATTTGTTTCTGCTTGCGTGTTGCACAGTATTTTGACAGGAGGCCAAGTTGTCCCAAGACAGAAGATCAGAACACGACAGCGCCATTTAATCAGCAACAGATGAGCTAAGTAGTTCCAGAGAGAAGCATTTTTTGCTCTATGAGACTGAGGTCTGTCCGTGGTTTGTGTGATTGGTCAGCCATTTCATTCTAATAACTGGAAACAGCCCAATCACCCCACCCCACCCCACCTACCCCACCCCCACTTCACAGTAGTTGTCATTTAAGCCAACCATGTAAACATTTTGGTTTCTAACAAATACTGCTTATTGTTCTCTGCCTTTCAGAGACCACACATCCCTTCCTTTTGTTGGAATACACAGACAAATATTTTCAGTGCAACCCGAGGGGGACAGGGGAGGGGGGACAAATTGCAGGTGGTAATTTTATTTAATCAAACAAATAATTTAACGTTACATTATTTCTGCAATATTTTTTAATTGATTGAACTAATAATAGATGTGATGTGAAGTAAATCCTACAAAGATTCAGTTCTTGCCAGAAATATGTTATCTGGTAGCGTTGTTTGTTTTATTTCCACAACATCACATATCACCTTATTTATGGAGAGATAATCTTCTTCCCCTTCATCTTTTCCCCTTTCTTCCCCAGAATAGAATAGTCTTTTGAACAGAGAAAGCATCTCTGTTTTGGATCTCCAGCAAAAATAATTTAATCTTTAGCTTTAAAACGCACTGCAGGATAATCAATGGAAAGAACTGGAAGGATGCAAATGGTTTATACCAATCCGCTGTGTTTCTGCATTTTTCTCCAGTTTCCTTTTGTTTTAAAGGCTATAATTTTGCCTTCAGATTCAAATGCGCTGAATGATAGGGTTAAAGAAACCTAGGGTCTATTTTTAAATTCAATGCCCTGAGTGATTTTATTGGTGGTTTGGTGACATCTAGTGGTATTAGTTTGTATAGCAAGCTTTATCTGTACTATAATTGCATATGTATGTTATGCCTTCAAAACATAATCAGTATTCTTAATTATCACACCAAGCCAGCACTAAGCATTTCGGCAACATGAACAGAGTCTGCTGCACCACCCACTTCCTTTCTTGCTCTCCTTCCATCCCACTCATTAAAATATCTCCCCTCTATGGGTCTGCATCTGTACACGGGCTTACTGCCCATATGCCTACGGTTATCAGACATCCTACTTCACAAATGACAGTCCTCTGTTTGAAAGCATCCTCTATTGGAAATCTAAATCCAGTTTAATGATCAAGAACCATCGGATGGGAGAGCAGGGATTTGAAGCTGCCCATGAGCAGTTGGCTAAGCAAGGCACACAGGGGCCCTGGTCACAGTCTCCCCCCACTCAGGCAAGATGCATGTTGCATTTCTATTTCAATTACAGTAATTATTTATAAATTTGCCTGTATGCATATAAATTGGCATATGCAATTTTGGTGTATCTTTGTGCCCCGTTTTGTCCTCTGTATGTATGTGTGTATGTGATTGCATTTCTTCTTTTGGGGTGATGCACAAGTGGTCACCCTACAGAGGCCCGGCCCTACCATTAGGCAGAGTGAAGCAGTTACCTCAGGTGGCAGATGCTGGGAGGCAGCAGCGAGGCGTTGGAGAAGAGACCTGTGTACCTTGAGCGGCCTGCTGGAGAACGCTGCCCCATATGGCAGTTCAGCTGGCTTTTGTACATGGAATGAGAGGAGGCCCTTTGCCTCAGGCAGCAAAATGTCCTGAGCCGGCCCTAACCCTACATATGCATTTCCCTCCCTTCTCCTCTTTCATTTTTGGGTTGTCAGCCTGAGTATCTGTGGGTAACTGGGGAGCCAACTGTTGATTGATAGGGATAAAAAAAAATCCATTGACCCATGCTTCCCCTCCCATAGCTTTGGTTTTCTTTTCATTTGACGTCCTATACTCAAAATTGCACGTTTATCCTCCAGCATTTTACAGATGAGATATGGAATACTTGCATATGCTTGTAATGTTCTCAAACAGTGCCATCCTTATTCTCAAACAGTACAATCCTGCATACATGTGATCAATGGATTCAATGGGGCTTATTCCAGTTAAGTGATTATACGATTGTAGCCACAGTATCGCTTCCTGACTGCTGACTCTCTCTCTCTCTCTCTCTCTCACACACACACACACACACACACACACCACTCCTTCTAATACTTCATTTCAGTGGTGAATACTGACAGAAATGGAGTCAAAACTAGGCCACTGAGAAATAACAGGGAGGAAAGGACAACCCACTGAACATGCTCAACAGCCACAAAATATTGAGGGTCAGTTGGAAAAGACAGTGGAAAATGCTGGTGGGAGGACACTGGACTGGACTGTCTAAACACCTTAGAGCTTGTAACATCTTGGAGGAGGGTATGCATGGCTGGTAGGACCCTTGAAAAGGATTGCTCTTGCTTGGAGATGGGAATGCAGATCCCACTTGTATTCTATTATTTCTACTTGCTCTTCTATTTCTACTTGTTCTGAACTGCTTTAAAAGTGAAGAGGACATTTGTTTTTTAAGTGGAAAATATATTAGAAAAAAACATAATAATTCCATGTTATCAATGGTTTGAAAGGAATCTCAGCAACCATTGTTTGTGAAAAGCCAACTTGTGTGGTACATGGTGCTTTGTTATGTTAATGCATTTATATCATCTGTGTGGTGTTAACTAGTGTGGTGTAGTGGTTAGAGAGTTGATCTTGGACTTGAGCAATCCAGGTTCTAGTCCCCGCTTGGCCGTGAAATTCACTGGGTGACATAGAGCCGATCTACACACTAGCTTTGTAACGTTTTATAAGGGTTACAAAAACTCTTTGGGCCTCATGTCACACTCCCTTGAACATTGTATACCCAAGGTTTTTTAAAACTCACTTCAGCTATATACAACCGTTTTTACTTTTAATAAATCATTTTAAGTAAAATAATGTGTCCTTCCTTACCATTTGTGATTTGTGGGGGCAGTGCTTCGTTTACTAGAGCCCAAATCCTTAGCCGTTGATTGGTGGGGAAGAAAGAGGAGCTAAGAAAGAAGTGGGCGAGTGAACTACAACACTCACAATACTCAGCCCTATACTCATTGAAAGCTAGGGAATGAAAGGGGAACTAAGGAGGAAATAGACGAGTGAACTACAGCGCCCATAACTCATTGTAAAAATGAGTTGTGGGCGAAACTCATTGTAAAAATGAAACAGAAAGAGACGGGCAGAAGGGTGTGAGATCACACACACCGCTTTGAAGACTGAAGATTTTTTCTCCTGTAACATGAGTACTCCTTAATGTGGCCTAAGACGTTTTGGAACGCACCTATTTGGAATGTTTTAAAATACTATTTTAAATGTTCCAAGGTACTGTGTAGATAGGCTCTTCGAGTCAGTCTAACCTACCTCAGTCTAACCTACCTCACAGGTTTGTTGTGAGGATAAAATAGGGAGGACCCCACGTAAGCTGCCTTAGGTTCCTTACAAGAAGGGAAAAGGCAGGATATAAGTGTAATGAATAAATAATACCTTTCTCGGACTACACCACTGAGATTTCACTTCTAGGGACCGTGGGAGAGAATAAAAACCTGAAGAATGGAAATTCTGGATTAATTTAGACATTTCTTCTTTCAGAAAGGTTTGAACTCTGCCACTATTTAAGTTGTGGAGTCTTATTTATGGAATAGTTTTCAAAGTCTATTTGAAATATAGTTCTGAGCCTCCTTTCATGACTATGGTCTTCCCAAGGTGGCTTACAATATAAAACAGTAAAGTTCAGTATCAACTCATTAAAAAGCCTTAAATTTAAACAATTCTTATTTATTTATTTAACAATATTATCGCTACCATCTGCCACATACAACATAGCCAGGTAGTTGACAATTATTTTAATATAAGCCAGGTAAAATATCTAACAGCAACAAATACCACAACACTTTTTAAGTTAAAAGCCAGAGGGAACAAATATGTTTTTAAATTCCTTTTAAAAGCTACCACAGATGTAGCCAGCTGTATACGTTTTTTAATGCTGTTTATAGCTATTATTTGTTATGCTCTTTATTATTTTAATAATGTGGATTGCTGTTATTTTAATTCTGAATATTAGATGCATTATGTAAGCCACTGCGCACTTCTATAAGGAGGGAGAAAGTGGGATGAAAAGTTATTATAAAAAAATAAATTAAAATTAAAAAACTCTAGCAACCCACACAAACAAAATTCAGTCATCCCCTAAAGGCGAAAATAGGGAAAGTGGTTATTTATTGAGGCAAGGACCAGAAAATAAGAACCTAAGAAGTGTTGTGCTGGATCAAACAAACAGGACATGAGAGCTTGCTTCAGCTATGGGGTGATATGGAAATATTGTTGTTGTTAATGAATGCAATAACACCCTCCTGCCCATGTTCACCAGCAACATGGGCAGCAACATACTGCCTCTGAAGCAATATCATGATAGTAGCCATTGTTAGCCTTCTCCATTAATTTGTCCAATTCCTTTTTAAAACCATCCATCTTGGTGAGCATCACTACATTTTGCAGCAGTGAATTCCATAGTTGAACTATGCACTGTGTGAAAAAGTCTATCCTGAGCCTCCCATCATTCCATGTCATGGGATGACACCAGACTCTATTTCATGAGAGGAAAGAGATGTCTTCCAATTCACTTTCACCACAACAAGCATAATTTTATACACTCCATCATATCTCTCCTTTTCCACGTTTTTTTTCCTAGAGCTTAGAAAGGGGGGTTAACCCTTTCCCCCATGTTATTTTCCCAATGAGCCCCTCCCAAACCCCAGCTTCTATTTGACCCACAGGGCAAACATACAATTAACCATGTGACAATTTGCAACTTGGGGGCTTAATTCAAGAAATGGCGTGAGGAAGAATTAGAAAAACTGTCCTGTGATCCTATCAGAACCAGGGGCCCCTATATTGATACTATACACACTGATAGTTTGGCCATTGGAATATGCTTGCCTACACTTATGGCATAAACATGGGGTTTCCAACGTAGTTCCTGTGAGCACCAATGTGCCCACCAGGCTTCATGCCCTTTTTGTTTCTTTTCAGCAATTAACTTTTGTTTCATCTGGGGCAATTGGCATGTTGCAAAGCAAAGTGCTTCCCTCCACCACCATCTTGGTTTGGGTTTTAGAGCTCAGACCCCACCTCTACCTTGTACTTAGGTTCTTAGGAAGTTACCTTTCTCTTAGCCTCACTAATTTGCCTTCTGGGAAATGAGTGTTTTGTGATTGGCCATGCCCACCATGGCAGCCATTTTGTGTGAGCACCAATGCCACTCTTTCAAAATTCCAAATGTGCCCACCAACCCCAAAGGGTTGGGGAACCCTGGGGCAGTTGACAATAAATTACAGCCTCTGAGAATTGTGCCTCAACCATTATAATGTACAAATTGAACAGATACCAATTCATACTGTATAAGTTGAGTAGCTTGCATTAGATATAGGACGGCATGAAATGGAGAGGGAAATGTTCTCCAAAAGCTTGTGCCTATATCATTGTAATATATATATATATATATATATATACACACACAATAATATAGGCACAATAAATGTTACTGCAGGAAACATATTTAGGCAAATAACGCAAGACGAAGACTAGTTACACATTTATTTATTTATTTATTTTGATAAATCAATTAAGTATACATATGGTCATCTGTGACAAAGAGAAGGACTATCCACATGCAATTGTTACTAGCACAAATCTAATGTAGTAAGTATAAGTACTAACCACACAGGGGTTGATTCCCAATAAAGCACTAGCTTTACATCAACACAATTATACTTTCAATTTTCCTTTGGAGTTGTTGTTGTCTTTGTTTCCACATCGTTTAATGCAGCAGGCCTAACAATAGTAAATACAAGGCTGCTGGAAATGTTTTGTTTTATTCCTTCTGCAGGTGGGAAAACTGGAGGTTGCAATTTTGAGTGGACAGACCGCAGGAATGGCAAGGGTTAAGCATTCCCAGCCCTCACGATTTTACTACTCCCAATTGCAACCTCTCAAATTGCTTTTCAATTAAAACAAACAAACAAAAAACCAGAGGCCGCCCATGTATGCCCTGTCTAACATCTAGTTTGGCCTCTAATGTTGGATCCCGCATCTCTACTGACATTTCCTTAATTTCCAGCACAACATTCTGATTCTTTTTAAAAAAAAAAAATGCTGATAGTTGAGAGGTAGAGATAATATCTTGTTGATTAAAAAAAGAGAAATAACTGCAATTCAATAAAATAAGGTTTATGTACTTTTCATTCAGAACACATAGTGTATATGTGCTAGTGTGTGTGTAAGCAGAGAGAGAGGTGGCAATGAGGTTGCTATGGCAATTACTTGTCACTAATGATAGGAGGGTAATTACTGCAGTAGATTCCCACATAGCTGTTCGACACACAACTTAAGACTTCTCCCCACTGCATATTTCTAAGTTTATCAGATTTGGCTCATTTCTATGCTGCTACATATATAGAATCATCCTTTGATCTTAACAGAGGAAGAAAATCAATTTTCTGTGCTTCTAGTAAACAATATTTAGTCAGCAGCTGAGGTCTGCTCTTTACAGGATGTAGACTGAGTGAAGTATTGCTGAGCGATCAGTTAAAGCCCCAATCCTCCATGACCTGCTGATCACTAAGTAGTTGAACATGGGGCAAGAAGATTCCATTGGAGGGCACTGGGCTGGCCTATGAGAAAAGGATGCTATAAAGGAGACTTTATAGCATCCAGACACATGGAGCAGGCCTCATACAGTTGTGTTCCAGATAAGGGCCAAACTACATGCTATGTTAATTGTGTAGGATTTAGGAGCCCAATTTATTTTTACTTTAAACTAAGTCTGCAGGATGCCGACTCAAGCCCCAGCCGTGGCTTAACATGTAGTCTGAACCAGGCAGCAGAGGTTGTTAGTTCAGACAACACGTTAGGCAACCGGGGGAGGGTGGGAGAGGCAATGGGTGGTATGTCATTTTTGGAGTGCCCGTCACATGACATGTTGCCCCTCCCCCGTCGCGCGGCTGAAAGTAGAGGCCTCATAATAAGCAACGAGGCTCCGAAAAACAACGGAGCAGCCCATTGTTTTTCTCCATTGCTTAATAACATACGGTCAGTTGTGTGTGCATTGTGTGTCGCCCAACATGCAACACAATAAGCAATACAATTGACAGTTGCCTCTTCTCCACCTCCATTGCCTAAAGTGTCGTCCCAACTAAGCCAATGTTTTGTTATAAGGTTATTTGAGGGTTGTTTATTCTTAAACAACCCCTGCCACCCATGTTCAGATGACACAACAAACCAGGCAACCCCCCTCTAGGGGTTGAATATTCAAAATGGCCACTGGCACATGCCTCAACCCGCTGTGACTTAAATAAGCCACAGTGGAATGCAGTGGAACCCAGTGATCATGCAAAATGGCTCAGTGTGTAGGCTGACCATATGAAAAGGAGGACAGGGCTCCTGTATCTTTAACAGTTGCAAAAGACAGGGAATTTCGGCAGGTATCGTTTGTATGCATACAGAACCTAATGAAATTCCTTTTTCATCTCAACAGTTAAAGTTGCAGGAGCTATACTAGAGTGACCAGATACAAAAGAGGGCAAGGCTTCTGCAGCTTTAATTTTGTGAAGATGAGGAAATTTCACCAGGTTCTGCATATATTCAAATGACACCTGTTGAAATTCCATTTTCTATGAAACTGTTAAAGATACAGGAGCCCTGTCCTCCTTTTCATATGGTCAGCCTATCAGTGTGTTGGCCAGAAATATAGCTGCTTTTGAGCAATAGTCTTAAAATCAGAAATGGAAGTAAGGGAGATGTCCCTGTTCCCTTCATAAATAATCCCCTTCCATGCCAGAGTACAACTTAGTGCCAAGGCTTGGCCTCCCAAAAAGTCAATGCTGGTCAGAGTAGACAAGTCTTGTGCTAGGTGGACTGACGGGTTGATTCAGTATAAGGTTGCTTTGTATGGCTCCTAAATATTTATTTCCTCCCAAATCAATCAATCAATCAATCAACCAATCACAAAATGGCAGTAGAGCTAGTCAGAGATTTATCTAAAACTTTAATGTCTCTATATTCCCTCCTTCATTAGAAGAGCCATGTGGCTTTGACTGTGATGATAAAAGGCACATTAAATGTCGCACAAAATACCATTTAAATTATTCCCTGCTTTTTGGGGGTCAAACTTTGATTAATCAGCTGAGCCCATGGCACAGCAATCAGTACAATAACATGCTTCCATATTTTTATCACTCCTCTCTGTGGTAAAATCACACCAGGCAAGCGGCCTGATCCTAGGAACCCTACCTCACAGATGTGGTGTTAACTCAGAAGGATTCATCTCTGTGTTTCTGTGCTTGTGTCTTGAACCAAGGCTCCTAATGTTGCCTCCCTTGTTACCTTACCTCTCTAATCACCAACACTGTTTCTATGACAATTGTAGGAGATGTAACTCTTTGTTTCAAGGATTCCCATTCCGCGAGTTAACTGGCCTGTTTGAGCATGTAATTAGCAGACCCCAAGGCCAGTGCCTATCCACCAGGGTCTATAAAGAATTTACTCTTCGGTCTGCAGGGCTGGCCCAAGACATTTGCTGCATAAGAAGGGGAGAAATGGCACCCCTCCTTCTCCTTCTTGTACTGAAGCCAACTGGATTGGTAATTGAATCTTCCTTCAACATTGGAGATGAGGCAACATCCCCTCCTGTACTTAAGAGCAGCAGATTAGCTTTTGAAGTGCAGGCTAGTCTGTGAGGCACACCAAGCTCTGTCTTCTAACATCTCAATGCCGCTTCCCACCCTAGCATCTACCACCTGAAGCAGCCACCTCCTCTGCCTAATAGTAGGGCCAGTCCTGTCAGTCTGAGCAACTTGTCTCTGGTGTGAGGATGCTAGCTCCTATACCCTTTCCGTTCTGGGTGTGTATTGCTGCCTTGGATCTTGACCCCCTGGCTGGTTTTGATTATGAACATGCATGCCTCTACCCCTCTGTGCTTTTGTTGTTGTTTTTGAACTCCATGACCTTCTTGTTTTGAATCACATAACTGCTTCAAGCTCACTTATGGTTGATGGATGCTTTTTTTTTTTAATCCACATATAATGCTGCTGACAGGCATCACAGTTCATCATGGCTTAAATCAGTCAAAGCAGCTTTCAGTGATCATGTGAACCAGGTCACTGTTCTACACATTAAGGGTATAACCCTTCCCTTTGTGAGGGGCAATTTAGAGAGATCCCCATAACATTCAAGACCATCCTATTTTTTCTCTCTCCCACCCCTCCCACCTTGGTGCATGTGGAAGCAATGCACTGGGACTTTAGAGAGAATCAGAGGGATCTGCATGTTTTCCGTATTTCCATATCCAGGTCTCCTTCTCTGTACATTTCTAAGCTGTTCAGTAACTGGCTGAACTTGGCAGAGAGGGAGAGTTAGGCAGGGATTTTGGAGGCACACATATGGTTGTTGGACACTGATTCGATGCATACCACTCCATGTGAAGGAAAAAGCAGGTGTTGATTGAGCTCTATGGGGATCCATCCACATGCAGGCATTGCCCCTTCTGTGACCTGCTTAGGCTGGGTCAGACTTAGCATTAAAGCAGCAATCCAAAAACAAGTCAATAAACAGGCAAAAGTCACAGTTTTACCAGGCAAGAGAGAGAGAGAGTACTGAGAAAGAAGTTTGAGCTGCAGCCAAGGTCCAAATACAGATATACAATCAGGGGGAGGGGGAACCACAGTCCAAGAAGCAGGGACAAGTGGGAGTCCAAAAATCATCAGCACAAAGATTCAGTCACAAAGCAAAGTCAGAGGTACAAGGCACTGGACCTTGTAGCAAGACACAGTTTTCCAACTGAGAGCTAATACACCCTGAACTTCTAGTGCCCTACCCAAGGCTCAGCTGCAGATCATTTCAGGCCCTCTGGCAAAAGTCTTACTCATGAGGAGGGCCTTGCTCATGAGGAGACCTTTATTCTTGAGGAGTCCAGTTACTATGATTCTCAAGGTACACTCTTCATCTCTGTGTGGCAGCCTAGGCCTCCACCCTCCGGAGCAGATGCACTCAAGGGCTCAGTAGGCACTCAGCTTTTTTCTCTGGTCCCACGGGCAAGTTACAGTCCTCAGGGGTCCCATCTGGGCATCCCTCAGAGTCTGCTGCATCTTCTTCCCTGATGTCAGAGGTGCCTGGGATCTTGCTAACATCAGAGGGACCCACAGGGACCATGTGGTCTGTCAGGTTGAGCCTCCTGCCACGGCGCCTGCATCTCCCAGTGGGCGTCATGGCACAAATCAGGCCATATACAAAGGGCCAAATAATAATAATAATAATAATAATAATAATAATAATATATTTATTTATTATCCGCCTCTCCCAACGGATCGAGGTGGGGAACAGCATCAAACATAAAATACAAAACTGATTAAAACACTTAAAACCAATGCATCATTAAAATACCAATAAAACACCAATAAAACACTTTAAAATTCATCTGGGTAGGCCGGACGGAAGAGATCGGTCTTTATAGATCTTTTAAATTCCTGAAGACTGGTGAGTCTCCCAGCAGGTCATTCCACAATCTGGGAGCTGCAGAAGAGAAGGTCCTCTGGGTAACGGTTGTCAGTCTAGTTCTTGTTGACTGAAGTAAATTCTTCTCAGAGGACCTGAGCGTGCAGGGCAGATTGTATGGGAGAAGGCGATCCCGTAGGTAACCTGGACCCAAACCATGTAGGACTTTAAAGGTAATAACCAACACTTTGTACTTCGCCCGGAAACTGACCATAGAAAAAGTCCACACCGGCAAGAGTGTTGCTAGAAGTGGTGATCACTCTTGCCACGTGGACTCTATGGTCACCACCATTTTTTGTTTACACAGAATGAGCGAAAATACTCACAGAGTTCCCATCAGATGACACAGAAACCACCATGGAAGCCAGCTAACTCCACTGCATATAGTTATTGAATTGGCCTGACTATTGGCATGCATGCCAAAGGCACAAATGCCTTTGTTCCCCACTCCCAAAACAGCAGTAGAGAGTAGCTTGAGTGGTTAACATTTTTAGAGTAGTTATAAGATGTAAAACTGAACCAAAAGAAGTGCTGAAAAAGCTTTGCCATTTAATCTTCAATGTATCGAATAGTGGGCTTTGAAACTTTCCTGAATTCAGTTTTATCCTTTATTTTTCAGAGCACCTGAATACTGTGGGTAAAAGAAAGCTGCATCTATTTGCTTACCGATGACCTTCCATGCAACTTCAAAAATACAACAAATGTGCTATACCAACATGGATAATTGGCTCTTTTTCTGAATTAAGCAGTTCCACAGCATTGTTTTTGCTTGCCTTGTTTATGCCTCGAATGAGACGTTCATGAACGTGGATGACACCAACTTTCCTTGTGCAAAACTATTGCATTATTTGCTCCTCCCATGTGCCCTGGGGGAACAGTGGGAATTGTACCAAGAAGCACAAGCCCCACTTGTTCAGTTCCAGTGGCTGTTTGGGTTCAGGTCTCGCAAGGACACTGGATCAGCAGGATGGATGGTTGTGGAGGAAAGAAAGGGAAATGCGCAAACTTTGCAAAGTACACCACCAGTGCCAGCTTGCCAGGCTCACAAACTGAGACTGCAGCCCATCCTGCTCCCAGGCTGTCACATAATACGAGAAGCTGGAAGTTGTGAAGCAATGTGTTTAAGTATAAATAGTCCCCACTGGCTTGGAGAAGTAAAACTGTTCTCTTAGTTCAGTCAACACGTTGCTTGCTGGGGAAGCTGAGAAGCCAATGGCCTAGGCTCACCAGTGATTTCTCCCTGTAAAATGAAAGCAGGCAATAATTTGGTGTGTAATATTATCTATTAGCTGGCGCATAAAGGCCTGCATTGTATGTTCATACTGTAGCTGTATAGAAAACATTACAGAATGAGCCTGCTTTTAGCCTGATGCCTCATACAGTGGTAATTAAGGAGAACAGCCTTTTGATTTGCTACTATTTGCAGTTCTGCAGGAAAAACAGAGTTTAGGCCATCTTGCGCTGTGCATTGTTGCTACGCTTAATCTTCTGATTTGCCTGCAACAATTACAAGCAACACCTATGGGGGATTTAATTACTTGCCTTCTTATTCCTCAGCAATTGTAATTACTGTGCACTACTTTAGGTTTATTTTTTTTTATTATTTTTAGAGAGAAACACACACACACACATTCTCCAGGGTGATTATTTTCTCTTCAGACACAGAAAGAATTGAAGAGCACCCAATATACGGTTAATAAGGTTTCAGCCAGTGGAGGCTTGTGGCTCCAATTTCAGTGGGGCTGTGATTCCATTCTGGGTTTTAGTCAGAACTAGCCAGGATTCTAAAGGAGCTATCCATGGTGCTGAATTCATTTTTTAGGACAGGGTTCAGCACCTTTGATAGCTCCTTTAGAGTCCTGGCTGGTTCTAACTAAAACTGAGAATGGAATCACAGCCTCACCAAAATCAGAGCCACTAGCCTCCACTGGTTTCAGCCCAAGAAATCTAGGGAGTTGGATGGTGAGGCTCAACAGCCATCTGTTGAGGATGCTCTAGCTCTGGTTTGCCTTCATCAAATAATGGGTTGGACTTAAGGTTCTACGAGGCCCCTCCAATTATATGATTCTATCTACTAATGCAGAGGAAGAGAAGCTGTGACCCTTCAGATGTCATTGGACTACAATTCCCATTACCCCCAGCCATTAGCAATGCTGGCTGGGACTGATGGAAGTTGGAGTCTGGCAACATCTGGAGGGTGATAGATTCCCACCCCTGTCCTGATGGATCCAAGAACTGGACTTTGGTAAACTCTAAAGGAGTTCCACAGTTGTGGGGGATCTGCTGAGATTGCCTCTCAGGAGATGCCCCATGTGAAGACCAAGCAAAGATGGCTACGGTCTTGCTATTGGGACTGGGGCCTATTTGCTGAGAGAGTTCTCAAGAACAAGTTTCCAAAACATTTGTTGCAAGCTTTCCCCGAAAACAGCACATGGGCTATTATCAGGGGAGGCGAGAAGCCAAGGCCACAACTAATTGGCAGAGTTGGTTGCTCTCAGCTGTGGAAAATCCGGCTTGGAGGGAGATGCCCCCCCTGTAAGAGCTAGGAAGGCAGGGGGCTGGAGAGAGGACTGTGGATTGGCCAAAGTGGGTCACAATACCTAACGGCCCAAAAGGGATAAATGGTATAGCAACTGGGTGTGTCTTAACTTCCTCTGGGACCAAGCATGTGAATGTGGAAGGTCCCTGCCAAGCGAGTGTTAGTGTGTTAGTGTTCTGGTTCAAGGAAAGATCTGTCACCTTCAGGTGTGATTTATAGTGGTTATTGGTTTATTGTGTTGCTGCTATCTACCTCACCTTCCATTCCCCCCTTACCTTACCTTTCGTTCCTGTGTCTGTGCTTTTTAAGCTGTGTGTTTGAGAATTCGGTTTGACGCCCGGTTGTCCGATTATGCGCATCTTCTCACAATCGCTTCTACGCCTAATCCCTTTACATGGGAGGCGGTGAAGCACATTACAGGTTGTATGAAGCGCGGTTTAAAGTGTTTAAATGCAGAGAATCGCTTGTTTACATGGTCACAAGGTGCTTCAACTTCCGCGGTAAATTAAAACTCGCTATTTAACACGCATTCAATAATCCACATAAGCAGACAGAAAAAGCGCCTTGACCCCCGATTTGCGCTCCGCTCTTGTAGAGGTAAAAATTTTAATGCGCCTTGAAAGAGCTTTAAATCGCTCTTGTAGAGGCACCCTGACTGAAGCCCTGCGTGACTAGTTTTAAGAGGGTTTTTTAATAAAGCTGCTTCAGTCCCTATTTTTGTGTGTGGTTATTTCCAGAGGCGGGCTTAGGCTGGTTGGCACCATACTGGGAGGTGGGCTCTGGAGATATCAGGCTGAAAGTCCCGGGCCTACCTTGTAGGGAGGAGGGGTGAACATGGTGCGATGGAACTCAGTGTAAAACTGGGGGAGTGGGAGTTTAACAGTTAACCCTCGCCATGCACTTTTTTTTTAAGGGGAGACACTGAACTCTCCCTCCCTGCATGTGGTTGTCCAAAGGCTTCTCTTCCTTCCCAGCTCTGATAATGGAAGTGACTGTAGTCACTTTCTAGCCTGAGAACTCTAAAGAGTTAATGAGACAGGCCTTACCTTTACTGAAGCCATGTTGATTCTTCTTTTGCAAGACTTGTTCTTGTCCAAATGCTTGATAATTTTATCTTTGTAATGTTTTACATAAAGTTATCCAGAATAGAAGTGAAGCGATTTCCTGGATCCCCCTGGATGGATTCCTTTTTAAAAATTGGTGTTACATTTGCTGCTTTCCTCTAGTATGGAGGCTGATCTTGACAAATTACATATTTTTGTTAGTAGATCAGCAATCAGATTGGGTAAATTCAGTCTGGACCTGGTGATTTGTTAATACTGAATTTGTCAATAAGGCCTAGAGATTCATTTCTTATCACACTATTTGCCTCACTTCTTCAGACACCCTTCCTGAAAACGTCAGTTCATGCACAGGTATTTACCCTACATTTTCTGCAGTGAAGACAGATGCAAACTATGTATTTGTTTTTCTGCAATCACCTTATTCTCCTTTAGCACCCCTTGTCGTCTAATGATCCAACCACCTCACTAAACAGATTTCATGCTTCTGATGTATTTAAAGAATTTTAAATTGTTCGTTTTCAGGTTTTTAGCAACATCCTCCTCAAATTCTTTTTTCACATCCCTTATTGTCTGCTTACTTTTTTTGTCCAAAGTTCGTGATCCTTTTTTTGTTCTTATTTGTCAAGACATCCATTTTCTGAAGGAAGCCTTCTTGACTCAAACAGCTTGTAAAGGACTCAGTTACCCTGATTGTCTGAAGAACAAACCTTTGTCCCTATGGCAATGGAGCCCTATAGAAATAGCTCTTCTGTTCATCTGATTAGCCAAGTGTTTTAGATGTTAGATAAATGAGATTGCACTGTATACAGATGTGGGAACAAATTGGTCTTCCCCCCTCCCCTGCGATACACCTTGTGATACCAACAGCTCATATGATTTACAGTCTACCAAAACAGTAATTCACAATAACAACAGCATGATGAGATTAAAAAATGCTTCTCGGCTGATGGTGAGAATTCTCTGTTTGGCAGCACTGCCTGAAAAAATTGCTGAGACAATGAGCTGGAAATTGCCAAGCAAACAGTCAGAAGCTCGTCTATAATTTTGTCTTTGGAGGAGTTGAGCATGCTGACTAAAACGAGCTGAGTCTTTTCTTCATATGACAGGTTTCTGAATCAGAGACTAAGGGCACAATCCTATGCATGCTTAGACAGAAGAAAAATCCTACAACTCTCAGAATGACCCACCCAGCCATGACAGTGTCTAGGGGACATAGGATTTTTCCGTTTCTAGGCTCTGAGGTCAGAACCAGGGCTCAGAGCCCAGAAATCGCACTCCCATCCCCCTCATAGCCAGCATTGTTCTTTCCACACTAGCTACTTCTCCATGCTTGGAAATAGAGCATGGAGATGGCAAAGGGGGGCAGTCCTGGGGGGTAGGGAAGACAGGAGACTGCAGGAGCAGCTTTATGCAGCTTTCTATGCACATCCCGGACTCCCCCTCCCTGAAGCCATGCTTAGACAAGCAACTTTGCCCATCTATGGAAAATGCAGGGCGTCCGGAGCATGGAAGCAATCCAGCCATCCTGCATTAGATACTCGGCAACCTCCAACTTCAGAGACTGCTGACTATCAAGATAGAATTGCGCTCTATGAAAAGTAATGATGTTATAAACAGTGTGATCAATGCAGAGAATATTGGACTTCAACAAACTGATCAATGAATCAATCAATCATGTTTATTATCACAAACCATTATGAATATGTAGTAAAAGACAAGACAGAAACAATCAATCAACAACTCCCACAACACAGAATCACATTCTATAATGTTTTCATCCACAAAAATCTTGTCACAATTTTCCTGCTACTCCTTTAAACAAGGCTACCATTTTAGTAAAACGGTTGTCTCTGCCAGACAGAAGAACAATTTGCTATTGTCCATATTGAGGTCCAGTTCTGGTCCAGAAGTATGTGAAGTATTTGAATCATTTATTTTTATGCAGACTGTGTCCATCATGCCTACTTTTTTTTTCCATGGTTGCATCTGCAATATTCCCCTCCGTTTCCTTAGCAAGTCAAGAACTGGGGACTTTCACATCTGTGCATTGTTGAGCTCATGTATCTTTTCACCTGTATCGCTACTATGCTGGCGAAATCTCCCACCCTCTATGTTCTCCTTCCCCATTCAGTGTGTGTGTGTGTGTGTGTGTGTGTATGTGTGTGTGTATATATATATATATATATATATATATATATATATATATAATTTCTGAGCAAATACAGTAGTACAGCAGCCTGAAACTGTAATTATGGTAAAACCACACACTATGCTAAGATCATATTAAACAAGATAAGTGAACATAAAGTACTACAATTAGTTTTTGGAAAAGTTTGTGGGCAGTGTTGGCTTGGCAAGGGGAAGCTGATGTTGTTCTAGTCAGGAAACCTAGACATACCTACTCAGAAGTAAGAACTACAGAGTAGAATGGGACCGAGTCCCGGGCATGGGCGGCAGCAGCCTCGCTTGCCTTCTCCACAGGGTGTTTGGGTGCACTCTCTCCTTCCCTCTTCCCAGTTGAGCACCCCACTCTCCTCTTTTGTCAGCAAGACCACCCTTCGACACACATGCCCCCAACAAAGGAAGGGATGGTCCGATATCATGCAAGGACAGCAATACACAAGAGGGAGGAACGGCTTTATTGTGCAGGGAGGGGGGGAAACAGACTTTCCCTGCGCCAAAATAAGATGGAAATTGGAGGGGAAGAGGCAAGATGAGCGCAGGACAGGGACGATGTCATGTGAGTACTGCGCTACAAAAACACATACCAGGCATGGCAGGAATGCAATAAATCACTGATGTGATGGAGCTTTCTATTTTAGTATATAACTATCTGATATTCCCAGCATTCCTCGGGCCCCCTAAGATATATGACTGTGAGGTAATCATCTTAAAATAGTAGGCCGTTGCTAGGCCGGTGAGTTCACTTTTAATCAAATTATATTTGTTTCTTTTTTTCTTCTCTTACCCTCGTGACAACCCTGCAAGGTAGGTTGATGCTAGGCCTATGAGGTAACTTTAAAACAAATTCAATTTGTTTCTTTTCTTTCTCTCTCTCTCTCTCTCTCACCCCTGACACATGGCCAGGGGCGCCTTAAAGCCACCACCATGAGTTTCTTTGTCTCCACAGAAAATGAAAACGAAAACTCCTGGCATGCCTTTCACCACGGTGCCTAACTTGCCCAATGGGAGTCCTTCCACTGAGAGCCTATCTACACACGCAGGGTAAAACACTTTGAAAACATTTTGAAAACTGTATACGGAGTGTGTCTTGGGCCCAACAGTTTTCAAAACTGTTATAAACTATTTTAAACCATTTTAAACCATTTTAAAGCAGTAGTGTAGATAGGCTGTAAGACTCATGGGAAGTGAAGGCTGGCTGCGCCAGTCCACACTGCACTGTTCAATCGGTGCCCGTAGGTAGGCTGGGAGGGAGCCAGCCTGCTGACTGACTGACGGTTACCGTGGTTGCCATTGGCAATGGGCTAGAGCTGCAGCCTCCTGCCCTCCCTGAACAGGCAAAGTCCATTTCAGGTAAGTTCAGGCAAGTTCAACAGGCTGAGGTATCTGAGCAAAACCAACCACGTGTGATTCAAAACACTACATTCGCATAGGAAATGGAGGGAGAACCCGCAGAAGCAATCTGGGGGGGAAATGGTACGTCTCTTAAAGGCCTTATTCTCATATACATAATTCAAAGTTGGGAGTTAATTGGTCATCCCTTTCTGACTGCTTTCCCAGTGACTGATGCTCATGAAACATACTTCATTGGAAAGCTCTTGATATGCAGATTCCATGAATAGAAACAGTTTTCACTATAGCCATAAAGATTTTTTTTAAAGAATGAAGCTATCTTGTATCACAATGTATTATAGAATTTTATGTTTAATATCAAAAAATATGAAGTATAATTAAGCAAACATAATTAATTGCAAATAGGAGCAGAATGAAATATGAACACAGAAAGCTTCTGTACACCTTTATAAACACAGGTGCAGGCCAAAGTGCAATGCTAATATATGGCCTGTAAACAAATCATGGATTAAGAGACAACTACAGTTAAAAGTAACCCAGACAAAGTTTAGATATAGCTCAGAAAGGATGTCTCCATCTGTTAAATTTAACAAAGGCCACATCTACGCCTAGAGGCTTTCTGGGATGGGGAGAGGACCGCAGGTTTACCTGCTTCCGAGATCATCCCCCTGCATCTAAACTAGAATTGAGTGAACTCCCATCACTCAATTCTAAGCTCATTGGGGTGAAGGTGGTGAATGCCTCAACCGAGTTTATGGTTGTAATGGAAATAGAGTGAATGTGTGTGTGTCATTTGAGAAAGCGTTGTTCCTTCTTAGTAAACTGACACAAGGATAAGCCATTGACCAATGCGTTGTAGAAAATAAAAGCATAATTAATACACACTGTAAAATTGAACAGCAAACAGATGGATTAATTACAGACTGATTGTATGTCTGCATGTGTGTGCGTGTGTGTCACGGCTAACAAGAGACTATGACAAAGTTATTTTGAGATATGGATTTGATTTTGCAGAGAACTCAGGATATTTGCGAGGTTACTGAAAACTGTGCTTCCCAAATGAAAGTGTTAGCAAGCAGTGAATGATTTAGAGTGCGCCTAATTAAAAACAGATACCCATACATAAAGTCACAATGAGGGTAAACAAGTGGCAGAGACCAGATTTGTTTCTAATAAATGTGGAGGCAATCACAACACAATGCAAAGACTCCCAGCATAAGGGGCAAAGTATCAGGCATGCAATAAAAGCAAACTATTTGAGAGAAATGTGTTTTCCTCAGCATAAATTGAGTGGGAGACAAAAGCAAAATACATTAATGAGCATGCAGCTGTAAGATAAAGGCCCAATGATGATGATGATGATCGTGCAGAAACAAAGTTCTTGCCTGATTCTTCCTGCGAGTCTACAAAGCAGGGACTTCACAACAGATTGATTTGTGACACTGGGTGTAAATGAACAAAAATTGAATTTCAAAACAGATCCCGATGGTTGAATGCAGCATAATCACACAGCCAGCAGAGACAAAAAGATTAGTGATTGCCCACTGTTAGCACTGCAAATTAGGCTTGTTTCACAAAACAAACCCATGTTACAAAGCTATGCTGGCATGACTGCTTAAGGACAGATGCCACTCAGAGTTTGAAATACAGCAAGACAGGAAATTTCATGTGTACTTAAGTTAAAGAGGAGTTTGTAAACACAGATAATCCAATAGGTTCAGAACCTGTCTGGCAATAAGAACAGAAGAGACACTCTTCCTGATGGCACAGTTTTGAATCTTTATTTTCTTCATGATGTTTCTGTTTCTATGCCACCCAACAGCCAAAGCTCTTAACCTTCATTCATAGGCTTCATGATCCTACACATCTGCACCAGTGTATTTGTAGCATGATCTGTGGCACTGTGCTTATGTCATAGTCAATAGGCCCTATCCAAGGCATAAGTGTTAAACAGAACAGAACTACAATAACAAAATTGTTCAGACTGACTTAGAGCCTATCTACACACGCAGGATAAAACACTTTGAAAACGTTTTGAAAACTGTATATGGAGTATGTCCTGGGCCCCAACAGTTCTCAAAACTGTTATAAACCGTTTTAAACCATTTTAAAGCAATAGTGTAGATAGGCTCTTAAAGATACATCATTCCATTCTTGAAAGGCTGGGGAAATAATTTTTAAATTCCTTATTTGCTAGCCTAGTGTCAGGATCCTGTCTGATCTGGGTCCCGGAAAGACCACTGGAAACCCTGGAAACCCTGCTCCCTGGAGGAATGTGCCCAGGACACATTTCATATGCCGTTTTCAAACCATTTTCAAAGTGTTACATTCTGCTTGGTGTAGATCTGGCCATAGCCTGAGGATGCTTCACTGCACCCCACCACAATAACCCTTTCCTCTATAACCCAAGCCCTTCCTCAATCCCTAGATGGAAATGTCGTGCAAAGGGAATTGCCCAGGTCTCCAGAGGAAAGGTGGCAGTGAACCCAGTGGGAAACTCAGAATTTCCGGCAGAGTGCCCATTTGGCAGCCAGAATACTCTATGGTCCCCTCTAGAAGAGGTCGCTTTTACGTCTGATTCTCTGAATCTGCGCATTAACTGACATTCAAGTTTACGACTAATACCTATATATGAGAGGCGTGGAGGCGAACTACGGGCTCCATACAATGCGCTTTAAAGTTCTTTACATACGTTTAATCACATTATCAATTAAGCATATAGCGATGCTCGAACGGGGAAATGTTGATGAAAGCACCGCCCTGTTTCCTGGTGGAACTGCCCCCTCAGTTTCCCGCCGTTTGTTAACCCTGCCCACCTGAATCTCCCGCCTTTGGTTACGTGGGTTACCTGCAGTTGGTCACCTGGTTCACCTCTTCCTTTGTGCCCGGATCGCCATTTGTAGTAGTCCCCCCCCCCCCAACTGCTCAGGAGTAAATGGAAATGCAAGCCTATGGCTTCGGACAGGCTCTTACGGAATGTCTTGCCCACCCCTTTCTGATTCCTCCGGCCACGCTTTCCTTTGCAATCGGCTTCTGCCCTCCTTTAAACAGCATTTGTAGAATAAAGATATTCCAGTCATATCTCAGTCATAACTTGTCTTTTTGGTGATCGGCAACATACACACAAAACATACGCACATATGCACGCCTCCCGGGGAGGAATTCCCCGCACCTGCTCAGGAGTCAACGGAAATGCAAGCCTATGGATATATGCCAGAGCAGCAGTACCAGCGGCACTTGGGCCAGGCTCGTACGGGATGGGATGGGAGAAACCCCCATGGGACACTCCCCCCCAATGCTATCTCCAGACGCCCCTTATCTCCCCCTGCTTCGCAACCTCCTACTAGGCACATCTGTGTAGCCTTTCTGTTAAAATGTTTCATCTTGCACTGATGTCCTCTTTCCATACCAAAAGTTTCCCCTCATTATACACACGGATATGGCTATCGAGATGCCTCCTGCCTATCATCCTGCTCGCCAAAGCGCTCAACGGGCACAGCAAACCAGAGGTGGGTGAATGGCCATGAAGGATTGGGTTAGAGATGCCCCCAAATACCCTCCCCTGAAGGCTATTTCTCATCTTTTTTCTCCACTCTCTTTCCCCCCAGTGCAGCTGATTTGCCGCCTCCTAGCCATCCTTAGCAGGCAGCAGCAGCGGTCAGAAAGGATCCTGCACAGTGTCATGCATTCCATGCGCTTCCTGCAAAGTCACTTCAGGAGACTGCAGCAGATAGTCTGGGGTTGCCGCAGTCATGTACCCCACCGCCAACTGGCCGTGCCAGTGGAATGAGCGGCCAGGCAGCACCCCGAACGTGTGACCATCTGTGGACTAACATTTCTTCCCATTGCCCTGTCTTGCCACCCCACGTCGTGCCTTTCTGATTACACCACTCACGCTTTGCTTTGCAATGGGCTTCTTGTGCCCACCTGTAACCATTTGTAGAATAAAGATATTGCAGTGGTATCTCAGTACTAAATGGTCGTTTTGGTCCGATACTCCAGACAGACACACACACACACACACAACTTTCCGGTAAAGCAATGACAGAAGGGAGGGGGCAGTAGGTAACAGGAGTAGATACGAAGCCCAATCCCAGCTCCTGCGCAATGCTTCCTGGGGAACAAGCCCTGGGAACCTGCTCAATTAGCCTTCCTCCTGAGTAGAAGAAGAAGGGAGCGGGGGGGGAGGGTTTGCCTTAGTGGATCTCAAATTATGTGCACATCCTTATTCCAACCCCCTTGCTTCCTGTAGAACCAGTTCCATGTGAGTAGTCCCGCATCTCGACGAAAGAAAGATTCCAGAGAGGTTTTAAAAGAAACTTTACTTTAAATACCGGTATGGTCAGCCATTACTAAACAGTCCATCCGAAGAAAAAGAAGGAAGTAGGGAGGGAGGAGACAGGAAATGACAAAGCACAACTGTGGGAAGTGTTCCCGCAGAAGGGGTGAAGGGGCAGTTCTTCTTGCATGACATCATCACCACAGTCCGCCCACTATCATCATTAATGCAAATGCTCAGAAGTTGATTACACTAACATAAGGCACTGTAACTTCAGAGAAAATTAAAAGTCGCTCTTTAAAGCAAATTCAAAAAAGCTCATTAATGAGGATAAAAATCGGCTGCACGCCTGATTTGCGCTTCGTTCTTAGAGGTAAAACTGTTAATGCACCGTGCATGAGGCTTAAATTGATCGTCTAGAGGAACCCTCTATCCAGAGGTCTACTCAGGAGGAGAGAGCTACTTGGGAGGACGAGAAAAGACCCATCTGAGTGAGCAATGAAGCAATTTCTGTGAACCACCCAGAGAGCCTCGGCTATTGGGTGAAACAGAAATGTAATACATAAATAAATACATATAAATAAATGAACCAGCAGAGGATCAGGAACAGAAGGAGCTGGTGGTGTGTCTCCTCTAGACCTTTGCCGGATTAGCAGTTCCCTTTGAGCCAATTATTTCTAGCTCCTACACTCCCCAATGAGGTCATGGACACTCATTAACTGAACTGTATATCTTTCTCAAAATTATGTCAACAAGAAGTCACCCTAAATTCAAGGAATGCAAATTATGTTTTTAATCTATTTTTGGTTGTGATCAGCACATGCCAAGCACTTACCAATGATGAAAAAGTAGCAGCTGTCTCAACCTACAAACAATGATCCACCTTGGAGCTTGATCATATTACAGAAAAATGAAACATAGGCCCTTTCTACACCTACGGGTGTAGAGGGAGGGGAGATGATCCCAGAGTTACCAGCTTCCGGGATCATCACTCTTGTGCAAACGAGAGCAGCATCCTGGAAGGAAATGGACATTGTGTCCACCATTTTTTTAAAAGAACACAGAGGGAGCGCAATTGCACTCCAGCTCAAAAGGTTAGTTTAACCACCCCTGAAATCACCCCCCCAACTGCCACCCTGCCATCCCAGGGGTGGCAAAATTGCTGCCACTCCCTCCCCTGATGGGCACGGAGCCACGCCATGCAGCTCTGTGCCTGTTTCTGGTGCCTGCTTACTCGCAAGTAAGCAGGCACCAGGCGGGATGGACGCCACACCTCCCACGGTCTCAGGACATTTGTGGCACTGTGGGAAAAATTGGGTTTTCCCAGGGATTTGTTATCCATGGTAAAAACCACACCCGTTCCCCCACCACCACCAAGAGTCCCTGTGCATCATTTGGATGCACAGGGACCACCCAGGGGCAATCCCACGAAAAAAGGCCGGTGTAGAAATGGCCACAGTATACAAATTGGTTGGAAAGTTTGCAATCTAACAATATGTTCTGTAGGATAGACACCTTTAAGCATTTTAGGCCAGAACCAAGGGTGTAAACTATGGGGGGCTCAAGCCCCCACCAGGATTTCCCAAAATGGGCAGACGAACCAGGTAACATCAGTAAGCTCACAGCCTGGCTGGCAGATTCCTCAGTCAGTCTCCAGTTGTCTGTATTGTTATGTGTTTGGGGGTCAGTAGAAATTACCTCCAAGCAAACACTGGTATATTGTATAGGACTATGGATGGTGGGGTAGTGTGTAAACTACCATAATATTATAATTAAAATTTAATATTTTTATTGAGTACTTGTTATTTTAATATGTGGCTTTAAACACTCTTGGATTCATTGTTGATGAAGGATGGTTTCCAGAAATAGAAATATATACATAAATGTAAACAAATAACCCTAGCCCCACTTTTCCAAGTTTAGCTCCGTGCCCCCCTCCCCACCCGACAAATTGAGAAGTCTGTGCCTCTGGCCAGAACTTTCCTTTAATCCCAATCTGCAAGATGGAACCTATTTTTAATATTATGTATTTCACTCTGTCTTTCTCCTCCCTTTCTCTCTCCATCTCTAACTTTCCTTCTTCTTTTAAAAAACAAAACAAAAAAACACCCCACCACAGCTTTAAATAATGGTCATGCCACTGATTTAAGGCAGGATACAAGCACCTAGTCCATCTCCAACCACCAGAAAACAAATGCTGTGAAAGTGATACACAATATTTCTGTTATCTTCTTGGTTTTCATTGAACTTCCTGGTTAGCAGCCTCTCCAGAATTAGGACAGGAGTATTAGGCTACTGTAAGTCAAAAACCAAATTACCCTAGCCAGAAAACTTAAACAAAATCAGCAGATTTAGCACAGGCAAAATTATGTATATGTTATCTATCTATTTTATTTATAATTAAAGTTATAACCTGCATTTTCTTCTCCAGATGGAGGCATTCAAAGCAGCCCACAAAGGCATACAAAACAAAACATAATAATCCAATTATTAAAAACGCAATAAATACATCAAAATAAAATAGCATAAAAACCCAAGAAAGCCACAAACTAAGAACATAATAGCTTGAAAAGCAGAAAATTCAAAAGCCTGGCACAACACAGGCAGAAATGTTGTGTGATTATGAACACAGACTCCTTTCAGCATCCATGGGAATTTGTCCTAGTTGCAAAAATAAAAGGAAGAAGGAACGAGACTTGTGGTACATTGATGATATAGTGCCTAAGCTGCTTGCTTCCACCTATGCTGCACTTGTATGATTTTGAAATAAATTAAATGTTGCAAAGCACCCTGCATCTTCAGCCATATCTCTTTCTAAAGGTAACTGAACCCAGTAAAGCACTGTCCCTAGAATTTATCACTACTCAGGGATGTTGGGAACAAGTAACAGTAAATCTGAGATTTGCCATTTGTGCCACTGCAAATAGCCACCCGTGGCCTTAAATGACTGCATTTGTTCTTAAGTCTCCAGCGGTCTCTGGGATATAATCACAAATAAATGGGTGAGTAGATTTGAGAGTAAATGTCACTACGGTCAGTGAAAACGTACACCAGATTTGTGTCAGTCAATGGTATTCATGTTTTTCAACCTTTGGGCAAATGAAGTCTCAAAAGATATTAAGATACTTCCAAAGTGATTTAGGACAGAACCAAATGTCCTTGCTGCTAATTCTATATCCCTGTATCAGTAATTCTGCCATACAAAGAAGGTTTCAAGAAAGAACAATGTAAACCCTTTTCCCCCACCCCACCGCACCCCTTTTTTTGTTCTGCTAACCCTGCAAGCTAAAGATGTTCCATTTATTTTTACATTACGTGAAAATTAGCCAGGTGTGTTAGATAAGCTTTCTATACACAGGTCTAAATATTGACAAAGGGAGATGTGTCACTGGAAAAATCATCAGTCTGGCAATTATCACGTTAGCATGTTAAGTAGGGGGGAAAAAAGATGTGAAACTTCCAAATGTGTCAATACAGATTATTTCATTTCCACCAGCTATCAGCAGCTATACCGTGAGCATCAGTGTCTTGATGTATACTCAGCAGCAGGTCACCTCCTGCAAGCAAATCCTTGAATTTCTGGATGTTCTGCAGTCCTAAACATAATGTCAAGAAGTGATTTACTGCTAAACATACCACAAAGTAGGGATAAAATGATTACCATACTCTCTCTCCCCATCTACACCTATGTTTAATACATTTTCTAATGTTTTATGTGTTGCGTTAAATTTTACATTATAATTTCCCAGTCAACATTCACCACTTGTTTGCTAGTTGCATAATCCCTTGTTCCTCTTCTTTTCCCTGTAAACAGTGAAGAACCTATAATAAAACAGCATACAGTTTACTGCAGTTTCCCTGCTACCGTTTGGAAGCTGACTGTCTCCAATGCTGCTTCTTATTGGGAGAAGAGACTGTGAGCCTGTCTTGACTACAACGCATGGGCGTTGCGAGCCCCCAAAACCCTGCGGTTTCGTTCCGGGGGAGTTGTCCCCACCCCATGGAGTGAGTGCAGAGGTTGCAACTATTGGAGGAGGATCCACTGACAATGACGCACCAACGCTGCCCATCCCCCACTCTCTCCCTTATAAAGCTTTCCCTTGACCACGAAGGGAATGGAGCAGAACCTCACTTCTCCTCATGCCAAGACCGCCACTCATCCCTCCCTCCCCCCACCTCACGGGGCTTTCTCTTGACAGCCAAGGGGTCAGAGGAGAACTTTGTTTCTCCCCACACTGGAAGCAGTGCAAGGGCATTCCAGTGGCCATTCGGCTTGCCAGCTCAACCCCTCCCCCCTGCCCAGGTGGACAGCACCCAATCATGGGTCACCATCTGCCCAGCCATGCCTTTGCCATGTCTCAGGATCAGTGATAGATGGCGGATGCGCCGTCCTCACCTCACTCTGGAGAAAAAAGTCAGGGTAAGTCTCTAACGTTTTTACTTTGGAGCTTCAGGGGAAAGCCTCAGGATGGCTCCACAGTGGCTGCTGCATCAAATAAGTGGCACAGCTGCACTGCGGAGCCACCCCGGGGCTTTCCCCTGTGAAAGTGGTTTGCACCATCCAAGCGTAAGTGCATAGAGAGCAGGAAGCTGGCTGGCAGAGTTGCTAATTGAGGGTTTCATGGGTCCATTGGAATGGGTAGTGCCATCTAGCACTTTCTGTCTCTCTGTATTCTGATTTCTGAAACCACAGAAGACAAACTCAACATCTAGATCTGCAAACAAATTATTATGAAGTCACCAACACCCCAAAATGCTCTTTCTTCCCAAAGAGAAACTGAGCATACAAAGACAGTCTTGGAATCTCTCATGTCTTTTAGTAAGCAAACAATTTTATAATAGACAGAATGTTATTTTATTTTTTTTCATTACTTAAAAACATGAGAAGAGCCCTACTGGATCAGTCCAAAGACCTATAAATGGCTGGATCAGAGCAAAGGTTGTCAATAGCTACAATTCATGATGGCTGTATATTACCTCAAGCATCAGGGGAAGTATGCCTCAACATGCCAGAGGCATACTGCCCCTGGCAAACATGGGTGGGAGGGTGCTGTTGCACTCATGTTCTGCTTGTGGGCTTCCCGTGGGCATCTGGTTGACCACTGTGTGAACACAATGCTGGACTAGATAGGTCTTTGATCTGATCCAGTAGGCTCTTATGTTCTGTCTAGTTTTCACCCATCCATTTTCTAAATAAATACTCTATGGCTGAATTCGGACGACACAATAAGGCTGCCTCTACAAGAGAGGTTTAATGCTCTTTCAAGGCGCTTAAAAAAAATTACCTCTACAAGAACGGCGTGCAAATCGGGAATAGAGGCGCGTTATCTCTCCGATTATGCGCATTATCGAATGCGCGTTAAACAGCGAGTTTTATTTTGCTCCGGCCATCAAAGCGCATTTTGCCTATGTGAACAAGCGCTTATGCGCATTAACTACTTGTAAAGCGCATTTTGGTCATCCCTTAATGCGCTTTGCCGCCTCTCGCCACCTCTCGTGCAGAGGTATTAGGCGTAAATGCGCTTCTGCGATTATGCGCATAATCGCCTAACCAGGCGCAAAAGCGAATCCTTGTAGAGGGGACCTAAGCAACTGGCGGGGGGGGGGGGGAAACAATCGTCAGTTGTATTGACTATCGTGTCGTCCAAATGCTGCCATAGCAACTCAGCGCTGATCCTAATCCACACCACAGTTGATTATTTATTACCATGTGGTGTGGGGAGTACCCCCTAGATGAACAACTGTAAAGTTGATTATTACCCCACCATTGACTATCGTGTTGTCCGAATTCAGCCTATGTATTTCTGGTAAACAGTAAACAAAATAAACACATGCAGAGCACCTTCATTCCCTTTTACTCCATTCTCTCCTGTCACTGGAAATCTGTAGTACAGTATTTTGTTCTTTGTGTGGACCAGTAGTAATTGCTAGTGATTTCACCAGATTTCATAATTAGTCAGCTCGTTGCTCAAAGCTCATGTGCTCATAATTATCAACTTTCTAGCAAATTCTTACAAGCTTGCTATCTCACAAATTTGTTATTAATTTCAGAATAGATTGCAATGTTTGATGGATGCAGAGCCTGCCTCTGAACTATGGTATTTCTGCACATGTGATAAGTAATTGTAATGGGGCCACTTTAACCCTTCTCATGTGTTCAAAGAAAGAGCCACGTGGGTTGTATTCATCTTCATATACTGATCCATATATCTCTCCTCTATATACTGATTAGTGACATGGAGTAAACATTAGAAAGGAGTGGAAACAACCAATTAGAAAGAGGTACATAACATGGTGACACAAGTCATCATGAAGCATTGTTACATATCATAATGTTGCGCATGCTCAAAAATTCATATATACAGAACAAAATCTCAACAGAGAACCCTTGTCCAACATTACACAGATTATTTTCCAAGGAAATAATTCATTCATTTGGGGTAAGTTTACCATCACTAATTATTACCAGGCTCCTAACATTATTATATATCAATCATCCAACCTATCAGCTCTTGGTACCTGTTTACCAAGACTTTTTTAAAAAAATGTTTTTCTTGGTGACCATAGGGGTTAATTTTTTTTCTACAACACTCAGAGACACAGTTGAGCACTGTTGGAGAAAATTGCTATATAAAATATTATTGTCAAGGTCATGAGTAAGGATTTTGCTGAATGGGTATCTGACTAGCATCTTGGTAATTAGGATTAATTTACAATGAAAATTATACAAAGTGACTGTGGGCAGTATCCAATGCTGTCTGCGGATGCATTGTTAGTGCAAAGGGAAGCTAGAGGAACCCTATGCAACAGAAAAAGCTGGAACACTCATTTCCTGAATGGGGCAGATCAGTGGAGCTCCCAGAAAGGAGATCCACTGACTTGTCCCATTCAGGAAATGAGTGTTTCCGGTTCTTTACAGGGTTGTTTTAGGAAGCACTAGCTTTCTGTTGTGCTAGAGGTGGGCCCCGCTAGTGCAACAGAAACAGTGTGAGTGCAGCAGCAGTATCTTCAATTCATTGTGGACACAGCAATATTATTGTCTTCATGGTTTTTTGCTCAGTGTAGAGCACATCCTTTGCAAACACAACGTCTTAGGTTCAACCCCAGCATTTCCAATTCATGGAACCCAGATAACAGGACTGGGGAAAGATCACTGTCTGAGATTTTGGAGAGCTCTGCCTCTAAGAGCAGAGAGCACTGGACTACATGAACCAATAGAGTGACATAGTATAAGGCAATTTTGTAAGTTTATGTGACCCTTCCACTGGCACTGTACTTAACTTGTATTATTGTTATATATATATATATATATATATATATATATCCATTTTGCAATTAACATTATTGGCAGTTTGAACACAATCTGGAGTCAAAGTCTGTACATTTCCAAGCTTTCAACTTGATTCATAGAACAAAAAAATGTATTTAAAAAATATGTACATTTGAAAAGTGCATATGTAAAAAGGCATACTTTGGGGGGGGGAATGTACACTGACACGCAATGGGAGAAAAATGAACACAATTGGGAAAATATTCAAAAATAATATGCACACATTTTTGTGTGAAAAGAAAAAGACAGTGCTCACAATCTGATGCATTCACAAGTTGGAACAGGCTTTGTGGTGAAATTGAGAGAACCTCAACAGACTCAAGTTTTGTTAATTCACACATCTGAAGGCAATAGACCTCTCCATTGCAGTTCCCCAGTAACTACTCCCTCTTCTTCTAGAGATTGTGCATCGCCATCAAGACTAGTACCCATGAATCTGTATAATCCCCTGTTAAAGCCATCAAAGTTGATGGCCATCAAGATATCTTGTGGGGGTGGATGCTTTGTGAAGAAATCCTTTTGTATGTCCTGAATTTTCTGACATTCAGGTTCACTGGACAATCCTGGGCTCTAGTATTATCTGCACAGCATGCATAATTTAATAATAATAATAATAATTATTATTATTATTATTATTATTATTATTTATTTCTTACCCGCCTCTCCGTTTGGATCGAGGTGGGGAACAACAATGTAATAAAATACATAAAACTGATTAAAACATGACACACATTATTAAAACTGCATTAAAACATCCTAAAACATCCTAAAAACATCCTAAAGCAAGACATACATTTTTATGAAGCATTTCCCTTTTACTCACCATTTTTCTGAACTAAAAAGCTCTGGACATTGTTACCATTCCTTATAAGGGAGCTTCCCCCTGATCATGATCAAGTGCAGCCTCCCTGACCCCCAGCCAGCCAGTGCTTAGTTTTTTTTTAAAACTTCCCACTGCTGCCAATGGAAAAATCTTTCAGGCTAATTGCAGAATGGGGGATGCCATGTTTGGGGAGTTAACCCTCCCCTGTCGATGTGCATAATACTAAAACAATGGCCCTAACATTAAGTGACTCCAAACAGTTTGTTTCCTTAACATTGACCCTGTTCAGATGACATGCTAAATCATGCTGGTTTATTATTATTATAATTATATTATTATTATTATTATTATTATTATTATTATTATTATTATTTATATACCACCCCATAGCCAAAGCTCTCTGGGCGGTTTACAAAAATTAAAAACATTGAACTTTTAAAAAAACACCGATATACAAAATTTAAAACCATAAAAAACATAAAAACAAGTTATAATTACAATATCCTTTAAAAACAACAATTCTGGGTCAAAGAACAACAACAACAACAACAACAACACAAAACCCTCAACATATGCTGTTAAATGCCTGGGAGAAGAGGAAAGTCTCGACCTGGCGCCGAAAAGATAACAATGTTGGCACCGGGCGAGACTTGTCGCGGAGATCATTCCATAATTGGGGGGCCACCACTGAAAAGGCCCTCTCTCTTGTTGCCACCCCCCATGCTTCCTCAGAGTAGGCAACCGGAGGAGGACCTTAGATGTCGATCGTAGTGTACGAGTAGGTTCGTGTCGGGAGAGGCATTCCATCAGTTATTGTGGTCCCAAGCCGTGTAAGGCTTTATAGGTTAGAACCAACACCTTGAATTGGGCTCGGAAACGTATAGACAGCCAATGCAAGCAGGCCAGACTATGTCTTATATGCTCGAACCTTCTGGTTCCTGTTATCAATCTGGCCGCTGCATTTTGCACAAGCTGCAGCTTCTGAACCGTCTTCAAAGGCAGCCCCACGTAGAGTGCATTGCAGTAATCCAATTTAGAGATTACCAGAGCATAGACAACTGAAGCCAGCTTAGCCCTGTCCAGATAGGGGAGTAGCTGGGCCACCAACCGAAATTGGTAGAAGGCACTCCGTGCCACCGAGGCCACCTAGAAGAACCCCCAAGCTACAAACCCACTACTTCAGGGGGAGTGCAACCGCATCCAGAACAGGTTAAACACCCTCCATCCGGTCAGCAGAACCACCAACTAAGAGCATTTCAGTCTTGTCTGGATTGAGTTTCAGTTTGTTAGCTCTCATCCAGTCAATTGTCACAGCCAGACACTAGTTCAGCACATCCACAGCCTCACTTGCTGAAGATGAAAAGGAGAAATAGAGTTGTGTGTCATTAGTGTACCGATGACAACGCACTCCAAAACTCCGGATGACCGCACCCAACGGTTTCATGTAGATGCTGAACAGCATGGGGAACAAGACAGACCCCTGAGGGACCCCATACTGGAGAATCCACGGGGCCGAGCAATGTCCCCCAAGCACCACCTTCTGGAGCTGCCCCACCATGTAGGAGCGAAACCACTGCAATGCAGTGCCTCCCACTCCCAACTCAGCCACTCGTCCCAGAAGGATACCATGGTTGATGGTATCGAAAGCCGCTGAAAGATCTAGGAGAATCAACAGAGTCACACTCCCCCTGTCTTTCTCCCAACATAAGTCATCATACAGGGCAACCAAGGCTGTTTCCGTACCAAAACCAGGCCTGAAACCCGACTGAAATGGATCCAGATAATCAGTCTCATCCAAGAGTGTCTGGAGGTGGCTTGCAACCACTCGCTTAAGGACCTTGCCCAGGAATGGAACATTTGCCACCAGTCTATAGTTATTGAGATTTCCGGGGTCTAGGGAAGATTTCTTCAGGAGTGGTCTCACTACCGCCTCCTTCAAACGGCCTGGGACCACTCCCTCTCATAGAGAGGCATTAATCACTTCCCTGGCCCAGCTGGCTGTTCCATCCCTGCTAGCTTTTATTAGCCAAGAGGGGCAAGGATCCAATACAGAGGTGGTTGCACAAACCTGTCCAAGCACCTTGTCAACATCCTCAAGCTGTATCAACTGAAACTCATCCAAGAAAACAGGACAAGCCTGTGCTCTGGACACCTCACTAGATTCACCTGCTATAACACTGGAGTCCTGGCGGATGCCCAAGATTTTATTCTGGCAGTGCCTAGCAAATTCAGTACAGCGGGCCTCAGATGGTTGTACCACATCCTTGGGGCCAGCATGTAATAGCCCCCGGACAACTCTGAAAAGCTCCGCTGGGTGGCAGATTGATGATTTGATCGTGGCAGCAAAGTATTGCTTTTTTGCCACCCTCACTGCCCCTGAATATACCTTACTATAGGCACTTACCAGTGTTTGATTGCATCCACTAGGAGTTTGTCTCCATCTGCCCTCAAGCCGTCTCTTATTTTGTTTCATTGCTCTCAGCTCGGGGGTATACCATGGAGCCATACGAGCTCTACACAGGAGAGGGCGCTCAGGAGCAATCGTGTCAACCGCCCAGGTCATTTCTGCATTCCACAGATCAACCAGGGTTTCAACAGGAGAGCTAGCCCTATCAGCCAGAAAAACTCCCCAGAGCCCTCTGGAAACCATCCGGATCCATTAGTCTCTGGGGGCGGACCATCTTAATAGATCCCCCACCCTTGCAGAGGGGAAAAGCCGCTGTAAGTCTAAACCTCAGCAAGCAGTGATCTCACCATGACAAAGGGACTGATGTAAAGTCCTCTACTTTCAGATCACCATCTCCATGTCCAGTTGCAAAAACCAAGTCTAGAGTATGCCCTGCTACATGCGTTGGGCCAATGGTATGTTGGGACAGTCCCATGGTTGTCATGGAGACCATGAAATCCTGAGCTGCCTTGGATAAGGTGCCCTCAGCGTGAATGTTGACATCCCCCAGAACCAAGAGTCTGGGGGATCTCAGCAGTACACCCGACACCACTCCGTCAGCTCTCCTAGGGAGTCCGTTGAGCAGCGGGGTGGGCAGTACATCAACAGAATCCCTAATCTGTCCCGCTGACCCAACACAAGGTGCAAACACTCCAGACCAGTAGTCACATGGACAGGGAGCCCGCAGAGAGAGATGGAGTTCCTATAGACCACAGCAACCCCCCCTCCCCGGCCCTCAAGTCTACCCTGATGCTGAACCAAGTATCCTGGTGGGCATAACTGGGAGAGACTGACTCCTCCCTGCTCATCCACCCAGGTCTCCGTTATACATGCCAGATCCGCTGCCTCATCCACAATTAAGTCATGGATGAGGGAGGTCTTATCATGTACCGATCTAGCATTTAAAAGCAGAATCCGAGGCCAGAGGGCTGGCTGATAGGGCAACCAACAAACCTGCCATTGCGAGGAGGACTGGAACATGGCACAGCCGTTGACTGTCTGAGCCGTGTTCCCCTTACCTGGCATGTCCTCCTAACAATGCCATATCTCCCTCTAGCCACCACTACACTGATTGGGGCCTCCTCAGATCCCCTCACTTGGCTCTGTATCCTCTCTCCCAGGCACATGGCTCCAGACCCAGAAAAAGCCAGGCAGGGAAAAGTAAAAAAAAAAAAGGGGGGGGGAAGAGCAGCCGGCTTACATATCCTCCTTCCAGGAGAGGGACAGGTGGGGAATGTCAACAGCAGCTGGCTGAGTACCTGGGGGCCTGGTCCTGCAGGGCGTGGCAGTCCACTCAAGCAGCAGTACAACAGGGAGAGGGCGGTGATGGTAACAAAGCAGCAGCAGCAGCCAGCTAGCTTTCCCTCTTCCCTGGTAGGGATGATGATGGTCCCCTCCTCCTATAGTAGGCTGACCAGATAAAATCCAGGTCAGGGCTCATATAACTTTAACAGTTGTAGAGAAAAGGGGATTTCAGCCAGTGTCATTTGTATGCAATTAGTTCCTGGTGAAATTCCCTCTTCATCACAACAGTTAAAGGTGCAGGAAATATACTAGAGTGACCATATACAAAAGAAGGCAGGGCCCCTGCAACTTTAACTGTTGTGATGAAGAGGGAATTTCACCAGGAACTAATTGCATACAAATGACACTGGCTGAAATTCCCTTTGCTCTACAACTGTTAAAGTTACATGAGCCCTGACCTGGATTTTATCTGGTCAGCCTATCCTATAGGCATTTTGAGCTAAACATTATGGCTTAGGGTGTCATGTGAACCATGACTTAGCGTATCGTGTGAACCATTTCTAACCATGGTGGCTACATAACCATGGTTTAAACACTGCAAAAGAGTTAGCGGCCTAACCATGACTTAGTGTGTTGTCTGAACAGGCCCACTGTACGCTGTCTCTAGGAATACTGGGTGGTGGCATGGAGAATATACCCATGATGGGGACAATACAAGCACTTGGAGGCAGACTCCACATGGCTTTTGTAATAATTGCTATATACCAGAATGGTGGTGCAATTTAAGCTACAAACGTTTTAAATAGAACATGAAATCTGGATTGACTATTAACAAAATGCAGGACACTCACCACCATGCAGAATATGGCCCTAAGTCATGGAGATTTTAGGCAACAGTTTCTCCTGAGTTTAAATTTTAAGAGTAGTTACCATAGCAACTGCTAGACATAGCATATGGTATGTCTGCTACCTCTGAGATAACAGAGCAATTTCTAAAGAATTTACTTTACAATATGGTGTGAACGCTTGTACTTTTTATCATTTTTTCCAGAGTGTTGTATAAGGTACTGTTGTTCCCTGACATACTCCTCATGTTGAATGCTCATTTTGTGTCTTCCTGTCATGCTAAGCAAACATTTTCTTCCTTTTCTTTGTCTTTCTTAGTCGTACTAATTCCTTATCACCACAAAGCAAGATATGAAATATTATGGCCGACTGGGAAGTTCTCTTGTGCAAACCGCACTGTGTTATTGTTGCACAACTCCCATCCATTTCAAGTGGGGGGGGGGGGTGGATTGTGGCCTACATCGAAAACAACAGTTACTGGGCAAGACAGGCATCTGTCTCCTAATGCATATTGTTTATAGCCACTATTCATTTACTATGCTCTATTTCACTGTAAATCCTACTCATGGTTTAAGCAACCTATTTGCAAGATTACAGTTGGCATGCCTTCCAAACTTAGCCAGAAGGGAAAGGAAACAGTGACCATCATTACTCAAAATTCAACTGTAATAAATATTTTGGACTGTTACAGGCACCCCAATTCTTGCTTACCAACTGGTGTTTTGTGATAGGTGGTTTGTTTACACACATATACAGATCACACATAGATGGAGATTCATTGTATTAACACCCCAACTGATGTCCCAAAGTTTACTGCTCCCACATCAGATCTCTCTGGAGACAAGCCAGCTCACCAAATGCTGTCACAGAGTTTCTTTATAAACTGCCAGCTTCTTCTTCACAGACACACAGCTTGGTGACTTCATCCTCAGACATTTGGGGGAGGGGGGTGGAAGGAAGGAAAAGGAAGACATGGCTTCTTCTAGACGGAGTCCTTGGTCATTTCCATAGCCTTCGTTAAAGCTAATCTCTTTTACAAAGAAAGGTACTGAGCACTTGGCCAGAATTATCGCTAAGTCCAAGGGTCTGACCAACTATGCCTCAGGCAAACTACACTAACAGAAAGCCCATTCACAGAAATCTTGTAGTCAAGAAAGGGACCTTGAGGACTTTTCAAGATTCTTCTTAACAAGTTCCATAAGCCCTTTAATCATTAGTACAGTACAATAACAATACAAATGATCATAACAATATTCTGTGACAATAACTTCCACAAATTAATAATGTCTTGTTTGCCAGGATAATTCCTTTTGCTTGTCCTAACTTGTTGCTTATCAGCTTCATTGGGTGACCCTGGGTTTTGATATTTAAGCAGAATGAATAATTTTCCTCTCTCCTCTCCCTATGTCTCACCACCAGGGCAGGGCAGAGGGGAGCCAGGGGGGACAATTGGCCCAGGGCCCATGATTTTGAGGGGGCACTCCGTAGGGTAAGCGGCCCATCGAGAAGCGAGGAGCCCGCCTTGCAGAAACAGTGCAGAAGCCATCCATTGTGAATACCACGGTCAGACTACAAGCTCCAGAGGGCCATGCCGCATGTGGGGTGGGGATATATGTGACGAAGTTGCAATGGTTGTCCTTACTGTGTCTCTTTCCTCAATCTTTTCCATGGCATATAATCTCTGGAGCGGAGGGTGAGGTAATGATGATGTTGATAGTTATTAATGATAATAATGATGATGATACCATGAGGGTGATGATGATGATAATGTTTGATAATGATGGACTGTTCTATAGTTGTTGCTTCTATTTGTACAGCAACTAAAACTAAATGTTAATTTCTGATTCAACATTGAGGTGTTGTAGAACAGGTTTAATATGAAGGTGTTGTGTAGAACGGACATGTTGGTGGGCACACCCCCTTGGGGCGGCCATGTTGTCCTCCTTTTTTGGTTTCCATGGTCAGCCCAAAAGACAGTCAAGGGGGATTAAGTGCCACTGATTAAAAATACTTAATGAGCAGTTTGAAATGGGGGGGCACACACTTCCCACCTGGCTTGGGCATATTACCAGCTCTGCACGGCCCTGCTCACCACCATATGCTTTGCTCACGTTTCTTGTTCTCTTGCTTCCCCAGTTTTTTTCCACAAGGGGTTGATCAATTACACAGATAATTTCAGTTATCCTTTTTTGTACTTTCTCCAGTTCAATCAGTCAAAATCCCACACAATATTCCAAATGTGGAAGCCCACTAAGCTGCTGATTTATTTATTTTTATTCCTTTCCTAATAATACTTAGCATTGCCTTCACCCAAAGCTTTTTTTAAAAAAATATTTAGTAAACTCTTCAGAAGCACGGCCTAGTCTTACAAAAGTATGTTTGATAGTTGGATCTAATTGAACAATGTTCACATGCATTGTGGACATTAAATAACCTCAGCATGCTACAAAGGGTGGAACTATATGGGTAGAATCCAATCCTCATGCAAGCGGACGTCCATTCGCACAATGGGCCTTCTGCTTACACAACAGGACTTCCCTGCCCTCTCTTCCCCCTACAGCCCCCAGCACATGCCCCAAATCTGCTCTGAGGGGGGTCCCCCAACACTCTGCAGATTTAGGGGTGTGGGGGCTGCATGGGAGAAGAGGAAATCCATTCCAGCAATGGTTCCCTTCCACTGACAGAACAACACAATTGGATACAACTCTATATTTTCAGAAACATGGGGTTGCTGCCAATGGCAAACCCATGATGAGTCTCCTCTTCTGGCCTATTACCATATAGTACAACATACCACATATCCTTATATGCATTTCCCTTTTCCAGCTTCACATTATTGGCTGGTGATGGTAGATAATAACCATTCAACATAATGAAGTCAGGAAGGATACAGGCTAAGTGGCATTAGATCTTTGGAACTCAACGCAGTGCCATTGCTTTGGGCAACAGACTGACGTTTATTGTAACGTGATTACACACAAGATCAGCCTATGCTAAATTATTTGCTTAGACCCCTGTCATACATATTTCATCCAATATATTATCTGAAACATTTATTCTAGTTTTGAACAGAGCGCATAGTCTGCAGCTGACAGTACATGAATGACACACTTCCTACACACACAGACACACATACCACAAACTTGATCACTGTAACTTGTCTTAAAATATGAATTGAGGCTATCACATTTGCTCACAATGTCAATGTGCTTTCTCGAGGGAATCTGTAGAAGCAGGAAGCCAATGAACTACAGATGTGTGTGTGTTTTAGCTGAGGAAAGAAAATAGGCAATCTGAAAGAACCAACATTCTAATGACTTCAAACTATGACACATCTAAAACCAGAACATCTTATCCAAACACTTCCATTTTCCCAAATGCTTTTAACGCCTACATACATCATTTGGACAACTCTAAAACAAAGCACAGAGCACTGGAATAAATGCAAATACTGCTACATTTACTGTACAAATGTAAAGGCTATGACAGGCTTAAAAGGCAATAAAATGTGAAGTAAAATGTGTGGTTTCTTCACAGACGATTCCTCTGAGCCTGTGAGTCACCCCTAGGAACAGACAAATCCTTCAATTTCAGTTTATCTCACTTCTCTAAACTTAAATTCATTTTGTCCCATTTCCACACCAGTTTGCAATATTTTTGAAGTCCACATGGAAATGTGTATGCATTTTCATGCACATTTCTCCTAATATATACATTCTGTATACAATTTTGTCTTAGAGATGCATTCTTTCCAAACAATTTTCTAATATAATGCATTTTGTACATCATTTTCACTACTATACACATCTTTGTGTGCACTTTGCTCTAATGTATGGATTTTATACACATTTTTAATGGAGAATTAGGGAAAGTGGAATATCCAAGTATGATTACATTTCAATTCATATATAGGTTCAGAAAGTGCAAATTAGGTGAAGGTGTGTGTGTTTAGCACGTTACTTAATGTGAATTAGGTAATAATGTGAATTAGGTAAGTTCATACTGAAATGCAAACTGAATAAATTTTGCCCTTATTCCTAGTCACTGCACCTAACAAACAGATCTTTTCAGTCTTGGCATACAACAGAGTTGTTAATTTTTCCCACTTAAAAAAATAATAGAAACTAAATTCTATTCTTAAATAATAATTTGATTAAAGGGTGGGTGTTTAAAGCTTGACAATAAAAATAAACATTCTATATAATAGAAATATAAGAGCATCAGATATAAAGGTCTTCCAAAGTAAAAGTGTAAGAAATATTCTAGGTACCCCTGAATACATGCCGGTCCTTTTTCTAAGAGCTGAGACTAGAATATAACTAATGAAAATGAGAGTATATCTGCCTATATTTTAATTGTTTGATTAAAATGTTATCCTTATCCACAAAAATCTATTTAATTTAATGAATTAAAACTAGTTCAAGTAAGCTTTCAGAGTGCAGAAAAATTAATTCGATCATATTGTTTAGTGAATAATATCATTTACTGAATGACATCATTCAAGTCAAGGTGCCCATTTGCTATCATGGAATCTCAAAACAGGCTAAGAAGCATATCTAGTGTATTATGTGATCTGTATTTATTGGCCATTTCTGGAATGGCTATGTTCAAATCAAATATCAACAAGGGCTTGAGAATTATTTAACTGATTTGAGGTTCCCCTTCAGAAAGCTTTTACCCTTTACAGGTAAACATCCACCTACTGCAATGTTAAAGGAATGATACTATAACATTCCATTCAGCTTAAGGCATTGGATCTGTGACAGGGGATAGGTGAAGATATTTTGTATTATTTGTCCCCTATAATGGAGAGTGTGCAGTACAAGTTTGTCTCTCAGGTATTAAAGAGCTGTGTGCGCATTGATCCAAATCTCTCTCTCTCTCTCTCTCTCTCTCTCTTACCCTCCCTCCCTCCCTCCGTGTGTGTGTGTGTGTGTGTGTGTGTGTATGAGGGCAAACAGAAATCTAGGGATGTGTGACACTGAGAATTCTATTCCATTTAAACTGAATGGGATTCTGTAGTGTTTCTGTTCCGGTAAGTGGCAGCAAACTGTAGTGGATTTCCCCCTGCTTTCAAAAAAGTTTGGTGCATTTTTTTCCTGGTCTTACCATTTGTGCAAATTGTAATTTGCACAAATTGGATCGTTTTGGGGAGGAGGGGTTGGAAATTTGCAGAAATAGGCTCATAATTTTTTTAAATCTTTTTTATTGGCAATCTTGTGCTATGTGTGATCACAAGTTCGCCTGTTCCCTATGTCTCACAGAGGCATATTCCCCTCTTTGAAATGTCAGTTTCATCTTCTCCATGCACTACTTCATTTAGCCCAGCAGAGTCATATTCTATCCTTGTCAAGGAACTTGTCAATTTCATCCTCCTCTTCAGCACTTCCCAAGTGAAGGGGGAGAGCGCCAAAGTGAAAGATGAAATTGATAGGCAATAAAAATATATTTTTAAAAAAAACGACGGCCCCATTTCTGCAAATTTCAAGATCTGATCCACAACAAAGATAGAATTTGCACAAATTGTCACTATTAAAAAAAATGGAATCTACTATTGGATCGACTTGCTACAGATCAATTCAACGCCAGTAGTGGGAAACAGAATGCCAGGGCTGAACTGAAAAAAACATCGTGATTTCACCCCCAAAATGGAAGTCTCATACAACCCTAAACAAAGAAACCTAAGCTTTGGGTTTCCATATTGGTACATGGCAGAGCACTCATACATTTGGACTGAACAGCTATGCTGGCTTTCACTGTCATACTAAAGGCCTCTTCACATAAGATGCAAATTGTGTGTTGGGAAGTGTTGTGTACATCATCATGAGCAAAGACAGCATGTCTATTTTAGCACATGCACACTGAGAACCCACTATAGATCACAGTTTACATGTGCTAAAAATACATCTGTGCACATCTGTATCCCACATCTATGTGTTTCTCCCTACATGTATGTATTGAGTGGTGCTAACCTAAAATATAAAGCATGCAAACCAGAATAATAGAGTGGAGCCCCTTAGAACTGAATGCAAGAACTTCCATTCAACCAGTTCATTTGTTTTAAGATTTGTAAGCCGCCTTGGTTATATTTTAGAGAGACCATGTAGAGATTCCAGAATTAAATAATAAGTACATTTGAGGGAATGTAGTATGTGATCATGATTTCAGACTTTGGTAAAGTTCATATGTGTTGGGAGGACATGTTATCTACTTGCAAATTGCCCTTTTCAGACAACAGAATTCCAGGTCCCCTCCACAAGGATTCGCTTTTGCGCCCGGTTAGGCAATTATGCGCATAATCGCTGAAGCGCATTTACACCTAATACCTCTGCACGAGAGGCGGCGAGAGGTGGCAAAGCGCATTAACGGATGTCCAAAATGCGCTTTCCAAGTAGTTAATGCGCATAAGCACTTGTTCACATAGTCAAAATGCGCTTTAACGGCCGGAGCAAAATAAAACTCGCGATTTAACGCGCATTCAATAATGCGCATAATCGGAGAGATAACGCGCCTCTACGCCCGATTTGCGCTCCGTTCTTGTAGAGGTAAAAAAATTTAAGCGCCTTCAAAGAGCTTTAAACCTCTCTTGTAGAGGCAGCCCCACATGGAATTCCACATCCAGAGCTTTTCTAAACAAGGCTGTTGATCGGCTGTTAATCCACACCAACTACTTTTAGTTTCATCGCAGAATTGAGATCCAAACACTATAGGAGGAGCATTTCCTTTCCTGCTTCTCTAGGTGGCACTGTGTTATAGCGGAATAGTGCAAATACAAAGAGGAAATCACGCTTTCTTTCACTTTCATGATTTAATGCCGCATTTTTCCTGTTCTAAAAAAACTCACCAAAAGTGCTGGTTAGACACAGAAGCAAAATTGAAAGGTCACAAAATTGTCTAAAGAACCCATAAACAACCATGAACAGGGATGATGGGCACACAATAAATACCTTGTGTAGAAAAGCCCTCCAAAATGGCGCACACACACACAAACCTTGGTCAAATGGGCAATATTCAGCATTTCTGCAACAATGAGGGTTGTTTCACAACTTACCCAAACAGTGACAAAAAACACATGAATGATATGCCGATTACCTTTCCACACTTCTAGGTCACATGTGGTTGAATTCCTGTATTGTAGCTGCATCAGGAGCACATTAATTAAGCTGTGGAGAGGCTAGGTTATTTCCTCCTTCACATAAGGTCTGAAAACATGAAAACAGGATGTGCGCATATTCTCTATTTCCACTTCTGAATACCATGTAGTGGCATGATGCCTTTATCAGAAATCTTAAAGGAACACAAGCCTTTTTTCCTTTTGAAATATATTCATGTTTGCTATACACTCTGTAGATACTCTTGATTATGGAATGAAAACACTGTTTGGAGATAAGACATGCATTTCTTTCTTTCTTTCTTGACTTTTATTCTACAAATTTTGCTACTTTATCAGAATAAGGCTGAAATCCTATGCACACTTAGTAAACCCCATTTTATGCGCAGAATGAGGCTTCACGTGTGAGTAAACATAGATAGGATTGTGCCAGAAGACAACTAATAAATACTTCTAAAATATTATGCGTTTTTAGTGAAGAAGACTAGAACAGAATATTAATAGCACCACACACTTGTATATGCATGATTTAATCTCATTTTTATCCTGTTCCATATTTTAAAATCTTTTCTTCCCAAACCTGTAATATGTCACTACCTTTCTAGCAGGTTAATCCCAGGAGGTCCCGTAACTGCAATTACTGCATTTAAATATTCCACATATCTGTCAAGATTCAAAAGTATTCTGTGGTGTCAGTTTAAATATAAATATCTATAATTCTAGTTAATCACCATCACTTTTAGTCAGTTTTGAAAACTCACTTGATGTCTATTTTGTGCTTGTGACCGCCTGCTGCTTCGGTTGCAGCTCTCGCCATTGATTTATTGGTTAAGAGGTTACCCAAAGCAATCCTGCTATACAACAGTGTTCCTGTACAGACGGTCCAGAGCTTTTCATAGAAGTAAAACTTGTCAATATAATTTCCCCCCTAATCGTTCAAGAAATTGCTCTGCTTTTCATACTGAACTGTAAGTGAGGCTGGAGTTGTTATACAAATACTGTATATCAGGCTCTCCTTACAAAAACACACGCTTTTCATTCATGTTGCCTTTTTGCTTCTAAAGAAGCCCCTTCTATTTACCAGCAACGTGCAGAGCTGTCAATACCTCTTGACTGCCTTTGCCTTTTGAAGCAACGCGCCGATTCTATACAACTTGTAATGACATCTTGTAAATGGCCTGAATGACCGTACGGCAGAAAACAAGCATTTGAGTGGTTTTTGGAAGCTACAGCCACCTAATTTTGACCAAAGCCGTGTCACAAGGCTGCAGTGTTTACCTTTAAACTTAGATGTGTTCATGTGTCGACATTTATTTATCCTGCCTCAATAGCCCTTGCAGCGCAGATAAAAGTGCAATTATTTTTACAACAATGAAAGATTCAGGGTGCCAGAACTAATATCCTTGTGCCCAGCAACCATAACTAGCACCAATGAAAAGCACTTCAAAGCTTTTAATCTCCATGACAACCCACATCACATTCTTCAATAAAATACCATTTTACACAAACATATTCTTTATGCACACCTACTATGTATTCATAAATATTGCTTGCATTGCACACCGAACAACCTGCTCTTTAGTGCCCTTGACTTCTTTTTCTTGCAAAATTAATCAATCAGCCACACAGTTCAAATGGAACTTAATTTTATGCTCTTATGACTATGGTTTACTGTAGAATAAATCAAAGAAACAGATAGTGAAATGTATAAAGGCACATTTATAAAGAAATATGTTAATTTGCATAGACATACAGTACATCTCATTGTAGTGTGGAAGACTGCAGCCAGGATACTTGTATGCCTGCCTGTTCAGTCTGCTATCTAGGGCTAACAGCCTTTATGGTTCTTCATCTTTAAACTGGAATTGGACAAGACAGCCCTTAAAACAAAACATGAGAGGAGCCCTTGCTGGAGAAGTCCAAAGGTCCATCTTGTCCAGCATTCTGTTCATACAGTGGTCAACCAGCTGACTGGTTGCCTTGCTGAAGGCAACCTCCCCAAATTATGGGGCTGCCCTTTGGCTCATTGTTTACCAGGCCCACTTTTGGGCTAGTGCTTTCTCAGTAAGACCACTCATCACCCTTAGTCCAGTTGAGAGTCACCTGACCAGCAGCAAGCTTTCCAGCTCCATGCTTTCTGCTCTCTGGGCCTGCTTTGTGGGCCCGCTTGGTGCTTCCTCACCAGGGCTGCTCACATTAATACAATTAATATATTCTTTACAGCAGAGGCATCAAATTGATTGAGGGCAAAATCATCAGGATCAGCTTTAGCAACTTCCTTTGGAATGCTAGCAAGGCCTCATGGGATATAGTTCCTCAAAACAATTAATAATGCAATCCCATGCATGTTTAGATGGGAGGGGGGGAGTACTGCAAGCTGGCTGGAGAATGCTGGGAGTTGTAGGATTTTTTCTAAGGATGCAAAAGATTGGGTCCTAATGGGAAAAAGCCCTGTGACCACAGCACAGAGTTATTATTATTTTAAAAAAGAAAAATTCCACACAACATATAGAATCATCTATAAACATGTCAAATAATCATGCTAATTATCAGTTTCAAAAATAACAATTTAGTATAAGTAATGTCTAGATGGGACCTAAACATAAGTATTTATGGGAACCTGGCCCTTTGCTTGAAAAAGAACTGTTTTAATCTACACTTAATGCATAACTATGGCTTGCATTCTGGAAGTGGCCTCTGATTCAAAGATCCAATTCGCAGAAACTCACTGCTGACATTTACAGGACCTTCAATTAACTAATCAACTCATTTCTTGCCTCCTTTTTTCTGCCTTATTATATTGCCGTGAAAAAAATTACATACTTTGCTGCTTCAGAAATGGGCTTGTTCTTTTTTTCAACACACTACCTATGGAGAACAAAAAGTTTTAGGTATGGGGTGAAGGTAATGTTCGAAACTATAGTTTCTAGCTATATATAATTACCTTCAATGGAGCAAAATCATAATGAGAATAGCTTTATTGTCATATTTTTCACTAGTGGGTGTGAAGAATGATTTAACTTACAGGTACTGATTATGTAATTGTATTGATATAGGCACACAGCCTACTCTGCCTCATGAATCATGTAGACTGACAAGAGGAGGTGTAGAACACCCCACATGCTTTTGGCTTCACAAAAGCAGAGAGGTGCTCTCACAATGAACCATTAAAGTTCTTGAGCACAGATAACGCACATGGTAAAAGAGAACATGTTGGTGCCATGCAGCGTCATTTAGAAATTAATTGGATAATGCGAACACGCACAAGCACAATGGGGATGCCCATCAGAGGTTGCCGATGGCCCGAAAATAAAGTTGTAAACTCAGCTAAACTGAACTGAGAGGAGTCCCACAAAGTGCCCGCTTATTCGTGCTTTGCTTATTGTGGCATACGATAATAGAGTCTTGTCAATAAGCCCACAAAAACTATGAAGCCACTATTTATGTATTCGTTTTTACTAGCCTGCTAAGAGGGTAGCAGCCTTCTTCCCCATGCTGGCCATGGAAGAGGGGGAGCCTCCACCTTATCTGTAGCAAGCACAGCTACAAGTAGCGTGGCTGCTTGTGAATCACCACAAAAGAGGACAAAACATGACACCTATTTGTCATCAAATTTGCATAGGTTGATTTATAGAGACACAGCTTTAGAAATAATTATTATAATTTAAATAGAACTACAGTACACATCACCATAGTGGGGAAGGTTGTGACCAGGAGACCTCTCTGTGCCTAGTGAATGAAGAACTCATGGGGGAAGGTGAACCTGCGAATTCGCAGAGCGCTGCTCTGATGGTCCTATCCTGGAAGCCAGTCCGGAGAAGCACTCAGCAATGCACACTGTCTGGACACCCCGGAAAGCACGCTTTGCCTCCCCCCACCACCATGCCAATCGTGGCCAATGGTGTGCCAGGGGAATTGCACACTTTCCATAAGCCCCAGAAAGTGTGCTTTGCCTCCCCCCCCCCTCGTGCCAATCATGGCCTGAAAGGCCCTCTTAAGCCAAGAGGGCTTTTCAGGCCAAGATCAGCATTGGGGGGGCAGGGAAACATGGTTTCCTCAAGGCTGGGAAAATCATGTATTTTTACCCTCCACTCTAATGGTGGCCACCGCCATTCGAATGGAGGAGAAAAATACATGATTTCCCCAGCCCCTGTCAGCCAGGTACAAAAAAGGGCAGAGCTGCTGCAGCTTTAACTGTTGTAATGAAGAGGAAGTTTCAATAGATGCTGAATGCATATCAATGACACCTGCTGAAATTCCCTTTTCCATACACCTGTTAAAAATACAGATGCTACAGTGATCAGATCACTCTATAGCTAGAGTGACCGGATACAAAAGAGGGCAGGACTCCTACAGCTTTAACTGTTGTGATGAAGAGTAGGGGTGTGCACGGACCCCCCGGATCGGATCGGGACCCGGATCGGGACCTCCAATTTTGTCCCGGACCGGTTCGGACAAAATCGGAGGCCCCCCGGACCGGATCGAGTCCGATCCCGACCCAAAAATCGTAAATTTTTGGATCGGCCGCCATTTTTTTCCCCATAGACTTGCATTGCAATGCAAGCCTATGAGGAAAAAATGGCGGTGGGTGGCTGAGGGGGGGCCTAACTCCCTCCCCCCCCCGGGGCCGTCCGCTGTGGACGGCCCCGGCAGGTAAGCCCCCTCCCCCGCGCTCCCTACCCCCCCTGGGGCCGCCCGCTTCCATCCGCTGGCGCCCGCGGGCGCCAGCGGATAGAAGCGGACAGCTCCGGGGGGGGGTAAGCCCCTTTCCCCGCCACTGCTTACCTTCTCGGCCCGTCCGCTCCCGTCCGGCGCCGGCGGCTACTACCAGCGGGCTCCGCGGCCTACTCTCGAGTAGCGCGCCGGGTGATGACATCACCCGGCGCGCCACCCTGGAGTAGGCCGCGGAGCCTGCTGGTAGTAGTGGCGCCGGCGCCGGGACGGGAGCCGCCGGGACGGGAAGGTAAGGGCCCCCCTCCCCCCTCCGCGCGCCCCCTCCTCCCCTCCACGCACCCCCTGCTTACCTTCCCGGCCCGGCGGCTCCCGTCCGGCGCCGGCGCCTACTACTACCAGCAGGCTCCGCGGCCTGCTCTAGAGTAGCGCGCCGGGTGATGACATCACCCGGCGCGCCACCCTAGAGCAGGCCGCGGAGCCTGCTGGTAGTAGTAGGCGCCGGCGCCGGGACGGGAGCCGCCGGGACGGGAAGGTAAGGGCCCCCCTCCCCCCTCCGCGCGCACCCTCCTCCCCTCCACGCACCCCCTGCTTACCTTCCCGGCCCGGCGGCTCCCGTCCAGCGCCGGCGCCTACTACTACCAGCAGGCTCCGCGGCCTGCTCTAGAGTAGCGCGCCGGGTGATGACATCACCCGGCGCGCCACCCTAGAGCAGGCCGCGGAGCTTGCTGGTAGTAGTAGGCGCCGGCGCCGGGACGGGAGCCGCCGGGACGGGAAGGTAAGGGCCCCCCTCCCCCCTCCGCGCGCCCCCTCCTCCCCTCCACGCACCCCCTGCTTACCTTCTCGGCCCGTCCGCTCCCGTCCGGGGCCGGCGGCTACCACCAGCAGGCTCCGCGGCCTGCTCTAGAGTAGCGCGCCGGGTGATGACATCACCCGGCGCGCCACCCTAGAGCAGGCCGCGGAGCCCGCTGGTAGTAGCTGCTAGTGCCGGACGGGAGCGGACGGGCCGAGAAGGTAAGCGCCCCCCTCCTCACCCCCCCCCCCGCTGTCCACTTTCATCGGCGGGCGCCCGCTGGCGCCCACCAATGGAAGCGGCGGTGGGCGCCAGTGGGCGCCCGCCGATCCGCCGATCCGCCGAACCGGTTCGGAGCCTTTTCGGACCGGTTCGGATTGGATCGGCCGATCCAGCTGCGGGATCGGAAATCGGATAATTTATCCGATTTCCCACTGGACTGGACTCGGATCGTGGATCGGGTCCGATCCAGTGCACATCCCTAATGAAGAGGGAATAGCACCAGGTGCTGCATGCATACAAATGACACCTGCTGAAATTCCTTTTTCAATTCAACTGTTAAAGATACAGGAGCTCTGTCCTCCATTTCATATGGTCATCCTATTGCTGTGAGGATAAAATGGAGAGGAGGGGGGTTATGTATGCCGCCTTGGATTCATATAAATGCAATAAATAATAAATTCATATAAATGCAATAAATAATAAATAAGTCCCCAGCTCAAATCTCAGATCTACCAAGTTGTTGTGTTTTCTTTTACTGGGAAGTTGGCAGCGACCAAATAAGAAGCCAACTCAGAACTGAACCAAAACTCTTTTTACTTCAGGTAGACACCGAATAACTCATAAACACAAAACAAACTAATTAACATTGCTTGCCTCAAGGGAGGATTAGGCAAACGACAAAAGAAACAATTGCTTTCTGTAAGAGACCAAAGAGAGTCCTTTCCAGCCAAGACTTAAGTATTCATCTTTAAATTGCTGTGCTTCTTCTTACGGAACAACTCACGTCTCCCCACTCTCGCCTTGTCCACTTTAGCCTCCTCTGGAATGTTGCATCCTTTAAAGCATCCACCGGCTCCTCCTCCTGGGAAGCTGGTTGGGGTTCCTCAGCTGAAGATAAGTTCCCCTCCTCAGCACTAATCTCTGAGTTTACATCCTCTGCAGCTGGAACAAAGACCTGGGGAATCAGTCTATCCCCTGGTGATACCAACAGGTCCACTTCTCGTTCAGAATCTGATTCTGCCCCCTCCTCTCTCAACTCATCAGCCTGTTCAGGGTAAAAGGAGTTAGACACAACACAAGTACTCCTCAGACATGGCCTTAGACATGTCACTTTCTCTTAGCATCTCCTTGCCACCTGGACCCCACATAAAATTCCATTCTTGAGGCAGGGCAATTGCCTTGCCTGGAGGTATTCAGTCTTTTATTTATGTATTAGTTTTCCTGGGCCAAATCCTATGGACCCTGAAGAACATTCCAGGGACCATAGGATTTTTTGGATTCTTCCTGCCAAAGCTGTAGACACCACTACAACTTTGGGAGGGGGACTTTGAGATCCAGCCCTCCTCTGTGCCCCCCTACATTCTCCAAGGAAAGAAATGCAGCACCTGTTTTCTGGAGTCATAAAACTAGGCTCAGATGACCTCGTAGCAGGGCCAGCCCCATCATTAGGCAGAGTGAGGCAACTGCCTCAGGTGGCAGATGCTAAGAGGCATTCATGATCATCCCCCAGACCTTCTACTGTCCTAGAGCCTATCTACACTACTGCTTTAAAATGGTTTATAACAGTTTTAACCCAGTTATTACCAGTTTAAAACTGTTATAAACCGTTTTAAAGCAGTAGTGTATATAGGCTCTTAGGAGGACAAATCTGTGTGTGCCTCACAGCCTGTCCTACATCCCTTAAACTAGCCTGCTTCCATCCGGTGTGATGAAGGGCTCTATCGTGTTGCCAGTGTTGAAGTAAGTTTCAAGTGCCAGTCCAGTTGGTTTCTGTACCTGGAGTGGAAGGGGGTGCCATCTTGTCCTTTGCTTCAGGTAACAAAATGTCATTGAGGTCAAAACGGGGAGAGATGTTCCAGTGCAAGGGGAGAGGCCAGGACACTCAAAATCCTATGACCTCTCCAGCTCTGGCCCTGGCTCAGAGGCCCATCTAGAGGGGGGGAATTACAAAGAAGGACAAAGGGGTGAAAATCTCTGCTGTCGTTCCTCCCGCCCTGCTGGCAGCATTCCAGCAGGGCACCGGATACTCGGAAGTCTCCACGACCAGAGGCTTCCTTCTAGTAAGCGCAAATCCAGTGGTGTTGTGCAATTACCTATGCAATTTACACTGCTATCCTATACATGACTACTTAAAAGTAAACCCCCTTGAGTTCAATGGACTTTACTTCGAAGCAAATGTGTATAGGACACAGAAGGCTAGAAACAACAACCAAGAAAATATACAATCTAACGAAATAAAAACAATACAATAACAATAATGTAGTTGGTTTTTAGCTGAAGGTTCAGTGCTAGAGCAAAATGAATGCCTCAAAGCACCATGTGGGGAAACAAAAGGTAGATCAGTATATAAGGAGAATGACAGCACAGAAGAATTTCAAAATTAGTCCAGCAGCTGCCTAGCAAGGGCAAAGGCCAGAGTCTGTAAAGATCGGCTCTCCATAGTCTCATGACTTGGAGAACACTTGCCTCTGCTAAAAGTATCGCATTCCACGCAACCACATAGATCAGTTTTAAAAACACACACATGTTGCAATTCATAAAAATATTGGCAACTTGGTTATCACAGATAACGAAGAAATTATTTGACACCCTCTAGTGGCAACTCTTTAGACTGCAATTGCTTTATGAAAATCTCAAGATTATGGGTCTGCTGAACGCAAATATGACAAAAAGCCAACAAGCCTCTAGCGATCTCCTTCCAAAAGGAACGAAACCCGGGTAAATGCTGAACTCTTGGAATGTTTCACCACTTGAGGTGTGTGTAATTACCATAGATATTACACTCTTATCACAGAGACAAAATATATGTGATAGGCAGTTCTGCAATTCTTCTTAAAAGTTTAGGGGTTGCTGTCTTTTTGTTTTATTTTTTAAACTAAAAACAGCTGTAGAAATCTGGAACAGAGTGGGTCAGACTCAAAATTCTCTTTCTCCTACCCCCCCCCCCACATGGCTGCTTTCCCACTTGTGGGGGAGGGGGAATGATGCAATATATTTTTTCCCAGCAAAAAGAAAAGCAACTGGGAGTAACAGGGAAAAAAAGGAGTGAGGAGCCCTTCACTCCCCACCATTTCTCCCCTTAATTTCAGTATTTTACAGCTGCTTTGAATTTTAAAAATAATAAAACAAGAGTCAAAAAGAAGTATTACAAACTGTCATTCCCATAAAGTTTGGCCCTCTGTAATATACCATACAACAAGACTTCCAAGGGGCTGTCTAAACATAATCTGTGCTCCATGGTGGCTCCGAATCAGTGCTGCATCGGTTCTATGATGCAGCCGCCAATTCACTGCCACTGCAGGGCAAAGAGACAATGATGTGCAGCGGAAAAGTCGAGGACTTACCTTGCATGACTCTTCCACTATCTGTCCTCGTTCTGGCGCTACACTGGGGTGGTGTTCTTGGTGGAAGGCAACCTCCTCTTGGTTGCCGGAAGCTGAGCAAGGGGGAGGGGGTGGGCCCGGCGAGTTGAATGGCTGCCGGAAACCCCTTTGTCTAGATAACTCGCCACCACCCCAGAGTAGCAATACTGCGGGATTTGGTGGTGGAGCAGTGCCAACTCAGTGCTGTGAAGGAAAGGTCTAGGATGCAATGCATGGCTAAGAAAACGTTTGTGCCTTATCAATGCAGTTTAAGACTGCAAATATTTATTTTGCCTGGGGATGTATTCTGAGCAAAACCATTTTACTGACTCTTAAATATGTGTGTAGTGTATTATATATAAAAAAAAGGTTCATCTGTGATCTATTGAAACTAACAATGTGGCATTATGACCACTCCCCATCTAAAATTAAGACATATTGCACATATTCTGTGTCAATCCCAACAACATGACAGCAAAAGAGCAGGAGTGGGCAGCCTTTGGGAGTCGAGAGCCACATTATCTCAGGGGAAAGTGACCTGGAGTGCATGCTGACAGTGGCCCCTTTTTCTCAGTGGAGGATGGTGGTTCTGATGTCAGTGGGGTGGCAAATCCACTCCGGGTTTCACTCCAAACCAGTCACAACTCTAAAGGTGCTTTGCCAAACTTCGACTGGTTTTGACTGAAACCTGGAACGGATTCACAGCCCCACTGACCTCAGAGCCACCAGTCTCCGCTGCCTTTGTTCTTTCTCTCCCCTGCTTTCATTCATCCATTATTTATGAATTCTGTCTTCCATTCATGTTCGCTCTCTCCCGCACACACACCCATTTACACACACACAAGCACCCAAGTCCACCTATCATCCCTGGGAGGTTCCCCCTCACTCCACACACATCTGCCAGGCAACCTGCCTTCCTCTAGGATCCCCAGTCTCTACTCAGCCTCGGCAGCTCTGCTCACCCAGCCCAGCCTCTGTTCCTTCTGTTATCCCTTCCTGCTCTCACCACCAGAGAACAAGAGCCAAAGGTCAGTTAGGAGGCAGTTGGGCACACGCATGAGCTAGGAGGGCAAACAACAGAGTGCAGTGGATAGAGTATTGAATTCAGTGGGATTTACTTCTGAAGAAAGAGGCATAGGATGACACTTTAACCAGGGCAGGGCAACTTGTGGCCTCGCCATCGGCCATTTGGGCTAGGACTGACAGGGGCTGTAGGCGAAAACATCCTGAGGGCCACAAGTTGCTCTCCAAGGTTCTAAACAAAGAAATACAACTTGCTTTCCTATTTGGTTAGACAAACTGTTTCCTGTCTCCCAAAATGGAAGCCAGTAATTACAAGCTAACCAAATCTTAGCAGTCATGGCCAATATTGGCTAAGTTCATCAAAGGAAGTCCAGTAGCCATAACTGGTAGTTGAGGAGAGAAAGCCCTTGTATTTGTTAGTATATAACCCATTTAGCAAGGCAATGGTTTACAATGTGAGATAACCTGGTGCAAGTCTTGCGATTCACCTGTTTGACAGGGATCAATGAAACAACTGGAAGTTAAGTTAGGGTGCTGAGTATCCAATGCAGAATGGCCGGACTATGGAGGTGACCCTGCATTTTCACTAGACAGGTGATTTCCCTCCCTCCAAGCGGTAGGGAAGGAATCTTCCCCGATCTCCTCCCCTCCCCCTCCCCCCGGGACCATCTCTCAGAGTGCAGATGTAGCAGGCACATCCGCATCAGCTACGGGGGTGGGGGGTGGGGCAGTACGTGATCTCTGGGCTTCAGGGCTCCAAGCTCAGAATCCAGAAATCGAACAATCCTATATTCCCCGGGTGCTGTCTTGGGGACAAAGGATTGCTCCCTTAATTGTTATCACAGTTTTACACATCTAATATTAGCCTGTTGTTTGTAGCTAAACTTTACAATGAATTCCACTTTGATGACTATATTTAAAGCATGAGTGCAAGAAAATGTTTTCTGATTGGATGCATGAACAGCCAAATTCTGTGTTTGGTTGATTTACTTTAATTGGGCTGCAGATGAATCTGAACACTCACATTCAGATGCATCACAGAAGATGCACCATTAAAAGTGTGAACCAAGGAAAAAAGGAAATGAAAAACAATTGAACCGACACAGCGTTTCAAAGACCAAGGAATGTAGTAGGATGGTGTTGCATTCATATAAACACATTATACTTGTGACCCACATTAGAACAAAGTAGCGCAAACGTACAGGCAACATCTGAGCTCTCCCTGGTGAAACCGCATGGTCACACAGCAGGGGAAATATCATTCCCAAGCACTGCTGCTCACGTAGCTACTTATTATCCAAGCAACCCTATAACAAGAGACCTGAAATTGCTGTTTTGTGAAAAAAAGTCCTGCTGCTAAGAAGGTGGCGTGTTTGAATTTAAAAGGTACCCAGCACAGCCAGAGGTTATTTCTGGATCAAAACACTCACACAAGGATGTAAGGATATAACAGGAGAGAATTTAAAAGAAAGTTGTGTTCTGTGGTAAACAACAAAGTCATACCTAAGAAGTGGTAAGTTGGAAGTTAGGAAATGTGAAAATTAAATGATCCCCAAATCCTAGGATGAGCCAATTTAACATTTATTTCCTTTGTAAAGTATTACAGACCAGGGATTAATGTTTTATTAATTGGGTAACAAAGGCTGCAATCCTTTCTTTGCACACTTATTTGGGAGTAAGTCCCATTGGATACAGTGGAACTTACTTCTGAATTAAATTTGTTTAGGACAGAGTAGCACAAGTACATTTTACCTGTATTTTTGCCTGAAGAGAGTACATCTGAATAACCATGCAATAACTATTGTGTTGGGTGGAAGGAACTCTTGACAGCATCAAAGGTCATTAGAAATATGACAAAACACTATGTACAGCAGGTTTCCTGAATGTCTAGATATGAAGGATGGTTCCAATGAAACTAGCAATATAACTGTAGCACTTGTTGCTGCCTAACTATGGTTGTAATTGTTAAATTAATTTAATTTAATTTTGGTCACATTTGGGCCAAAAGCAGAGTCATATTTACAAATAAATACAAATAGATAGATAGATAGATAGATAGATAGATGATAGATAGATAGATAGATAGAATTGTTAGATTGAGAGCTAAATTAAGAGGCTTCCCCCAGCCATGCAATTTTCCCTCTGCCTTTCCATGTTTAGCCTCATCAGTGGGGTGGTGTAATGCCTGCACTGACACATGCTAGGCAGGCATCAAGGGTAGACACGGATGGGCACCTGCCAAGGTCCCACAGCCCAGCAAGGGCCCATTGACTAGTACCCCCTGGAGTTGCTCTTCCTCTTCACCTTTGCAACCTGTCTGTTCACATTACCTACATCTCGCTCTGCTCAGCGGTGGTGAGGAGGAGGAGCAGTGACTGGCTTAATTCAGACGACACTGTAGGCAATGGAGGGGGGAAGAGGCAACCGTCAGTTGCATTGCTTATTGTGTCGTGTGTCAGGTGACACACAATGCACACACAACTGACGGAGCCCTATTGCTTATTACGAGGTCCCGACTTTCAGCCGTGCGACGGGGGAGGGGCAACATGTAGTGTGGAGGGCACTCCAAGAATAACGTACCGTCCGTTGCCTCTTCCCCCTCCGTTGCCTAAAGTGTCGTCCAAACTAAGTCACTGGCTCAATTCAGACGACATATGAGGCAACGGAGGGGGAAATAGCGTACTGACCATGAGTTAGGCAGGCAGAGCTCCCCACACAACATGCTGCAACGCCTGTGCTTGTGCAGCTCGAAATTCCGGCAGCCATCTTGGTTGCTACAGCTGCTCCCTCCCCCTCCCTCAGTCTCCCAGCCATATCCCAGCATGCACCGTGAGTTCTGCCAGCTGTATAGAGCGGCCGGGGGGGGGGGGGGTTTGGCTGCTCCGGCCAGCAGAACTCTATGCCCAAACGGAATAGTCCACAGAGAGGGGGAGGCTGAATTCGAACAACACTTTAAACAACAGGGCTTTTGGCTAAACAACGTGCAAGCCCGTTGTTTCTCTCCGTTGTTTATTTCTCCCGATTAGCATACTGTCAGTTGTGTGTGTTTTGTGTGTTACTCCCCACATGATACAATAAGCAACACAACTGACGATTGTTTCCCCTCCCCTCCGTTGCCTAATATGTGGTCCGAATTTAGCCACTATGTGCTCACTGGCTCTCTGCCTATCAAGCAATCACATGGTACCAATGATGAGAAAGAGGGTGAGGGGCAAGAGCAGCTGGTGACAATGGTGATGAGAAGGTAGACTCAATGAGTGAAGAAGGCCCCATGAGGCTGCCTTGCCCAACCACCCTCAAAAAGATGGAACAGCCACTGAACCAACAGTTAGTTTTTAAATCACAGTTTGAAACTAGGATTGAAGCTAGTTTGTAAAGCTTGGTTAAAGCTGTAAATAGCTTAAGACCTGGCAATGTGGGAGATCAGTTGTCTTGATATAAACCTTTCCGGTTATTAAGGTCAGCAGGAGAGGCCCTTTTGAATAGGCTGACCAGATAAAATCCAGTTCAGGGCTCATGTAACTTTAACAGTTGTAGAAAAAAGGGAATTTCAGCCAGTGTCATTTGTATGCAATTAGTTCCTGGTGAAATTCCCTCTTCATCACAACTGTTAAAGTTGCAGGGGCCCTGCCTTCTGTTTTATATGGTAACTCTAGTATAGTGCCTGCACCTTTAACTGTTGTGATGAAGAGGGAATTTCACCAGGAACTAATTGCATACAAATGACACTGGCTGAAATTCCCTTTTCTCTACAACTGTTAAAGTTACATGAGCCCTGACCTGGATTTTATCTGGTCAGCCTACTTTTGAAGACACCCTCACTTGCAGAGACCTACTTGTCAGGTGCATGAAAAAGAGCTTTCTCCTGTGTTGCTCCCCAAGTCTGGAACACACTCCCTCCTGAGTTATGACTAATCCTCACTCTTTCTGGTGGAAAGAGGACACCCCTACACCCAAAATAAGGAGGCTTGGTTAAGGACCTTGATACTGCTGGTCCTCTATTCTGAGGCTCTTGAACTGGAGCTTGAAAGTGGAAAAGCAATCAAGGACCCAACTACCATAGGGTCCTGTTTATTTTCCCATTCCCCATCAGTTGTAGAAGATTCTGAACTCTTCCTCCATAGAGAAAGACTTCCTTACACATGGGACATAAACAAGAACTAATAGCCCAACCAAGCTAAACTTGCCATTTTCTTTGAACATCAAGCACCAGTGTGGGGAAATAAACACAAAAATATCAGCAGTGTGATCCTACGCATGCCTACTCAGAATTTACTCCCAGGTAAATGGCATAGGATTGCAGCCCAAAGGTGCCATCCTATAGATATATCAGGACTACTTCAGTGGACTGATCAGCTCCATCGAATAATCCCGTGGAGTAGCATGGTCCTGCTTCTTTTCTTGCTCATCATGAATTTTAGCAGGTTGGCCAGCAGGAAGAAATCCTGGGACTGTTCCTTTAAAGACTTGAACACTGCTGGTCCCCAACCCCAATGCTGAGATATTAAAACTTCTGAGTTTTATAGAACTGACTTTTAATAGTGTGTTCACTAAGAAGTTTTTTTTAAAAAAGTCTAAAACAGCAAACTGGAAAGCACTGCTCTGCAATGCTATGCTTACTTCTATTTACTCAGAAGTAAGTCTCTCTGTTCAATGGGGTTTACTCAAAGGTAAGCATGCATCAGATTTTTGTATGACTTGGATGTAAATGCAGTTGAAATCGATGGATTTATTGTTGAGTAAGGGAACAAGCAGATCCATCATTCTCCTTGGGAACGCCTGCTGGATCGTTGGTACCCGAGTTTGCTGAGTAGGTTCATCGTATGGTCCTCCAACTTGGTTTATAAGGATCCTAGGGAAAGCATTGTGTTCTTTTTCTCCCCACCCCATTTCTCCTAAATTAGATGAAACGCCCGTGCAAGGGGTTGACTTTCCGTAATCCCTTAAGTACATCATTTCAGCTTACCAGAATTGCATTCAATTGCATTTGCACAGAAATAATAATTTTAAAAAACATGGGAAAATAAGAATTAGGGAGGGGGGAAGGAACCCAAGTCCCACGTCCATCTCAAAATCCCTGTTAGCCACAACCAATGAACTGTAAGGGAGGAGACAGGGCGGTATGTTAAAGAAGGGAGCCTGCACAGGTGAAAGGATGCAGTGCTGAAATAGCACAACAATGTACACACCTGAAAGTGATCAGGGCTTGATGCGCTGTCGAAATGGAGGTGGATAGTGCAGGGACAACCCGGAGAAAAAAACCTGGTGTGATGGAGCTCTGAGGGTTATATGCTACTCTAGTATGAGAGGCAGTATGCCTATGCACACCAGATGCTGGGGAACATGGACGGGAGGGTGCTGTTGCAGTCATACCCAGCTTATTATGGGTTTCCCGTGGGCAGCTGGTTGGCAACTGTGTGAACAAAATACTGGACTAGATGAACCCCTGGTCTGATCCAGCTCGGTTCCTCTCATGTTTTTAAAGCAACGGGATTTCCTGGCGAATAGCCATCCATGCAGTCGCGTCGCAGCACAATTCTATGCACGTCCTTAGTAAATTCCACTGTTCTAAATATTCCCAGTTAAGTGTGCCCAGAATCACCCACTTAGGGAAAAAGGTTAATTTTGCGCGTCTGCCGTTTTTCCACTGCAACTCCCTCCAGTCCCCAGCCATTCCCTTCCCACTCCGGTGTGTGTGTGTGTGTGGAGCTCCATAACAGAACTGAGTGAAAACAAATGGCGCTCTTTACTAGGACGTGCGCTGTACCGCGACTGAAATGCTGCAGCATAGAACGATTGCCACGAGTTCCTTCTGTCCGACGCAGTGCTAGTTCGAGACAGTAACAGCCCAATACCGAATCAACATTCTTTCCCCCGCCCCGCCTTCTCCGAGATCCGGGGATTCTATTAAGGCAAGGTCAGCCGAGCGTCTGCTCAATGGATCGAGCACTATACAGAGGGGCGAGGAGGCGGGGCAGAGTCTCGCGTCCTTTTGTGACGCAGGCGGATGTTGGGGTTTGAATGCTCCGGCGGTTATTTTGGACTGGACGTGGGCGCTTTACGGAACCAGTCGGTGAGTGGGGGCTTGAATCTACCCACGGGCGACAAAAGCTGTGGCTCGAGCTGCGGGGTGAGGCGGGAGATGGGTGAAGGGGACATAGAGAGCGCGGTGGGGTGGGGGCGGTAGGGTCTTTCTCACGACGCCTCCTCGCTTCTCCGAGGTAGAGTCGCGGGGCAGGTGGGAGGGGCGGTGTTGTGCGAATTCTGCTGGTGACGAGCCGTCTTACCTGCGAGTAAGCCCCGTTGAACTCGCTGGCACTTACTCCCGAGTAGACAAACATAGGGGTAAGGTTTCAAGATTATCGAGGTGGAAGAGGGAGGCGCTGAGGCAGCGTTTAAAAGGAGAGAAGTTACTGAGGGGCAGCCCTCAGACCGTTGCAACAAAGGCAACGAAGAGGTTTTGGGCACCAGAAGGGCTTGACTGACCATTTATACCCTGATCGTATTTGTGTTTACTTGGAAGTAAGTCTGCGTCCAGTGGGGCTTACACCCTATTAAGTGTAGCTAGGGTTACAGATTTAGGCCCTAATCCTGTGCATTCTTACTTGGAAACAAGCCTCACTGGACCTGCTTCTGCGTGTGGCATAGTTTAGTGGTGTTCTATTGGTGGGTCGTGACCCAAAAGTGGCTCATTAGATCAGTCTAGATGAGTGGAGGCAAAGCTGTTGCTGCCATGTTGGGCAATTGTGAAAGTGGGTCCCATATTGCAGGTTGGGAGTCTGAGGTGGGTCTGGGGTCTGGACCTGCTGAAGACTGCTGGTATAGTGGTCCGAGTATTGGAGTAAGGAGGCCTGGATTCAAATCACATCTTGACCATGGGCGTCTACAAGTGACATTTGGACAAATCATTGACTCTCATCCTAACTTACCTCACAGATTTGTTGTGAGGATAAACATGGAGAGGGAGAAGATCGAGCACGCTGCCTTGAGCTCCTTGGAGGAAAGGGCAGGATATAAATATAACAAATAAAACAATAAACATGCATACAATTGCACTGTTCATGACTATCCCACCTGGTTATTCTTATAGCCTTTCAGGCGTGGCAAGACTTTCGGTTTGCTTTAAAGGGCTATTCCTGTGACATTTTTTTCATCATAGTTTGAAATCCCAGGACTAGGAGTTTCCAGTTTTGGTTTTTCTTCTGTTGGGACAAGGCTCTTCTTTTAACAAGCTGTCACTGATATAGATATATATTTCAGCTGATGCTTCCAAGGAAGCTAGGAGATTTTTAAAATTCTGTACTCAGTATCACTTGAACATTGGAAAAGATTATTTGGCCAGATTTATGCCAGTGCTAAATTTATCTTCTCTGGAAAATTGCTGAACATGATGATGATGACAGTAAAAAGAGAAAAAAGGAGTAAGTACTCCAAGGCGTTTTAAATTGTTGTTGTATTTTTAAACTTGTTTTTAACTTGTCTTATTGTGTGAGCCACCCTAATAACTTTTTGTTGTAGAGTTGAATATAAATACCATTAAATAAATAACAATGCTAATTATCACAGAAGGACTGATTGGCTAGTAAAATGTTAGTAAGGGGTCTTTGGACATGAGAGGTTTAATTTTACTGTTTAGGGTTGCTGGAGCATACTTTATACCCTTAGCAAATATCTCTTTTGTGCTTTTACTGCAGGCGGAGACAAAACTGAGCAACTCCTGTATTTTATATTTTTAAAACAAGAATCAGCCATTATTTCTTTGTTCCAAGAGTCCTAGGTTTAACCTTAAGCATATCTGACACCTAGTAGAGTCTGATGGCTCTTTGTAAACCGTCCAGAGAACTTCGACAATAGGATGGTATATAAATGTAATAAATAAATAAGTTTCTGATACTTTCTCCATTCTGTCATAAGACTCTGACCATGCAGACTTCAGGACATTACATCGTCAGCCTTTTTTGTCCTTTCCCTCCTATCCCAACCTGTCTTTTTGTAACACTTTACCTGATGGAGAGATCCATAGATCTTGAAAGCTTCCCCAAAATTTAGTGCATATTTGGTTAATACTAACAAAGATATTGTGAGGCCATGATTTCTTTTCCTTATAGACTAACATAGCTTGCTTTGTTTTTATAGGAAGTAGTTGGAAACTTCTCTGGAAGGATAAGAACTATTTTGGCAAAAAGGCATGCCTTTCTTTCTCCCTTTCACTCCTTACCCAGGGGGAAGGTATCTCTTTGTAAAAAGAAAGCTAAACTGCCTATAGAGGACAGTTCAGATATAGAGAGATGAGCTTTGGAATGCTGAAAGCAACTGCCTTTATCCTCAGAGATCTGATATAGGATCGTTGTGCTTTCCGTGACTGTCAGGCTGTTTATGCTATGCCTCTATTTTCAAAATGTATATTTATAAATCAGATATTACAAAAAGTAACAAGTCTGCAAAGATCTTCCAAGTATCAGAGTATTCCAGAACTGGGGCATCATCACCAGTAAAGGGACTCTAACTCCCAGTTACCCACCTCACCTCTGAAAGTGGCAGCATCCTCAACAAGGCTTGTGATGCAGTTCTGAGAATAGCACATGTCATTCCTTGTGCAGGGGAAGGAGGTGACATGTAGACACTCTTGAGCTTTTATCTCTTTACAGTCAATGTGGTGATGCTCTTGAGTGTTCATTGCTTAAGAAGATGAGGCCTTTATCTCATTTCTGACTCTCCAAATACATGCTGTGGGGGGGGGGGGGGGGGGAATCTCATGGCCAAGCAAATTGCTGGTCATTGTTACTGTGGTAACTGTTTTCCATTTTGACAATAATTCTCTGTAAATTGTAAAAGGGCTAAGTCTTGTCACTTTAATCCACTATCATATACTACACACGTGTGCACATGCTTGTGTTCATAGGCTTATCTCCTCCCCATTTCTATAAACCACATGAAAATCTTAGGTTAAAATGTGTTCCTCTTCCTACCAGGATTTAAGTTATGGTTTTGGGTCCCAAACTAAATGGGTTTCTATGGCATAGTAGTGAGTCCGAAGCACACTTATTAGGAAATGCATTCCACTGATCTCAGTGGGACTTAATTTTGAATAAACATGTTTAGGATTGGGCTAAAAGGCTTTAAGGTGCTCCTAAATTCAGGAATTTATGATCTTTTCAGACCTGCAGAGTATAATACACTCAGTCTGATTGTTGTCGCAGGGAGCTGCCATTCATCTCGGTGAGCATTTCCGCTGAAAACGGAATATGATTTGCTAAACAAATAGCCCAGTGGTTTCCTTTCAAGTGGTAGCATTAGGCTGTCACAGACCACAATGTGAACCTCAGACCCTTTCATATTTAAATTCAAGGCACATACGGTGAACTGAAATGGCATCTGTGAAAGCCCCTGAAGGGCAGGCTGTCTTTGTTGCCTCTTAATAAAAGGGAAAACATGCATCTGAAATTCTGCCTGCTTCCCTCGTTTTGTATGCTTGGAACATTTTATTTAAATCCATCTATTTTGAAAACTGTTTATGGCAGTACAAGCTTGATGTCAACATCAGACTTCGCTTGCTAAGATAAGTTTTGCCTCATCTTATTTTTTTTGTATGGATTTTCGTTGTTTCAACTTTTTTTATTTTCATGACATCAACAAGCTAAAAAACACGTTCTACATAACCAAACAATGACATTTTCCAAGGGTGTGTAAATAAAATTTACTGTTTTCTTTTCATAATTTTCAGCAGCTACAGTGAAGTATAGGTGTCATGTTGCTTTATCTGAAGTCATTACAACATCTCATTTAAAAGCTTATTAAACATAGAAATAAGAGATAGCAGTATGCTAAAACTGTTTTACTAATTAAAAATTAATAAGGGCGCAATCCTATCATATCTGCCCTTGTTACTCGTAAGCCTCTGAACTGCTAGACCTCTCAGCAGCATTCGATAACATCAACCATGGTATCCTTCTTGGTCGCCTTGCTGGGATGGGACTTGGAGGCACTGTTTTACAGTGGCTCCATTCCTTCCTGGAGGGGCTGACCCAGAAGGTGGTGCTGGGGGAATTCAGTTTGACTCCTTGGCTGCTGGCCTGTGGAGTCTCTCAGGGTTCTGTTTTGTCCCCCATGCTATTTAACATATACATGAAACGGTTGGGAGAAGTTGTCCAGAGTTTTGGAGTGCAGTGCCATCAGTACGCTGATGACACCCAACTCTACTACTACTTTCCACCCGATTCCAAGGAAGCTGTTTCAGTGCAAAACTGGTGTCTGTCGGCAGTAATGGACTGGATGAGGGCAAACAAATTGAAGCTTAATCCAGACAAGATAGAGGTGCTCCTGCTCAGTTGAAAGGAAGATCAGGGAATAGGGATTCAGCTTCTGCTGGATGGGGTTACACTCCCCCTGAAGACACGGGTTTGTAGCTTGGGTGTACTCCTGGATTCAGCCCTGAGCCTGGATGCCCAGGTTTCGGCGGTGTCCAGAAGTGCATTTGCACAGTTAAAGCTAGTGCGCCGGCTGCTCCCGTTCCTAGAGATGTTGGACCTGACCACGGTGACACATGCCTTAGTTACATCCTGATTGGATTACTGTAACGCGCTCTACATGGGGCTGCCTTTAAAGAGTGTTCGGAAACTTCAACTGGTTCAAAGAGCTGCAGCCAGATTGTTGACCGGGCTGGGCTATAGGGAGTATACAACTCCCCTGTGAAAACAGTTCCACTGGCTTCCAGGCTGTTTCCAGGCACAATTCAAAGTGCTGGTTATGACCTATAAAGCCCTGTACGGCTCTCGATTCCAGGTTATCTGAAAGACCATAGTATCCCTTGTGAGCCTGCCCATGCTTTAAGATCTTCAGGGGAAGCCCTTCTCTCAGTCCCACCACCATCACAGGCATGCCTAGTGAGAACGCGGGAGAGGGCCTTCTCAGTGGCTGCTCCAGTGCTCTGGAACTCTCTTCCCAGGGAAGCTAGACTGGCTCCTTGATGTGCTTTCAGAGGCAGACAAAAACTTTATTGTTCTGGCAGGCCTTTGGCAAATAATCTGGACCTCTGTCTATGCCTAGGACTTTTAAAATTATCAGTACAGAGTGTTGGTTATAACTTTTAAAGCCCTACATGGTTTGGGTCCAAGTTACCTGCAGGATCGCCTTCTCCCATATAATCCGCCTCGCACTCTCAGGTCCTCTGGGAAGAATTTACTACAGTTGGCCAAGGCTAGGTTGACAACCGTTACCCAGAGGACCTTCTCTTCTGCTGCTCCCAAACTGTGGAACGACCTGCCAGGAGAGATCTACCAACTTACCAGTCTTCTAGAATTTAAGAGAGTTATAAAGACTGATCTTTTCTGGCAGGCCTACCCAGCCGAATTTTAAGATTGGTTGATTTTAATGATGTATTAATTTTTATATGCTTTTAATCAGTTTTATGTATTTTATATTGTCTGTATGATGTTGTTCCCCACCTCAATCCGGAAGGGAGAGGCGGGTAAGAAATAGATATATTATTAATATTATTATATATATTTAAAAAGTTTAGGTATTTTAATATTGGAACATATTTAATATATTTTAAACTTTTGTATATTTCTGTGTATAGGTTTTAACTATATATGTTTTAATTTTGTAAAGCCACCTTGAGGCCCATCATTGGGCAAAAGGCGGGATGCAGATAATAATAATAATAATAATAATAATAATAATAATAATGGAAGTCAAAGAGATATGGCAACAGGAAAAGGTCACAATTATTCCATTTGTCACATCAGTCACCGGCATCACATCAAAAAACTATACGGAAAACCTCCAGAAATTGGGCCTACCAGAATACATCCACACCAACATCCAGGAAGCAGTCATAATTAAAACAAACTTAATCGTCAGGAAATTCCTGAATCAATAAAAGACAGCATGACTTGGCAAAGCCCATCATGTCTGTCTAGACAAACCGCCATGAGCTAGAAATAGATACATTAATAAAAATAATAATAACAACAACAACTCAGAGGCCTGCAAGTATTCAGTGCAGAACAGGAGGCACTGCAAAGGCAGGGCGGGTTTTTAAAAAAAACTAGATAAGACATTGGGGTGAGGGAGATAAGGAGGCTGCAGGGATTGGAGGATTCTTTATAAGACTGCCTCCCCAGTCCCCTCCACACCCCACCCACACCCCACCCACACCCCACCCACAGGAATGCCCCTTTACTTTCTGTCTCTCCAGCTGTGAGGGAGTGGGGAGCTCGGACTCGTAGGTTCAAGGTCAGAGCTCTGCCTCCAACCTCGGATCAAGGAATCTGAACTATCCTATTGCGCTGCTGCCCCAACCTAGGTTTAGGGGCATAGGATTGCTCTGTACGTATACTTTTTTAATGACATGTTGATTGCTTAGCAAGGTCAGGAGGACCTAGTTTACCAAAAATCTGGAAGTCCTCATTTTTCAAAATTATTTTGGATAAATTTTCTAGAACACATAGACAAATATTTTCCATTTGTTAATTGTCAATGCCAGTAGTTTTGTGCAGGAAAAAAAAACCTCTACTAAATTTATTTGGGCTCTATGTATGGTCATAGCCCTTGCATATCCAGTTGTTGAATTTAGGAATGATAGGCTACAATCCTGTATTTGCTTACCTAGGAATAAGTTCCGTTGAACTAATTGTCAGAACATAAGAGCCATGCTGGTTCAGACCAAGGGTCCATCTAGTCCAACATTTTGTACACACAAACCAGCTGCCCACTGAAACCCACAAGCAGGACATGAGTGCACCAGCAGCAGCACCACCGCCCATGTTCACCAGCAATTGGTGTACATAAGCTTATTGGAACTTACTGATTGTAAATTCTGAGAAGTAACTCTAAATGTAAGTTACTTCTGAATGGAACTTGTATAAGATTGTACTGGAAGAGAATCTCCCAAGTTTCTTTTTCTACAAGAGAAATTATTGAATATAATTGAGGTGATTTTCCCCCACCTACGTCTGTATATGTACCTTTTAGATCTTGTTCCTAGATGTATTAAAATTCCATAATCCTTGGTTATTTGTGCAGGAAATTCTACCTGTACAGATGATATCACTGTTGAAGTACTTGGAACGTGTGGATCTTAAAAGTCAGTGGACGTTGGTGGGAAAAGAATATCTTGTTAGTGGCACCAAAAGAGGTAAGGATGATTTAAGATGCAATTTGAAATCAGTCAAAACAAAGCAAAAAGGGATTGTCTTTCTTTGTACTGATGCCTAATTCTGTTGCCCAAAGAAATGGCCCTTGATGCCAGTGTGCTATATAGTCCAAAAGGTTTCTTACTTTTAGCAGTTATAACATGAACTTGTCCAAACATTGAGCTCCATCACACCTACTTTTTTTTCCTGATATGCATCTGTGATTTCGACCTCCGTTTCATTAGCATGTCAAGCGCTGGTCACGTTCACATGCATGTGTTGTTGCGTTATTTCGCCTTGTTTACCTTTTGATTTGCGCCGGCTCACACGACGCTGCTCTTGCCCCACCCCCTTTTCCTTCCCCTTCCAGTTCATTGGTTCTTGTGGGTGATGAACATCGTGATGGACGTGGACGTCTTCCCCCCTTCACTCTGGTTTTGTTGTCTACTGTTTTAACGATTTAGCGTTTGATCGATTAGGCACCGTTTCTACCTTTCAAGGGGGAGAAATAGCAATGAGAGTGGGGTTGGAGCAGTGGAAGTCCGTTGGGGCAACTCAGCACAAGCAAAAAAAAGGAGAGAGGGACTCTCACTGTCAAACTGATCAAAAGAAAGGGCCTAATGAAACAACTAATGAAACAGCACAAGCCTGTTCGTTCAAGCAATTCAGTATGCCCTCTTTCGTCAGCAAGGCCACCCTTCAATGAACATGCCTCCACAAAAACGGGTCGTTCTGACATAGTGCAAGGACAGCAGTACACGGGGACAGAAGAGCGGTTTGATTCCACGTGGAGAAAAAATGCTGCATTTTCCCCGCCCTAGAAAAACACGGAAAATGGAGGGGAAGAGGCGAGACAACTGCAGGACAAGGATGATGTGGTGTGACTGTTGCAGCGCAAAACAGTAAACAAGCTGGTGTGATGGAGCCCACTGAGGTCACCCTTGGAGGCCCTCTTCTGAATGAGGCAGGTAGCAAAGGGCCTTCTTTGTGGCAGAGCCCTGTTTGTGGAATATTACCTCCAGAGACGTTTGCCTGGCATCCACTGTGATGGCTTTCAAATAAAAGGCGAATAATTTATTTTCCTAGGACTGTGTCTTGTGCTGCCTTTATCTGCTATTTGGCAGATATGGTTGGTTGTATGTAGCTTATTTTAATTTGTGAACCTCCCTGGAAACATTTATATTGAAGGGTGACCCATAAATTCTTTTTAAAAACTGCATATATTTTTTCGTATTGTGAATGATAGTGTGGTGCTGTGGCAAAGCATGTGTCAGTTTACCGTTCCCTAATTCAAATATTGCTTCACACAAGTTGCCCAAAGCTTGAGCTCTGCAACGTAGTAGTTCGTGAAGGAGAGCAAATACATCTAGTAATGGTTCCACAGATAAAAGCAGCTCCTGATATGAGGTAGTTAAGCAAGCATAAGTATACAAGCTGTTATGGGAAATCAGACCACAGATTGATTATGATGGTCTCTGAACAGAGTGATGTCAACTCAATTTTGCCTAATTACTGAATTCCTTAAAAAATCGTTATTTTCTCTTCTACTAGGTTAATAAAAAAATTGGGGAGATGTTAGGTTTCATGAGGTTTCCTTGTTTGCCTTTTCTTTTGCTTTTTCAGACAAGAAATGTACACAGTGTCAGCCAAAGTACCTTTAACTGTAATTACCATTCCGAAGTTGAAACAGAACTTCAGTTTTTACATTCTTGATTAATTTTATCAATGGATGCTTTAGAACACTTAGAATCAATTTGCTAATGGTCACCATGTGTAGGCTTGTAAAAGTCCACTAATAGCCAATTTGTGCTTCGTTTGTATTATATTCTGGTGGTGCTATAATCAGCATAATCATCTGTTATTGAAGCTTGAAGCTTACGCCATCTCTAAAATGCTTAAGTTTTGTTTTTAACTATTGGCCTGAACTGAGAGTTCCCATGAGTTGAACTCTGCTGAAAGGATGTTCCCACTAGAGGAAGAGAGAGGAGAGGTGACTTTTGCTGATTGCTCCTTCCCCCTGTGCACCCTGAAATGGTACTCCAGAAGGGGCATTGGCAAAAATCTTCTTTCTCCAGTGGAGGTTCGGCTATTTTTTGGTTCTTTCCCCAAGTGGGAACCCCCCCACCCCCACTTCCATTGGCAGAAGGGACACTCTGCATCCAACCCACTTGTCAGTTTTCTCCAAAGTAGCAATCATGTGGTCCATAACCTGGATTCCATAAATGTGTTATGGACTTGGGTTTTGTACATACGTACTATATTTCTGGACAAGTAGAAATGAATTCTTAATTCCTCCACACTCAATGGTAGACTTGGGATGGTGCAACAAAAGGTATTAGTTCAAATTGATTAGTCCACTTTCCAATTGGCCGAACTAACTGTTCTGATATTTCCTCCTGTTTAAGATGTAAGATTCTAGCTTTCATTCTAGCTACTGAAACACAATTGTATTTGGGAGGAAAATATCAAGCAAAGTAGTATTTATTTCACACTAGGCATAATTTGCTAACTTTTCTTTCTTCACATGGTTATTTTCCAATTGCATGGGTTATAAGTAAGATGTGCAACTTAGATATGATATCTGGTCTTAATTGCTAAGTGACTAATTTTACAGGCTTGGATATTCCAACTCTCCGCATGATATAGGTGATCGGTGAGATATTTATACAGAGGAATACCTTACTTAAACTTATTGGCATATGAGATCTCTTTCTAGAGTGCTTTGATGACAACTATATTACCCCAGAGCAACAGCCTTTGTGACCTAATTGGCCCAAAGCAACAGCCTCTATGATTTATTATCTCTGCTGACTGCTTGCCTATTCAGTTGATATAAGGTTTAAGTCCCCTCTCATCCCCTCCCCACCCCTCCTTCCCTTTTTCTTTGTCTTTTTTTTCTTCTCTTGCCCCTTATAATCTTACCTACCTTTATGAAGACTGACAGTAGGACTCTCAGCTAATTTGCAGAGACAAAATAGCTAACAACCAGGAGCTTATTATCTTCCAGATAATTTTGTACCACCAAAGAGATAATGTATTTGCTTTTCTGAATTTCAAGTTTATTTTAAAATTGTTTATTCCTATCAGTGAGCTGTACTTCTTCAAGTTAATGGAAGACTCCAATAACTACTCATTAAAAACAAACCTGAGACCAGATTTGATATGGCAGTGGAGACTTGCATATCATGAATAGTTAATGCAGTATTTCTTTATCTTCTGTACTTTTAATCTGAAAGAGCGACAATTAAGTAGTTTACTAAATTAGAGATTAGTATCAGCCATGTTTCAACTGATTTTCCCCCCCTCATATTGCACAGTTGGAACGAGAACACTAAGATGAGTGATAACATTATTGGCTGCCTTCAGAACCTGCGTAAGTACTTCTTACATTGTGTGTTTGATGCTTCAGTTCAAAATGCAACTGTTAAACCAGATTCCAGCATGGATTTGGGCAAAAAATATCTCGACATTTAATGTTTCTGTGTTTTTCTTCTTCAAATTCATGTTACAGTGGCTTCAGAAAGTGGATAATTATTCCCTAGCATCATCCATGCCCCAACCCAGTTTAATAATCCTGGTGCTACTATACATGATGGGAGTGTCAATATAACCAACACTTTTTAATTTTTGTGATTAGATTTAGAAATATATGATGATTGACAAAAGTGTGGTCCATTGGCATGCATTGCGGCAGCCATCCCCAACCTGGTGTCCTCCAAATGTTTTGGACTGCAACTCACGTCAGCCCAGCCAGCATCTTCAGAAATGCTGGGAGTTGTAGTCCTCAGGCTCAGGCACCTGGTTGGGGAAGGCGGCATATGATGTCGCCCGTCCCTTTTGATTCTTGATTGACCACATGTGCTTGGTCATTTCCTTGAATGGAAGGCCTGTATGTGCTTCCCATAAAGGGATTCAGCAGCCCTATTCCTCCTGAAGGCTACATATGTAGCCCGCCTAGTGCCAACATTGTTATCTTTTCAGTGCCAGGTCAAAACCTTTCTTTTCTCCCAGGCATTTAACAGCTTAAGTTGAGTTTTTAACAGAGTCTTTGGCTTGGCTTTGGCTTTGGTTTTAAATGTTAGCTGTTTTTATGTTCTATGGTTTAAAATTTTGTATATTGATTTTTAATGTTCAATGTTTATTGTTCAATATTTTAATTTTTGTAAACCGCCCAGAGAGCTTCAGCTATGGGGCTATATATATATATATATAATTGTAGGCTGCTCATATTGGTACAAATGGCATATGTGTCAGAGTCAATGGAGAGTGGATGCATACTATGCTCCAAGTACAAATAGTCATGCAACGTTCTATTTTAAAAGTATCACTTTTAAGGTGAAGAACATGTGGACTGCAGGCGCCGGTCCTCCTCCTCTTCATCTGGCTTTTTCAGCAGTGCAGCACCAAAAAAAGGCCAACTTTCCTTTTCAAGAAAACAAGTTCCAGTTCGCTGATGAATGAGTTCTTGGGGGTGGGGGTGGGGGATGGCCCCTGGATCCCCAGAAGTTGCCCATTCCTGTAGTAGAGAAACCATTTCTCAGTTTTGAATAGATAATATTCAAACGTTAATTTTTTTATGCTACCGTTGCAATCCTACACCAACTTCTCTGGATATGTTCAGTAGATTTAGTATGCTTCAGTTAGTAGCTCTACCATTTTTGTAGTTTGGAAATACCCGTAAAAGTAGAATAAGCATGGTTTTATGTTTAAAATACTCCAATATCAGAATTTGGGCACAGGTTGCAGAATATGGTATTTCAACAGAATGCTTAATCCTCTATATATGACTTAATCGGCTTATCTTGCTCTTATTTACATTCTCAGTTAAGTAGAGTTTGCTTGTGATAAGCACTGGAACAATAGTAAGTGTCATAGTAATTAACGCGTGTGTGTGTGTGTGCGTATTAATTTTAGCCTGCGAATTCTGTCAACGGGCTGATGATTGTCCTGAAAAATATGGGGAAAAGAGGACTTACGAGGACTACAACCTCACTGTTCATTATTACTGTGTGGTAAGTATTTCCTGTTAAACCTTCAAAGTACTAGGTGACTATCAGAAAACTAGTTAACTATAGGAAAGTTCTGGATCAACTGTTTCACAACTCTAAATAATTTGGAATAAAAATGTGATGCCAGACATGCTTTCCTTTTAATTAAGAATTAAAAGTATGCATTCCATGACAATAGGTAAGATCCAACCAGCTTTAATATACCAAAGTCTCATCCACGGATTTAAGAGAGAACCTCTATTTCTTGCCCTCAGTGTTGTGCTTATCACCAGAATCATTTCTCTTAATTGTAATCAATTTTGAATATAGCATTAAAACATAGTTCAGCACTACAAATGCAAAAAAAAAAAAAAAAAGGCTCAGGCTTGCATACTACCTCTCCTCCTCCGGCACAGCCATGAAAAGGAGACCAGAAGCATCCCACTTCCTGTATTAAACAGGCCAGAGTTTATTGTTGTATCTGAACTGGGGGATAATGCTGGTTAGTTTAATCTATGTAGTATGAAATTGTAGTTTATGATCCTGGCTTGTTAACAAAACAGACTTGCTTTTGCTTATTCATTCTTGGCACCCAAAAATTCCATAGCTTGAGGGGCAGAAAGTTAAGATGGCTTCTTTTCCATGTCAGTACAAGGCGGTGATCTTGGATAGCTAGCTCTTGCCAGCTAGCCATCACAAACAAAATGGGAGTGTGGGAACAAAATGGAAGTGAGTAGGTGCTCGATGCCAACAAATACGATGCACAAGTAGAATAAACTCTTTCTTCAGAAAGGAGCTCAAAAAAGAAATGTCCTATAATGTAATTTAAGATTGGCAATAAACATTGGCATTAGTATTGTGGCAAATCAAGTGACTCTTCCACATGTACTCCACCTTGCACCTGCTATAAAATTAGGAAATTCAATTAGATTCCTCCAAGAGAATTCTGGATTAAAATATAGAATTCCAAAGCCCAATACAATTCCATTCAGAGTCTTGGTACAAGAATAATTAAACTTTTCTTATCTTCAAGGCTTCCTAGATGGGAAAAAGAAATGCCAGACTATTAGCAATTGATGATTGGCTCATTGGTGCTCTTTATTGGTAAGAAATGTATCCAAACAATAGGTTAAACCATGTTTTGCAGTTTGGGCACCATGGAGTCAGTGCCCATATTAGATTCATTGTGACATCACCCTTACAAAATCGTAAAAAGAACATAAAAACAGGAAGGTGACTAGATAAGGTAATTAGGATGAACTTCTCAAATTGTAAATACAAAACACATGTTTCAAGAACACATCACAAGACAGAATGGAATCTAAAATATAATTGTTGTGTTACAGGCACACCTGTAATGTTATGTATGTTACACTAATTAGTGTATGTTACACTAATTTATCTCAATAAGAAGTAATAGTTCTTAGACATAAGTTGATTTAAGAATAAGAATGTATTCTTAGGAATCTAGCTTAATAGGATAAAAATAAATGAAGTAAAAGCAAACTAAACATGTTTAATATCCTCCAAAGAGTAAATAAATGAGACTTGAACATGCAACAGTGGCAGCTATCCTTTTGGATCAGCTACCATCTTAGTGAGCTTTAAGCTAACAATTGTTTTTACTCTACTTAGAAGCCATGACTTAAGATGACATTGCATATATCACGTGTTTGAATCTATGCATGTATAAGCTTTGTATTTAGAATTGTTATGCTGATATTTTTATAGGGAAAAAAGACAAATCTTATCTGAAAGTGATTTCTGAAAAAGAAAACTCTGTATGATCTATATATAGAGTAAAGATTTTAATCTTACTTTAAGGTGGCATCTCATCATGTGAGAAATTTAAATATGCCAGAGTAAGGCTGCACTCCTTTCACCTAATTGAAAGTGAGCTCCACTTGACTTAGTTGGACTTGCTCCTGAGGAAATATTTAAGATGCAAATGTCACTAAGTGAAAGGAGAACTAGCTATTCTGAATTAATATTTCTTTATTATTGTATTATCCTCAGTAAATATCCTAGACAATCTATCATAAGTCAAGTTTATCTTCTTATCCAAAGCGCTAAATCCCCCACAAGCGGTGGGTTCCGCTGGCACCTGGGCAACTCTGACTACTGCCCATATATTGTGTTAGTTGTCAGTAAACCATTTGTTTCATCATAGTTAATGTCAAGTGGGATTTGGCAGAGAGGCGAAGACGAAGAAGGTTTTTATGGGTTTTTACCTGAAGACATCCAAAAAGAAATTAATCGAGCTGCAAGATTGGTAAGGCTATATCTCGAATATTGAGTTGTTTCCAAAGACTTGACCAAATATGTCAATACAATATGCTAAAAAAGTAATAATCAAGGGTTTTTTTGCAAATGCTTACTTAATAAAGCTGCTATCTTGCTCTAGTATCATAAGCAGGTATTGAGAAAATTGTTTGGAGAAAGGAATGTATATATAGTTTTGCAGTAACTTTTTATCAATTTTGGTAGTACTGGGGAAAACTACAGAGGATTAAAAAGACAGTTGTAATTAACTAAGCTTTTTTGCTTGAAAGAAAAGCCAAACCACACTTCTCAGATGATCTGTGGGACTAGCTGTGTAAAAATAATTATGCTAATGATTGGTAAGTTAAATTAATGGGAACTCTAAACTTGGTGCTGGAAATGTCCAAAACATGTTGGATATTTCTGTAAGTCAGCACTTCCTCCACCAACAATAGAAATACTTAAGATGTATAGCTGGAGTCATTAGTAAGTCATTGGCATCAATGGCTGATGGGATACTTGTGGGAGGACTGGGGGGGAGAGGGCCGGAGATGAATGAGTCAACTCAGTGTAGACTAATAGTCAACTCAGTGCTGATCCTAATCCACACCACGGTTGATTATTATCATGTTGCGTGAGGAGCAACCCCTAGATAAACAATGGTCAAGTTGATTATTACCCCACCATTGACTATCATGTTGAATGAACGCAGCCTGTAGAGCTTAAAATAAGCATTAACAAAGAAATTGATGAGCAGGTGGCTGGTGTTCTTTAGTTTAGTATATTTAATTGTTTCTTTCTAGAAATGTGCTATCTGTAAAAGAAAAGGTGCTTCAATTGGTTGTGTGGCATCTAGATGCAAACGAAGCTACCACTATCCTTGTGGGATAGAGAGAGGATGCATTTTCCAATTCAGTGGAAATTTTCCGTAAGTTTTTATTCTCAACTCTTTTAGACAAAATACTTTTTTTTATTTTAAAAAACTGCAAATGACAAAGGAACTCCACATTACATTTGGCCAACAAGAAAATGAATTCTTCCTTGCTGTTATAGCTCTTGAATGACATTCTCACTTTCTTTTAGTTCTACCCTACACTTGAATGTTCTCTGACTGAACATTTCATCTGTATTTCACAGTTGTGTCATGTTTTGTCTATTTTGTTTAATAAAACCGTTAGTGCTGGAAGATTTGATTTGTTTAGTGCTTTTATAGTTGACACATCTAGCTCATGCATCACTTGGTGGTTTTGCTCACTTGCTTCTTTTTTAAAAAAGAGATTTCCCCCCTCTGTACCCAAGTTATATATACTTACTTGCTTAGGTGGCCACTACTTCGTGCATATGATGAAATGGATTTCAGCCCACAAAAGCTTTTGTCCAATAGAAATGTTAGTTTTAAGGTGCCATAAGTCTCTTTATTGGTTTGAAACTAATAAAGTTGTGATGTATCGCTCTGAATTTTTTAAAAAATTAACTGAGTAGTATGTTTTTAAAGAGATGTGATTATATATTTAAGGTCATATTGTTGGAAACACCGACCCACTCAAAAACGTCCTTCCAACTCAAAAGGATCATCACAATGTACAATATGTTTGGAGTTGGTTGAACATGCACCATCATACAACATTTTGGCAAGTCCATGCTGTAAAAATGCTTGGTTTCATAGAGACTGTTTGCAGGTATGTCTGAAATGCCATAATAGCAGTGCTCCCTTTTAATACTAAAAAAAAGCATGGAGTAAAATGATGAAATAGACAGTAGTTTAGTTAAATGCAAATGAGACTGCAACAAAATGTTGCATTGTGGAGTACTCCTGTTCAGGATTTGTGTGAGCCAGCTGTGCTCTCTTCTAGGATACTCCATTCCATTTGCCCCTCCCAAAACAGTCAGCATTTTGTAAGAACTGGACATGCTCAGTACTCATTGGGCTGTTTTGTGTGGGGGGGAGGGTGTTAGAAGTTTTTTGGGTTTTTTTAATTGTACTTCTGCAAACCTTGTTCCCCATGGTCGCTGACAGTGGTACCGTTTGAGCTACATAAGGATCCACACTTGGAAAATGTGTCTACTATTATATAAGATATTCAAACAGATAAATTAAATGCTAATTGACATGCTAACGATCAGATGTAGAAAGCTAAAAAGTCCAGCAGATGATATTCAAAGCTTAAGAACAGCAGATCATACATTAAAAGCCGACTGGAATAAACATCTTTACCAGCTATCTAAAAACAGGCAAAGAAGATGCACAGTGGGTGTATAGAAATATAACAAACTTAGTAGCAATTTACACAATAATTGGCACGGGAACAAACTAATTGTTGTGATAGTGCATCACTGGTGTGATTATAGGGTAACATCAGCAAGAAGGTCCCTCTTCCAAGAAGTATTGTACAGCAGCAGCATAGTCGAGGTTAATCCGAGCTGGGACTATATAATCTCAATTTTGCCAGTAAAATGAGATTCAAGGGAGGAACAAGGATAAAAAGGGCATGAATATGAGCCTGTGCAATAACATGTGCTTTGCAAAGTCAGTTCTCTGTTAGAACACCAGGATAGAATTACCAAACTGATCCTGCATTATCAGGTTCTTCCACTGAATATTTGAAGTCAGCATCTTACAGAGCTCTATTTGCAGGCCACACATAGATCTACATTCTGGATATGAACCTTGCATCCAGTTTCATTTTATTCAAGACAGTATTGTCTCACTCTTTAGCCATGACTACTATGCTAAAAGGTAATGGGTATGTGAGGAGAATGTATCTGCATGAGAAGCCTTACAAACTCAGATTTAGTAAGCATTTGTAGAAGTGAAAGGATGCCTCCAACTTTGCAAGCTTGATAATTAAATAATTTGTTATTGGTATAGGTACTAATCTACAGAGACATTCAGTAGTCTGCCTGTCTCTGGAATACTGATCATTCAATTGTCTTTTTCTTTTTGGATCCAGTGTCAAGCTCTGAGTGCAGGGGTGTTTTTTTTCCGATGCCCAGTATGTAATAATAAAGAGAAATTTCAGAATGAAATGTTGAGAATGGGCATCCATATTCCAGAAAAGTAAGTACTTCACAAAATACTGTTCGTATTTTTAAGATTATATTGTACGGTTTTGTGGTTAGTCACTCTGGTTATATATGAGTATTTTAACAAGAAAAGCTAAGCTAGGGAATTCTAACAAATGTTCAAATACTTCCAGAGATGCCTCCTGGGAACTGGAAGAGAATGCATACCAAGACCTTCTTCAGTGTTACCAACACTGTGATGTCAAAAGATGCCTCTGCAAAAATGGAAGAGACTACAATAAGTCTGATAGGTATTAATATATGCAGTTCTTGGAATCAAACATGTTGACTAAATTTGTAGCTTTTTGGAATGTAGCCCTAGTACTGCTTCTATCAATAATTAATTTAAAAACAAAGTAAGTTGGGCATGATGTGGGCCGCATATGGTGCTATACTAAGCCAAAAAAATTGATGACCTTTAACTTCAGTTACGTGGTGAGTTGTTTTGTTTTATGTTTGCAGTAATAAGATGATGACAACGACGACGATGCTAGCTTGTTGGGCATCAAGTGTTACAAGTAAACACTTGATGCCAAACGTAATTTGTTCCAATATAATTTTTATAATGCCAAATTCATAGTATTGCTTAAAATTCCAAATGTCAAGAGGAGAAATGGAGACTCTCCCTCCTGCAGGGCCTTGTGTGAGGCCCTTCTGCTAATCTCTGCCCCCAGAAGGCTAACAGAGAGGAGAATCCCAGTTATCTTGGATCAGTAATCAGAGATAACAGCAGAGATTCCCCTTAGTGCTTTACTCACCGTCCAAATTGGGAGGATGAATGGCACACTAAGTGGTTTGCCTGGCCTGCATCAATAGGGGAAATGTGTGGGGCAGGAGAAGCCAGCCAGACCAAGGTGCTGCCTGGAAGAGCCCTCTTCCAGCCAGGAAAAGCCTGCAGGCAGCAAAGCCAGGGCCCTGATCAAAACACCAGCTGGAAGAGCTCCAACCAGTGCTTTGGCTGGGGACTGGATGACAATGGAGCATTCTGTTCCCCTGCCCAAGATAAACAGGCAAGCATGTATCTGTCCATACACTCAGATCAACATTAGAAGCCCTGGACCATATCCTTCTGCCTTTTGAAATTTAGTGGGTGAGTAGGTAAAACAGGGCCTCCTAATTTTTGGTAGCTTAGCGTTCCCTGGGGAGGCTTCTTCATTATTTGCCTTCTGTCAAATAGTGAAAATGTGGCTTTTCCATAAGGCTTTCAGGGATAACATAGAATGGGCTGGATTCAATACTTGTTTAACTGATGTAAACAGTTCGGTCAGCAGAACTTGCTGGGGGAGATTCCACACACACATTACCACAATCTCCTCTGGAGGGCTGGAAAACCCTCTGGAGCACTTTTTAGGATGGTAAAGAGAGGTGTAGGGGCAGAGAGCAGGATGAAGTCCTGTTAGTAGTGGATGTCTGCTAGCACTACATTGGATTTAACCCATTATCTGTAGGGCTGAGTTACCATTGGGTTAAATTAAAGGTGCTGAGCATGGGGAGGGACACTTTCACAAACAGAACCTTTGGATCCAACCTAACATATTTTTTGCTGCTGTGGATTTTTCTGGCTGTCTTGTCTTTTGTTTCTTTTATTGTGTGTGTATGTATTCTATTATTATTTTGATTATTATTGCTAGCCATCTTGGAAAGTCTTTGCGATAGAAAGGTTGGTCAAAAATATTAAATGCAAAATATTGGTAGTCTTGCCACCCCTGCTTCCCATTTTATTACACAATGTAGCACAACAGATGTATTGCAACTGATGTGACAGTTGTACAACTAACTAGCTATATTGCATTTAACTTATTAAAGGTCTTAATTTAAAATACATTTTGTTTCCTTTTAGCAAATGGGAAATAAAGCGCTGTCAGTATTGTGGTTCCAGTGGAACTCATTTGGCATGTTCCTCAATAACAAGTTGGGAGCAAAATTGGGAATGCATAGAATGTAGAACCATCCTTGCCAAATCAAACGGTATGAAACTACTGTTCATAATATCTGAATTTACTGGCGTTTATTACCGATTTAAGAGACAGATTATATGGATTTCATTATACAGGGAACTGTCAGAAATGGCGAAAGCGTTCTTTGAGTATGTCTGAAAAAACAGATATTGGAGACAGTTTGCTGGAAGATCCATCACCAAAATGCCCTAGACAGTCTCCTGGATCCCATCTTGGTTTTCTCATCAGGTATGTGATTTTTTTTCTTTTCTTTTCCTATTACATGAGAACACAGTGGCCCTGGTGTGCATGTAATTGCAATAAATGGGAAGTTTAAACCATGGATTGTCAGGGCCATGTGGAAGCAAACAAGTGTGCTGCCTCCCACCCACTGGCCACTTTGCATCCAGTTTCTCAAACAACCCAGGAACACCCCAACACCTGCAACTGCAACACTTTAAGGGACAAAAAACCCAGAGTTTGAGCCCATGTTTTACTGTTGGATTAAAACTCTGGGTTGTTGTCCTTCAGTGATCTAGAGTTCTGGGTTGGGGCGATGTATCGAATAACCCAGGAGTGAAGTCATTTCTGGATTGTTTGAGAAACTAGGTGCAAAGTTGTGAGTGGGCAGGAGGCAGTGCACACACTCGTTCCTATTCTAATCCAACTAATTGTGGTTTAAATGAATAGTATAATCAACCGATGGGTAGTTGTGATGTGCTGACTGGATCATGGTCTGTGTTTGCACATAAAGTTAATCCATAATTGAGCATGATGTGCTGGAATGAGCTGCAGCAAGTCTCAGGATTGTTTGTCTCCTGTCTCCTCTCCTCCTTCACAGCTGCTTACACAGTTTGTTGTGTCATTCAGATTGACAAACTGGTTAACAATACCAGTTTTCTCCAACATGATTCCCCCAGGTATTTTGGACTTCAACTCCGATCAACCTCAGCCAGCATGTCAGTGGTCATGGATTCTGGGAATTGTAGTCCAATACAACTGGAGGAAGGCTGACATAAGCTATTTTTAGTTTCAAACAAGCCAACTGCAAACCATAGTTACAGAAGCTGACTTGTTTCAACTAAGAAGCCAGCTTCTGTAACCACAGTTTTGGGTCTGGATTATATGGCAAGCTATGATTGATCAAAAGTGGAAGAAAAAGCTTCCAGATGCTTCTTCATGGGGAGGTGAGAGTGCACAAACCTAAGGCACATTCACATTCTAGTAAACCATGGCTTAGTATGACGTGTGGAACATGGTCATTGCCAAATTATAGCTTGATCCTAAAAATAAAAACTTTCATCCAAGAGCTAAATGGCAAATTCCACACATGCTTCAGAGCCTCCTTGAAGCAGCTCTTCATGCCATCCAATTAGCTGTTCCTCAAGTCAGGAACTTCAGAAGTAGCCTGCAGTTGGGAGTGGGGGGTGGCAGAACTAGCCCTTGCACCATGCCTAAAGAATCTTTGAAGCATGGCCTAAAATAAATACCAGCCTTTAACAAAAAGTACATTTTCATGTCATTTATTTAAGGTCACTGTACAAATCCCATTGATTTCAGTTTAGCTTAGTTATATTCCAGTCCACAGTTCTTAATATGGCAATATCTAGCTACTGGTAGATATTTTGCCTATTATTAACTCTAGAAGTACTCATTTGTAAAAATGTCATTACTGACTACACACTTGTTGTGCCTTCTGTGTTGGAGATAGAAACTTCTGATTGAGGATGGGTCTGACTTTAAAATGTTTTGGGAAAGCATATATATGTATGTATGTATGTATGTATATGTGTGTATATATATATATATATATATATATATATATATGCTTGTATGTGGATATATACATACATTTGCAGTTTTTAATTTTAGAGAGGCACTTTTCTAACTTTCATAAGTGGAAACTAAAATTGTTCTTGTTTTTTTTTCTTCTTCAGGTCCCCAAAGATTATATGCCCCAGTGGCTTTACTCAGTGTTCACAACTGGATCTTCCCTCTTCCAATAATAGATTAATATCCCCATCCCCTTTGATCAGTCCTTCAGTGAGGAATCTGTCACTAAGAAAAACGTACGTTAGTAAACAGCAAGCATTTATATTTTATGATAGATGATTGAGTTTAGACGGAGGGGAACTGGGCTGGTTTCCATATCATATCTCAAACTACTTTGGAATCCCTTCACCTCCATTTCAAAGGCAGTTATGCAGTACTGGGGACTGCTGGGATGGTAGTAACCATGTGTAAAACTTAAACTCATGGAATTAGCTAATCTTTCTGACCATGAAATAGCATTTGGGTCCAAGATCCAGAGGAGAATCTTACTAGAGGAAGGGGTGACATAGTTTTCACTGATTCCCTCTTCAGCCTTCCCACGCTGTTCAAGAGGGATTCCCAGCCCTCTGGAGCAGACCTTCTGAGGGCACAAGGGGCTTTAGGGGCAATCTGTGAAAGTGCCCCCCTCTCTTTCACTGGTGGAAGCGTCCATGGGTGGAACTCCACTCGAGTTGCTCCCACCAGCAGGAGCAAACTCAGAATCCAGCCACTATTGATACTTCAATGGGGAACATGGTATTAAATGTGTCTGAACAGTAAGCCAGCACAAACTATCAGCAATCTTTTGTCTTACTTAATTTCACATTTCGTTGTGGTGAGGAAGAATCCTTATACTTTCACATTTAAAAATTAGTGAAATGTTACAAGTATTAAATAACTTTGCTCATACTGCAAAAATTGTTGGATTTTTAAGCAGTTTAAAATTTCAGTGAACTAATTACTAATACTGATTTATTCTAAAATTTAAGCAACCACAGGTTACATGGCAGATGATTATACAGATTGAGAACTATTGCTGCACATACCTAAATAGATGCTTTGCTAATCAAAGCAATCATTTTATATTGTGTAGGCAACTTGGAGTGCAGAAAAGAGAAGTCTCCAATATTCTGAGGGAACTAAGATCACAAATTAATACCAAACTAACAAGACTGAATATCAATAGACAAAACATCTGGGAAAGTGCCTTAAAGGAATTTCAGAAGCGGAACTTCAATCCTGCCAATACTCTGGAAGTAAAATACATAAACTGCACGACTAAAACAGAGATGGATATCTGTCATTCATCAAAGGAAGATTTTTTTCTATTACTGATGCTTCAGCTTCAGAACTCATCACTCTTTGAAGGCAGTTTATCAAAGAATTTGTCTTTTGAGTCTCAAGGTAAATCTAAACTGCATATATTTGAAATATATTTTGGAGAGGAGTGGCCTTGTTTCTTCCTTCTCCAATGAATTCAGGGCAGTGTACATGTGGTACTCCATTTTATCCCCAGAGCATCCCTATCAACTACAACACACTAGCATTGGTCTTTAGAGAAAAGTAAATATGTCCATTCATAGAAGAAAATTTAACACTTCTATTTGATACAGTTGATATTGGAGTGCCTGGCTACCAAGCCAAACGTTTTATAGTAGTGGTGCATAGAATAACTCCCAAGCTTTCAAGAACAGCTTTTCATGTTGGTGGAGATGGGATAGTACAGTAGGAAAAGATGCCAGTGAAGTGTTGTGCTGTAGCAGAAACTTCCCACACAGTCTTTTAATAGCCCATCAATACATAATTAGGTTGAGGAATTTGCTACCACAAGATGTCATAGCTTAGAAAAGTGGCTTTAGAATAGAATTAAACAAATTCATGGAAGACTGGTATTTCGATGGCTATTTACCATAATAACTAAATGGAACCTCCATGTTCAGAGGTAGGATGCTTCTGAGCATCAGATGCTGAGAATAAATGGGGCGCAGGGGCACTTGGCTTCATGTCCTCCTTGTCAGCTTCCAGTAGTATGTGGCTGGTGGCCTTTGAATAGTGGACTGGATGGTCCTTTGGTCAGATCAATTGGGCCTCATCCTAATAGTTTTTTTATTTGTATTTGCAGCTCTTAAAGATAACTTATACTATGAAGCTGGCAAAATGATTGCAGTTTCTCTGGTTCATGGAGGCCCATCTCCTAGCTTCTTCTCTAAAACCTTGTTTAATTGCCTCGTGTATGGCACTGAGAATGTGAAAGCAACTGTAGAAGATGTTACAGATGTGGATGTTTTGCGAACAATAGAGAAGGTAAGTTTCTGTACCCCTATGTAGCACTCTAGGGGTGGGTCTTGAGTAAGTAGTAGTTTCTGTATTCTAACATCTTGTGTTTAAAATAAAGTTGATTGTTGAAGGCATTTTGCCCTTTAGAAATGAACTGATGGAATCACATACATACCAACTTATTGGCCACCCAAAGGTGATCAGACGTAAGATCCAAAACAAGTAGGAAATAGAAAGTTCATTTATTCAGCAAATAAAATAATTGATGTTTGTTCCCTTCTCTAGATAAAATCTGCAGCAACTCCAAGCTTAGAATCAGCAACAAATGATTTCTCTGAATATCTCGCTACTGTTGGATGTTTGAAACCAGTAACAGCTCTATGTGATAAGGATATGTTGGTGAATGAAATATTAAATTACCATATCATCAAGAGAACTCTTTTACCTTTTGAAAGGTTTGTTTGCTGTAAAAACCCATTAGTATGCCTTCTTCATTTTATAGTCTAGAACAATTTCACCACTTCACATTGTATAACTGATGTTACAATTTACATGTTATGTTCCATGTGTTACAAAGTTCCATGTGTTACAAATCCAGTGGTGGATTTTACCAGACTGCTTTCTCCTCTAATTTATTCGTTTTGAAGATATAAAACTGAAATACAATGTTGCATGAAACAGTATACTACTATCTACTATTCAAAAACGCTTAAGGAAGATTTCAAACTGTGTTGAATAACTGAGTTGTTGGATGAGCACCTAAAATATAGTTTCATCTGTGACAGTGTCAACAGTCTACAAGAAGCAGCCCAAGGGAGGGGACTCTCATTGTTGTGAGTAGCTTCCAGGAGAATTTTCAATAAATTTGAAAAACTATAATTAGAAATTGCAGGAGTCAGTAGTATCTTCAGCAAGGGTATTCTGGCTAGCTCCTGTAGCTCATCCAAACACAGGAATGTGTCAGTAAAATGAATTTTAATCATTCCAGCAAATGCAGGAATGAATTCTTGCCTTTAGAAAGTTAAAGAAGTATTTATGATATGAAAAGAAAGTTTGATAGCATCTATGAAGAAAGTGAGTTTTATTTTTTAAAAGAAAAAGCACTTAATACTTCCTTGGTTTCTGTGCATCTTTTTCCCAGCTTTAGGCAAGGTTTGAAAACGCTTGGTGTTTTGGAAAAAATGCAGATAAATCCAGATGCATTTTGTAGCATATTATGTCACAAGCCTGAGAAACTTTCAGCGAAACTTCTTGGTGATCTCTTCACAATCCACTGTTTACCAGGAGCAGACAAAGCCAGAAGTCTCGATTTCTGGATGGGTTACTTGCAGGAGACAGATAGTAAGTAAAAAGGACATTCACCTGGTTCACTAAATCTGAACTGGAAAATTGGAATGTATGTTCTCTGATCTGACAAATAGGCTACACTGTGTAGTTCATTTCACTTGCCCCTCCTCTCCCTGTAGTCTGCCGGGCCAGGCAGGTTTCCTTGCTTCCTTTGCAATGGAAACCATATCCTGCCATCCCTTGCCGTGGTGCTACATCAGCAGCCTATTCTGATCGGTTCCCTGACACCTTCTACCTCTGCCAGCTACCCTCATTCTCAATCTTGCATCGCCCCAATTTCCAAGGCCTTCCTTCCTGCTCCTACCCAATCCTTCCCACCTGCTACCCTGATTTCCAAGCATCTGCAGGTTCCCATTTCCTTGTTCATGTACAACAAAAAGGAGGCTCTAACTCCTTGAGAGTTTGCAGAAATGAGATGAAATGTAATACATAGGTTCCCCTTATGAGGAGCCACCATATGCACTACTGGATAAATGCGCGACTTTGCTTTTTTGTGGAAGGTGAGGATTTAATCACATGTGAAACAACCCATTTGCTTCCCTTCCAATTCCTATCCCCTATTCCTTACCTGCTGCCCAAAATTCCAAAACTTTTCTTACTTAGAATTCCAAGTGAAGATTTATCCACACCTGAACCATTTGGGAATAGTGTGGGCGGGTGGATCTGATTTAGAGCTGGAGATACAGCTGAATATGGCAGGAAAACAAATTTGCTCAAGGTCACTCCACCAATTAGACACATGTGCAAGTGAAAGCAACTTTGCACCTTTGCAGAGTGCATCACCGAAGGTAAAGGGAGGGAGTCGTCAGGTGGCAAATGGGTTAGAGCGCCAGCAGCAGGCACAATCTGTTGCTAGGCAGATCTTGGGAACAGATCACTCGAGAGGAGCAGAATGACAGCATTGGTTTTTGGCTGCTCTTGCCAAGCGGCTCTGTAGGCGATAGCCGTAACTCACGCTGGCGTGCAGGATGACACGCTAACCCACCGTAGGTAAAACAATCCTACTGCAGGCTATGGGTTCTCAGGGTGTGTTATTTGGGGGAAACAACCCACTATTGGGGGTGAGGAAAGCAGTTAACAGGCAACATGCTAACCCATCATGTGTTGCTCTGGAAAATAAACCATCATTGACTGCATGTTGTGCGAACCCAATCTCTGATTCATGCAGGCAATTTATTATTGTGGCTCACCTTTACCTTCCTGAATATTGTGGAATCTCTTGTATAATCTCTTTACAGTTAATCAAAATTCTTCATATTTCTTGGTCTAGGTGGTGAATCAGCTGTAACTCTGGAGGACATCTTAGTGTTTGCAACTGGCATACGCAATATTCCACCCATTGGCTTTGATCCTGAGCCTTCAGTTAAGTTTCTGTGTATAAAATACCCCATCAGAAAGAGACACCTTAACTGTTTAGAGCTTCCAATAACCAAGTCTTATGAGAAGTTCAAAACAATTCTGGATTTCGCCATCAGAAGTACTCTACGAGTAGAATCAGAAGTGCATTAGTCACTACAATGGACATTGAAATTTGGATGATGAAGCACATAAGAAGCTTGCCAGCTGCTACCAGATAACACACATTCATCCGCAAAGGCTTAAAATTTGATTGTGGAAATTGTTTAATTTCAGTCTTGCATTTTGAACTTTGTTTCAAAATGGTGAGCAAACAAAGCTTTTAAAACAGTTTTGCATTATTTGTATTTCTTGCAGCACTTGGCCTTAATCTTATTCTTTGCCCTACTTCATAAGATACACCAGCAAGTGACTAGATATCTACTAGTGTACTGTATCCTCCATTTTATATTAAGCAATTAATTAGAATTCACATTTTATGGCAAATAAGTTCAGGAATCTTTTCCAATTTGATTGTAATGGTCTAAATTCAACATATCGTTACTGGAAGAAATTGCTGTGCTAGCAGAGTTCAGCTGCCTTTTCCCATTGCACAAGTGCTAGCGGACTACTTTGTAAGCCTAAGATCTGCAAGCGGTTGCGCAAGCAGAACTGCAGTTGGATTTCTCCCCTTGTGCATAGTTTGGAACTTGGTTTCCCCTAGTGCAACATGATTTGTTGTAGTGGAATGACACCATTGGTTGCAACCCAAAATATGCAGGAAATTGTGTTTTTGTATTAAGTTTTGACTGGTTGATGTGGTACCCTGAGATGAGAATATAGTATTTTACATACTAAATGAATTTCAAGTAAGTATTCTAGCTATTACTTATGAACAAGGAATAAGGAAGCTAAACACATTACCTCATTTTTTATTTGGGGGGAGGGGCAAATATATTTTAAAGAGCTTTATAATGTTCAGTTTGGCTGAGGTGTGATATCCCAGCTACTCTATAGTTATGTTTCCGTTCTACAACTATTCCAGACTTTATATACTGTTTTTAAATATGAAAGGGTTAGAAAAAATATACTATTGTGTAAAAGAATTTGCAGTTCAGAGAAAATATATGTGAAGTCAAACGTTAATTAAACCAATTTCATGGTCCAGTCCAAATGCTCGGCAACTGTAAATAAGTTTTAGGAGTTGCACTCCAGGTTATCTGTATTGAAACTATTCTCGTTCATCTTCAGTATTACTGATGGAAGAGGGCAAAAATTAATTAGCATTATGTTTGCACCAATTGTATATTCAGAACTACCAAGTTTAGAGATTCCATTATTTAGTCAATGCTTTATTTGAAAGCTTGTGCACTTAATTTCATTTTAAAATTTTCTCTGGCTTTGGATACATTGTAGATACACCATATAGAATATTAAACTTTCTAATCTAGGTGATAGAATAATTTACCTGTTTACCATATCTCAGGTTTTAGACAAAATTATATAAAATACATGGCAATGGCTTGGATCCAAAGTAACATGAGGTTGCTTCTGCTCAGGATGGGGGATCTTCTTCTTCTCCCCTTTTGTCAACAGCTCTGCTTCTCATGTAAGTTCCTTCACAGTGGTTGAGATACCTTCTAGCACAACTTTTTGGTGACGTGGGTGAGCAACCACAGAATATGATTGCACTCTATTAAACACAGTGACTTGGATCTCTGCCTGCCAGGTGTATGTGCAAACAAACTGCTGGGCTTGTCCATACATTTCTGTCCTAAGTCACATGAACTTTTGCAAACACAGAGTAGCGTGTGAGGAATTGTGGCCACAAAATCTCAACAGGAGATGTTGGGCTAGTCCATCTTACACATCACGATGTACAATTTCCAGAAGTTTTGAAGTTATGGAGGGAAATCATATCAAACCTAAATATATGTTACCAGTCTAAGAACTTAAAAGATAGAATTTATAACTTAGCATATAAAACTGAACTACTTGGCAAATGTATGAAATTTGCAGAGTAGTCCTCTGCATTTTTACTTAGAAGTAAAACCTACTCTGTTTAGTGGAGCTTATTCCTAGGCAAGCACACATAATGTGCCCATCAGATGAGGTGAAAAACACAACCACAATAGAGGGGCCAGGTCAAAAGGACAGCAGGTGCAGGATACTGGCTTCTAGTAACTCCAAACTAGACCAAAGGTCACTAGAAGATGGCAAGCAACAATTTCACAAGTAATGTTATTTATTTAAAGCAATTTTACCCTTCCTCAGTCTCTCAGCTGCAGCCTGGTGGAATAGCTGCTGTTAGGTAACAGCAGAGGGATGAGCATGATGGAGTTGGAAAAGCCCTGAATTCTCCTCTCATTCAGCACCCAAGGTACAGAAATGTACCTTGGATTTTAGTATTGTGGATGTTTACAGTATATACTCAGGAATTTTAATTCTCTACTGCTTTAGATCATTGTACATAAAAATTTCATACTACACATTTTAAGTAAAATTTGCCTAATTCCAAAAGGAAATGATACATAAAAGTGGGTTGTTTCCAATTTAACCCTAAATCTCTTAATGTTTCCATTGGAAAAATTGAAAAAAAATCTGGGACTTGTGGGAGGGGGTTCTAGGCCGTCACATCAGTAGTTGCACTCTGCTTTGAAGATGCTGCAAGTTCCTAAAGTGCAACATGACACAAACATGCTCCATCCCTCTTCTGTAAGCTGGAGAGGGGGCTGCAGTAAGTAATGCAGTGCTGCTAAGTCCTTGCAGCATCTCTCCAAGGTCACTATTACATTAGAAAACAGCTTTCTTCCCCCACTGGAAGATGAGCACAGTTCTGGCAATCACAAATTTTGCTGGCTACCAAACCACTGACTTGGAGAAAATGTTTCAAGCTCCTATAAACTTAAAAAGATATTAATTTATCATTTTGGTATTTTCTTTTCCAGTCTCCATTCTGTTTTATTAAAATCTCTGTGTGTTTAATTTACTCTTCACAACTGACTCATACTGATGATCTGTGACTATGCAAGTGTCTCATAAGGATAAGTTATTTTCTACACACCACTGACTTAACTATTGTGGATCGGTTAACCCAATGCATGTTACACTCCCATGTTTAATGGTAATTAATAGGAGTATTGTGCCAATCCATAATTACTTTTTAAAGAAAAGTTTAAGCTAAATTTGCATTCAGAATTTTGGAGAAATTCACATGCGTATTTTAAAGTATTTAATAGTTTGTGATTCCAGTGCCCACTTTAGGCTTTTTGTCTTTTTATTCCTTCATAGATTATGGAAGTTCTACTTAAAAGTATCTATACTGTAACAAAATCAATTTCAGTGCAGTTAATGCTCCAGTTGCAAATTTCTACTTAATTTTTAAAATATTTGTACAAAAAAAGGATGCAAGACAAGCTGATAAAATGGTTATAAAAATAGAGCCTATCAATTAAATCCAAAAATACTTTTTAAAAGATGTTGAAAAGACATTGTTATAAAAATTCTTACTCATTTGTTAAATTTTAACTATGGACATTGTTTACAGTGTTGGTCAGCTTGGTGTTATATGAGAAGAATGTTTTTTACTTCAACCAGCAGCTCTTAAAAGCTTGAGTAGTTTCACAGTATCATCTAAAATCTATAGCGAAGGTCCAAAAAGCTTCTTTAGGCATGATAAAAGGCATGTTCTACTCTTCTCTGAATAGCAAATCCCCATACTCTAACACAGTCTACTTTTGAAAGTTCCTTTCAGTTCAAAATTGATTTGCCATGAAGAATGGTAAGTAGCTGTCTGAGAAACACAGGGTCCTGGCCATGTTTTTTTTTTTTTTGGGGGGGGGGGGGAGTACAGACTATGCTTCAATTCATTCCTTGCTGGCCCCAATGGAAAACAAGCACTATAAATCATTACCGTCAAACTCTAACCTTATGTATTTTATCATGTTGTTGTTCCCCGCCTCGATCTAGACGGAGAGGCGGGTAAGAAATAAATCATTATTATTATTATTATTATTATTATTACATTATACATTTGCTTTACTATGGCAGCACAAAAAGGTTTTGTTCCATAATCTTGGATCAGGCTAGAGTTGGTTGTTGGACATCCCATCCCTTCAAAGTTTCTTGTTCAAAAATACGGCTGTAAGGTATTTTTCAGTGAAATAAGAGTGTATGTCATTCCTCACCTGTAACATTGTAACTCCCCAAGTAAAACGTGGTGGCGATCCAACAAAGGCAGCCACCACTGCAAAAAATGTTGATGGCAGTTTTGTGTCATTGGTGAAGCTGTTTTTTTTTTCTCATGACACCCATTCTTTGCACCTTGCATGTGATTCTATGACCTGTCAACTCTGCATAGCAATTTGTTGCATTGGACCATTAGAAATAAACAATATTGCATTAAATCATCTCTGTCTTAAAGCATATGTGCACAAAATGTGAGCATTTTATGTTGTAGTTGTGATTACTGGAATTTGTTATTTGCTAGACTTTGTAATTACATTTACTGATTATACTAGAGAAAATAGGAAAAGCTGAAGATTAATAGGGGCTTGCATACATGTGTCAATTCAGGGCAACAGTATTCCTTATGGCAGCTCAGGTACTTGAAGGAGACTTCATTGGATGCTTTTATCAAAGTATACAAAAGTTCACTGATTTTTGTTCTGATATAAGCAATGATTTGGATAATAAGGGAAAATCAACTAGTTACGAAAACTGAAATTTATTGGCAGGAGAAATAAAGTATTTAGCATTACGTAACAGTAGCGTGAATTATGAAGTTTGCATATATAGTTACATGTTTGTAAATATTCTAAGTCTTTGTGTTAAAACCATTACCTTTATTTCCTGAATCTTGATGTAGCTTCTAGTGTCTATTGTTTGCTCTTATGTTACTTGTAGCAATATATTATGGGAGAGCTGTCATGTATATGTATATATAAAGTGCAATAAATCAAGGATTAGTTAACAGTATTAAATATATATGCATTCAACTGCGGTTGGACTTGTTTATTGAAAGGATGTAATGAGTAAAGTGAGTTTTGGTGTAATACTGGTATTTTATCTAGGACACTTGATAACAGATGAGAGTCATCTTACAATGTTAGTACCCACACTTGGGTCATTTATTTAGTTTGCTAAATCAGTATATATCGTAGGTTAGCAAATGCCAGAAGAATATTGTTTGTTTTGTTTTTACCAGAATTCACAAAAGAAATACATCTATTTTATTGGTCAAAAAACAGTAGGAAATATTTTTAGACTTGACCTTAAATTCCTTGAGGAACTCATATTAGTAAAATAACATGAATTACATGAATAGCTTTCCCACCATGCTAACAACAGCCAGCCCAATGCCCTGTAAAAGTAGAGGATGAAGGTAATGGCTATTCCCCAGGTACACAGAATCTTCATGGTCCTAGGCACAGGTAGAGAGCCTCTCTCAGTCTGAGAGCCAAATTCCATTTCAGAGAAGCTTTGGGGGGCTGCAGGCAAAAGTGGTTTTAGAATGGGGAAGAAATGCACAAACGCTAGGAAACCATGAAATGATTGGTGGTGGGTGGAAAGGGGGATGGGGCCATCTGTGGAACTTAAACAGGGTTGATTGGGCTTCTGACCCTTAAATTTACTAACCCTGGTTTAGGATCTTCCAGGCTGCCTGAAATATAACCACAGAATTCTCTCCTTATGAAAACAAAAGCATATAGATGACTCCTGATGGGTCAGATAAAATGAAATAGGCTTTGTTAATGCATTGCATTATAAATGAATAGTTTCTGGCATGTGTTTAGATCATTTGGGATTCATGTCACCTTTCAGACTGCATACTTAAAATTGTTTCTTCTAAATGTATGTATACAACTGGCTGAAAACAATGTTAACTAAATACTTTTGATTTAGCATCCCCTTGAACAAGAAATGTACACATCCTATGGTAACCAAGTTCAAAAGCTGAAAAGCATCTTTCCCAGCCATCTGAGTTATTCCTATTAGTAAGAACTAAGATGTTGGAAGTATATTCATAATTGGTAATTATTAATTTCACCAAGTATATAACAGTCAATATTCTGTAATCTAATCTTCATTTCTCTGACATCACTGTTTACAATATCCCCATTGCTTTTAGCAACATAGCACTTCTATGGACGGAGGTGACAAATACCTCTGCGTTGTCATGGACAGACCATTTTCTGGTCAGGGTTAGTATCATGGCTACCACCCGCCCCTGCAGAGGTGACAGACCTATTAAGATGATCCGCCCTCGACGGCTGATGGATACTCGTGGATTCCAGAAAGCTTTAGAGGGTTCTATGGCTGGTATTGTCGACGATGCTGTAGAAGCCTTGATCAATAGATGGAATCAAGACCTAACTAGGGCTATCGACACGATCGCCCCCAAACGTCCTCTCCGACCCACTTCTAACCAGGCACCCTGGTATACTGAAGATCTCGGAGTTGAAGCGGGAAGGACGATGACTGAAGCGCCGATGGCGGAAAACTCGACTTATATCCAACAAGACACGACATTGAGAACACCCTTCTGTTTTGTACTAATTAATCCAGAATAATTACCTATAATCGATCTGCTAGTCCTTAAGGAAGGTGTGGGGAACCTGTATCCTCCCATCAACCACCGCCACCATGGCCAATAGTCAGGGATGATGGGAGTTTAGTCCAACATCTGGAGTGCCACAGGTTACACACCCCTGACTTATGGTATCATGAGGTTGTTATAAGGTCCTCCAAATATCTGAACTGCATCTTCACCACTGGCTATGCTGGCTAGAGATGATGGGAACTGCAATCCAACAACAGTCCACAACTTGCCCACCTAGAAATTCTGTGATGCTGGTCAGTAAAACAGATCAGGAAATTGCCGCTTTCAGCATAAGAATGCATTGGAGGAAAAGGACAACGGACCAATAATATTTTCTGCTTCACAATAAAAATTGCATACTTATTTAACAGCTATTTTAACTTCTGAAGCAAGCTTTACTAGTCCCCTGAAAGCAATCTGGGGGCATGAATTATCCCGCCGTGATAGGCTCCCCCCCTCAAACCCTGTCTTTTGAATGCACGTATGAGTGTGAATACTGAAATAAGGGGGCAGGAGCCATGCCAATTAACCCAGAATCAAAACTTAGATGTGGACATGGTGCCAATCTGATGTGGTTTCTCAATGGGTCGCTCAGATGGTAATGCGGGCTATACGCGGTTCCGACCAACACAACGAATCGGCGGCCAACAGGTCACGTCTCCCCGGGGGCGTTTCGCTTGGGCAGTGGGAGAACCGGATGAAACGGCACCAAATCCTTAGCTCGCTGTTCCTCGAGAAGCCGAGAGCTAGCCCCACAACGTCCACCAGTCCGTCCACCAGGGGAACCGTCTCAGCGGCGCGGCGGCAGTGCCGGCGCCGGCCCTGACTGGTCGCGCTGGAGATGAGGAAGCCGAGGAGGCTCCGCCTGCCGCGCCGCCTCTCGCTCTCCAAAGCAGAGAGGAGCAGCCCGGTCGGGGCGCCACGTCTGCCGACTGGTGATGGTGCGGCGGTGAAGGGAACGGAGTTGACTTGCAGGGCAGAGTAAAGATGGCGGCCAGCATCCGGGAGAAGCAGACGGGTGAGTTGCCCCCTTTTCTCCCGCTTACGGGCTGAGCGGCCTCAGGCCTTGTTCTTCAGGAGCCTCTGGGCCGGAGCAGCCTCAGCGGGAAAGCTTGGCAGGATCTGGCTTACCCCGTGGCGAAAGAAGGGAGCATTTGTGGCCTGCTCCTTTCTCTAGCTGGTGCTGGGCGGCGGAGCCCCTTTCCTGTGCTCCCAACTCAAGTCCGTGCCTTTGGGTCTGTGAGAGGACGGTTTCCTTCTCTTGTCTCGTTGACCCGCTTCTGAGGGAGCGCAGTTCTCCGTTCCTGGGGCCCTCTTCCCATGGGGACCACGGCGCTGTAATTACTGTGGGGTTTATCCGTTTACGATCGTTCTCTATCTGGTTTGTTGTTGTTTGCGTTTTCTTTTTGAGCTGGTTTTTGCTGCTCCTTTCTTATAATCCTCTGATGATTTTACTGCAGAGTTTGAGCTGAAAAATCAGTTGGTACAAAACGACACACACAAACGCAGGGAACTGTGTCACCATTTAATGGAAACAGACCTGGAGGGATTTAATTTATAGAATTTATCCCAAAGCGAAAAAAAAACATTTAAAGCAGAGTCATGGTTTGCTAATTGTTTAAACTGGCCAGATCCATCATTGGCCTATTTATGTCTATCAGGTTATAAAGTGGTGTTTGGCATTAGATGAATAAATGCTTTATAAGAAAATGTCAATACTGTAGATGCTTCCAGATGGAGGGCTCCTAACACTACCAGTTAGAAGCCATTGTGCTGCTATTCCATATTTTCCCCCTTAACAGGTTTTCTGCAGTAATATGGAAAAAGCAGGAGTAAAGCATGGGTGGAAGACAATATTGTCTGGACCTCCCATAAAGTTCCATGAATGAGACAGGGTGCTGGCATGATAAAGGCCTTATCTGGAAGCAACCCATCATAAATAGAAAGTGTAAGGTAGGGGTGGGCAGCTTGTGACCCTCCAGATGTTTTGGCCTACACCTCCCCATCTGTCCCTCACTATTGGCTGTGCTGGCAAGAACTGGTGTGAGTTGTAGGCCAAAACATCTGGAGGGCCACAAGTTGCCCTGTATGATTTACCTGAGTCAAAGTTTTTTTTTCCTTTTCAACCTATATTTAAGCCAATTAATACCCATAGTTGCTGCTGCTGTCATTATAGTTTGGGGGCATTTGTCTATAATTTTAATTGCTCTCATGTTATAACCCCACTCTCCTAGTTGAAGCACAATCCTATGCACTAACTGTTGCCAGCAGTTTTGCCCATTTTATGTTGTCTGTAGTATGCCACAAAGGTACCGAATTACTAAAGTGTTTTGTATCAAAAGTGTCTTTATTAGTAAGGACAAAGTTTCTCAAGACAAATGATATGTCTCAAGAAAATAGTGACACATACTATATGAAATCTTCACATAATGACAATGTCAAAAATGCTATCAGTCACTGTCTCGGTTTAGAAGTAGAATCCATGTGAGTTTCCATTCCTCCCCCCTTCCATGTTTATTACAGTTTTGGCCCAGGTATGTCACAGAGAAAATGGGAAGTCATCATCTGTTCAGACACATCAGTGTATATGTGAAGTTAACAGAATTTGCACCAGTGTGCATCACTTTACACTAACCTGTATTGAATTTCCTTTGCCATTTTCTTCCTTTTCACTCAGTTTGGAGAGATCATTTTGCAGCTTTTCATGGTCTGCTCATATTTTCAGCAACTGGATAATTTGGTATCCTCTGCAAACCTACTTTATAATAATAATATAATAATAATAATAATATTTATTTGTAACCCTCCTCTCCCTCTGGATCGAGGCGGGGAACAGCAACAATATAAACATAAAAATCACAACAGTTAAAATTTTAAAAAAGCAAGAGAACAATACAACTTTATTGCACATCCTTCAGTATAGAACAATTATGGATAAGTTAAATAGTGGTAGTCACATTGCAGATCCTTGGGAGACCCCACTGTTTAATGCTTTGCATTGTGAAAACTCAGTTTATCCATACTGTCTGCTTTCCTGCTCTCTAATCAGTTACCAATCTGTAAAAGAATCCGTCCTCTTATCACAAGAGTGCTAAGTTTATTCAGAAGCCTCTTGTGAGGGCCTTTATCAAAAGTATTTTGAAAGTCCAAGGTGCTTCTAGATGGAGGACTTCTATCGCTAACAATCAAAAAGCATTGTTCATCTCTTCCATCTTTTACAGATTTGTTGTGGTTAAAAAGAAAAGATAGGAGTTGTGGGAAAACAAACTGAACAATGTCTCACATTAAACCCCCCCCCCCCGTGCAAAATTCCATGAATGATGCCGTGCAATTGCACAATATACGGCTCGTTTAGAAGCACCTCGAATATATAATAACAAGATCACCCTATTGGGATTACAATCACATGGAGGAAATTCCCCAATAGAGTTCCTAACTGTGTGTTCATTTGCACTCTTAAAAGAATTCAGTAATATTCTTCAAGAGTTTCAAAATGAGGCAGGACTCCCCTTTGCAGAAGCCATGCTGATTATTCTTCAGCAAGGTTTGTTCTTCTGCATGTTTAATTATTCTAATTTAATCATGCTTTCCATCAATTTACAAGAGAGAGAAGTTAGGTTGGTGGGTCTGTGATCTCCTGACTCCCCCACCCTTTTAAAATGTTGGTGTTAAATTCGCTATCAGTTGTATGACTAGGGGAAAATTATACATGCTATCAGTCCATTTGATTCTCAAGGAAATTTTCTAAGAATACTTCAAATAAAATTAATGATAACTTTGCAATATGTTATTGGAAGACCAAAGATGTGAAGGCCTAGGGAAAGAAATCCTCCCCAGTCTTTCCAGACCTTCACATCTCTATGAAGACCATGAGAAGATATAATGTTCATTTTGCAGGTATTTCCCCCATATAAATAAAGTAAGGGAAGCCAGTTGTTACCAGTTTAAATAAGGCAGTCGCCAAGGCTGTCTTCGCAATTTTGACTTCAGAATTTTTGAAATGGCTGATAAAACACAATTGGGAGTCTTTGGGGCTTTAAAAACACCATAATTGAGACTTTATACATAGAATGGGTTGTTCCCCTCGCCCCCAATTTCAGTTGCTTTGCCTGCCATGTATGAGTATGTTGCTATTAGTAATCCAGCAAGAGATTTGTATTAATCCGCTGTCTTCTTGAAATAATTATGGACATCTTTTCTCTCCTTTGCAGTGGCTCTGAAGCGTATGTTGAATTTTAACGTGCCACCAGTTAAAAACAGTACAGGTGAACCAGTATGGAAAGTAAGTCAAACTATACATCTATTTTATATCCACTGTAATTTGTAGTTTCAGAATGAATTTCCTTGCCATCATGTTTTAGGTAGCAGCTTAATAACTTGGACGAATTGCTGCTGATGAAAATTAAATGTTGTGGAACTAAATACACCAGCTTCTAGCTGGGGAAGTAAACATATCTAAGGGCGCAATCCTATGGGGATGGCCGCAAGCCTCCAAATTCAGAGGCTTACGGCTATCCAATGCAAAGCAGGAGAAGCAGTGCAGGCGATCATCACCTCCACACTCCCCCCTCCTGTCTAGCTGAGGCATTTTTGCCTGACTAGGTGAGGCATCAGGAAGGAAGGAGACTGGGGAAGGCTGTGGATAGTTCAAATCCTTGCTTTCCCAGTCCCTTCCCCACCCATGTGCACTCCTCCTTTCTGTCCTCTCCGAGGTAGCCGACACAGTTCTTTCTGGAGGTGAAATCACCTGTCTAGCCAAAAATGCAGAGTGGCTAGAGCATGGAAGTGAGGATTGTGATGTTCTGCTGTTTGTGGTTGTAAATACATTGCAAAGTTTATTGTTTGTGATATGCATTTGTTTATATCTTTAAAAAGGGTTACGAATAATAACAGGTAAAGTAAATAACTAGGCCAAAATGTACTTACTGTTTGTGGTCATAGGTCTTGGTAAGTATAGAGTGATTGGCTGGCTGTGGGGGAGTGCCTGGATTGGCTGGCTGTGTGCCCGAATGGAAGTTGAGTGTTGATTGGCTGGTTGGTTGGAGTGCCTGGATTAGCTGGCTGTGTAAGAGTGGGAGGAGCTAGAGAGCAAGTGGAGGGTATATATGATTCTGGCAGAGAGGAGCTGATAGGAGAGGATGATTGAGGGGAGATTTGAGGGGGATTTTTGAGAGAGATGTTGAAAGAGATTTGAGAGAATTGAGAGTATTGAGAGGGAGAGAGTCTGAAGCAGGATTATTAGATGAGAAGAGTGTTTGATTGAGAGATTGAGATTAGATTTTAGAGCATAGATTAAATAAGGAACAGTATGTTAAAGTGTAAGAGTTCTGACAGAAACCACTAAGCATTGAAACCTTGTAACTGATATGCAATTGAACTGAAGTAACAATTAAGTTTGTTGACATGCAATTTCTTATTAATAAATTCCTGTTAATTCTATCTACTTGTGTGGTCTGTGGGTGTACCTGAGAAGGTACTGGTGGCAGCAGAACAAAGAAGTTATCTGGAAGCCAGGTTACTGGGCTGTGGTGCTGTGGTGCCTAAATAGTAAAGGCGAGACGGGCAGCAGCAGCAAGTGGTCGAGGATAACCTCACAAGGATCACCTCTGTGCTCTGGCCACCCTGTATTAGGTAGTCATAAGCCTCTTAAGTTCTGAGGCTGAGGACTATCTCCATAGGATTGTGCCCTCCAACACTTTTCATCTGTTTGAAAACTACAAAGCTCAAGGCCACAAAGCCGCTGCTCAACCTCTGTCCACTAAAACAAATGTTGATTATATGGTAGCAGTCTTAGTGGAAAAACAGCACACAAGTCTTTTTACGACTGCAATCCCCGTGCATATGTTAATATTTATTTATTTCTACAGGTTCTTATTTATGACAGATTTGGTCAAGATATAATATCTCCATTGCTGTCAGTGAAAGAATTAAGAGACATGGGCATTACTCTGCATCTGTATGTATTTTATTTATATGTATTTTGATTGTGTTGGTTTATATGTTGTTTGGAAAGATTTGTGTGGCTTAATATTCTGAGGATCTGGTTGTGTATTGCATATCCCAAGCCACCAGTTGGGTGTCTGATCAGTATGGGGAAGCCAAAGGATGCTGTTGGTGCTCAGAACCACATCCTCTCTTGTAATGAGCAGAAGTGGAAGGACTGGCATACCTAAGCATGCCAATGTCTACAAAAAGCAGTATGAGTTTAAATCCATGATGTTGATTACCCAAATAAGAGAAGTCTGAAAATAGTTTGAAAGTTTGCAAGTTATTGAACATACACCAATGTTAGTCCTATGTAGAGTGGACCTATTGAAATGAATGGAACTTAAATTAGTAATAACTAACCTAAGTCCCATTCATTTCAATGGATTCCACTCTATGTAGGATTAACATTGGATACTACCCTATATTTATTTTATTTATTTATTACATTTGTATACCGCCCCGTAGCTGAAGCTCTCTGGGCAGTTTACATAGGGTTAAAAACAATTAAAAACAATATACAAAAATTAAAACTGCAAAAACATACAACGTACACACAATACACACATACATTTAAAACCACTGCAACAACCCAAAAAGCTACAAACCCAAAAACAAAACAAACCCAGGCTCCTCAGATATTGCTAAATGCCTTAGAGAAGAGGAAAGTCTTGACCTGGCGCCGAAAAGATAACAACCCTATGAGAAAATCTGAAAAATTTACGTTAATCATACTTATGTCCAAATATATACTGTCTGAAGTCATAACATCCAGTGTCATGCAAGTGGACTTCTGCTTATACAGTGCGACTTTTGCTTAACTGTGATTTAGGAGGCAGGAGTGGGAACAAAAATGCTTCAAAGAAGTACATCTTCCTGATGATGACTTCCACAAATTGTGATTAACAAAGAACCAGCATTACATCTCTATCCACAAATTAGGTAGAAGGTGCCTTACACCCAAATCCTATTCATGATTACTTGGAAGTAAGGTTTTCTGTGTTTAATGAGGCTTCGCTCCAAGTAAGCGTGCATAGGCTGGAAGCAAGGTCTGAATTCTTTCTGAGCCTTCATTTGTTTGTTTGTTTGTTTGTTTTTTGGGGGGAGGAGAATATAACTGCTTATAAATGAAGTTTGTTCTTTTATTTACAGTCTTCTACACTCCGATCGAGACCCTATTCCAGATGTCCCAGCAATATATTTTGTAATGCCAACAGAGGAAAATATTGACAGGCTCTGCCAGGTAGTTTAACCTGTCTGATGTCAAGAGATAAGAGTTCATGTTATAATCCCAAACTCGCACCCAAAAACAACAACAACCCAAAAATCTGGACTTATTTTACTGCATGAATGTGTCTTCTCTCACAGCAATATGTGCTCCACATCAGCAGCAAATCTAGCCAGTGCAGAGCAGCTTAGGCAGTATGTCTTGCTTATTACTGGTTGCTTACTGTTCCATGGTGTTTTGGGGTGGAGGAGAGTTAAATGTCCTTAATAGTGTGAACCAGCCCAGTCTTCTTACTATCGTTGCAGCCCCCTGTGGCTTTTTTAAGCCACAGAGGGTTGCAGTGTGTGCAGGGGAGTTGCCATGATTTGTTGTGTCATGTGAACCTGAGCGGCAGACGTTTGAGGGTTAAACAACCCTTAAATAATTATATACCAGGCCCATGGTTATTTGAGGGTTGTTTAATCCTCAAACAACCCCTGCTGCTCAGATTCACGCTATAAATCACAGCAACCCACTGATGGGGTTCAATATTCAAAATGGCTGCCGGCACACATTGCAACCCACCGTGGACTGTGATGATCAAGTGAATCTGGGCACTCTTTATTATTGCTGCAGTCAGTGCAGCACTCTAGCTATGCTAGAGTGACCAAATACAAAAGAGGACACGGCTCCTGCAGCTTTAACTGTTGTGATGAAGGAATTTCACCAGGTGTGGCATGCATACAAATGACACCTGCTGTAATTCCCTTTTCTATACAACTGTTAAAGATACAGGAGCCCTGTCCTCCTTTTCATATGATCACCCTATACTTGGAAACAAACAGACTTTTATGGGTCTAACTTATGAAGTTGCATATTGGGTCAATTTTTTGTTTTGTTTTGTATGAAAAAAAAATCAGCAGGAAACTACTCTTCAGAATAACCTTTGGGCTATACCAAATCATACAACTCCATGACCAGAAGATGTCCCCTTTGAGACACGCATGCACTATCTCTAGCAACGTGTAAACTCTTTATTACCCCAGGCCATACTTACAAAAAAGCATGCCAAAATAATCCAGTACAAATTAAACATCCACACTTCTGGGAAACTGTTCCCTGAGAGGCACTATAGCAGCGTGTTCAGCCCAACACTTCCTCTTGGCTCAGGACATTCAAGCTTGCTGCACCCATAGCAATAATAGACAGTATGAATGAATAAGGAAGTGTGGATGTGTACCTCAAGCAAAGCTTTGGGACATCCTGAATCAAAACCCCACATGTCCAGGAATTTGTACTCTACAAATCTCCCTATAACTGCACGTGGTCCAGTGGTTCAGTTTGGTGCAAGACAATTTCAACCACTCTGTCCCTATGCCAGTGGTAGCCAATACATATGTAAATACATAATAAGCTTTGGGGAAATACAAATTACTCATCAACACTATTGGGAAAAGTGACCTCTACATCATGTCTTTTTGGTCCAAAACACTATCAAACATGTTTTCTCCATGTCAGTAATTACTATTATGTGTATAAATGAAAAGGAGCTTCATTTTTGTTTTAAACTGAAACTTGAGCTCCATAGATGTGCAGAAAAGTTTGAAAGTTCAAAAAAAGTTCAACATTCAAGCTTTGGGCAGCTCGGGAAGGGAGAAAGGAAAGGGATGAGGCAAAGGGGAGGTTAATGCATGTGACCCACACTGTGCATGCAATGTAACATGTGACACAGTATGTGTTTGCACATGTAATAATTCTTACTCCTGTGAGCTCTTAAGAGTGCTGGGTGAATTAAAGAACAGGCACAGAATGTTGAGAAAGGGTCTGAAAAAAAGTCAGTTGGTGATAGAGGAGGAGGAAGAGAAGCTGAGGAGAAAGAGCTGAAAGAAAACCAGAGGGAGAAGGAATAAAACAAAACTTACATCATGTGTTTTTGACCACAAACATCAAGAAATGGGAAATGGTCTTTTTAAAAATAACATATTTTTTTACCTTTGCCAGTTTATTTGTAGTGCATTTATTTTGAAAATATAAAGTTGTTCCAGTTGCAAGGGAAACAGGCAAATTTGTTTTTATTCAGTCATTCTTGGACTACTAGCCCCAATGGTGAACAGGATTTGCACTAGTAATGCAAGAGTGTCATGAAGACAACCATTCTCCTGATTATAGCAATATATGATTTGGGCTGCACCAAAGCTTAGTGCTCATCCTTAGTTCTTTATTGATTCATATGTACATTAGCTCTTATTGGCATGGAGGTGAAATGTTTGACTATGTCTTCTGCCAAAGTGTTGGACCAGACATGATGCTGTGGCTCCTAGAGCATTCAGTTTTAGCAGCACTGCTGTGTAGTAAATTTTAAAGCATTCTTGTTAGCTAAAAATTCCAGTCTTTTAATGACATTTGTTTTGTTTGTTTTTCTTTCAGGATCTTAGAAATCAACTTTATGAGTTTTATTATTTAAATTTTATTTCTGCCATTTCAAGAAGTAAGCTGGAAGATATTGCAAATGCCGCTCTGGGTGCCAGTGTAGTAACACAAGTGTCTAAGGTATGATGTAGCATGTCAGTTATGTTGATATAGGTGTTTCTATTATCCATATGAATCTGTAATGGAATATAATGAATGATAAACCATTACATGACACAAAAGGATCTCATGTATTATTATTTATTACATTTCTATACCGCCCCATAGCTGAAGCTCTCTGGGCAGTTTACATAAGATTAAAACAACTTTAAAAATATACAACATTTAAAACAAACATAACATACACAAAAACATACAACTAAAAAATTATAAACAACTTTAAGCTTTAAACAACTTTAAGCTATGTATTTGTCTCCAGAAAATATGCACATTTGGCAAAACTCTGAAACCAGTCCAAAACACATGTCTTCCAAGGTATCTGTAAAGTCTATTGACAGCCATCGTGAATGTATATACTCATAATTTCAAAAAGTAATTGCAACAGTTTTAAATTAATCAGCATCCTCACTTATTGTGAACCTCATAAAAGTCTTACACAGTGGCCGCGTTCAGAAGACACTTTGGTGTGAACTGAGTGGTGGTGGCTTCTAGCATGTCGCTTTAAAGTGTCATGGAAAAAGTTGTCTGTGGGGTCGAGTTCTCCTGCTGCGTGGGGTAATCTTCTCCCCCCACTCCGCTACCGAATGGTGCTGCTGGTTCCCACTTACCATACTGGGGCACCTCTATTCTGTGGGGAGGGGTGGAGTGGGGGAGTGAGCCAAAAGACGCAACGTGCTTGTTGCCTAGCAGCAAGCAGCGGTGCTGCACCTCCCTGGAAAATGGATCCATCCGCCGAAGGAATTATAGGCTACTTTACTGAGGCTGCAGCCCATGAACAACATGGCTTTATGGGTGACTGGCTCGGTTCGGACGACACATTAGTCAACGGTGGTTTTACAACTCCGCAGTGGAGTTTTTACACCACTGTTGAAAAGGTGTCATCTGGCAGGAAAACTCCATGCAACGGTCGATTTTTTGAAAACAGTTCACACAGAATATCAACGATGTACAGAGGAAGAGTTCCTGCACAACCGTTGTGTTGTGTGTGTGACGGGCTCTGTAGAATTTTCCCCATGTCTACAGAGTCACCAGGTAAGAGCAGCAGAAACCCCAGTTGCTCTTGCCCAGTGGGGCTCTATAGGCATGGGAAAGAATTCTGTGCCGGGATGCACTTGGGGAACCCCAATCGTGCCGTCCCTGGGTGGGGTGCCATGATTGAGGCATCCCATGTGTTCCCAGGGATGTGCATGTCCCTTCGCCCACCCACCCCACCCCACGATCCATGTGGATATCGGCTCAAGGGGATGGAAAGAGCTTACCTGATGCTCTCAGGAGAAAGCCCAAGCTCGTTCCATCCCCTTTAGCCATGCTGAAAGAAGGAATCAGCGGATTGATCAAGTTTCCTCCGAGGACCGATCCACCCGCCGCCCCTTTTTTCTTATGGCGATGGCTGTGTCAGGGAAAGATACAACCGGCACCGTAGCAACAAGCGGTGGTATTTCACTGCAAAATGGATCCATCCGCCATGGCGTACCCACCAGGCGTGCTTGGGATGTTGGTGGGACTGAGAGAAGGGCCTCCCTAGAAGATCTCAGAGCACGGGCAGGCTCATATGGGAGAATACGGTCTTTCAGATAACCTGGACCCAAGCTGTATAGGGCTTTATAGTTGATAACCAGCACTTTGAATTGTGCACGGAAACAAACAGGAAGCCAGTGGAGCTGTTTTAACAGGGGAGTTGTATGCTCCCTGTAACCAGCCCTGGTCAACAATCTGGCCGCAGTTCTTTGAACCAGTTGAAGTTTCCGAACACTCTTCAAAGGCAGCCCCACGTAGAGCGTGTTACAGTAATCCAAACGGGATGTAGCTAACGCATGTGTCACCGTAGTCAGGTCCGACATCACTAGGAACGGGCGCAGCTGGCGCACAAGCTTTAACTGTGCAAATGCACTCCTGGCCACTGCCGAAACCTGGGCATCCAAGCTCAAGGCTGAATCCAAGAGTACACCCAAGCTGCGAACCTGTGTCTTCAGGGGGAGTGTAACCCCATCCAGCACAAGCTGAGTTCCTATTCCCTGATCTGCCTTTCAACTGACCAGGAGCACCTGGTGATTTGCTTTGTCAGATAGCTAACTTCTATTTTATATATGAGAGATATAGACCCTGTTCACATGTAACACAGCAATTCCTAGGTTGCTTAACCCAGGAATTGCTGGGGATGAGTGGATCTTGCATGTCATTTCTACTTTTAATCAACAGCCCAGGAACACCCTGTTCCTTGGTTGTTTCATGACATATGGACATGGAAACTCTGGGTTGTTTATGGGGTAAACAACTGAGAGTTAACCCAAGCATTGCCCATGGTTTGTTATGCAAATGGCTCATGCACAGCCCAGGAATTGCCACATTACGTGCAAACCGTGTCATATTAAAATAAGTTACAAATAAGGAAAGATTACATGACATAATTCAAATTATTTAGCTAACACACTTACTGTAACATCAAGGATAGTAAAGATAGTCAACAGCCAACTGAGAGATCAGTTGAAATAAGTTTGTTTCATAATATATCATTTTCTGCTAATACATATAGGTTGTAATTCAGGTTAATCTAATGGTGGCTTGCCTTAACAAAAATGTTTCCATTCACGCAAGTCAGGACACCTGATTTTTGTCAATCCCCTGTAATGACTCCAGCCCTAGGCATGACACCACATTCTGTTCTGGAGGGTTCTTTAACCACAGGAGCAGCTTTTGGGGGGAGTGGGGATATTAGGAAGGCTGGGTGCTCCAACATATGCGAATGGAAGTGTTTCCTTAAAGGTAAAGTCCTGTTGGATACAAGTCCTTCTCATTACTTAAATAAAAATGTTAAAATCACAAATGACTGCAAAATATAAACCAAAGTTGTATATTATTCCTAGTAATTATCACTTTGTCTTGACGGATAGGTTTTTGACCAATATCTCAATTTCATTACTTTGGAAGATGATATGTTTGTACTGTGCAATCAAAATAAGGACCTTGTTTCATATCGTGGTAGGTGGATTATTCTAAAAACATTTGTTTAATTTAATGTCTTGCATTTTAGGTAAACATTTTATACATTTATTAAAAATATTTTACTATGCCCTCCGTCTTAGGATATGCAAGAGGCATAAAAACCAAAATATGCTATGATACAACACAATACAATAAAACCATAAAACTTTAGGGGGTATTATCCTATTGTGACTGTGTGCACATTTGCACGACAGGGCTTTTGCGCTTCTAAAAATAACCCATATAAAGCAGGTCAGCATAGCTCGCTGCAAGCAAAATTGATCTGGCATTTCACTACTGAAGACTGACTAACACTCAAGAAATTTGCCAAGCTCATCTTGATTCACTACCTAAATTTATTATTGAGATGGTAATTGATTGTAGGAACTACTTTATTGAAGTATGTCTGTCATCCTGAGGTCCCTGAAATAATGTTTCAGATCTCCCCCTCCAAAGGTGAAGCAAGAGTTCCTGCCTCAGATGGGAGATCGAACATCACAACCCCCCTCCCAGTCGTCACTGGAATGTCTGCAGCCCTTGCCCCTCCAGCATTGGGTGTGTCAGGGTGTGTTCTGTGGGTGTGTCAGGGAAGATCAGGGGAAATCCTGGATCCTGGGGGTCCATAGCCTTCCTATTCCTCTGACATGCCCCCAGAACTGGACAAAATGTATGTCAGTCCTGGAGGTGATATACATATTTTCCCTCCCATTGTCACCAGTGGGAGGGAAATTGTAACTGTAAAGAGAGAAAAAACTTGAAAGGCGGAAATGTCATTCCTTCTTCCTTTTTACCCTGCCAGCACAAGCTTTAGATGAGGGAGTTCCTCCATGTTCAAACCTTCTTCACTTAATCACTGGTAAGATTGCTCTGCCCATGTACACAGGATTTCCTTCTATCTAGCCAAAGAAACTTCATACAATCAGGGTAATAAACATCTCTTTAGTACCAGAGCAACAAGCATAGATGCAGTGTTTGAAGTTGCTGTTTTGGTCTTCTAGAGTTGGCAGCTTTTAACCTTGAACTCTTTGCTTGGAAGGAATAGCATATCGTGTATAATTTATGATAACCTGAATGATTTCTCCTTTTGATGTTATAGCCATTAACAGACCAGATATAACAGACACTGAAATGGAGACCATTATGGACACAATTGTCGACAGCCTTTTTTGTTTTTTTGTTACGCTTGGTAAGTGTGACGATACTTTAAAATCGCACTTCTGTAGGGAAGGTTGCCCATCAGGGGGTTGGACTTGATGGCCTTATAGACCCCTTCTAACTCTACTATTGTATGAATCTATGAATTACTTCTATGTTAGGTCTTATGTAACATCTGAAGGAGGACATAGGACAAATCAGGGATCTTCTCTACACAGGTTCAGCTCAGATATAAAATTTCTTATACACACCGTCCTCCACTGCCTAAATTCTCACCCTCCCTTCCCATTTCAGCAGTAACTATGTTGTTGTGTTACATCTGCACTGAGGCTAAACCCACTCATGGCAGTCTTTTCTCAGAGTTTTCAAACAAGCTTCAAGCCCTGTGATTTCCAACCCTGCTTAGAGTTAAAATGGTGTAAGTGTAACATTTTGCCATGGATAACACTGAAAAGGGAATAGAGGGGGAACTCAGATGGAATAAAGGATGAAGGTGTGTACAAGTCCATGCCTAAAGACAATGCTATGACCCACTGGATCAAACTTTGTACAACAAGCACTTACGCAAAAAAAAGGCAGAAAAAGAAATAGCAAAGAGTAGGAATAAATGGTCAGTTCTCGCAGTGAAGACATATGAACAGAATCCCACAAGGATTTGTATTGGGACTGGTGCTTTTTAATTTGTTCATAAATGATATAAAATTAGGAGTACACAGAGAGGCCAAGTTTGCAGATGACACCACATTATTTAGGCTGGTTAAAACAAAAAGGGATTGTGAAGAGTTCCTAAAAGATCTCTCCAAATTGGGAGAATGGGCATTGAAATAGCAAATATAGTTCAGTATAAGCAAGTGTAAAGTGATGCACATTGGGGCAAAAAAATGCCTACTTCATGTTTAAGTTAATGGGGTCTGACCTGATGATGTCTAGTGAATAAAGATACCTTGAGATTATGGTGGATAGCTCAATGAAAATGTCAATCCAGTGTGAGACTGCTGTGAAAAATGCAAATTCCAAGTTGAGCATAACTAGAAAATTGACCCTTTAACAAATCCATGGTATGACCACACTCAGAACACTGTTCATTTCTGGTTACTGCACCTAAAAAGGATATTGTAGATTTGGCAAAGGTGCAGGACAGCCAAAAGGATAAAGGAAGCTGGAAGAACTCCCCAAGGGGGAAAGGTAACAACAGATTAGAAAAAGGGTGAGTTCAGGGAGACGTAGAAGTGGACAAAATCATGCATGGTGTGGAGAAAGCAGATTGGGAGATGTTTTTCTCCCTCTCCCATAATACTAGAAACTGGGATCATTACATGAAGCTGAATGGTGGGAGATTCAGAACAGGTAAAATGAACTACTTCTTCAAACAGTGCATATAGATAAACCATGAAATTCGCTACCATAAGATATAGTAGTGGCCAACAACTTGGATGGCTTTTAAAAAGAGATAGGACAAATTCATGAAAGATAAGGTTGGCAATAGCTACTAATCATGATGGCTATATCTTTATATTACCTCCAGTATTGGAGGTAATATGCCTCTGCATATTGCTTACTAGGGAATATGAGTGGGAGGGTGCTGTTGTACTGACGACTCATTTGTGGGCTTCCCACAGGCAACTCACTAGCTACTTTGTAAACAGAATGCTGGACTAGATAGGCTTTTGATCTGATTCAGAAGGTCTCTTCTAATCCTTTGAGATTCTGTCAGAACAGAATAAAATGATTTCATTTCATGTCATCTGTTGAAACATTTAAGAGTTTGTGTAAATTAAATAAGTTTATTAATATTTGATGTTCTTGATCATGAACTGTTGGAATTCCAAACTTGCTATTTACTCTTTTACACCTGTCTGACAAAACTTTCCTAGTTAAGCCTTCATGTTCATCGTGGCTGTGACAATCTGTGACAGATGTTGCAAATAATTTAGAGTGTGACTTCAAAACTATATATCAGTGTCTTCTGCAAAATATGTAGTAAACATGTATAAGGACTGTAAAGTGATCCATTGGCAAAGCTAAGAAATAAGTTGAACAATTTCTGAGACATCTCCTTGGCTAGCCTGCCATGTTTGAATAAGGGAATTTCGGAACACTCTTTTAAAATAACACTTTATTTAAATATAACTAATCTATATTTCCTTAAAAGCATTTAAGTAATATAAAATTCACCTACCTTAAAAACAATACCTGCTAGGCTTTATAACAGCTAATTTACCCAAGAGCATCTTTGTATTTTAATAGGAGCTATTCCAATAATCAGATGTTCAAGAGGAACAGCAGCAGAAATGGTGGCAGTGGTGAGTTGTGAAATATCCCAACTGAATTAATCATTGAAAATCAATATGATGACAAGCATTATGAGGAAGAAAGAATCAGGGTTAAACAGAAAGGCAGGCAGACGTGGGTTGTATCAAGTGGTGTGGTAACACTAGCATGAAGTTTCTACCATCTGTGGGCACCTTGTTTTCTCCCTGCCGCATGTCAAATCCAATATTGCTACTTGTGCAAGTGATTTTACAACTCATTCCAACTTTATTTTGCTAGGTGTTGCTTGCAGCAGTTGAGCTAATTGTTCCACTAATGCTTGGGCAACTGTTAGTGAAATACGGCACCACTAGCAGAACAACGCCCACCTCTTGCATTTTTTCCACCACTGCTATGTTGGATTCAGGTGACTTGTCTTTACTGAGCTATATTGTTTGGAAGCCATTAACCATAATTCCCAGTCTGAATGTAACAGATAGCTATGGTTAACTGGTTTGCTTCACCGCTTATGCAAAGCGAGGAACAAAGGGGCTGCATCTGGGTGCAGGATTTCAACATCCCAACACTGACCTCTATTGATAGTCATTTGCAAAGGGGAGTATTGGTGCAGTGCAACCCTATGCATGTCTATTTGGACACTAGTCCCACTGAATTCATTGGGACTTATTTCCACGTAAGTGAACATAGGATGTTAGCCTTGTTATTGTACATATATTTGTCTGCAACAGATGTGTAATGGAGGGGAGGTAGCCTTTGGACTATCTTAAAATCAGTCATGTCCCATGGTCTGCACATAATGCAGCCATCAACTTAAGCTAAACCATCAGCTGAAGCTAAACAGGTTTGGGTTGGGTGAGTGCCTGGATGGGAGACCCTGTGTACACTGCCTTGGGTTTCATGATGGAAAAAAGGCACTATATAAGTTGACTTAAATAATGCTGGAGAGAAAGTTGTACACACATTCTTCCAAGGGAGAAAAATGCAGTGCAGCAAAGTTTCTGAAATAGTGTGGCATTGTTGGAGGTGTAGAGGGAAATCTTCAGTAGAAGGACTTGTTTGTCTATCATTGGTGGTATCATAGGCACTATATAACAGTGTTCATGACATTCATTTCAACAGTAATGGAAATGCTAGCTGGTTGGAAAATTTCATGTTTCCAGCAATACTAGATTGTAGTCTGATCACTGGGAAAATTAAATTTCTCAGAAATGAAAGAGTAAAGTGAGCTGGGGTGGGGACTGGATAAGTCTTTATTTCTTAGTGGGAGATTTATATCACACTTTTCCAATTCCAGAAGAAAAAATCTGCTATTCTATCCTGATCTGCTTTTTGGTTATTTTCCATCTTTGTAGCCTTGCAGGTTGTGGAGAAATCTGCAGGTTCTTTTTTTCTTTTTCTTTTGTTTTTTGTGCTATATTTGTAGATATATGCAAACCAGGCTAAATCTTTTTCAGAAACTAGATAAGAAACTGCGAGAGAACCTCAGAGATGCCAGGAACAGCCTTTTCACGGGCGACACACTTGGGGCTGGACAATTCAGGTATCTAGTTACATTTTTCACATGATTTAAAAACCTGGTATTCAATGGGAAAATACTTTTATGTCGATATAACACTTCTGCAGAATTTGCATGAAGGTATTAACCAAATGTTTTTATTTACAGTTTCCAGAGGCCTCTCTTAGTACTTGTTGACAGGAATATAGATTTGGCAACTCCTCTGCACCATACTTGGACCTACCAAGCCTTAGTGCATGACGTACTGGTAAGCAACATGTTTTTACAATTAGAAGATTAGATTAAAGAGAAGTTTAATACAGTATGCTCCACTTAAACTGTGCTTGCCTTAAATAGCTGGCTGCTTAAATAGTCTAAAAATCAATTTCTTCCCAAATAGCAGAAAATGGAAATCCTGATAGACATGCACATCAGCAGTCAGCTTGGACCAACTTTTTCCTCCTATTACAGATAGGGCAGTATTGTACACTCCATTCATTCTGTTGCAACCCTGGAAAGGAGCCAAAACCCTAATTTCCGGAATGCAACAACTCAGCAAAGCTCCCTTCAGCGAGCTCTGCTGACCTGCCCCATTCTGGAAACAAGCGTTTTGGCTACTTTAGGAGCAGCTACCATCCCATTGCACTACCGATGGGTCCCACCGGTGTGCAAGCATAGTTGGATATTGCCCACAGTAAATATATCCCTTTTCCATCCATTGCCTGGCATGGGGGGGGGGGGTTATGTGTGAGGAACATCTCCCCTCCAAAACATATCACTAATGCTGTGTCCTGGTACATGATATGCAGACTGATGCCATTTTGAAGAGAGTATTCTTTGCCTGCCTATTCTGCTGATTCAGCTTCTTGAAATCATAATGACTCTTATGACCACATACATTAGAGGTGTATCCAGCTGATTTCTATATATAGTAGGCATGTTTACGGACCACTGCTGTTGAATGATAGGCACAGTTGGTATAGTAAAAAATGACTCTCTGATCTTTGAAATTTACACAGAAAGTATTGAACAAGGCCATTTCTTATGTATATAGGACCCAACATTTTGGTGGGTGACAAGAGAAAGTGACTGGCATAGGTCAAGGTTATTGTTGGAAGGAAAAGATACATTCACACCAGAATTACAAAGAGGGAAGAACTGAGACGAGGGATCAGACTTGAAGGGCTAGAGAGGAAAGGTATACTGGCTACAATGCACTTGCATCCAATTGCCTGAGATTGGACTACTCTACCCAGAGTAAAGAGGAACGGGTGCCAAACAGTGTGAGTAGCAACTGTTAAGTTGACACTGCTGTATCCTACTCTTGATCTTTCCTTCCCTGTTAAATTTTCTGAAATTCCGTCTAGGGGTGCCCTCAACTGGATTACACCTCTTACTGCTATTTGATTTTGCTTAGTATTAGTCAGGCTAACTCTTCTGATTGCTCTGAGCATCCTAATAAAGTGAAACTTGACTATAATGTGATAAACTCAGTAATGGGCTGGATGAGGGCCAATAAACTGAAGCTGAATCCTGGCCAGACAGAAGCCCTGTGGGTGAGTGGTTCCGAAGTCTGGGAAATAGTCTCATTGCCTGTTCTGGATGGGATTGCACTCCCTCTGAAAGATCAGCTTCGTAGTTTAAGGTTGCTCCTAGATCTATCATTGTCACTGGAGGCCCAAGTAGCTGCCGTGGCTTGGAGTGCCTTTTACCAGCTTTGGTTGGCTCGCCAGGTACGGCCTCTTCTGGACAGGAATAGCTTGGCCAAAGTGGTGTGGGCATTAATAACCACAAGACTTGATTACTACAATGCACTCTATGTGGGGCTGCCCTTAAGACTGCTCTGGAAGCTGGAGCTAGTGCAGAATGCAGCAGCTTGGCTATTGTCAGGAGCTGCCTCTTTTCAGCATATAACTCTTTTGCTGAGGGAATTGCACTAGCTACCTATTGGCTACTGGGCCAGGTTTAAGGTTTTGGTACTAGTGTACAAAGACCTAAACAACTTGGAACCAGGATACCTGAGAGAGAGTCTTCTCCCTTACTAACCTACCCGTTCACTGAGGTTATCGGAGGGCATGCTCCTGGTGGTTCCACATGGACCTATGGCCCAACTGGAATACACTATGAGAAGTAGTGCAGTGGCCCCTTCTCTGTGGAACTCCCTGCTCCTGGGGGCCAGGCAGGTGCCAACACTAGGCTGCTTCTGGCGCCTCCTGAAAACAACTCCGTTTCAAGAAGCCTTTCTCAACTGACTAGCCACTGTTTTTCTGGTTCCTTTGTTTTTAACTTGAACTATTTTAATTTGCTTTTTTAATCTTTCTTTTAATGTTCATACTTACGTTCACTTCTCTGGAATCTGTGTTAGGTAATTGAGCGGTATATAAATATTGTTAAGGAGAAGAAGAAGCAACATCAGAAACACTAAATAACAAAATATTAGATAACATGGAAGAAAATGAAACATACAAATACCTAGGATTCCAACAAAACACAAAAAATCAATCGCTCCACAGTAAAAACTCAACTAAGAATGCAATATAAAACTCGCCTATCACAAATCCTAAAATCTAAACTCAACTCAAAAAACATTTTCAAAGCCATCAACACCTACTCAATACCCATCCTCACATACTCATTTGGAATCATACACTGGTCATACACTGAACTTGAAGAAATAAACACACTCAATTGCACTGAATTCACAAAACACCGCATGCTCCATCCCAACTCATGCATTGAAAGAATAACAATCAGCAGGAAAGAAGGAGGAAGAGGTCTGCTGGACATTAACAGAATTCATGCTAAACAGATAAAATCTCTCAGACAATTCTTCCACACCAAAAACACCCCCATTCATGAAGCCATAGTAAAAGTAGATAAAAACTACACCTCACTCAACCTAGCATTACAAAATGAAGACCAAACACAACCACTTACACTCAAGGAGAAAAAAGAAAAATGGGCACAAAAAGCACTCCATGGGAAGCACTACAACATAACACAGAACCCACAAATAAACAAAGAACAATCGTACAAATGGCTCAGGAAGGGTGAGCTATTTCCAGAAACTGAAGAATTCCAAATAGCTATACAGGATGAAGTTATAGCCACCAAGAACTACCAAAAATACATCATAAAATATAATAGTGTAACGACAGACCTATGCAGGAAATGCCATCAGTTCCAAGAAACAATAGACCATATAACAGGAGGATGTAAAATTCTGGCAGGAATGGACTATATGGACAGACACAATACTGCTGCAAAAATAATTCACCAACAACTGGCCATCAAATTCAGCCTTATCAAACAACCTACACCATACAATACATACTCACCCAAAACAATCTTGGAAAATGCAGATCATAAAATATACTGGGACAGAACAATTCATACAGACAAGACAATACCTTGCAACCGACCAGACATAACGTTCATAGACAAAAAAGAAAAACACGCATACCTCATCAACATAGCAATACCGAATGACAAAAATGTTGTTGAAAAGGAAGAAGAAAAGAGAGACAAATACACACCACTGGCCATGGAAGGCAAAGAACTATGGCAACAGGAAAAGGTCACAATTATTCCATTAGTCACATCAGTCACCGGCATCACATCAAAAAAATATACAGAAAACCTCCAGAAACTGGGTTTACCAGAATACATCCACACCAACATCCAGAAAGCAGTCATAATTAAAACATGCTCAATCTTCAGGAAATTCCTGAATCAATAAAAGACAGCATGACTTGGCAAAGCCCATCATGTCCGTCTAGAAAAACCGCCATGAGCGAGAAAAATATGATGATGATGATGATGATGATGATGATGATGACAACGATAATAATAATAATAATAATAATAATAATAATAATAAATCTCTAGGCATAGACTAATTCTTTTTATAAGAATGCACTGCAATATTTCCTCAACTGAATCTCAAACCTATTAATTCCAGTTGTTGTGTTGTTTTCTATGATCATTTAGGTGCCAAAGAACAAGAGCATTTAGTTTGCTGTTTGGATATTCCATGAAATGCACACATAATGTCAGGGAAAAAATATTTTGGTTTAAATCCAACCTTACTCCCTTCCCCACTGAAGCCCCTTCCACCTACACTTTCCAAATCTGCTCCAGAGGGTTGCTTAACTCTCCAGAGCAGATTTCGGGGGTGGGAGCATGAGGGAGGGAGAAATCATTCAGGACAGTCAGGGGTGGATATAGCTCTTTTTTAGTTGTACTGTTCTAGAATTCCTGTTCAGTTCATATCAAAACTATGGCATTAAAGATTAAAATACCATTAATCACCACAAGATGGCATAGATATTGCATATTTGTTTAGATCTACCAATTAAATAGATTGATTAAAGCTTTCATCCCTATACAAACAAAAGTGTATTCAGAGAGATATTAATTGTCATGTACAGAACATGACAATTAAGATGTTTTTAATAATGTATTGGTTTTTATCTGTTTTAATGGTTTATCTATTTTATTGTTTTTATATTTATATTTATTGTTGTTCCCCGCCTCGATCTGGATGGAGAGGCGGGTTAGAAATGAAATAAATAATAATAATAAAGAAATAATAAAGAAATATTAAAGAAATAAAAGCCCTATAACATTTGTTCTGGTGAATACATGTGAGCTTAAAGTGGGGAGGGGGTGTGCACACAATCCCTGTGTCCATCATCCTCACATTCACCACTAAATTCTGAAGAGGTATTCTAACTGTATTCAACTGAACACACGAAGGTTGAAAATATAGCCAGCATATGCAGGGACATTGAGAGCAGGGTGTGCATTATAAGTCCACAAGCATTCATTTGAATGCATGAAGTCATCATATGCCCTGGGACTTACTTCTGAATATACACATACAGGACAAATCCAATTGATATGTACTAAATAACAAATAGATCTGTAAGTCCATAAAACTCAGTGAAAACCAAACTAAATGATGACTTGGCTGACCCCATGTTGTTGGTGGCAATGAGCTCCCTATCCATGAGCTTCTTTTCACTTGTGCTTTTCAGGAGCCAACACTGTTTTATTATTTGTCAGGATTAAAGTTAACCAGTTTTCATATGGATGATAATAATAATAATAAATATTTCTTACCCACCTCTCCCTCTGGATCAAGGTGGTGAACAACATTAAAAATGAATGATATAAAATACATAAAACTGATTAAAACATATAAAAACTAATACATTATTAAAATACCAATAAAACTCTTACAATTTGACTGGGTAGGCCTGCTGGAAGAGATCAGTCTTTATAGCTTTCTTAAATTCTGAAAGACTGTTAAATTGGTGAATCTCTCCTGGCAGGCCATTCCACAGTCTGGGCCATTCCACAGTCTGGGAGCAGCAGAAGAGAAAATCCTCTGGGTAACAGTTGTCAGCCTAGTTTTGGCTGACTGTAGTAAATTCTTCCCAGAGGACCGGAGTGTGCAGGGCGGATTGTATGGGAGAAGGCGATCCCACAGGTAACCTGGACACAAACCATGTAGGGCTTTAAAGGTAATGACCAACACTCTGTACTTCGCCCGGAAAGTAATTGGCAGCCAGTGGAATGATTTTAAAGCTGGTGAAATATGGTCACCCCTAGGTGAACCGGTGACCAACCTGGCTGCCATATTTTGAACTAGTTGAAGTTTCCGGACTAGGCACAGAGGTAGCCCTACGTACAGCGCATTGCAGAAGTTGAGCCTCAAAGTTACCAGCGCGTCCACTACCGTCTTTAGGTCTTCCAACTCTAGGAAGGGGCGCAGCTGGCGTATCAGCCGAAGCTGATAGTAGGCACTCCTGGCTGTTGCATCTATCTGAGCTGTCATTTGGAGCGACGGATCCAGGAGCACCCCCAAGCTGTGAACACAGCCTTTCAGGGGAAGTGTAATCCCATCCAGAACTGGTTGACACACCTCCAAACCAGGTTGGGGCCTTTGACAGTAAGCACCTCCGTCTTGTCTGGATTCAGCTTCAGTTTGTTTTTCCTCATCCAGCCCATTATTGCCGCCTCCAAGCATTCATTCAGAGGAGACATGCTATCCTTAGCTGACGCTGTTGTCAAAGGCATAGAGAAATATATTTGGTAGTCATCAGCATACTGATAGCACCCCGCCCCATGCCTCCGGATGATCTCTACCGGCGGTTTCATGTAGATGTTAAACAGCATTGGGGATAGAATGGCACCTTGTGGTACACCATGCACCAGCTCCTTCTTTGAGGAGCAACTATCCCCAAGCATCACCATCTGGAACCTGCCCGAGAGGTAGGACCGGAAACACTGAAGCACAGTGCCTACGATTCCCAATCCCCTCAGGCGTTCCAGAAGGATACTATGGTCGATGGTATCAAAAGCCTCTGAGACATCCAGAAGTACCAGCAGGGACACACTCCCCCTGTCAATACTCAAGCATAGATCATCCACTAAGGCAACGATAGCGGTCTCAACTCCGTATCCTGCCCTGAAGCCGGTTTGAAATGGGTCTAGAAAATCTGTATCATCCAAAACTGCTTGGAGTTGGAAGGCAACTGCCCTTTCGAGCACCTTGCTCAAAAATGGAAGATTTGAATTGATACTGGTCTGTAGTTATTAAGGTCCAGGGGATCCAGGGAGGGTTTTTTAGAAGCGGCTGTGCCAATACTTGATACCAATATTATTCTTAACAATCCTGTGCATTAGATCCTTATATATATTACAAAAATTGCCATTTTGTATCTTATTTAAATGCTTAATTCTCTTGTTGCCCAGCCTTTAAAGCGCACAAAGTAAGCAGGGATGCCAGGTTTTGCGGGTGCATTGAATGCCTCACGACTAGGAGAGGCTGCCCATGAAGTGCAGTCCCAATCCAGCAAACCTCCAAGGGTTTCTAGCCACCACCAACCCTTTTTGATGCATCTGGGATTTCGCTCCTGGCAGCCCCTGCTGCGATATAATGAATGGGTGAAACAGCACCACTGCTCAAGCAGGATGACTGCAGCTGAAAGGAGGTGGGGAGAAGGGTCAGATTAGGCACAGTATTTTAACAATCTACGTACAGTAGTTTATTAGCCTGATCGTGTGGCAGGGGGATGAGGACTATTTCCAAAATAAGCTACTGTGCATAGCTTATTAAGCCATCATTAACTAAAGTGATATCTGAATGCGGCCACTCATTATGGCATAAGTTTTAGTTTACAGTCCACTTCCCATGAAGAGTCACTAAAGCCAGTGCAGATATAATCCTAGTTGTGTGTTAGCTAGGATTAAGAAATTAGGAGCAGGCTGCAGGATCCCATGTTTCTGCTTCTTGCTCACCTGCTTTACCCTGCTTTGGCATTATGTCTGAGCAATGTTAATCATAAATAACAAACACCTGGGGCACTCCAAACATGGCAATTGAAACTCAGGCCATGATCAGGCTGCCCTAGGTTTGTATAAACATACTGACTATTGCTCAGAGGTAATGAACACCCAGGAAATGGTGTGGGGGGCAGTGAGATTAATATGCAACAGGGAAGAATGCCTACAATTCCTGAAACCCTAGTTAACAGCCAGTTAGGTTTTATGTCTGCACTGGTCCTAATTATATGTCTAATTGAAATGAACTATTTCAGGAAAATGCCTTATGTCCAATTTTAAACAGACTAATATTCTGAAATTAGAAACTTCTCTAGAAATGATGTTTAGAATATGCTTATTGTTTAATATCCTTTGCTGGACATTGTTTAAAATAGAGTTCATAGTGCATCACAAGAAAGTCCAGTTATTAAAAAGAAAAACAAGCTAAACTTCAAGATGAATTTTCTTCACAAAAATTCTGGCTGATACTTCATAAAAAGTAGTGCAATTTATTTTCAGTCATTTCATCCCTTTTATAGAAATCCTAAATTGTAATGGGAAAATAGTTACCACAGTGTTGATTATGTAAGTTTTACTTTCACGTAAATTAGTTTTCATTTTCCTCTCTGTTGCTGCACTTCAGGGAGTTTGTGGCATGCTGAACTGAATAGCATTCCAACCACAAATTTATAGTGCTTCATCTGTTTAGGTAATTGCTCCTCATAAACAGGTTGATGTGTAGAGAGTTGCATTTCTTTGATCATCAAGAGCCAACAAATCTGGTGGTTGATTATGTTCTATGAAAATACAGAAAATATTTTTCTTCTCACGAGGGTGGGATAGACATTCATTCACATCAAGATCTGTCTGACCTCTTTCCTACATGAGTCAGACAAAGGGATGAATAGTCTTGGCTCCCAACTGTTTTCACTCTCTTCCCACGCAGTATCTGGCTGGGTTCACACAACACACCCACCCAGTGTGGATTGTTGTTGAACCATGGTTTATCATGTTGTCTGAATACAGCACGTTTTCCACAGGGTTGCTTGTTAACCATGCAGTGTGGCTTATTAACCATCCTGAACAACCCAACAACAAGCTATGAATTCTCAAGGTGGCTTGTTCAAGAAAAATAAACCACACTACAGAAAATGCACTGAATTCAGACAACACAATAACCCATGGTGAGTTAGCATGTTGTGTGAACCAAGCTCTTGTCTCTTTGACCCTCTTTCCATCATTATGGAATGGGTAGTTCATGGGAAATTTGTGAAACTTCTTGCTATCTACCCCATTTCATCCCTACCCATGCAGTGCTGGAGTCTATAGCATCCTCCCCAGACAGATAGATGCACACATTTTGTAACATTTTGAAAAATACATTTAAATGAAAAGCTGAAATATAATTATGCTCTCTGGATAAAGAGGGGAAATCCTTGAAAAACAGCAGTATCCTTCTTTTGTTGTTGGCTTGAGGAGTGCAGAACCTCAGGTCCAGGGGCCAAATCCTGCCCTCCTGAGGTCCCAATCCGACTCCCATGGTCCCCAAATGGCCACGTCCCCTTCTCTTTCCCCCTGAGCACCAATTGTTTGGTGATTTCCCAGCTGTTGTGCAGTTTTTCCTCCATTTTAAAAGGTTGCATTGCCTCTCCCAGGGTTTTGTTACTGTCATATTTTAGTTTAAGAGCTTTAAGCTAAAATATGCTGACATTTGGCTCCCTTTTGCCTTCTTTGGCCCAGTCCACCACTGGAATGCAGCCCCCAAGAGCTTCTCCAAAATGGAATTCAGCCCTTGGGCTAAAAAAAAAGGTTCAACATCCCTGACTTAAACACATTAGAGAATCAAATATAAAAAACATTAATATTAGGAAGTGTGTGTATGTTAATTTATATACTGTCATAACATAAGCAGGCAAGACAGGTCCCTGCTCCAAGGAGCCTACAGTCCAAATTTTAGCAGGAGGAAGGGAAGCAAGGCATGTGATAATAAAAAGGAAGAGAATAGCAGGGCCAAAGGTAACTGCAGATTAATATAGTAGATTTATTTTCACGTGTTTATATCCTGCCTTCCTTCTAAGTCATTCAAGGCTGTTTTACAATGTAAAATTAATAAAACAACAATTTGGAATATTAAGTAATAATAATGAAAACAGCAGAATTATTTCAGGTCATTAGTCATCTGTTTAGAAGCTAAAGATAGCCTGGCCCTCCAGAGCGGGAAAAGTTATTCTATCTAATGGCAATTCTAAAACGTAAATTACTGTAGAATTCATTATTTCATGATGGTGTTATTGGCTTAATCCATGAGTTAAAACCATACAGACAAAAAATTTAACAATAAATATTTTAGTTCTATATTAAGCAGTTGAAGGAAAATCTTTGTAATGGTCCTTGCAAAATATGAATAACCTAAGTCAAATAAGATTCAGCCGGACAGGGAAGTGGAGCTTAAGAAAAAAAATTACATTCAAGAGTTCCGTACCTAACACAGCTAGTGATCATTCCAATAATAAATGACCCAATTCTACAAAATTAGTCATATTTAAATCCCATTGAAACCAGTGTAACAAGATAGCAGCTAATTTGTCCCATTGATTTCAATTGGAATAAAGCATCTGGGAACATATGATCCTCTATCTAGATCTCTTATCATCCCCCACTCCATTTCACAAGTTGTTCAAGGCTGCTTGTTCACAAGTTGTTCAAGGCTGTTTGTTCAGAAAACAAAAGATGAAAGAGGTAAAATAAAGAAGCTTCTCAATGTTTTGCAGAAATGTAATCAGATATAACTATGTGATACTAACAAGACGTGGCAATTGCCCAGTGGGAAAGACCAATAACAATTATTGTTCTTGAGCTTTTATATGAGAAATGAGAAACGGGCAATGCAAACAAGCTAGAGGAATTTGAAGCAACATTTAAAATGTCATATTTAACTGAAGGATTATCAGATTTCATTTGCTTTACAAGTTTAAAATCATATTCAGTGTAACAGTGTTTCTTTTTATTAGCCCGTTTTGTATTAGGAATATTTTGCTTTCCAATATTGGACAACTGGTGAAGATGTTTAATCTAAATATTTTTTTTATAGGATTTTCATTTGAACAGAGTTGTTTTGGAAGAGTCTTCAGGAATGGAAAGTTCCCCAGCAGGTGCTAGACCAAAGAAAAAAAATAAAAAGTCATATGATTTAACTGCAGCTGATAGATTTTGGCAGAAACATAAAGGAAGGTAAGATGAATATTTTAAATTAACCAATTATTTCTGCTTCCATTTTATTACTAGCATTATTCAGTAATATGAAAAGATATAGAATACATAATGAAGAAGGGTCTATAAGTGTCATTTTAAAATGTTGTGCTTAATGAACCAGATTGTAGATATAAACAGTGTGTACACATTTTTAGCCCATTCCCAGAGGTAGCAGAGTCGGTGCAGCAAGAGCTAGAATCTTACAGAGCTCAAGAAGATGAAGTCAAGAGGCTTAAAAGTATAATGGTAAGATTGGCTTATCTCTAATTTAAAATATTATTTTTGGAGTTTATTCACTGCTTTAAATATATTGATATTTTTAAAAATGTACTGGATATAAATTGGATTACAGTAATTTCCATTGAGTTCTGATGTTCTCCCAGGTAAATGGGTATAGGATTGTAGCCTAGATTACTGAAGTATAAAAGTACCTCTTGCTATTTGTGTGGTTAAAACATGCATAAGTATTACAATATATATAGTATATTAAATATATATTATATATGAAACGAAATGTTGATATAAACACATCTAACACTTGGCAACTGCATTTGAATGGACTCAGCAAGCTCCAAGTTCTTCAGTCATATTTGTAGCTTCTCTGGTGTACAGCAACTAACACTTTAGTATGACTCTTCCACATCGGCAGGGTTAGCTTTAGCTCTTTCTTCAAAAACTGTATAGAAGTGAACTGGGATTCCTTTTTTCTATTGGCTAGATATCCCATTTGGGTTTTAACTATATTTCTCTTATTTAAGTATATATGGTGGTTTTTTTTGGAATTTCTTTTTCTTTTCAGGGACTAGAAGGTGAAGACGAAGGAGCAATAAGTATGCTTTCTGATAATACAGCTAAACTAACTTCAGCTGTTAGGTAAGTATATTAATGAAGAGCTCTTAAGTGCTAGAAGAAGGCTTACTATTTAATTGGTTTCCATCCTTACTCAATTATAAGAGCACGTGCTTGACTCCCCAGCAGGGTGGATTTGATTTAAATCACGATTTAAATCCCCAGAATATATATTTATACTATACTAGCAGCATAACACTACTATTTAAGTATCACATGACACAATAGTGTCATGTAACTAATGTAAGATAATATAGGTGCCAAATCATAATTTATGAGGATTAGGAACTCTGATTATTGAAATCAGATCCCTACAGGTTATTAACATTTTGCAAAAAATTGTTGAGGGGGCCTGCCCATTCTCCTGACCCTACAGTGTAGCTGGATGGAGGCAACAGGAAGTCTGAGAATCAAGGACTCTCCTCTGGGCAACATATTAGAGCAACAGAATGCAGTCAGGTTGGGGTGGATTGACTAGGTTACCTGAAAAAAGTTTCAGATGGTTCTGCTTGCAGCAACCTTCTTTACTAATGAACCATCTACCTAAATCTGCATGATAAGAGGAGGATATGGCTATCAGTAATGCTAGTCATGATGGCTATGTATTATCTCCAGTATCAGAGGATACTGTCTCTGAATACCAGTTGCTAAGGAACGCAAACAGGAGTATGCTGTCGTGCTCAACTCTGCTTTATGTGCTTCCCATAGGCATCTGATTGGCTATTATAGGAACAAAGTGCTGGACTAGATAGCCTTTGGTCTGAGCCAGTACAACTTTGTATTCTGATATTACTTCTTGTGGGTTAAAACAGGCTCTCTCACCAGCTTCCATCCCTTTTCTCTGATGGCACTGCTCTTGCTGGCTTGCCTCCCAAGGTCTGGGATTTCAGAGGTACAGGCTTATAAGTGAAATCTCCCAATTAGAGATGTTTTACAAAAGCTTCAGTGGCTGGTGACTCAGACTCACCTTTCCTCCCCTGCCCCACACTTGAGAACTCCTATTGCAGAGCTAGTGAGTGAGGGCAGGCGTTCCCTGCCTCAGAGGTCCTAAACGTGTCAGTGAGATTCAGTTCCTGTACCCCAGATGCTGCTGCTTCAGGGGTCTTCTTATCTCAAAATGTGTACCTTGTTCCCTTTGCTTTTATGTATATCTGTAGTATTTTGGACTGCTTCCTGGGTTGCTTTTGCATTTGTAATACTTAATATGGAGTTGAACTGGAATACATGGCGTGGCCAGTTAGTTTGTATGTAATTTTTTTCAGCTCTCTTCCAGAGCTTCTAGAAAAGAAGAGGCTCATAGATCTTCATACAAATGTGGCAACAGCTGTTCTGGAGCATATAAAGGTCTGAAAAAAATACTTTAAAGCTTATCAATATTTTTTATTAAATATACTACAAGTGATGTTCAGACATAAAATATTTCAAGTAATTTTAAAAACAATAAAACCCAAAAATGCAACACCCACTGTGGAGGTATTCTATTCATCACATACAGTGGGCCATTCTGTTTAACTAGTTGCATTATGCAACTTCCAGGGTTTCAGCTCCAGTTGAGCTAGTAGGGAGACAACAGAGCAGAGAGTCCAGGTGGGAGAGGAGGCAGCAGATTAGAGTGGTTATAGTGAACAGCTGCTTGAGCTGGATTCATCTTAAATTCATTGGCTGCTATCCAATTCGTGTCTGTCTGCTGTTGGAAGGCTCTTTGAGCCGTTCAATTCAAGATGCTTAAATTCTGCTTTTAATTCTCTGTCAGTGTGTAAACCTTGGGATTAGAAATTGAAAGGGAACTGGACAATAGAACTTCAGTAGGGTTAGAGATTGCAAACTATGTGGAGAGGCAGTGATGTGCAAAGTAAAGTTTAACTTGTTCACCATGGATTTTTTTGAGCTGTTTTCTCCAAGATTTTTAAGGGCTGTTTGACTGTGAACCAGGTCAAATCTCTCCTCAGCTACAGACTCTTTAGATGGCCTTAGCAAACTTATTATCGCTCAGCTTCAGTCTAGGGCTAAAAATGTGAGCATCTTAAAAGTAAGAGTTTTCAGGACTCTTTCCCAACCTGGTGCCTTCCAGATGTGTTGCACTATAACTCCTATAACGCCCCCAGTTGGCTCTTATGGGAATTGTAGCACAAGTTAGGGAAAGCTGCTGTAGATGAATGCAGTAATTCCATATTGGAGTCCAGATTCTATCATTCAAAGCACAATCAGCAACCGCTCATAATTCTAGCCTCCCTGCTTTTCCGGTGTTGTAGACAGTGTAACTACAATGTCGATAATATGCTTTGCTTCTTTGGTGTAGAATGACAGAAATGGTAACAACTACAGCAATTTATACTTTATAAAAATGAGTAAGAAATGTACTTCAGGTTTTAATTTAATCCAAGGATGATTTGAGCCTTGAGCTGGAGTTCTGCCAGATCAGAAAAAAAGAAAAGAAAAAGCTTAGGCAGAAGGCCAAGGCAGTATGTCATGTTGCCGTTAAGAGAGCAGTTAGGAAAACAAAAATGTACCAATCATCTTTCTAGAAATAACCTGCTGAGTTTTGTGAATAATACAAGCTGAATTTTGAAAATCAACGGTCACACCTACAGCCCAATTTCTGTAACCAGAAAAAACAATGTCATGGTTTAAGTTTGCCATCTGTGATGTACCTAATTAGGATAGTGGTTTTGGATTTTAGTTGGAAGCATTTTAATAATTGATACACTACTGGCACTTTTTCCCCTCTGGACTTGGTAATGCGGTCATTTTCATTGCAGTTATTGGCATGGGACATTTTATGGCAACTTCATTAGATAACTGAATAATAGTGCAGCATTTCCATTGAAATGATTGCAGTGGGTAAACTTGAGTCACTGCTTTCCCTTTTCTGGGAAATGGCAGGCCAATTACAGCAGCATTTTACATTGGACTTCAGTCAAAATCCAAACCAGGATGTGGTTTGGAAGTACTTGCATAGTTTGCTGCCTTCCCCTTCCAAGGCACAGAAGTCAGTTGTCCTTACTGAGTTAGATGCTTTTGACACTGCAGAGGTGTTTTCATCAACTGGAGACAGAAAAGAGAGACCCAGATGCTGTTAAGAGGATGGTTCTTCTAACTGGATGAACGGTGTTCAGCCTGTTCTGGATGGGGTTGCACTCCCCCTGAAAGAGCAAGTTCGTAGCTTGAGGGTTCTCCTGGAGCCACTATTGTCACTTGAGGCTCTGGTGGCATGATGTGCCTTCTACCAGCTATGCCCCTGTCTAAACAGAAATAACCTGGCTTCAGTAGTCTCTGCTCTGGTAACCTCCAGGTTAGATTACTGAAGTTTACTCTACATAGGACTGCCTTTGAAGGTGATTCTAAAACTGTGCAGAAATGCAACAGCCAGATTGACAGCAGGGACCAGAAGGTCTGAGCATTTAACACCAGATTCTGGCCTGCTTATACTGACAGTGGCTGGTTTCGGACGACACATTAGGCAACGGAGGGGGAAATAGTGTACTGACCGTGCGTTAGGTAGGCGGTGCTCCACACACGACATGCTGCAACTCCGGTGCTTGTGCAGCTGAAAGTTCTTCTTCGTGGTCTCTGTGCATCACACATATGGGCTCGCGCCGACGCCGAGCCTACTTCCGGGAAACTTCAATAGCTAGATAGAGTTTTGGCGGGAACCCCTCCCCCCACCGTCCTACCGCGCATGCTCAGGGCTCCCGCTCCAACTTACCTCAGTTCTTCTTCGACCGCTTCGCTGTTAGCCTCGCGGGAGACTTCGTCCGGTCTGTAGACACGGTTTCTGTTGGAAAGAAGAATAGTTAGTTAGATAGAGTAATTGTTATTTGTTCGATTCTTGTTCTTAGTTAAAAAAAAAAAAAAAAAAAAAAAATTTAAATATATATATATATAGTTAGTTAGTAATACTTTTAGGGAGTGGCTGTTCTCCCAACGCGGTTCGCCGTTTATGGCGCAAACCGCTCTTTTCAGACGGTGCTCCCGGTGTAGGGCCAAAATTGCCCTTACCGACGGCCATTCACTTTGTCTTTTTTGCCTGGGTGAAACCCATATAGTTGATTCCTGCGCACATTGCATGCGTTTTTCCAGGCAAACGCGAAGAAACAGGGCCGACCGGCTACGTAGCCTTTTGTGGTCCAAGGCTCTCTCCGCTGTGGATCAGCCCCGACCAGCAATGCAGGGAGCGGTTTCTGGGGAGAGCAGAAGCCTCTCGATCCCAGCATCTCCGGCATCGCCCCAAACTCGGGCTGAGGCGCCGGCACCTTTATCAGGGTTGTCACCCTCTTCATCTCCTCCTCCAACAAAAAAAGCAAAGAAATCTAAGTCTTCGAAGGGGCCCACGTCGACAGCGAAGGCTCGGCCGTCTTCGAAATCATCGACAGCTAAGAAGTCCGCTTCGCGACCGGCGTCGGTACCGTCTTCCACAGTCAAAGTGGTAGCTATGGTGCATAAATCAGCCTCGGTACCGACGCAATCCTCGACGTCGAGACACCGACCGCTCTCGATAGGCTCTAATTCGCAATCATCACAACGAGCTGAAGTTTCGCCAGCTGCGTCGACCTCGAAGAAGCACACTTCTTCGGTGTCGTCCGTGCTACGCACGCCGTCGACTCCGGTGGGGCAGCACACAGTGCCTTTATCGCCGGCGCACTCGCTCCCGTCCCCGGAGCCTGTGTATATTCCCTCCGATACCGAGCGGTCGGTACCACGAGAGCCACCGCAACCAGCTCATCGCAGGGAGGACCATCGACGTCGAGCACAGCGATCACACCTCAGATCCTCGATGTCGAGGTCTAGCTCTCGATCACGATCCCGGGACTGGGAGGTCCGATCAGATCGTTCTCGTCCATCTGAATATCGGTTTGATCCGTATACTGGACAACGGCTCCGAGGAGCGCAATCTCCTCAGCGACTCCAAGACGTTCAGTCTCCTCCGCCAGTGCCGCCACGTCGCACAACCTCGTTGATCCAACAGGATCTTCGATGTTGACAGCATTCGTCTTCGGCGACGACACTGCCTCGGGATCGAACATCAGCATCGACAGCGACTCGACACCGACAGCCGTCGCAGTCCTTTGAGGACTACGCTTCTGATTCCTCTTCAGCTCCATCACCAAGACCCTCAGAGCCGTCTCCACTGGGCACGGTCGGTACGGAGGATAGAGCGTCTCCGACTATGGAAATGGGCAGTTTTTCGGAACAGATGTTGCGTCTCGCCCAGTCGCTCAACATAGATTGTCAACAACCTGTGGACGATTCCGACGATGGCATCTACGATGTCATGTACGCGGAACCAGCACCGCAATTGACCCTGCCAATGGTGAAAGCCCTTTTGAAAACATTGAAGCAGTCTTGGGAGCACCCTGCCACTGTTGGTCCGACTTCAAAACGGTTGGACGCCATATATAAGGTTAAGGAGGCACAAGCGCCTTTCCTTTTTCAACACCCGAAACCCAATTCAGTGGTGGTAGAAGCGGCGCAGAGCAGATCTGGGCGCACACATTCCGCCCCTACAGACAAAGAGGGTCGAAAATTGGACTCTTATGGGCGCCGCATTTATGCATCTACATCACTGGGCATAAAAGTAACCAACTATATGGCGTTGATGGCGCGGTACCAGTTGTTTTTATGGGAGAAGATTTCGTCATTGACAGACTACCTCCCTGACGACCAGCGTGAGCTTGCTCGCGTTTTTCAAGCAGAGGCCATCAGGCTATCCAAACAGGAGCTGACAACGGCGCGTCATCTAACAGACTGCGTTTCAAAGGCAATGGTGGGAGCGGTGGCCTTGCGCCGACACGCATGGCTGCGTTCCGCTACGCTACCACAAGAGACAAAAAACCGTATTGAGGACCTTCCTTTTGATGGTGAGGGTCTATTCAATTCTGAAACGGACACGGCAATGGATACCCTGCACAAGGCCAGGATGACAGCGAAAAAAATGGGTTTTCAACCAAACCAACAGCCATATAGGCAACGCAAATGGTACAGACCAGTACCATACAAACAGCAGAAGCAGCAAGATAGAGGTCACCGTTATCAACCTGCTTCATCTCAGTCGTACCAGCAACGTAAGGAGACACCTCGTTTCCAACAGCGGGGAAAGCAGCCGTTATCACACAAACGTCGCCTTTGACTTGGCCCTTTCAACGCGCCACGATCCGGCAAACAGGCTACAACCTTTTCTGCGGGCCTGGGCGTCCATAACATCGGATGCTTGGGTACTGACCATCGTCGCGGAAGGTTACAAAATGGAGTTCGAAGTCCCTCCTCCACTTGGTACCATAAGGGCCACACAGCCCTCGTTGACTCTAGTGCAAGAAACCACCAAGCTGCTTCGCAAAAGAGCTATCACGAGGGTGCGAGTGCACCATCTACGCCCCGGCTTTTACTCCCGGTATTTTACGGTACCAAAAAGGGACGGGGGACTTCGCCCCATTATGGATCTCAGAGCTTTGAACAAGTTCATACGACCCAGAAAGTTTCGTATGATTACCCTCGCAACAGTTCTTCCCATGCTAAGGGAGGGCAACTGGTTCACTCTAATAGACTTGAAGGATGCTTATTTTCACGTCGCTATTCATCCTTCACACCGGCGCTACCTGAGGTTTGTCATAGGAAGCCAGGCGTACCAGTTCTCCGTCCTTCCCTTCGGCCTAAAGTCTGCTCCAAGAGTGTTCACCAAGTGCATGTCGGCAGTGTGCGCACACCTTCGATCGAACAACATCGACGTATATCCTTACCTGGACGATTGGCTCATCGTTTCCACCTCCAGGAGCCAGGCGCTAACCGACGTCCGCGTGGTTATCACTCTTCTTTCATCGCTTGGGCTGCAGATAAATTACAAAAAATCCATCACGCACCCATCGCATCGAATACAGTTTATAGGGGTAACCCTAGATTCTACTGTGGGAAGGGCGTTTCTCCCGGCGGAAAGAAGGGCAACCCTAAGACAGCTCGTGACAAAGCTCACATCGCAACGCCGTATATCAGCGTTCCAGATTTTAAGGCTCCTAGGGTTAATGGCAGCAAGCGTGTTCGTTGTAAGGTGGGCACGACTGCACATGCGACCTCTCCAGCAGTTTTTGCTCAAGCATTACTCCTCTCTTCAAAACCCACACAGATTAATACTTACCGTTCCATTGTCTGTCAAAAATTCCCTTCGATGGTGGACGGACGTCTGCAATCTCTCTCGGGGCATGCCGTTTGTCGCACAAGAACCGACTCGAACAGTCACCACCGATGCATCGATGATAGGGTGGGGAGCCCACTTCGGCGATCTGGTGACGCAAGGAAGATGGTTACCTTCAGAATCTCGCCTTCATATAAACATATTAGAGCTTCTGGCAGTCAAGAAGGCCCTGCAGGCTTTCTCTCCTCAACTACAGGGACACCATGTCCGAATCCTAACGGACAATACCACTGTAGTATGGTATTTAAACAAAGAGGGCGGGACGCGATCGTACCGTCTTCTTCGCATTGTAATGGATGTTCTACAGTGGGCCATTTCCCACAATATGCTACTCACGGCTCTCCATGTTGCGGGAAAGGTCAATACTATAGCGGACGACCTAAGCAGAAATTTCAGCAGCATCCATGAGTGGGAACTCTCCCCACGTATACTGAACCAACTATTCGCTCGTTGGGGGAACCCAGACATCGACTTATTTGCAACGGCTGCCAGTGCAGTGTGTCCAGCGTACTGCTCCAGAGCGGGCATAGGGGCAGCATCATTAGGGGATGCAAGTCAATGGGACTGGTCGAGGGGACTGCTATATATCTTCCCTCCGTTCCCGCTAATAGCATGGGCAGTAGCCAATGTCAGACGCAGCAATTCAGACGCTATAATGATAGCCCCTTGGTGGCCAAGGCAGCCGTGGTTCACGTCGCTACTCAGACTGGCGAGGTCGGAGGTTTGGCATCTGCCTCATGTACCCGACCTCCTGTCTCGGGAGGACGGGAGAATCCTGCACTCAGATATCCACTCTCTACACTTAGCAGCGTGGAGAATCCGGCGTCCTGGAAACACCTTGCCTTGTCAGATGGAGTGAAAGATATCTTAGAGGCGGCGCGAAAGCCCTCTACCAGGCAATCATACGATAGAAAGTGGAAGCGCTTCCAGCAGTATGCAGAGCTTCATACCTTTGATCCTGGTACAGCAGACTTACCTAGCATTGTCTCCTTCCTCTATTCGTTACACGCGTTAGGACTGAAGCCAGCATCTATTCGTGTGTATCTATCTGCCATTGCGGCTAACCATGGATTGGTTGACGGTTTTTCAGTTTTTACACATCCAATGGCGAGAGCTTTTTTAAGAGGTTTAAATAATTTATTCCCCACTGTCCGCCCTATAGTTCCACAGTGGAGTCTCTCAGTAGTTCTCACCGCTCTCACGTCAAAGCCGTTTGAACCATTAGCCACGATAGACATTCGATTGTTAACACTAAAAACAATTTTCCTAGTTGCAATTACGTCTGCTAGACGTGTTTCTGAGTTGGCAGCGTTACTAGTAGACCCACCCTACTTACAGTTTTTTCAAGATAAAGTAGTACTAAGGCCCGACCCAATGTTTATTCCTAAAGTTTCTTCAGTATTCCACGTAAGTCAAGACATCGTTTTGCCCACGTTCTTTAAACCTTCGACAGACCCTTTATCTTCAGCATTGCATGCATTAGATGTAAGAAGAGCACTGGCTTTTTATAAGTCGAGAACTGAGAATTTTAGGAAATCTCGAAAGTTATTTGTTTGTTACGGGGGAGCATCTAAAGGACTTCCTGTTTCTACGCAACGTTTATCTAAGTGGGTTGTGGAAACCATTGAGCTAGCCTACCAGATAACAAAGCGGGACGCTCCTTTTCATCTGACGGCACATTCCGCTAGAGCGCAGGCAACATCTTCGGCTTTGCTCCATGGAGCTTCCCTAACTGATCTTTGCAAGGCTGCAACCTGGACTAATGCTTCAACGTTTGTCAAGCATTATCGCCTTGATGTAAGAGCTAGACAGGACTCCTCCTTCGGTAGAGCGGTCCTCTCCTCAATTTGCCAATAAGCAACCAGCGTGCCTGCCCACCTCCGGTAAGTCTGGCTTGTTACTCGCCCATATGTGTGATGCACAGAGACCACGAAGAAGAAATGCAGGTTGCTTACCTGTAACTGTAGTTCTTCGAGTGGTCATCTGTGCAGTCACACAACCCACCCGCCGTCCCCTCTTGGCATCGCTGTTATGAGGTCAAGTTGATTCGCCATGCTCTTGTCGTAAATTGCTAAGCTTAATGCCTTAGTTGCGAGGCCCAAGCGGTCTCAGAGAACTGAGGTAAGTTGGAGCGGGAGCCCTGAGCATGCGCGGTAGGACGGTGGGGGGAGGGGTTCCCGCCAAAACTCTATCTAGCTATTGAAGTTTCCCGGAAGTAGGCTCGGCGTCGGCGCGAGCCCATATGTGTGACTGCACAGATGACCACTCGAAGAACTACAGTTACAGGTAAGCAACCTGCATTTCCAGCAGCCATCTTGGTTGCTACGTCTGCTAACTCCCCCTCCCTCAGTCCCCCAGCTGTATCCCAGCATGCACCACGGGTTCTGCTGGTTGTATAGAGCAGTTGGGGGTTTTCGGCTGCTCCAGACGGCAGAACTCTATTCCCAAACGGAATAGTCCACGGAGAGAGGGGGGATTGGTTTCAGACAACACTTTAAACAGCAGGGCTTTGGGCTAAACAACGTGCAAGCCCGGTGTTTCTCTCTGTTGCTTAATTGGGCGGAATAGCGTACTGTCAGTTGTGTGTGCATGGTGTGTAACCCTCCACATGACACAATAAGCAACACAACTGACGATTGTTCCCCCCCCCCCCACCGGGACATGCTTACTGTGTCATCCGAAACCAGCCAGTGTGTATGTTTCCAAGCCCAATTCGAGGTGCTGTTTTTACTCTATAAAGTCTTACACAATCTCTGATGAAGCGCATGTCCCAGTATGAACATACAGTCAATCAACATCTGAGGCCATCCTCTGAGGGAGGTATGAGGATGGCAAAAAGGAGAGGGCCTTTTCAGTGGTGGCCCCTTGATTGTAGAATCCTCACCCTAGTAAGGTCTACCTATTGCCAACATTGACTCAGTTCAGACGACACGTTAGTCAGTGGTGGGCTATTTAAGCAACCATTGCTTATATAGTCCCCCATTGACTAACGTGGCATCTGTCAGGGGGGAACCACCCAACGGTTGGTTATTTTCTAGAAATAACCAACGGAGATAACCAACGGTTTACAGAGTTGATTATCTGCACAACCATTGATGATCGTGTAGTGTGGCAGGCTCCCTGGATTATAGCCCATGCTTACAGAGTCACGAGGCAAGAGCCGAAGAAACCTCTGCCGCTCTTGCCCAGTAAGGCTCTATCGGCATGGGTAATAATCCCATCCCAGGAAGGGCTTGGGTTGCTGGGGAGCCTCCAATCATCCCGTCCCTTGGTGGGGCAGCGTGATCTTGGGCTCCCCATGCACTTCTCAGGACAGGCACATGCTGTCCCTGCATGGGGTGCCACTGATGGCAGTGCTCTACATGTTCCCAGGGACATGCACATCCCTTGCCCCACCCCTTGCGATCCATCTGGGGCTGATGGATGTCTCCCATGGCTTAACATGAAACATCAAACCACGGGAGAAATCCATCCACCAATATCAGGCCAGGGGCGCAAATATCTGTCCTGCCGCTGTGACAAGCAGGACAGATGCTTGTGCATCCTGTCCCCGTTCACCACACGAGAAGGGCACGGGATGTGCAAGCATCACTCCTGATGCTTTGCAGCGACAGGAGTGATGCTTGCACGTCCCGTCTCCCTTCCCGTGTGGCGAATGGGGACAGGATGCACAAGCATCTCTCCTGCTTGTCACAGCTGCAGGACAGATCCTTGTGCTGGCGCAGTGCCCCTCCTTCCCTGTTGGGCCCTGTTGCTATAACTGCCCCTTCCCTGTTGCTATGGCACTGACGGGGAAGGACGTATCGGCACAAAGCGATGTCATCCCGTCGGGATCAGTTGGCTCGGTGCAGACGCATCCTTCGCCGGCACCTGGATCTTGTCCCCTGACACGTGAGGAGACTGTTCCGCAGCATGTTGCTTCTGCAGCAGGTGCGCATGGAGGAACAAGTGCTGTGCCCGCCACAGAAGCAACAAGCTGCGGAACGGTCTCCTCACGTGTCAGGAAGCGAGATCCATCCACTAGCAAAGGACGCATCGGCACCCATGTCACCTTTCCCTCCGTGGCTGCTGCAGCAAGCACCAGTAGACACATCACCTGCACCTCCTCCAGAACGACAGCTGAGGCATCCTATCTCCTGTCAGAAGATGGGATCAACGTGCCACCTCCTTTCTCCAACGGCTGTGGCACATCTCCCCCCCCCACGCTCCTCCCCACAGAATGGTGGTACCCCAATAAGGTAAGTGGGAACCAGTGCTGCCATTCAATTGGGAGGGCGCAGAGGGTGGGAGACGAATAGTCAATGGAGTGTGAATACTCTGCTCCATGCATAACTATTTCCGTGTCGGCCAAGCGTGACACACAAATAGTCATCTGTGGAGTGGACTATTCACACTCTGTTGACTGAAGTGTCTTCCGAACGCAGCCATGGACATCTTTTTGGAGCTAAGTTCAGACTTTCTTGTATTTCCACATGTTTGAAGGCATATGATGGGCTTTCTTAATTTAGTAGTTGTGTTGAGTTGTTTGTTTTTAACTTTTAATTGTAACACCTTGAGTGTTTTCTGAGAAAGGTGTCTAAGAAATTGAAGTAATAATAATACATGTATGTGTGTTTACAGACAACACGCGCACACACAGAATCAGTTGTATCCATTTGTGGCAGGCTCTATGATTTGGAAATTTCCATGAGTGGAAAAAAGAGAGGTGATTTTCGGGGGGGGGAACCATCTTCTGCAGCCCCCCTACACCCAGTTCTAAGGGGTTCTGCAAACCTCTGGAGGAGAATGGGGAGTTGCAGGGGCCTCTAGAGGGAAGCAAAAGTTACATCCTCCCCACCACCAGTCTTTCACTCACAGAAACCTCTACTGAATCAAAAAACAGTCTGTGGAGGGGACAGAATTGGATACAACCCATATATCTTTTGACTTCAATGTAACTTAGCAAGATTGATTTGGCACATCATTGTAACCTAAAATATATGAAGGCCATTTTAAAGGTTCTTACTTTGTAAAGTAAGTAATTTTTAAATCATACTCTGTGTCAGAGGCATATTTTAAGCCCAGTTTACAGCTGCTTTCCACATTGCCTTAGCTCATTTTTGAATGCTCAGCAAGAAGAACTCTGAGATTAATCACTAATTTAGGGGTCTTGGCAGTTTTTTGGCAAGTTTCAGTGTTGAGCAAAATGCTGGAAAGAATACACCAATATTTCCCATGATGGATTAGCAAATATTTATTGGTAAAGTTTAGAAGAAATGCAATATTGTTTTAGGTTAATTGTTTAAGCTATTAAGAGTTTGGCAATTGAAAAATGTAGCCAGAATTTAATAGATTAAAAAAAATTATGGCTATGCTTTCATTAGAAATATACTTGTACTGTTATTCTGGGCACCCTTACACATTTTTCTTTCCCACTGGTTTCAGTGTGACTTAAACATAAGCAGTGAACACATGACTGTAGCCTCAAAGTGTAGGGTTTCCTTATTTTAATTTGTGTGGTTCTGATTTCTGTTGGTTTTTGTATGGATTCATAATGGTTTCCAAAAGTAACGCAGCTTCATGTCTTTATGTCATTTTCTACAACTTAATTTTAAGAAATAGAACAAGTTTGTTTGAAAGAGTGATTACTCTCACATCATGAAAAGATGCTAGAGTAGTTATAGAAATGTTCTATAGGAAGTTCTGTAACTTTCCTTTACTATCAGAAAAACACATTTTAAAAGCATCCATGATCTGACTGTTCCTTTTGAGGCAATTCTGACAGGTGTCCTAAATATTGTCCTCCCTTTCCTGCTAAATAGATTCATTGATTTGGGATGTTCAGAATAGTTTTACTACACACAATATCCCTATGCAGGCATTCCTGATTTGTCTATAACTACACTTAAGAAGAAAAGTGTGCTAGCCCTGCCCCCAGGTTCATTTCTATCACCCTCTACATTTGGAGGGTGACTTTCTGTAAAGGAGAGGCTTCTGTATCCATGGGGACTCTCCACATGATTTTGAACACCAATTTTCTAGCATTTGAAATCGTGTGGTGGAGAGCCTCAATGGATAGAGGAGGATGTCCTTTTCAGAACATTGCTCTCCACATACAGAGAGCACTAGAAATCCCCTGGCAGGGGTAGCACACTTCCCCCTCCCTGTGTATTTAGTGTATGCAAATGAGGAACACCTGGATATTTGTTATTTAATTTATATTCCACCTTTCTGCCAAAAATGGCTCAAGGTGGCTAACAAATGTAAACTAAAAACAAAACCCTAATTAAACATAACATAAACACACAGACAGCACCCAGCCAACTAATCCTCCTTTCATTTCTTTCCATGATGAGAGGTGGCAAAGTAATGTTTAACAGATCCTTGTATATTACATTTATGTACCACTTTTCTTCCATGGCACTCATAGGTGGTGATCTTAGACACCTAAGCTATCTTTTATCTAGGTATTCATTTATTTATTGCATTTCTATACCGCCCAATAGCCAAAGCTCTCAGGGCAGTTCACAAAAATTAAAAGCATCAAATACAATTCAACAAACCACAATATAAAAACCACAATATAAAAGCACAATATAAAAACACAACCAGGATAAAACCGAGCAGGAGTACAGAGATTTATATAGATTTAGAGCCTCATCAGACAGTGGAAAATTGTGTTTCCTTACCATCACTTCCCCCCTCCACTTCTGTCCCACAATACTTCCTCTTTCTGTACACGGGGAAGAAAGTGGTAGTAAAAAATGTCCACATGGCCCATTCAGTGGACGTTTTTATCCCACTGCTTCTCCTGCACACCGCAGGAAATGGTGGGATGTTTCGCTACTGCTGAAAAAGTCAGATTTTCCGGGGGGGTTTTGTGACAGGAAAATGAGTGGAAGGGGCGGGAGATGCACAGGAGGCTGAGAGCAGCATCAAAAGAACCCACGAAAAACCGGGAGTGCCCTGTAATGAGCGTGCGATGAAACACTCCTCTGATGTTGCTCTCAAAATACAGATTTAAAACAGCAAAGTTAAAAAACTTAAGATGATAAACTGTTAAAATACTTGGAAAATAAAAAGTTATACTTCACCTGGCATCAAAAAGAGTATAACGTAAGTGCCAGGTGAAGCTCTCTAGGGAGCTCATTCCACAGCCACGGTGCTGCAGCAGAGAAGGCCCTCCTCCTAGTAGCCACCTGCCTCAATTCCTTTGGCAGGGGCTCACGGAGAAGGACTCCTGAAGATGATTTTAGGATTAGGGTTAGTGATCAGATTTAAATCTGCTTATTGTTGGCTTGCAACCTAGTCCTTGGGATCTTTGCAATTAAGTTTTTTTAATGCTATCATATTGTACACACATGCATATAGTGAACACTAAAACAAGTGGCTTAAAGAGTAATTGGGTTAATTAGTGATTAGTCAAAATAATAGATAAAAACAATTCAATACTCTAAGGAGACATAAAACCCACTCATAATCCAGGAATAGTCAGCAACTAAACCCATTAAAGAACATGCACAGAGCCACTTGGGATGTGCTTGTTTAGACATTTTTTAAAAACTGACTTGAAAGTTATTTTTCAAGTCTTTTCTATATTAGAAGAGAACATAATTAGACAAAGCTAAGCTGAACTAGTCCATTTACCCACTAAGAATTTTTAAATGAACTTTGTGGGCATATATATGTTCATCACTTACAGATCACTTGGTTACTGTGTCCTTGGTAGGTATATGTGTGGTACAAGCTCCTAAGCAAGTTTCACTTGGACGATGTCTTAAGATCACCACTACGATGATATGGGGAAGTTAGGTCCACTGTTGGATCAAGGCCAAACACAACAGTTTTTTCAAAGTATCTGTAGCCCAGAGCTTAGGGCTGTTCAAGACACTATGGGTGTGTTCAGACGATCCTGCAGGAAGAAAAAGGGGTTTCACCAGCTTACGCTATTTCCATTGCACAAGAAGTCCCTTATGGTAGCGACTCAGTGGATACTGCTCATTACTTTATTTATAAAATGTTTCAGTTAACTACCAGGAAAGCAGAATGTAGTGAAACTAGCTAATGTCATACTATTTTTGACTCTACTACAGTAATAGTGGTATTCTAATGACAAATTTATTTTTATTTAATTAAAAGACACGGAAACTAGATGTGTATTTTGAATATGAAGAAAAAATCATGAGCAAGTCCACATTGGATAAATCACTTTTGGATATGATCTCTGACCCTGATGGTAAGTGTAGAAATTTGAATTTACTGTAAAGTTCCTTCCATAAACCATCTAGGGATTGTTGTCTTGCATGCGAGCTCATCCATTCAAAGACTTCTGTCTAAGAGCTTGGAAAGCCACTGTCACTGTTGGAGTAGCTGGGCTAGATAGACCTAAGGTCTGCATAGTATAAAGTCATTGGGGAAGGCTGGTCTACGGCATCAGATGAGGTGATCTGATATGAAAATACTACGAAAACATTCACTTGTGCAGAAGTTTTGACATGACATAACCTCAGTTGGGACCTCCGGTTGTTTTTCAGAGATGTATTTCTTTCCCTTAAACCTGAGCAGATGTACAAATTTCAGAAAAGCTTTCATGGTAATGAGCAGATGAATTATATGTTCATAACTCTTTAAATGTGCAAGGATAAAGTATGAGTTAAGGTTTGCACATACAGTATCGAGATATAAGCTCAATATACAATTGGATGATTTTTCCTATTGTTCTCTAGTAAAGCAGGTTTTTACATTCAGAGTTTTTTCTCTGCTCCAGTAGACACGCCCTAAATTGCAAAAACCTCCCCATCCCTCCAAAAGTTCAACCAGTAATATTCTGATAGAGGTACGTGAAGTATTTGCATTATGGATGACACCAAAAGTTCTGCTATGGCACCACAGGTCCTCCATCCCCATATACCCATGGTGGTTGTAGGTGTTCTTACCTGTTTTGCCACATAAGTGTTTGTGTAGGAATCAAAAACTGCAAAGTTATGCTTCCCGTGCTGCAATGCTTGCCATTTCAGGAAACCCTTTAATTTGTTTATTGTAACTTGAGCACTCAAGTACAGATTTTTTTGTTATAGAGAACTGAGCAGGCTTTTCTCAGTCTGTGGAGTATGGTATTCTGTGTTACTCCTCCCACTTGCTCCAACAGGCAGGTTTTATGCAAATTGTGTTGCCTTCCAGTTCTGATTTAGCCTGATCCACAAGGGAGGTTTTTTTCCTGGTATGCGTTTTTAAGTAATGCAAGTTGTATTTTTCCTTCGCATCCACCCCTAACTTATTTAATTGCTTATTATTAGCCTTTATATACTGCCTTATCTGCTAAGAAGGCATCAAGGCAATGTACAACAATTTAAAACAATAAAACCTTAAAACAATAAAAGCAAGTACATTATAAACAGTGAAACATTAACACAACACATTTTGAAAAGCTACATGGAAACCATGCATCTTTATACCATTTACCAAGAGAATGGGGGACCCATTGTAATTCTTGAGAGAGTACATTCCGTTGTTTGGGGGCATCATACCAGAAAGCCCTTTCACGTGTGCCCAACAAATGGGCCTCTGCTAGTAATGGCACTCTCAAAAAGGCATCTGCTACAGATCTTAATACTTAGTCAGATTCATAGCGAGCGAGTCGGTCCCTTAGATAACCAGGTCCTAAGCCATTTAAGGCCTTATAGGTCAAAACCAACATCTTGAATTGTGTGTGGAAAGCGATTGGCCACCAGTGCAGACCTTTCAGGACAGGTGTAATATGGTCCCCATACCATGCATTGATTAGCAGCCTAGCTGCTGCATTTTACACTGATTGAACCTTCTGGACACTCTTCAGGGGTAGCCTCAGTACAGTGCATTGCAATAGTCTAAAGTTGATGTAACCAAGGCAACTGTTGCCAAGTCTGACCAATTCAGGAAGGGTTGCAGCTGGTGCACCAAATATAATTATGCAAACACCCCTCTTGTCACCGCAGCCACATGAAGATCCAGGGACAGCAAGGAGCACTCGCAACCTGTAGGAGTTCATTCTGCATCAGTTCTGTCCCCATTACATCTATACAGATATATTACGGTGCTGTTGTAGGAGCATCTACGTATAAGGTGGAAGCTACAACTGAAAGAGTAAGGATTTGCACAAGCCCTTTAGTAGGGACAGCACATTTTTTTATTTTTATACAGTGGAATCACATATGGATGTTAGGTTTCACTTGTTCATTTTCTCCTAGTGACAAAATTTTGCTTTTAATGAATTTTACAGCAAAAGAATATATGTTAAATCTGATTTTTAAGCCAAAAGGAAACATTAAGTATCAGTATTTTCATGGAGCTGTCATGGATATTACTTTAATAGGACAACAAAGAAGTTCAACATCTGGCCTGAGTTCTTTACAAGAAGAGGAGGGGGCCAAGATGGAGCTCTCTCAATTGCTGCTTATTTTAACTGGGCCAGTTCTCTTTCTATTTGAGTTCAAAGGTAATCCATTTTTCTTGTGATGCTCAGAACTTCTTTCCCCACACTACTGTGGTACCAAGAATTGGAGAATTTGGTATTTCTTTTTAAACCACAAGGGCATCCTTCATTCAGACAAGCTGGCAAATGAAATGAAGTGGCAAAGAAAATAAAGAATTGCAGCACCAGGGACCAGGCAGCTAAAAAGACATTATCAAAGGACACAGTGTTATCACAACTTGGTTTCTTTGGGTTCTCCTTTGTTGAGCCAAATCATACTTTTAAAAGAAAGTGGAACTGAGAGACAGAAAGGATGTTCATTAAACTGTTTTCCAAGCTTTATGGACTGTCCTCAAATGGTTCTATTTAATATTTGATTAAAAAAAAAAGTTAGGCTTTTCCAACTTTTCCCCACAGATTAAATGTTAAACTGTTGCTGTTAGATTCTAACTTAATAGTATGTTTATTTTATTTTAGTGAACATTATTGAAAAGATAGAGTTACCGTAACTGTGGATTTCTGATCTTCCTGCCATAAAATAGACCAGCAGTCCCCAAAATTTGGGGGGCAGTGGGCATGTTTGGAATTTTGAGAGAGTGCCATGGATGTTCTCACAAAATGGTTATCATGGGGAGATGCTTGCTCATTCAGTGGGCATGGCCAGTCACAAAACACTAATTTCCCATAAAGCAAACTGGTGAGTAACTTGCCCGAGAACGTAACACAAGGCAGAGGTGGGGTCTGAACTCCAAAACACAAATGCACTCTTTTGAACCCAAATAAAGAAGGTGCATGAGGGTGGCACTTTGTTTTGAAGCAAGCCAGCCTTCAGTTTTTAACAAAAGTGTGATTTTTTAAAAAACAACAGCAACTTAAGAAATAAAAATCAAGAGGATCAGGAAGCTTGCTGGGTGCCAAGAGAGATTTCTGCAGGCACCACATTGGAGAACCCAGTCATAGACTGCTTTTGAACTGCCATATTGAGAACTGCTTCCAAAAGCAGTTTACCAGAGGGGCAGCAAGGTGCTACTTTCCTTTTCTTAAAAGAGTCTAAAACCCCTGTTGAACTCATGGAACTAGGTCACACACTGCTATTGTTCTTAGCCTATATTTTGATAGAAAAATTAAATATTGAGCATGGTTTTATTGTGTATAGACAAAGGCCTTTGCAACCTCTCCATTCATATATTACATAAATAAACTAATCAAGAATTATAGTACACATTACATATTCAAAAAATTGATCATGGTTAAAATCAAAATTAAAATATGATTAAAAATACATATTAACCATAAGTGCTACCCATGTAAATCGATTCAGTTCAATAAATAACAGTATTTATTTTTTTTAAAAAAATTAATTTCTTAAGTGTAATGGCAAACAATGCCATAGCTTATCTTTATGTAGAGAAATAGCATGTATTTTTAACATGAATAGTTTTATTATCAGCTTCTTCAAGATGGCACACAGCTTTTCATGACACACCATCCTCCTCTCAAATTATAGCTTTCCATACTTATCCACATGCTTCATGTATACTTTTCTTGTGGGCCTTTTGCTGCTATATATAAATACCTTTTTTGTTGTGATTTTTCCTAAACTTCTTTCATTTGATGAAACGATTCATAGTTTTATTGCATATGATAGATAACTGAATTACATTTTATTACATAGTATTATAGTTAACAAAATAACTTTTTAAAAAGCAAAACATTTTTCTGCACAGCGGGAACTGCCGAAGACAAGATGCGACTCTTTCTTATCTATTACATAAGTTCTGTACAATTGCCGTCTGAGGTATGTATTTGATGAAAGAAACATTTGTACAATTTCATGCCTAATTTACAGTTTTTCTAAATAACTAAATGAATATGTGTAACAAATATCTGTTATATTTAATCTAAATATCCTGTTCTTCCAAATTCACTAACAGACTGTGCTAGTGACAATGGGAAAACCCATAGGCTCATTGTGGACATAACCATGGTTAGGAGATCAGAAACACGCTACAGATTCATGTGCTCTCTTCCTCCCCAAACAAATTTCCACATTCCTTCCTTTTTTTTCTTTTTTTCCTTTTTGGAGTTAACCATGGTAAACACTTGTTTGCAGCTAACTATGGTTAACATTAAGATTGCTGAACACAATATAGTTAGCTCTGAAAAGGGAAGGGAGAGAGAATTCATAGGGGCAGGAAAGAGCCTTTAAACAGATTTTCAGTCTCCCAACTAGGGTTACAAGAGCAAGAATATAAATCTGCACCAGGCTATAAGAGCAACCGGGAGAATGGTAAGTTCTTGTCTTAGAACTTCAGGCTACCAGTGCAATCTCTGGATACAGGCTCAGGGAAGGAGCTACTCCTGCCATCAAGTGGGAGTCTGTAATCATGTTGGGTTAGAAGCAATAGAGCTCAGAGGAATTTACACTGCAGGGGATTCCTACCCAACTGTGGATCCCCCTCAGAATTATGTTCTGTCCCTTTCTTGGCAGTAAGCCGTGGCATTGGCTGGGATCAGAACATAGGAAGCATGGACCTGAAGGGTTGCAGCTGCCTGGTCTGCTCCTAGAGTTTAAAAGTAGGATCGTTTCAAGCTGCCTTCATTCTCTCAATATACAGTGTTTACACAGTGGGCAGTATCCAAGGCGACACAAGCGCTAACAAATTATGTTGCGTTAGCATAAAGAACCTCTAGCGCAACACCAGTAGCATTAACTGGCACAGTGAGATTCTCCAGAAGGCCATTGTGCCAGCTTACATTATTGATGTTACACTAGAGGTCCTTTACACTAATGCAGTGTAATTAACTTTAGCACTCTTTTCTCCTTGGATACTGCCTTTCCTTGTGATCACTTCTCTCTGTGGGCACCACATAAACAGGCAAACTCCAGTCTATTAAGTGGAAAGCCAGTAAGCAAGAATCATAAATGATCATATTTTCTCATCCATGTTGGGTCAGAAAATATTATTTTTAACAAAAATAGCATCCTCTGGTTAATTTTAAAATAACTGACAAGAGCAAACTCCTAGTTCAGGTTTTGATTGATGTTTTCACTTGTAAATTTCCATTTTCAGAATTTGGTTCCTTCACAAATTAAATCACAATTCAGTAGCTGTCTGACAATCAGCAGCCTTCTTTATTGGGATCAAAGTTCAGTACAGCAATTTTCTTCCTAGCCAGTATTTAGCAAGCAAGTGTTTTCCCATACACATGTTGGTTTCAGGTCATAGTGTTACCATTTTTCTATGCTTAAGCTATCTGTCCATAGTTCAGTGCTTTGGGAGCCTTTAGCTACCTATTCACTCCCTATAGCAGATTAAAACACTTGTAAACAAAGTGTACACCAAAGATCGTTTGGTGGGTTGCAATTCAGGTTTAGAGAGCATTGCTGAGATCATTTTGCTTACCAAGACTTCTCTATAGAGTTGCCTGGCAGTATCATAGGCAAGGAGCACTGCTTTGATATCAAAGAAGCGATCTGTCCCCCAAATCAGACCATATTTATACAGTTTCTCAAATACTACTTCACTGTCAATACATCAATACTAATTGCTGTTTCATAAATCTAAGTTCACAATCTTGATTTAAATAATTTTTGATGATCAAAACACACATTAAAAACTTAAACATACACTTTTCAGGTCAGATACAATTAATTTTTATGTTTGGCAAAGCAATTGCTGAGTCAAAATTTACTAAGTAAACCTATCTTTTGCTCATTAATTGATAAGCAAAATCTTTAAGTTCATTCTAACCCTGAATAATAGTCTCACAGCTGTTCATTACTCAAATAACTTTTTGGCCCAAGCAATAGGATTTTAACTCAACATTTTCTTTTTGGATAACATCCAGGTAACTTGACCATTATTTTTTATGCCAGTTATCCAGAATTCATTGTGAACTTGCTTGTGTCTTCTCTAGTAGTACCAGTTATCTTATTATTTATTTAATTCTATGGATTCCTAATTACCTTTCATGCAACATGCTTAATTGCCCGGGGCGTGTTGCTTTTGCTTTGGGGGATGATGACATGAAATAGTCACTTTCATTTTGAGCACATTGAGGTCTGTGCCACCAACCTTTTGAGGCAGATCCATGACAGTGGACCCAGGTTACTAAGGTCACATTTAATATAGCCAGCAAATAACATAAACGTGGTGGATGCCAATTCATATTCCCTTTCTGTAGATACAGTGCTGTAGATTCAAACTTTAAAGGGGGCACCCAAAACTTTCACACTGTAAAAACATTGAAAATAAGTTTAGAGACGGTTCTTTTTGATTTTCCAGCATTCTCTGGGATTCAGACCTGAAGCTAAACTCTATACAAAATTTTCTGTCCATTTCATCTGTAGCCCAGACCCAACGACTCCGTTGAGCTTTGTAGGTTTTACAAGTTCCACATGCACAAGGAGGCTTTGGATTTACATTTGTTAAATAGCAACCCTTCAAGTTGCTATTTAACAAATAGCACAGGTTTTTTTCGTGCTCGCACTTGTTTAGATGATAGTGAGCATTTGCTCGTTTCTATGTCCTTGAGTAAAAAAAAATAGATTTATTATTAGTGAATTAAAATGGTGGCTCGCTGCTTCATTTAGAAGAGTTGTAACAAATTTCAAATCTCTGGTTTGATTCTAGGCAGATTTGGAACAGTACAAAAAAGCACTGACAGATGCAGGATGTAACCTTAACCCCTTAACCTACATTAAACAATGGAAGTAAGTTCATTTGATTTTCATAAAGCAATGAAAGAGTATATTGCAAAAACTTTGAAATTTGCTTTAACTTTAATCCAGACCCAGCTGACCCTTGTAGATGGCACATATCTTGCATACAGCAGGGAGAAGTGAGCTTCCTGCCAGGCTTTCCAGCACAAATAAAAGTTCTACACTTTAATCTTTCATTTTAGTCCTTCATTTACAATTGGCTTGGATCCAGAGTTCTGCTCATGTATCAGAGAACCAGTGGTGATTCCACCTCCAACCTCAGCTACATCTGCCCCCCACACACACCATAATGCATGGAGGAACCCTAATTCCCTTGAATGGCTTTTGAAAGGATGAAAGTGGTTGTACATGGGATGGCATATCAATGATGATAACGTACATCTTTGCACAAACAGAAGTGCTTTTGCTTGTCCAATCAGAGATTTGGATTCAAGGATTGACTTTGAAAATGAAAGTGCTATCCAACTCAGAGCTTTCTTGTAGTATTTAATATTTCATCAACTAATTATTCCACATTGCCTATAATTAGGTTACTCTATGTTTGAGAAGCAGAGGAGAAGCTGCAACCAACAGAATTACCTATTTTGACATGGCATGTGGTCCAAGCCATTTATATAATCAAAGTTAGTGGATAGTCATTCCATTTTGCCTATGGCTGGATTGTTCATGTAGCAGAGTTTTGCAACAGGCTAAAAACAGTCCTAATGTTTAGCTTTGTTATGTGACAAAAGTGTACAGTGTTAAGCACACATGTTTCCATTCATGAAAGGACATCTTTGGATCCAACCCATTTTTTCCCCTTTCAGATAAAGGATAAGTACCCCCTGGTTACTGAATGCTCCATCCAGCCCCTCCCCCTTTTTCCCCTAAGCATTGAGCAGAAAGTGTATTTGGCACTATCATGGAGGCTAGAAACATACTGCTTAAAAATGTAATGCTCCTGATTCTCAGGATTGTAGTGCAGCAGGATTCTCAGGATTGTACTGCCTGATCACATCTCTACAAACATCCAGGTTTGGGGGCTTCACAGCAATAGTAGGAATTTGATTATAAAAGTTCCGAAACAAACTGCTCATATTTTGGGCTTTTAAAAATCCAAAGTCAATTCTCATTAGTTTCTATTAACTGTTTTGTCATTTTAATGGAAGGTCAGAGATTATGATCACAATTATCTTAATGTTCTCTGTAAAAGAAAAAAAGTCTTTTAAAACTATTTCTTCCAGCCCCCTCTGATTGTTTTGATTTGGATGTTGTATTGCAAATAATCATTCTATTTTGAGCACAGCATTCTAGAATTTGTCTAGAATGTTTTCAGAATAGTTTACTTTGGAGGATCGTAATGGTCAATTTCAGTAAAGGGGGAGACAGATGTTTGTAGTGTGTTGTTTGAAGTGTGCCCTTTTGATGTGAACTAAGTGCCATTTCCATCTTCCATTGACTAGAAAGGCTGTGTTTTAAAACTGAACGTTTCATTTCTGGGAGGAGATTCTTTGCTAGTGTACTGATGAAAATAAATTAAGCATGTAGATATTAACTTATTTATTTTACAGAGCTTTTGCCAAGATGGCTTCAGCTCCAGCTACCTATGGAAACAGTGCAGCAAAGTCATTGGGGTAAGTTTCAAAGTACATATTGTTGCTACTGCTTAATATTGCTTTATAATCCTAACCAAGGAGGCTTACAGAACAATAAATAATAAATATTATTTATTAAAAAGCAGCATGGTAATAAAACATTAGTATTCAGAAGCTTTCCTGTAGAGCCTAGTTTTCACTGCCTGCCAATTTCCCACCAGCAACCCTGACTCTAGGAGCTAGTGGTTCATTAACACAGGCTTCCCAAGCTTTACATTAATTTTTGTAAAGTGCCCAGAGAGCTTCGGCTATTTGGCGGTATAAAAATGCAATAAATATAAATAAATAAATAAATAAATAGGATCCAATAGTCTTTCCATTGTGGGGGGGGGGGGGGGGGAAGCTGACTGACATTCTGATTTTTTACACCAGGGGTGGGCAGAAGGTAGATCTCCAGATGTTTTGGACTTCAGTTCCCAGCATTCCTGACCACTAACCATGCAGGAAGGGACTTATGGGGGTTGAAGTCGAAAATACATCTGGAAATCTACCTTCTGCCCACTTCCCAGTTTACACCTAGCTGAATAGAAGAACATTTTAATAAAATCTTTCACACACACTATAATAACATAGATCTCAAATAGAAAAGGGGATATTTTGTTGTGGGATTTCAATTTTTTCGCTTCATGAGCTACAGTTTACCATAAATATCTTTTAAATATATGGAAGTGAACAAACTCATCCATGATGTGCACTTTGTTTCAGCCTTTTCTCACGTGTCATGAATACAGGATCCCAGTTTGTCATGGAAGGTGTCAAGAATTTGGTACTAAAGCAACAGGTGTGTTCATTTAATTTTTTAAAAAAACCAAAGATAATTTGCAGTATAACTAGATAAGCATAGATTCCTAAGATTACATATTTCTTAGATTGGTAACAAGAACATATTGAGGATAGGCAAACTGTGGTCCTTAATTTCCATGCGACAGCTGAGCAATGCATGTGTGACTCTTAGGTATTTAAGAGTTAATAGAAATAAATTTAATAGAATTTAATACTACTGGTCAATTGCCGTGAATGTTCCTTGTTGTTCGGTGTGATGGATGCACCCTGTTTCAGATGGCCTATTTCTTGCCCTTATTCAACTCCTCTCTCAACTTCATTCTATGTTCTTCTATTGCTCCATAATTATTCTTCTATCTCCAGCTTGGCCAGGAGTCTGAACTGGGGATGGAACCAAAAGGTGATAAGCCTCACACAAAGATCTGTGGTCATGTGATCCCTGCCTTTCCTGACCAGTGGAGGGAGTTAACCCATTCTTGGATGCCTCCGTATCACCAAACCAGAAAGAACCCTCACAATGTGTGACCAATGTTCCATTCTAGTGCGAGGCGTACTATAGTGTGGACAAGCCCTATGCAATAACAGATAGCTCCTGAAAAGCATAAGAAATGCTTTGGATTCTTCAGCACCTGTGACATGGGAGGCCATAGAAAGCCATTCCTGAAAGTCAAATGATCTTCTGAAACAGCAGTTGCTACAGCACAACTAACTGTAGGCATAGAGAATGATTAGAAGCCCTGGGCACATTTGAAAGTTCCAAAGAAAGGCACATGGGGCTTTTGGGATTCCAGCCATTAATTTCAACATTGTCTAATTACCAAATTGTTTTTTTAATTAACATAGTTTGGTTCCTTTTTTAAAACACAAAAAATAGTTTTAAGAACCTGTTCCCATTATCTTCTTCATGTATTACTTTAATTTTATCATTATGTCTGAATTGGCTGAGTCTTTTTTTTTACTAGGTACAAGCATCAGGAAATTGCACTTATGTAGTGCTTTTCGAATGACAGAAGCATGTAGTAGGGTAATGACATTACTTAACAAATGAGAATTGATTTCAGTGGTAATGTGAAAATTGGATAGTGACGATACCTGTTTTTGTTCTAAACTATATTTAAACAGTTTCTGCAATTTACATAAATTAAATTATCTTTTCTATAGAGTCTTCCTGTCACTCGTATATTAGACAACCTTATGGAGATGAAGTCAAATCCTGTAAGTACAGCTAACAGACAAACACAACAGAATGAATTGTTTTTGAAGCTGTGATATAAAGCATGGTGATGTCATTTCAAGTATTACCCATTTAATATATGGTTGCATCACCTGCAGCCCTCAACCAGATAGGAATGCATCATGAAAAGCAGCTCTCACGCACAGCTGAGTCCCATATATTTTGGTGGTGTACAGATACAGCATCTGAAATGAAACATCAATCCATAAGAGATTAAGTAGTTCAAGGTGTTTTTGTACATTGATAAGCACAATGGCGAGTTGCAGAATTAAATCAGACTTTTAAAAAAATTCTGGAAGAACCATAGATATCATATAGAGAAAAATGATCTAATTAGGAAAATATAACAAAGTGGGGGTTTTCTTTCTCCAGCCTTATTCTTTAATTAAAGAACCTGCAAGAGTAGAGACAGAAAAACTGCTGGCATTTGCCAATGAAAATATTGAGTGTATTTGAGGAAGAAAAAAATCTTTCATATAATGTCATCAGTTTTTTTTAAAAAAATGGGTTGTAAACAAACTTAAGTTTGCTTTAATATTAATCATAAATTATGGAATGAACTAAGAAGAGTCTATGTTTAATGCTGAATAAAGACTTTGATTGGTGTATCATTTTAATATTCATTGCCATTACATTCTTGAAAAGAAAACAGAGACTCTTGATGACTCCTTTAAAAAATTTACTTTTTTGGGAGGGGGAAAATTAATGCTTCACAGCTAGAACATATTACGCAAGTTGTATATTTTGGAAAGTTTGGTAGCCTTGAATTTCAAAGACTCCATCTCACCCCCAGTGGCAGCTAGCATAGGTATTTTGGTGCTGTGACTGAATGAATACTTTCAAAGAACTATTTCAATGAAACGTAAACATTTTGGAAAACTGTTGTTACAAACTTTTCTCTTCAAATAGGAGACAGATGACTACAGATATTTTGACCCTAAGATGTTGCGAGGAAGTGACAGGTGAGTTTACTATTGAGTTTTTAGTAAATGCAGTTTGAAATCTACTTAATGTACGGGCAATGTACTTACAAAATATAAAATAAGAGTACAGAATCTCTTTTAGACTGCATATATTTAAGGTGCAAGTTGGGCCTTTTGAGTATTTAGGCTAAATAGTCAGGTTTTGAATATTTATGTATTCATCAACCTAATTTACTTACACATTTGTTCTTTTGCTAACTAGTGTCATTTAACTTAATTGCTCATTATACAATGTATAGTTACCATTTCAAAAATCTGGATACAGAAATTACTTTGATTCCATAGTATAAGACTACAAAGCAAAGCAATGTTTGGTTTAATCAGTCTCTATTTTTTTTACTAGTATACAGGTCAAATCTGCCTAATTAAGGAATTTAATTAATTTGAAAAGTTTTATACTTCTTATGTAGGAGAACTGGTCAGTATTTATTTAAGCTTAACATTTAAATTTATTTAAACTTGTGTTTCTACTCATAACATTTTATGACAATAACTCAAGACAACATGAAGTTCACAGTAAAACAGAAAAACACCATAGTAAAAATAATGAACAATGGCAGTTCCTGAGCCACGTGAAGCACCAAAATACCTGATTGAATAAAGAAGGCTGTCTGTCTTTCCAGTAGAGAACCCTGCCATATAAGAGTCAAGTAAACCTCTCTGAGGAGTGAGTTCCATAACTGCAGTATCACCACACACAGAGCCTTGACACAAATACCCTGAACCTGAATCGTACACAGGTCAAAACAGCACCTTGAGTTTGCACAGAAGCTCACAGGCAGACTATGGAGCTAGCATGAATGTGCTCTCTATGCCCCCACACCCACTAAAGCTGGAGAGAGGTGACAGTTTTAAGAAATAGAAATGGTTAGGATACAGGCATCACTGTTCTGTCCTTTGCCTTAGTCATCTTTGTTAAAATAACCTTTTGAGAAAAGGTAATCATACAAACAATGAGGGAAATCCAATGTCACCACTATTGCAATGGGACATGTCCTTCCTCTTCCTCCCCTGTGTAGTCCTCCCTGCCCCTGCAGGGAAACTGGGGAATGCATCCCCTCTCCGTTCATTGGTGGAAGGGCTTCATTGGATACCACACTCAATAATGGAGACATCATAGAAAGAACCCTGCAGCAGTGCACAGTACATCCCAAAGGATGAAGCAGCGCTGTAGTCTTCTATGCCTGTCACTACAGAATGAACAGAAAGCTCTGTAAAGTAGACTCAACAGGGTCACACTTCTGTCAGTTCCCAGGTTATTATCATCCAGTAGCCTTTAAAGCAAGTTCAGTTCCAGTACCTCGTCTAAAACTAGACTGTCTAGTCTTGCCTTTTTAAGAACTACCATGTTTTCCATATTTGGACGATACACTTTACTGCTGGTAAATAAACAGAAATTTTATAGTTCATAAATTGTTTAGTTCTGATGCACATGGTATACCTTGATGCGGTTTGGCTTTCCATGAAGGTTTTTTTTTTCCTTCTCATTACAGTTCAGTTCCAAGAAACAAAAATCCATTTCAGGAGGTATGAACAGTCCATACTTGTCCAAATCATTGGTGTTAACATTTTGTTTTTAAACATTACAGATATTTGGTGTTCACTCCTAAGGGAAAATCAAATCCCGTTATTTGACATCATTAGTTTGATTAAAGTGTTGTTAAATGATTTCTAACAATTAATGTAAGCTCCTTTTTTCTTCAGAGAGTTGAATAAGCATAACCTAATCCCTTCAACACCATTGTAGAGTGTCCCATCTTACTATTATTAATTTAATGTGACATTTTCTTCACAGAATCATTGATTGAAAAATCAAACTAAAATGTTTCATTAGCAAGGGGGGTTCTGTAATAATGAAAATAAATTATAATATAAACAATATTAATGTTATTAGTAAAACACTCTCAGTCTTTGAAAAACACCTTTGAAAAATAGAGACAATTAATTAATTTCATTAGCCACCAATGTCTAGCATCACAAAATGAGTTCTTCTGTTACTTTGCTGTTTCATCTTGCTGTTTCATCTTGGAATTTAACCAAATACCAAAACTTGTTGTTTTAAAATTTGTATCTTGCTTCTGTAGTAAACACAACATGCAGTAATAACTACGGTGTGTTTGTTTGCATTGTAGGCAATTGTGTTTGTAGTTGGAGGAGGCAATTACATTGAATACCAAAACCTTATTGACTACATGAAGGTATGCTCCACACTATGATTTTCATTGATTAGTTGCTCACGATCATATCGCTTCTCAAATACCTTGAGACATTGCCTCAAGTACATTCTAGGTGAGCTCTTTGGGCACAGAAGTGGGCTTTGCCATTCATTTCAATCTACTGTAGAGGCAGGTGTACAAAGAGATGTGTGCACAGAGCTTCCCCCTCCACTCACGTAAATAGAAGGCACCATATACATATAGGAACATGCAAAGGAAACTGATAGATCAGGATATGTTTTATGATCTTCAACACCAACTATTTCTTTGTTTAACGTTTCCATTTAAAAACACTCAATTACATTTCCATAAGACTCTGGAATATATTCAGTACCCGTATTTCACTGAATCTAAGATGCCATCGATTCTAAAATGCACCTTAATTTTAGGGCCACCGTCAGGAAAAAAGTGTTGCGTCGATTCTAAGATTCACTCCATTTTCAGACACCTAATATTGGGGATCAGCGCATCTTAGAATCAAAGAAATACGGTAGGGCTGTGTATGCCCCCTTCAATCCACCACCCAGGGACTGCTGAGCCGGGCCGGACCGGGCATGAGTCCCCCTCCTCCCTTCCCCACTCACCGCCAGCGCCGCCCCGGTCCTTGCCGCCTCGGTCCTTGCTACCAGCGCTGCGCTGCCTGCGCCAGCGCCAAAAAGGCCGCTGCCAGCAAGGAGCCGCCGCAGCAGCAGCAAGGAACAGCCTTCCCCCATCGCCGCCCCGGTCCTCGCCTCCAGCGCCGCTTGCAGCGGCCTCCCCGGCCTGGAAACGCGACGTTACTACAAAGTAGGCCACGATCCCGCGAGGACCGGGGCGGCGATGGAGGTGAGTCGGGAAGGCTGTTCCTCGCTGCCGCAGCAGCAGCTCCTCGCTGGCAGCTGCCTCGCTGGTGCTGGCGGACTGGGGTGGCACTGGGGGCGAGGACAGGGGCGGCGCTGGAGGCCAAGGAGGTCGGTGCCGGCGCCGCAGAAGCAAGTGGGGAAGGCTGGGTCGCTTGGGGGGGCTTGCAGAGCCCCTTTGTGAAGGCACGGGGGGTGGGGGGGTGCAGGGTATCTTCAACCCCATACCAGTGCTGGAGGAATCCGGCGATTCTTAGATGCCATCGATTCTAAGACGCACTCCATTTTTACAGACATAAATATGGGGGGAAAGTGCGTCTTAGAATCGAGGAAATACGGTATGTCTTTATTGTATTATAGAGATTATCAGTATGTGTTCTCTTTCACACATGCACACAAACTCTCATGTGTATATGTATCATAGCAAACACAGAAGCAAAGGGATCTTTTCTAGAGGTATGATATGCACACAGCTGACCATGTGTACCTCTACAAAATGGGGATATAGCTACAAAATGGAGATAGGATAAGACCAACTACACTTTAGTTAATAATAATATATAACTCTTGTATTTAATAAATTTTATTCGTTTATTTATAAATACAAAATATAACGTGTTACTTTGTCTTTTTATGCTACCAGATTTTTTTAAAAAAATCCTTGTTACTTCTCCTCTATTGGGTAGAGGAAACCAATTAAACATATTGGGTGTCTCCTTTGACCCAGAGTAAAAGAGGCTGAAGCTTTGTATGTCAGTGAGGACAACTGACCGAAGTGGAGGCAAACGTCCTGAAGGGTTTCTCAGTTTTAACGTGTGAAAACTGGAGGGGTATAACCTGAAGCAGGAATGTCAACAGTCATGGACACATGGACACTCATAGCAAACACAGGCTACGCTCTGGTCTCCAAGCTTTTAATTACCAATTCACAATGGGGTAATTGCTGACCCAGATTATAGAAGTGAAATGCACCTTAGTATCTATAAACGTGTAAAAGAAAGGCCTTTGATGGGGAGACTGAATCAAAGTTAACCCATAATAGAGAACCAAAACAATGAAGCTTCTCTTTAGAACCTGGCAAGGGAAATACCAAACACAGAGAGAGGCATGGGAACTGGAGAAAGATGCAAGGGAGGGAAACTAGCTAAAATTGTGTGTATACAGGTTGTTGTACTGGACTTGTACCAAATCTCAGCACAGTGCCAAAATCTCTTATCTTGTCCATTAAACCAACCAACCAACCAACCATTGGACTCAGAGTCAGGAACTCATTCATGCTGGATTCCTAAACTCAGAGGCAATTATAGACTTCAAAACAAAAATATAAAGGGATTAATATCTCTGGGACTGGACTCAGGATATGGTAGAACAAAGGATCATTAGTCTGATTCTGAGAAATGAAAAGGAACCGCAAAAGAAGTTTCTGTCCGCATGATTGAATAAAGCTAGCTGAACTGAACATTACAAAAGTCATGGAACTGAGAAACAGGTAGTGGTATACGAAGAAGAGAGTATTACTAGTGGTATTTTAACCAGGTGATCAATCTTGGGGGCGCGATGCTTCAGAATTGGGCCATGTTTTCTGTCAATCCAAAGGTATCCTCATGGGTTGTCTGATTGAAGTGGCAATTTGGTAGTCAGGTAGATATTTGCATGTATCCAGAGTTCCATGGTGCAATGTCTTCTAATTTAATCAGTGGAGAACACACATAGGCAATTAGGCACTAACCCCCACTGCTATCATCCAGGGTGCTCTGCTTCCTGGCAGTCTTCAAGCTTTTTCTTCTCACTGCCTTTCTCAGAACAAAATGGATACTTTAGGGAAGGTGCCAGAGTACAAAACTCAAACTGCTCAGGTACAGGAAGCCTTCATGGCTCAGTTTCTCTGTTAAATAAGAAGGAAAAGTAGATAACATATATTTCTTTTATCAGACATTCTTTGTCTCAGCTAACAACAGATAGGGTAGACAAATGGAATTTCACAAGTATTTTAATTACTAAATTGTATGTATATATGTCAAGTTCACATACTTCTCTACCTGAAGCCTTCTTAATCATTCCCTCCCATGCATTTACATTGCTACCTGTTATAAATTTGTAAAGATGGTATCTCATCCAAGCTCCTTCTGTCTTAACTAAAACAGAACATGCACTTTAAACTTACGAGACTGCTGTTCTTCTAAGCGTTTCAGTTGCTCTTCTTGTCATCTGCCCCATTCTGTACTCAGCCTTCTTCATCATGGGAAATCAGAAGTGGGCACAGTATTCCAAGTAATATCTCTATCATCAAGATACTGATGAAGTAGTAACAGAATGCATGCAACAGAACACTTCATAATGTATTAGGCACTGTTCCTTTTTTCTCGAGTTCATGATCTCATCCTACATAATTTTCTAATTGTACCCTGTATTTAGTGCCTCCTTAGTGATACCTTACAGTTTTATCCATATATTTCTCTGTTCGTGCCACAGTTACTAATGAAAGCACTAAACAGTCTCCAAAACTGCTCCCAAACGCATTCCACTCGTTACTACTTTCCAATCTGAAACTGTATTCCTTTAACTTTCCTCTTTTCTTTAAGCATGTGCTGAGCACATTATACAGTGTCTGTATTTTCTGTTTTAAGTTAATTTTTATAAAATCTATATAAATTATTCTTGCAGTACTAAGAATATGGTCAGCTCTATATACCTGAGAATATGACTATCTCTATATACTTTTGACTTCTCTCAGTAACCCTGTTCAGAAGGCACACTAAACCATGGTGGTTAAGCATTTTGAGCTAAACATTATGGCTTAGTGTGTCATGTGAACCATTCCTAGCCATGGTGACTACATAACCACGTTTAAAACACGCTCACTAACCATTTGCTGCAAAAGGGTTAGCAGCCTAAGTATGGTCTGAACAGGCCCTACAAAGAAAATACATCTCTTCTACACACTCTGATTCATATTCTCTCTCTCTCTCTCTCTCTCTCTCTCACACACACACACACACACAAACAAACACACACAACACAACACACACACACAAAGTTGGGGTTTGTTAATTCTACACTGAATTTTTTATATAGCTTTTGTTTACTGAAGTTGTTGAATTGCTGTATGCATCGTGTTTAATGGTTTTATTGTATTACATATTATGTTAATTTATATTTGTACACTATGCTGATATCCTCAAGGAAGATGGGTGATTCAAAAATGCTTTAATAAGTAATAAAATCTTGCCTTTTTTAATATAAAGCTGAACAATGTTGTGATGAATTCTCTATGTCTCACACAGGGGAAACAAGGTAAACATGTCTTATATGGCTGCAGTGAACTCTTTAATGCTGCACAGTTCTTAAAACAGGTAAGGTTTTAAATGGCAACATAATCACCATTGTAAAAGTATTCTGAATTAAAGAGATCCTCCTCCTCCTTCTTCTTGTTATTATTTCTTACCCGCCTCTCCCTCCAGATCGAGGCGGGGAACAACATCAATACCAACAATATAAAATACATAAACTGATTAAAAGCATATAAAATTAATACATTATTAAAATCAATAAAGTCTTAAAATTCGACTGGGTAGGCCTGCCGGAAGAGATCAGTCTTTATAGCTCTCTTAAATTTCTGATGACTTGCAAATTGGAGGAACTCTCCCAGCAGGTTCCACAGTCTGGGAGCGGCAGAAGAGAAGGTCCTCTGGGTAACAGTTGACAGCCTAGTCTTGGCCGGCTGTAATAAATTCTTCCCAGAGGACCTCAGTGTGCAGGACAGATTGTATAGGAGAAGGCGATCCCACAGGTAACCTGGACCCAAACCATGTAGGGCTTTAAAGTTAATAACCAACACTTTGTACTTCGCCCTGAAACTAATTGGCAGCCAGTGGAGTGATTTTAAAGCTGGTGTGATATGGTCACCCCTAGGTGTACCGGTGACCAGCCTGGCCGCCATATTTTGAACTAGTTGAAGTTTCCAGACTAGGCACAGAGGTAGCCCTATGTACAGCGCATTGCAGAAGTCGAGCCTCGAAGTTACCAGTGCATGCACTACCTTTTTTAGGTCTTCCATTGGTAGTATACCTAAATATTTAGAAGTGGTAGAATAATTTCTTCTCTCACTATCCAGAAGGCTAACTGCTCAGCCTTCTTAGAGTGGCTGAAACTATTTTGCTGTGCAGGTGTTTTATGTGTATTAGATCTGTTTGTTGTTGTAGTAGTGGACTGGTATTTTTAAAATACCTATGTGGAGCTAATGTAGTTCTTCTGCAAAGACCTGAGTATATGGTGTACTCTTTCCACACCATGCTCAATTGTTTAGGTTTGAGTTTTGCTTTATCTATGATCTTTCTGCATGGTTTCACAGTGCCTACATGCAGAAGGATCCCCATAGGGCTTGACAGAACTCTGTTTATCTTGTCTTCCCCCACCCCCACCCTCCACCATGAGGTGCATGCACAGCAGCATATCCTTGAAATGGGAGGTCTGCAGCAGGTAACTTGACCAAGTGCAGGGAGGGGGGAAGAGGGTTGGATAAGGAAGTGGGACACACAGAGAGATCTCCAGTTCTCTGTATCAGACAATTGTGCTGCCTGCACTCACCCTAAGGGGAGAGGCGGAAACAAGCTCCTATGAAGCCCCTATGTGGAAGTACTTCGCTTCACGCTCAGGCTCTGTACCTCCATGGAGAAGAATCATGACCTAAGTAAAAAAGATTGCTCTATTTTATAGAATTTTATTGAGAAAATAAATTGTCTTGAACCTAAAAATATTGCCTGCTTTGTTTCTTTTTAGTAATACGTTAATAACCTAAAACTGCAACGCAGTCAAGTTTCCTTTATAAATTGGAAGATAATGGGCAATCTAATGTTTTTCTTGTGTCTTTATATTTAGCTTTCCCAACTTGGACAAAAATAGAACAGGAAAAGATCGTTATCTGGTATTTTAGCAAAGTATGAAGAAAAGATCATGACAACAGTTAACATCTTAACCTGTGCATAATATTTAAACCTCAACTGATTCATTAAATTGGTAATTTTTATCAAAGGATATTCTGTACTTATATATATAATGCATACCACATGCAGAATAATACGCTTCAAATAAATCACAATATTTGGATTCTGCCTGCTGTGATATTTCTGTGCTTTGTGTCTATTTGATAAATTCAATTGAGAACTCATTAGTAGGCTATTACATCTGCAGTGTAATTCATGCTAATGTTTTTCATTTGTCCTGTTGAAATAAATTAACCCATATTCCCTCTTGCAAAACAATTCCATGTGAGCTCAGCTGAGTAAATTTTATCTACCTAGAGACATTCAGTAATTTATGTACAGATTATTATTAATAATAATCATATTTCATTTTAATGTACAATATGGCCTTTCAGTTCTTATTTCACATCTTCATAAAACTTTGGTATTGGTGACTTATTTTACTCCTGAGGGAATGAGTTGAGAAGCTTTTTGTATTGATCTAATGAGTCTGTGAATGGATTATCACTGCCGTATTTGAATAAGTATCAAATAAGTATAAGTATTACATAACATGACCTTTGTGTTGTTATTTTCTTCTGAGGCAAGAAATTATATGCATAATGGTTAGCGTCACAACTATTCACTCGTAGCACATCATTCCAGTGCTTCAATGTTTGCAATCATTCCTGTAACTCAGAATCATGTTCACTAATGTTCTCTACTTGTAGCATGCTATAATCTGGAAGATTTGGGTTGGAGAAGGTTAATGTCTGTTGTGGCGTGGGGAGGGGAAGTTTGTGAGGGAGGTTGCCCTAGACTGAAGATGATCAGTGCCCTTCTAGCCCTATGATTATGTTAATCTAACTGCAATTGAGACTGGGGAAAAGTACAAGGTCCTTTGGGAATGGCTTTTTTCATTTTTGCCTAATCACCTTGCAAGACAGATCTGGGTCACAGAGGCAGTTGGGAACGTAAGACCTTGAAACTACTAATGCTTCTGGCATTTATGATGCTGCTAATTACCCTGATTGATACAGAATAGTTGCTGGGAGCTCAGTAGGTGCCATCGCATCATCTGTTGTCTCAGGCAGTTATAAAGTTGTCATTGTTATTTATACTGTCAGGGAGTCTTCATTCACCCACTTGTAGGTGAGCTGCTACACAATTTGAGTATTGGAGAAAGTGGTTAGTGCTGATGGACAGCTCCGGCCTGTTGCAGAGTAATATATCTAGTTTTGGAGTCTCAGAAGACTGGAAACCTGTAATTGGTCTATTCTTGCTCACTCTAGGTAAGAAGTTAGTTTGTATTGTATTTCCTTGAAATTGTCACAAAAGCTATTTGGTTTTACTAAAGAGAGGCTTCTAGTACATCTGAATTGTATTATTCCAGGATATGAGCTCAACCACAATTTTGAAATTGTGCTGCAAATAATATAAATCAATTTTAGATGCTTTCATCTCAAACTACTCAAACGAATTTGCATTCCTATGAATTGGGTTAGGGGAAAGTAAGGAAGGAGTAGGTTTAGAAATAATCATATTGCAGAAGGAATTTGAGAGGTTTAAGCTGTTGGTATTTCGGTACGCTTTCCAGGACTGGTTCATGAGGAATGGTTTGATTGGGCTTTGATTCATTTCTAATAATTAAATAGAAAGGGTGTATGTTAAACTGATGGTGACGACTGTATTGTAATTTGAGGAAGACACTCAGCTGAAAGCCAAGGGAAAGCCTCTCTCCCCCCCCCTTTTTTTTAATGCCATGTTTTGTTATTTAATTCCATATCCTTCTCTAAATGTGAATCAGAAACCCCAGGACAAAGAAATCTCTGTACAATAGGAAACTAAGAAGTTCCCTCATACCAGGTCAGACTAGTCATCTGCCTAGACAAATGTATACTGTGACTGGCGGTGGCTCTTCAGGGTCCTTCAGATCATCTACCTGGTCCTTTTTCTTTTTCACTGGAGATCCCAGGGATTTAATCTAAGATCTGTAGGAAAACTTTAAGATCTGTTCTACCACTGAGCTATGGTCCTTCCCCTTTAAGAGTCTTGGGCATAAGGCTTTCACATCACTTGCAATCCTTTTAACTAGAGATGCCAGGAATTTACACAGCCTTGTTAATAAGTCTAGCAAAGCTACTAGCCTGCAAAAATAATGACCTGCAAAGAGGCTAGCTGGTCGTGGGTGATAAGAAACCCCCTCCTCTGCCAAGAATGTAGAAACATAAGTTCATTTAAAAAAAAACATTTTTTAAAAAGCCTTCTATCAAGCAGGTTGTTGGAAGAGAGTGTGGAGCAATTTGTTAATTCTTCCCCTCCCCCCCCCCCCAAATCTGCCAACTTGCTGCATTTCTATGCTGGTCATGAAGGAAGAGACACTTCTTTCCTCTATGGCTAGTGTGGAAACCAATTGTGCTGGGAGGGAGGGATGTTCCACCCTTCCTCCGCTAGTCTGTTCATTCATCTGCATGAATTTCCTGGTTACCTATGGCAACTAGGCGAGTTGTTAAATACAAGGCTGGTTCATCCACTGGCATCATGAATTTACCCACTGTGAACATGAGCCATATGTGTCCGTGTGCACTATCTTTGCCCTATTCAAAATAAAATCCTGTAAATATTAATAATCTATGTGAACTTTCTCATTTTTATTCTGAGTAAACAGTTTTCTAATTAATATGTTGTAAGTAAAGTACATTCTGTCATAGGAAATGTAGCTGGATGAAGTTACAATTCATAATTCACACTCTGTTTCTGATTCAGTTTAATAAAGAAAGAAGTTTCCTATAAAATTCTAGAATATGGTTCTAGTAACTGCTGGCATTTGTTTATCAACGGTGCTCAAACCTGGTAATAATTTGAGGAGTTTCATTTCAGTGCTTTGAGCTGAAGCTCATGACATTGCTACTTCGCAAAAGATCCTAAGAGGTCCTTCTCAATGTTCCATCTATAGGAGATGTGTGTTATGCAACTACAAAAGAACTTTCCCCCCAGGCATTTTAAATTTATTACAATTTTAGCTGGTTGAATAGTTTTATGCCTCTTAATTTTATTATAAAGTGTAAAGGTTTATATTTTAATACTGCAATATACATTTGGATTTTAAATTCATTCTTGGATACATTTTTCAAATAAATTAACAAATATCCTGGCTGACTGATATAGCAGTAGGGATAGGAGAACATTATTCTCTCAGTGTTCACCATTTTGGAAGCTCTGTATGTTACCAATCAGACTGCTCCACATGGAGCACCCAGTCTTGATGGGTTAAATACACCAATTGGACCTTGGAAGAGGGTTTTTTTTCCAGATACTCAATGTGGGTCATCCTCTTGATACAGACTTCATCAGATGGAGAAAAAGTTAGTTGTGAAAGAGTCATGTGAGGCCTTTCCCTGGGGCTCCCACTTCCTTCCAGCTGATATAACTGCCTGGACACGGAAAGACAATTACCTAAGCTTCAGTATTCTGAAATAGTGTTTATGACACCTTACTCTGTGGAGATGTGAGATCGATTGCTAGTATCAGCAGCCAACTGCCACAACTTGAGGAATGTTCTACTGTTACCCTGTACCAAGGTAACTTGGCTGTTGTGAAAGCTGTCAGCTGTAATCACATGGGAATTGATTTCATCTAATATGTAACAATGTGCTTAATTTTCATTTTCAATTACAGTAACAACATTTATCATTCTCATATAGCAAAGTAAATCAAACAAGATTATGCAAAGATTTATCCTTCCTTTTTACCTCCCCCCCTTCTAACTGCCCTAATGCTCACTTCCTTCATCTTAACTGCTTACAGAATCCCACTGTTCAATATCATCTTGGGAAAGAAGCACAATTACAGTTGTGTTCTATAATCACTACAGCCAATCAAAGTGATATATTTTCCTCCCATCTCTTTCAAAATATAATCTCCTTTTTCAACATATAATCTATCTCTTCCCCCACACACACCTCCTTTACGCCATAGTGTTGTATATCTTGCTAGCTTCCAGAGGGTATGCAAATATAGACTACCACCCTTGATGCCAGAAAGCCAAGATAAATTCTCTGCAGATGACCTCTGCAGAGTATCTGGAGTTCCTTCAGGCTAGTTTACAGAAGCATCCCAGTACCAATATACTCAGCAGCTAAATTTCATTAATAGTGCAGTTGCTGTAGGTGTTGGGCAATACTGCTTACCACCTAAGAGAAGAGGGAACATAACAGGCTGGGCCGGGCTCCTTGACAGATGAAACAGTCCCAGATGAACTGAAAGAGGCAGTTGAGAAACTTCTCTTTAAAAAGCCCTCCATGGAGCAAGAAGATTGTAGCCCTATTCAGGCATTCAAAAAAGACTATAATCAACACATGAGAAGGAGATTTCCAGCCCCATCCTTCTTCCTCATCACATTTGTCTCCCTCACTCATGGAGGGTGATTGAAGAGGAGAACCTCCTGTATCCATTGAGGCTTTCCATGTAAACCAGAATGCTGAAATATCTACTTTCTGGCTTACATGGAGAACATCCATACAGGAAGTTCTCCACTTCAGACTGTCACCCTGCACAAGTTGAGGGCCAGGATGCAAGGGGGAGGGGATGGCATGCTCCTCACATGTTGCTTTTAACCCCCTCCCTTTTTTTTGAATGCCTGAATAGGGCTTGTAACAGCTATTGTATGGTCACTAATTTCAGGATGCAGTGCAGACAATGGGACAAAGAACAATGCCCATTTACCACTACCACCCTTTAATACATAGAAGCTAGCTGTTTCACATATCTTTCTCCACTGCTAAGTGGAAATCTTGAGAGGCAGAGAGCAGAGGTAAAGAGAAACATGACAAACTTTTTATTGGCAAAGGTGGAGGTTGATTTTAGGTGATGCATTAGGAAAAGAATCTGTAGAAGCCAAGTTGGGTAATATTACTTAATGGTTGGAGTGATTAAAATTAACTAATCTTATCAAAAGACCTACATACTGAAGACTTTGGGCTCTTCCATCATGCAGTATCCAAATTGTAGGAGTTTATTGGTAAAAAGAGGGAGAAAGTGTGTGTCAAGACATCTTTATCACCATTTATTTATATCCTGCTTTTCTCTCTAAATGGAAGCCAAAAGCCACTAACTACAAGAATTATAGAATCATAGAATAGTAGAGTTGGAAGGGGCCTATAAGGCCATCGAGTCCAACCCTCTGCTCAATGCAGGAATCTACCTTAAAACATTCCTGACAGATGGTTGTCCAGCTGCCTCCTGAATGCCTCTAATGTGGGAACAAATACAATAGCATCAAGTAAAATATCAACAATCTGGAAAAAAAAAATCTAACAATAAAAAATACTACAATAAACCTATAAACAAACTTTAAATTCAGAACTTAAGTGACAAGTTGGTTAATAAATATAGATTTCATAAATATATTGAACAAAAAGTAATAAAAAATACAGCCTATAATTTCACAAAAAGGTACACAGCTATGCCCCACTTCAGCAGCCAATATTGCAAACTGCCTGGACATACCATTAAGAGGCAAATCACCCTAGAACCAACAGGGAAAACCCTAGACATAAATAATTAATAGAGCAATGTACAGAATACAAACCTGCTCATGTCAGACTTGCCCTCTTACTACAGGTTAATTCAGAGGGAGAAAAAGGAAAGGCAGCCAGCACTACTTTTATGCTGAACACAGTGAGTGCATCATCATATGGGAGGAAATCGTGTTTCCTTACTGTCACTTCTGTGCCCCCGCTTTTGTCCCTTAGTACTTCCTCTTTCTGCCTGGGTGGGGGAGAGGAAGTAAACAAAGACCATGTGGTCCATTCAGGGGCCATTTTATCATGCTGCTTTTCCTGCACACAGCAGGAGATTGTGGCACATTCCATTTTTTTAAAAAAGGATTAAAAGGGGTCTAGTTTGCGATGGAAAAATGAGTGGAAGGAGTGGGAAGCATGCAGGAGGTGGACAACAATGTCTAAAGGTGTGCACACATCCGAGAGTGGACAGTAGTGTGTGTGTGATAAAACACACATCTGATGAGTCTCTAAACTTCTGACAGTGGTTGTGAATTTATAGCCTTGCCTGGAACATACTCAGAAGGCACCAATGACACGTCGGCCAGATTGGGGGGTGGGTCCAATTCACCAGGCACAATTGTTTCAGGCAAATCAATTGGTCTTCTCAGGAGTAACAGAAAGTCAGAACAGGGACAGGACAGAGTGTAGAGTGCACAATCCCTCACCTCACTTCTCCAATGCCATTGCTGCTGCCTACTAAAGTCTCTAACGGTGTTTGTCAGCAGGGTATTCCACAAGTATGGAGACAAAAGAAGCAGCAAGATTGGCTGGCGATTGGAAAATAAGGATAGATCAAAGAAGCTTTTCTATTCAGCAGCATGGGGAGACAGTGACATATTTGAACACAGCATGGAAAGGGCCAGAAGATGGGGATAGTCTGATAATGTGGTGAAAAAGAGATAATAGTGGGGATTTGGAAGGGAAATAGATGGTCAAACGGGCTATGTGGAATGGTTAGATGAGAACAGCAGTGTAGCTATCCTATGAAGAGATACTGGGGGGAAAGGAAAGGAAGGTGGAAGAAAAATGGAGAGATGAGAAAGGTAAAGAAATTATTGTGGGTAGTTTCATTTTATCATTGAAGAAACTAGGGATGTGCACGGCCCAAAAAATTGCATCATAATCATAATCGGAACTTCCAAATTTGAAGTGGATCGGATCGGATCGGATCAATTCAGATCCAATACCGATACAAAATCAGAAGTTCCGATTACGATATCAGACTGCCATTTTTGGTGTTTTCCCCATAGGCTTGCATTGGGGGAAAGAAAGCTTTCCCCCAATGCAAGTCTATGGGGAAAACACTGGGCCAGCCCTCCCTCCCCCCACTCACGCTCCTTACATGCTGCCCCCTCGCTGCCATCCACTGCTGCCCGCTGTTTCCATACTACTGAGAAACAGGCCTCGCGGCCTGTTCCACAATAGAGCACCGACGCGCCGGGTGACATCATCACCCGGTGCGTCGTCGCTCTACTGAGAACCAGGCCGCAAAGTCTAATTCTCAGTAATACGGAACCAGCGGACGGCAGTGGTGGATGGCAGGGGATGGCGGCAGGTAAGGGGGGACCTCCCTCTCCCCCCTCCCATCTTCCCACTTGCGCTGCTTACCTGCTGCCTCCTCGCTGCTGTCCGCTGCCGCCCGCTGCTTCCATACTACTGAGAATTAGGCTTTGCAGCCTGGTTCTCAGTAGAGCGACAGCATGCCAAGTGATGACGTCACCCAGCGTGCCGGCGCTCTATTGTGGAACAGGCCACAAGGCCTGTTTCTCAGTAGTACAGAAGCAGCGGGTGGCAGCGAGGAGGCAGCAGGTAAGGAACACAAGTGGGGGGGAGGAAGGGAGAGGGAGGTCCCCACTCACCCACCGCCATGTTTTCCCCATAGACTTGCATTGGGGAAAGCTTTCTTTCCTCCAATGCAAGCCTATGGCGAAAACATCTAAAATGGAGGTCCAATTCTCCAATTTTTTCCGATATTAATCGGATCGAACAAAATCGGATCAGGTGAAATCGGAGCTCCTGCGGCCAGCATCAGAATCGGACATCGGAAGTCCGATATCCGACATATTGTATTCAGATCGGACATTGGATCCAATACGATGCACATCCCTAGAAGAAACTGTGGTCCTGAGCAGAAGGTGTTGAGAGAATTAATTTAAGTGCCAAATTTTTCTTCAAATGTTTTACAGCATGTGTATTTGCAACTGTGTATAGGTTGGCTTTCTTGGCTTGGCAACGGAGCAGTCATCTTCATCATGTACAACAAGAGAAGCTCCTTGGATCCTCATGACTTTCTTACTTTCAATCTTGCCATCTCAGATGCAAGCATTTCAATTTTTGGTTACTCCAGGGGTATTCTGGAGATATTTAATGTTTCTAGAGATGATGGCTTTCTTGTAACTTCCCTTTGGACATGCCAGGTAATCTTACCTTCTCAACTTCTCAACATAGCATTAAACTAAACTTCACATGCACATAGATTTTAAAGCTATGCACTCCTAAGAAGAGTTCAAAATTCTTAACTAGAGCTAACACCAGCTTCAAGAATATTCCACCAGTGTTCCAATGTTTGTATATTGCTCTCTCTTGCCTTCTAAGAGCAAAAGGAGCTGATAGTTTTTATTTTGGCCTTAACAGCTTGATCTAAACTTTCTTGTATCTTTTTGAAATCTCTTCATCATGAGCGCCCTTTTGAATTTGCTTTCCATTTATCCACTTTGAAAATTTATGACACACAAACAGGTTTCTTGGTGGCTGTTGTGAAATTTTTCCCTAAGCCAGATTCTTAACCTTACAAAACTTACAAAATTGGTGCTGACTGGATCTTTTTATGTAAAGCTGGGTGGTAAGCCTGCAGATTCCAGCTCCCATAATCTTTGACTATTGTCATGCTGGTTGGGGCTGATGTGAGATAAAATCCAACATCTGGAAGGGCATGGGTTTCCCTACACCTGATATATAGTATATTCATTTTATTGTTTCCTCCTCTCTTTTTCTAGATGAATGGATTTTTAATATTTCTTTTTGGTCTGGTCAGTATCAATACCCTGACAGCTATCAGTGTCATCGGATATATTAAAGGATGCCAGCCTCATCAAGGTAGGTCAGTTTTCTCTGCCTGAAACATGTTTGCCTTGAAGATGGTGCTTGTATGTCAACATTTTTATCTATTTGAAGTCTAAGAATTAGAATGCTTGGGCTAGCTCAACAGTTTAATAACTCTGGTTGATGTTGAAGTTGGGGGTTTAACATATCAGGTTATAGTTTAGCTCTGAATCTGCCCAAGATTCATGGTTTAGACTAGGAAAGGGGAACGTCTGTCTGTCTGCCTCCAGAAGTTGATGGACTGCAACTCCCATCTGTCTTAGCCAGCTTATACAATTGTGGGGGATAGTGGGAGATGGAGTGCCACACATTCCACATTCCTGATTTAGGACCTGATCTTGGAAAGTGGAAACAGGATATCTGCCCATGCAAGTGACCTGTAAACACACCCAATAATTGCCCACCTTAGATGAAGAGAGCATTTTCTATGGGCTCCTTTACAGCAGAGCTCTGTCCTAGAGCCTATCCACACTGCCCTTAAAATGACTTATATTCTGTTTCAAAACATGGTTTTTTAAGTCATTTCATTACATGGTAGGACACACTGAGCAGTACTTACGCTTTATAGCGACTACTTCCTCCGTCCTCAAAGTGTTCAATGGTGTATTACAGGGTTAATTCCTTGAGTCTTCTTGGTTCGTTTTTGTTTTGCAAGCTGCTTGACCCGCCCACTTCTGTCTCATAACTCAAGCAGCCTGCAAAACAAAAACTAAAGAAGAAGACTCAAGGAATTAACCCTGTAATACACCATTGAACACTTTGAGGATGGAGGAAGCAGTCACTATGAAACGTAAGTAGTACTGCTCTGTGTGTCCTACCATGTAATGAAATGACTTAAAAAAACACGTTTTTAAACAGAATATAAGTCGTTTTAAGGGCAATGTGGATAGGCTCCTAAATATGATGGTTTTGCTTCTTTACAGCTGGGTTCTTCCCCAGGTACACAAGCTCAGCATCTTTATTACTGCATGCTGTTCTTCAATTCACCAGGCTCCACCTCTTAAACAGCGCCCTCTACTTTGCCCCCAAACCCCACCCAGTAACTGGAATTCTATATTTCAAGAATTGGCAACCTTATTAGCAACATAAAAAGAAATGTACTTGTTAACAGGAGAAGCCATAACAGGAATTGCGACTCCTGGCAAAATATTAAAATGGTGCATATACACCTCTCTCTCTCTCTCTCTCACACACACACACACACACACACACACACGCAAACACACTCACCGACCTAGGGGTTTATCTGTCTCCAGCCCTGGCACCTATCCCTCTATCTGATCAGAAGAACCATCCTCTAACAGCATCTCAGGCTTGTCTGGATTGAGCTTCAGTTTATTAGCCCTCATCCAGTCCATTGTTGCAGCCAGGCATCAATCTAGCTAATCCAAATGCACTTATTCCTCATGATTACTTGCATGTCTGGCCACTCATTACTTCTACACACTGAGTGAATGTTGTTATAAACCAGGAGTGCACAACCTTTTTGATACAAGAGCTACATTGGTGTGTGTTAGGGTGGCAGGGGCCACACATGTGTGTGTATGTACACATGCACCTTTCTCTCTCTCTCTCTCTCTCTCTCTCTCTCTCTCTCTCTCTCACACACACACACACACACACAGAATTAATAGTTATTGTTGTTCCCAGCAATATGATATCCCTAAGTTTTATATTGTATCAAAGTCTTAAGGTCAAAATAGCCTAAGGTTAAAATAGCTGACTAAAGTTGAGTTCCAACAGTTATTTTGCTTTACTTTCAGCCCACAAAATTGACCGGAAAAACATTGATTATGCTCATTATATGGATAGCAGCTCTGTTTTGGTCCAGTGCCCCACTCATAGGCTGAGGTAGCTACACAGGTAAGTGTTTCATATCTACAAGGTATTGGAAGTGGATGTGAGAGAAGCCTTCTCAGTGGCTGCTCCCAGGCTCTGGATATCCTTTCTAAGGTAGGATAGGTTGGCTCTCTCTCTTCTGCCCTACCAATGGCTGACAGGCAAAGGCATCTTTATTCAGGCAGGCCTTTGCAATGTAAGCTGGTCTGCGGTTGAAGGGGGTGAACTGGTTGGGAGCTCAGTCTTTCTTTTTTAATTATCTTTTTAATGTATTTAATTGATTTGTTTTTATGTTACGTTGTAAACAAGATTTTGTTTTTAATCTGTATATCATTACTATATTATTATTATTATTATTATTATTATTCTGTCTTGAGTACCATTTTTTGCTGGTAATGTGGGATATAAACTTTAAAAATAAATGTAAACTATTAATCATATTTCTAATATTAAATCTAGGCAACTCATAATGAAATTAACACACAATAGATTTAAGGTGAACACAAATACAGAGCAGTCTTATGGCTCCTCAGACAACATCTGCGGATTCATAAGAAATGGCAGATCCTCCCCCACCTTGGTGGGGTAGGCAGAGTTACAAGCTTGGGGAGGAGGGGAATCTGAGCAGGGATCTTTCTCACCCCTCCCAACCCCCACATGGTGGCTCCACTTCCAAAACTGCCACAGCAACCTCAGAAGAGTGTCGGTGCGGGAGGAAAGGGAATGTGACTGAGGCTGGGGAGGGGACAGGTGAAATGAAGGTCCGTGGGACCTAAATAAGGCCCCCTCCACAAGGATGCGCTTTTGCGCCCGGTTCGGGGATTATGCGCATTTTCGCGGAGGCGCATTTACGCCTAATCCCTCTGCACGGGAGGCGGCGAGAGGCGGCGAAGCACATTAATTGATGTCCAAAAAGCGCTTTAGAAGACGTTAATGCGCATAATCGCTTGTTCACACGGCGAAAATGCGCTTTAACGGCCGGAGAAAAATAAAAGTCGCTATTTAACACGCATTCGAAAATGCGCATTATCGGGGAGATAACGTGCCTGTACGCCCGTTTTGCGCTCCGCTGGTGTGGAGGTAAAATTTATAATGAGCCTTCAAGGCTCATTAAACGTCTCGTGTGGAGGAGGCCTAAGTCAGCTAGATGGGCTGAGAGGGCCTTCTAGCTGAAAATGCTTCTTGAGATGGAATTGGACGCACAAACGCCTCTGTCAATCCACCCCTCCTGCTTGATTCTTGCTGGCAGGGTTCTGGATGGGCAGAGAACTCCAATCCCAGACCCTCTGTCTAAAAAGCAGCAATGCTTTATGGGATTCCATAGCTGACCTGTAAAATATTCTGCCCTGGAACATATTAATACTCAGTAATCTGTATTTTAAAAATATTGGATACATGAATATAAAATAGAAATATCAGTAGCTATTTTGGTAGGTGCTCAGGATGTACTTCCTAATTTTGGGGAGGCAGTGGTGACAGTGGACAGTAGTGACATAGGCAAAATATTATGGTGTTTTTAGAAAAAAAACATATCCTCCACATTCATCTGTGTTAATGGAATGTCATAAGATCATATAATGACTTTCCACACTGTTGGGATGCCCCTTATACCTTAATACACTGGAATAGGGGGGAAGGAGTACTCTACTAGCACATATATTGTAAAAAATCCTGAAGGAACTGCATGATACACCATCAGATGAAACCCAGTTCATCTGTGCTTATATTTCTTTATGACATTGCTCTGCTTTTGAGTTGAAAACAAGAAATCTAAACATTAAATCAAATTTTATAAGAACTCATGTTCTCTTCATATGTTTACTATTCGTTTTGAAATACTGTTGTGCTTGTTTTGAAAGCATTTTGAAGCTTGCTAAAGTACGGGGTCTTGTAAACTGATACATTCAATGGTTCTGCATTTTCATACTGTTTAGTGCTGTTTTTTTCTGAGCAGGATATACCTTAGAAGTTTGCCTTGGACAATGGGATTTTAACTAAATGACCAAATTTATTATGCTATCTAAATATAGCAATGAGGATGAATGCAGTAATATTTCTCTCTAAAAATGGCAAAATATAATGAAATTAATTTGGCTTGATTTCTCTTCGATTTTCCAGATCGCAAATATGGAACATGTGAAATTGATTGGCTGAAGGCAACATTTTCTACGATCTACCAGTCCTATGTGATTGGAGTGTTTATATTTGGTTTCTTTATCCCAGTTTCTATCATGATATTCTGTTATGTATCCATAGTAAGAACAGTTAGATCAAGTCACAAGGCCACAAGAGGAAGAGAAATCAGCAAAAAGCAATGGATCATGGAAAGAAATATCACACATGTGATTATCTAGTTGGCTTATTGGAAATTAGTACTTCATACTAAAACAAAGCTGTTTTTATACCACTCTGTATTCAAATAAACATCTTGTAAATTACCGACTGGAAGCATAGAAACAGAGCAGTAAATGTTAGGACACTTTATTATGCTTTTGTCAAGCAAGGTTCTCAAATCCTTAGCTCATTCATCCACTCAACAGCCCTAGGAGGTCAGTCACTATTTGTCTGAGCAAAGTTGACTAGGCTATTTGGAATCATGGTTTGTTTGTTTGTTTGTTTGTTTGTTGGATAATTCCATTAAATATGAAAATATTAGCAAGAAACGGGCAAGAAATAAAAATACAATGCAGCATTTCCCTTGAATGCCGAGAGATTGAAATGAAAATCTAGAACACAATAATACCTTACCAGTTCATATCCAAGCTCCATTCCCACATCCATTTTGAAGAAGTCAAGGAGTGAATATGGCCTCTCAAATTTTGTGCTTTACTAGTTTTCCTATTTTCACAGAGTGATCTGAGGTCAAAAGATACTGACTTGTCCAAGGACATCAGCTGAGCATGAATTTGCAGCCAAGTACAATATTTTATCTAAGATTGATCTGAAACCTCCTGATTTAGTTCCATCTATGAAATTCAGCAGGTTTAAGCCCGACAAGAACCTAGCTGGGAGGGTTCTAGAAATCCCCAGCCACTCTGAGGTCCTGGATAGAGGGTCAGATAGAAATATGGCAAATAAATAACTTTAATTGTCCATAGTTGGCCAAACGAGCAAGTAGGGGGACCCCATCTGATGACAGAGGGATCCCAAACCATAACCCTTGCATCCTTGGATTTGTTGACCTCTTATTAGATAGTGGGCAGATGATCAATAGGACATACAAATGCAAAGAAATAGAAAGCATTCTCATTACAATTTTGTTTAACAGAGAAAGGAAAGATAAATTTTGGGTAGTTAATGCATAAAAGTTTTTGAAAAGCTTCCCTTTTTTTAGAGTAGATGTTTCCGTAGTTATGAAATTAAAATGTTCTTCAATTGCCGTATTATATGAAATGAAATGTATTTATAGATTTGGGCCCTCAAGCTCTTTTCTATTCCTCTAGGTATCATTAGTAATTTGTTCAGCCTTTCTCTTGGCATGGTCACCTTATGCGGTCATCTCCATGTGGTCAGCATGTGGATTTCAGGTGCCTGCACTCACCAATGTCCTAGCCAGCCTTTTTGCCAAATCTGCCAGTTTTTACAACCCATTCATCTATATTGGCACGAGTTCTAAATTCCGTAAAGACATCGTAACCTTATTTCACTGCCTCAAAAGAGACAAGGAATCAGCCACACAAATGCCTACATTAGTGCTGGATCAAAGAAATGAGCCAGCAGCTTGTCCAAACTGACAGCAGCATTTGGTGTCCAAAGTTCCTGAGGATGAAATGCCAGGCACAGAAATTAATCAAGTGCCCAGAGAGACCATCTTTTGGTTCTGGAAAGGACTACATTTTGTTCTCTTGTTCCTAATAAACATATTGCTCTGACTGTTAAAACAATTCCAAGGTATGGAAATTAGTCTGATTAACTTTTAACTGGAGCAGAAGAAATAAGTAATCTTTTTTCTCTCTGATAATTAAGTTTCTCAACAGCAGATTTGATCCTTATAATTATTAGTTAATACATTGCATATTTTTGAAAGTGCGTAGGCTGACCAGATAAAATCCAGATCAGGGCTCATGTAATTTTAACAGTTGTAGAGCAAAGGAAATTTCAGCCAGTGTCATTTGTATGCAATTAGTTCCTGGTGAAATTCCCTCTTCATCACAACAGTTAAAGGTGCAGGCACTATACTAGAGTGACCATATACAAAAGAAGGCAGGGCCCCTGCAACTTTAACTGTTGTGATGAAGAGGGAGTTTCACCAGGAACTAATTGCATACAAATGACACTGGCTGAAATTCCCTTTTCTCTACAACTGTTAAAGTTACAGGAGCCCTGACCTGGATTTTATCTGGTCACCCTAAAAGTGCGCAATTCCACTATCCCTTAATAGCATTAGTGGATCTCTGGAGGGGGAGGGGGAGTGACAAGTTGTTTTCCCTATGAAGTTGTCTTGAAGTGACATATACAATTTCCTAATAAAAAATATATTCATTTCAAATAATTGTACCAATAGATGTATCCTGTTTATGCTGATGCACAATAACATTTTCCATTTCTTCTTTAACTACCTACAGTAGGCCCATAATCTAGTCCATTTCTTTCTTTTTAAAAGAAAAACAACTGTGTTCCAGTTATGACTTTTGTCTATTTTAAAATACAATATCTCACAAATATCCAGGACTAAACCAAACTATCTCTCTTTCTATACTAACGAACATTCAAGTTGATATACTATAGACTAATTATGTTACATGGCATGTTCATTTTACTTGATTTTGAAAACAATTACTGGACTTGGAAAATTCACTTTATTTTTCTACATTAGCATTAATTTTCATACTTATATTCCCTCTTATTAGAATTGTTAGTACTTTACAACAGTATATGTAGTGAAACTGTTGACCTTCAAATGCTGTTGGGATACAGTTTCTATCATCCTAGACCATTGATCAAGCGGTGATAGAGACAGAGAATTAGGGTGGTAAGAGTACGGAATTCTGTTTTTGTTGAATTCAGTATGAAATATTAGTGAAGCAGACTTATAAAACTGAACAACTGATCAAAGGTCAGAGCTGGAAAAATAGATTTAGGACTAATGAACCCAAAGGATGTAGCTTGAGGCATATAAAGGGCAATTCTATCCGTTGAGGAAGGCAACAGTGAGGCCAAGAATGGAGCCCAGAATGAGCACTCCAGGAAGCAGAAGATATAGAAGAAGAACCAAAAGAGGAGAAAGACAGAAGAAATTATGGAAAAAGAGAAGAGAAAGATATCTAGGATAGAATGGATGTCAGGGTTGCCAAAAGCAGCTGCCAAAAGAGTGTTTTGTTTATCTAAAACATTTTGTTTATTCAAAACATTTGCATACTGTTCATCTACTTAGAATTTCAGGGTGGTGTACAATCCATTAAATTGTAACATAAAACACAAAAACAAAACAGCTAAACCTCTTAATTCTTAAAAAAACACATACAAGTTAAAATGCTTGGTTGAAAAAAGTATTTTAGCCTGGTGCCAGAAAGATTACAACGTGGATGCCAGGCCAGACAAGCGTCTATCAGGAGAGTAATAAGAACAGCTCCTCAGACTTCATCAGGGAAAGGTTATTGGAAAACTTATTTTTTTCCCCCAATAAACTCCAGTTTTTCAGTGGAGTAGAAAGAGGGAGCAGCTAAAATGAACAGAAGCCAAGAGGAACCCTATTTGCTAGGGATGTGCACGGACCCCCCGGATTGGATTGAGACCCGGTTCGGACCTCAAATTTTATTCCAGATCAGATTGGAACAAAATCGGAGATCCCCTGGATTGGATCGGACCTGATCCCAATCCGAAAATAGGATGTCCGATTTTCGGATCAGCTGCCATTTTTCCCCATAGACTTGCATTGGGGGAAAGAGAGGTTTCCCCCAATGCAAGTCTATGGGGAAAAATGGCGGCGGGGGTGAGTGGGGACCTAACTCCCCCCTCCCTGTCCCTTCCCCCTCGCACTTCTTACCTGCCGGGGTCATCCACTGGTGCCCACAGACGCCAGCAGATGACAGCGGACGTCCCCAGCAGGTAAGTGGGGGGGGCTCTCTCCTTCCCTCATGCTCCTCCTTACCTGTCGGGCCCATCCACTGCCATCCGCTGCCGCCCGGGCAGCAGCGGATGGCAGCAGCCTGGCCCGGCAGGTAACCCCACCCCCGCACTCCTCCTTACCTGCCGGGGCGTCCGCTGCCTTTACCTGCTCGAATCTACTGAGAACTAGGCTTCACGGCCTAGTCTTCAGTAGAGCGCCAGGTGATGACATAATCACCTGGCGCCCTACTGAGGACTAGGCCGCGAAGCCTAGTTCTCAGCAGATTCGAGCAGGTGAAGGCCGTGGACGCCCCGGCAGGTAAGTGGGGGGGCCCTCCCTCCTCCACCCTCCACCCTCGCACTCCTTACTTGCTGGGGCCATCCGCTGCCGTTCGCTTGCGCCCACGGATGGCAGCGGACGGCCCCAGCAGGTAAGCCCCCTTCCCTCATTCACACTCCTTACCCGCCGGGGCAGATGAGGAGCGCAAGTGGGGGGAGGGAGTCCGATTCTACGATCCAACACAATCCGGATCAGGTCCTTTTCGGATTGGATCATATTGGATCGGCCAATCCAGGTGCTGGGAATCGGTTTGGATAATTTTATCCGATTTCCCCCAGATCTGGTCCAGATCGTGGATCGGACCCAATCCGTTGCACACCCCTACTATTTGCTGGTAATGAAATAATAGGCTATTTAACAACAACAGCAAAAAAAAAAATGGCCAAGAACAAAGTATTCAGTATAGCTTTATTTTCAGCAGATGTTTTTAAGTGACTGTGAGCAACTGAGCAGCAGTGTGTTCCATATTATAGACCATGCTGAGAGCCATTCGAGGACACTGGCTTCTCAGAGCATTTAAATATGCAAAGATCTACCTAAAATGTTTAAATTCTGCATCTGAAATATATAGATTAAAGGTGGAAAAGCTACCATTCCCCACAAAAAAGAGCTATACTGTTTCTTATACCTAGCTTTGGAGCCTTGTGATGTGATATATTTCTTTTGAATTCCAAAACAACATTTCTGGGACAATGAATAAGCCTTTGAACTACAAAAATATTTTTGTAACAATCAGGTGCCTGAATGTGCTTCCTGTTGGTCTGGCACTCATGAAGACAAATAATGATGCTATGAACTATCTCTGACCTCCAGCTTTCTGGGACCTATTGAATCATGCCAGCACAGAAGCAATAATACTCTTTGTCATTAAATGTTACCTAACCTATGCCATGAGGACATTTGGGGAGACTGAACTCCTTCTATTTGGCAGCAATTTACCTGACCAGTCACTAAACAAGTACCTAGAAACCCGACTATAAAGCAATGGTCAGAAGAAAAGTCTGCTCTTTTCTGGGTTTTTTTCATGGCTGCTCCCAACTGGATTTGCATTCCTCACAAGAGATATAGGTAGAGGTCGTTTCTACACCAGGCTGTTTGCATGGGATGGCTCCCGACTGGTCCCTGTGCACCGATGGTGTGTATTAGGTACTTACGGGATCACCCTCCTTCCCTCCCTCTATACCCCTATGGTGTAGAAAGTGCCAGAACCTATAGTATATTGCTGTGCTTGTCATTTGTACCTTGCATTAAAAAACAAAATCCAAAATACTTTGCCAAGATACAACAGCTTCTTCAGCAAAAACCTGTTTTTTGTGCTTAAAATAAAAAGCTCAGAACATAAAGTGCTGACTCAAGACATTTTGTTAGCTGAAATGGAGCTCAAATACTTCCTCCCAACCCTCCAGCAAGGGTACTGGACACGAACAAATCTTGCTGTACAATTCAGATACCAGTACTAGCCATTATCTCCCCATGCTAGGTTTGTCACCCTGCTGCATGACTGCCATGGCAGGGTAAAGTAACTAAATAGCTTTATTGTTGTGCACAAATGAATACTAGGCACATTTCGCTTAGATTACTGTCACAATTCTAGAGAGCACACTATATGATCTCCACATGTTGCCACCCAATTGCTTGTTGGTAGCTTCCTGTACTTGGAAGAAGTAGACCAACCACATCTCGCTCAAGGAAGCTGTTTGTACTCCACTCTGAAGGTTGTTCAGTTCATGCTCTTTCCACATTTCTGGGTAATGTTAAGTGAGAGAAATTGTATGAAACAGCCTGGGCTTTAAGATTAGCCTCTCAGGCTCTGCTCATGGCCTGCCATCAAGAAGTATTTAGAATAGCAGGCAATAGTGATAGAGCCTCTTTGGTGGTGGCCCATTGTTTATGGGACTCTTTTCCTAGGCAGGTATATATGGCCTTTATGCCATCAGTTTTCAAATAGGCCTTTAAGACTTTTGTTCCAAAGTGCTTTAAATTGATATATTACTGCTCTTTATTTGACTGCTGCTGTTTTTAATCTCACATTGCTACTGTCTTCATTTCATATTTATAATATTTTAAACTGTTTACATTTTTTTAAACTGCTGATGGTTAGAATATTTTTAAATATTTAGTTTTATAGATCATATATTAATAGATTTGTAAGATGCTATAATAACTTTTTGTGGATTTAATATGTTGTGAGCTGCCTTGGGATCTTTAGCCCTGAAATGCAGCACAGATGTGCTGAAAATAATGTTGTTCTAACTTGCATTCTAATAATTTTATTGCACGCTTGTGATTAGTCACTCACAGAAGTTTGCATGTCATTTACATGACATCGGCAATCTCCAGGACACCTCCTGCACTTTCCCTTTATCCCGCTTTCAAAAATATTGAACATAAGCTAAAATGAAAACACGGCATTGTGTAAGACCGGCATAGTGTTATAATACAGCCACTAGATGGCGATGTTTCATTGAACATATAGAGCATTGTCGAGAAAGGAAGTTTTCAATTCCAAATCACGTCTTCTCTGTCTAAAGGAGCCCATCATAAACCTGGAAAGGCTCCAGAAGAAAAAAGCATGGTAAGAATGTGGATTTTTGCTTAATGTAGTGAAGTTCTCAGTGTGAAGAATGAGCCAAGACGGCTACAGTCTTGTTAGGTGACGTGAGGTCTGGCCTGCCTGGCAGGAGCAGGGCCTCTTGGCTGAGAAAGAGAGTTCTGAAAAACAAGTTTTCAAAACAGTGCTGCTAGTTCTCAGAGCTGCACCTGGCCATTATCTTGGGGAAGCAAGAAACGCAAGGTCGGCCTTAATTGGTACTAGGCACTGAGAGTCTTCAGCTGTGGGAAAATGCCACCAAAGGAAGGGGGCTCCAAGTAAGAGCCAAGAGGGCAGGAGGACTGGGGATTGGCATAGGCCAGTCACGGTACTGGCCGGCCCAAAAGGGATAAATAATATAGCAACAAGTTGGGAAACCATCTTCTTCTGGACGTGAATAAAGAGATCCCTGACAAGCGAGGTGACGGCTTGGGAATTCAGTTAGGTTTATTGTTTTAGTGTCTGGTTTCGGGTGTGATTTAGAGTGGTTAATTGGTTTATTGCTTGCTGCTAAATCTACCTCATTTTCTATCCTGCTACCCCATCCCCATCCTCCCCCCCCCCGGTCATTCCTGGTCTGTTCTTTTATGGCTAAAGCCCTACGTATATTAGATTTTAAGTTTGGAGTTAATTCTATCACCTTGACAAGGGGGTGACGGCTCTGAAGTGCTGGAAGTATGCAGGATTGGGACCTAACTTCATACAAAGCTTTGCCTAGTTGGAAGGTGCTCGATGCACTATCAAAACCTGCGCAATTACATACAAATTGCATTACATAAAAAGCAGCAAACCCCCCAAGAAATACTTCTGCACATAATAGTTTTTTGGGAAGTCTATTTCTATCAGTCCAATACATTGAAGAAGAGAGGGATTGCAATGCAGGATGTTTTTAAGAATAAAGTCTCTATTCCCCACACCAATTGTTAACAAGAATCTATTCAAAAGCACCAGCCTTGCCCTAGCCAACAGATTTAAATTCTATGTTTCCATCCGAAATCTGTAATTAAACAATTCTGCCATGCCATCCGGATCAGCCAAAAATGACCACACAACCTGAATATTTCCTTTGTTTTTCCTTCTGAAAAATTCTGAAATGTCTGTTCTAGTTTGCTTCAAATTTCCAGAAAAAAATGTAGTAAAGTATATTATGCCTTCAAAATATCACTAATGCTTAGTTTTGGTGAGGCTGGATCACCAATTTCCATACCCATTAAAAAGAACAAGAAAATAGTAACAAGGCAAATTATGGTGTCACAAGTTGTGTATTTTTAAAAAGATATAATATTTCATTGATCCAATATCTCTAATTGACTAAAGGAATATAAAAGAACTGCCAAGTTAAATTTTTGTAAGATCCAATAGCACTCTTGCTTAGTCTATTCTAAAGAATATGCTGTTAGAAATTTACAGCTTTCCAAGCACAATGTACACCCAATATTTTCCATAACTAAGAGGATACATATTGTTTTGTTATCACTCTCAAACTTCATGGTGCTGAAATTCAAGTTGAATAAAAAGAACTACTTCTGAAATATGTGAAGAGCCCATATCCATATGTTAAATTTATATTAATACATTCAATAAATGGCAATAGCCTTACTGCCAATTTTCTGCTGTTCAAAACTATTTTAAATTATGAGATTTTTCATCTCAAAAAAATAGTTGTAATGTGGATGGCACACATGGGCAGCCAAAAACATTACAAAAAAATTAAAATCATAGACTGATGAGATTTCAGTTAATGATTCTCAAGTAATACCTTAGGGGCACAATCCTATGCATGTTTAGAATAAAAAGTCCTATAACTCCCAGCCTCTCCCACCCAGCCATGCTGGGAATTGTAGGACTTTTTTCTGTCTAAATATGCAGAGGATTGCACCCTAAATTCTTTAGAAAAAATATTTAGATGAACCACCACTCCCAAATTTAATACACCCCAATCAGGGTTGGCCAAAGACCCTGGCTGCCCATTCCACTCAAGTCTTAGACACCTGAAGGATCTGCACTTCCCAACAGTCCCTTCTTAGCAGAGACAGACCTCATTTTCTGGTACCAATCCTTGGTGGGAAGAGCCATCCTAAACCCCAGGACTGCTTACTGAAGTGGGTTAGGATGAGGTGAAGCTAATCCCTCCACAAGCAGTGGGAAGCTCTACCAATAGGGGAGGGGGCATGCCTGCTCCAGAGACCACAGTTGCACTGCTGAAAACTCTGGCAGCAGAGCCCTACAAAGGGTATTCATGGGGGGGAGAGTGGAGACAGACTTGGAACTAAGGCCCCTCTGTTGTTCCATGAAGCCCCCCTCAGTTTCAGGCTGGTCTAAGCATTTTCTCTCCCATTGAAACCAACAAGAGTAGGTGAAATTAAAAACCAGCACCAACAAGAAACCCCCACTAATAATTACTCTGTTAATGATTGTCTCTTTTTCTGTCTTAATTTTTGTCTACGAGAATTCTGAAATGGCTTTTTAAATGGCTTTTGTTTTGAGTTTTCATTATGAGGTTTCAGTTCCCTTTCAGTTGGGTGTGCACTGAATGTATATAAATGTAAGAGCATTATCTATTCTTTGTTTTCCCCTTTTGTTCATCACATTGGGATGGATCCAAACTTACTCTCAGGGGAGTTCTGGTAGTGCTGTAGGAAGGGGCTGGGGTGGCGATTTTTGCTGATTCCCCCCACATCCCCTAGGCTTCCTCTGGAGGGCTGAAAAAAAGGAAATTATATCCCTAAACCATGCATTGCAAATGTTAAATGTGAAAAAATATTGATGCTGATCCCCAATAACCAGCCCAAAATGCACATGCCACCACCTTGCTGCCCACCAGCTATCCCAAACCACTGCTACTAGCACCACTGTCTGCTGGCTCACACAAAATGTGGAGCAAACCACCAAGAACAGTGCTCTACCGCCATGATTGCTGCTAAGAACATAAGAACATAAGAAGAGCCATGCTGTATCAAACCAAGGGTCCATCTAGTCCAGCACTCTGTGAGAATGCTAGGGCACCATGCCACATTCTCCTTTCTTTCCAGGCCAAAATTGCAGCACACAATTCTCCTGAAAGAAGAGGAGGAGGAGGAGGAGGAGGAGGAGGAGGGAGTGATGTGGCATAGCAACCTTTCACATTCTTTCCTTCCTCCATCCCTCTCTCCCAGTTGTATTGGTCTGTACACCCTGCCCACAGCGTTATCTTTCATTTGAAAGTGCCTTAGCAATAATAATTTATTGTCATTTTCCTGGACAAGTGGTCTGAAATATATTTATTTGACTCACTTGAGGAAGGACACTAATAGTTGGGGTAGGCTGACCACATAGAAAGGAGGACAGGGCTCATGTAACTTTAACAGTTGTAGAGAAAAGGGAATTTCAGCCAGTGTCATTGGTATGCAATTAGTTCCTGGTGAAATTCCCTCTTCATCACAACAGTTAAAGTTGCAGGCACTATACTAGAATGACCATATACAAAAGAAGGCAGGGCCCCTGCAACTTTAACTGTTGTGATGAAGAGGGAATTTCACCAGGAACTAATTGCATACAAATGACACTGGCTGAAATTCCCATTTCTCTACAACTGTTAAAGTTACATGAGCCCTGTCCTCCTTTTCATATGGTCAGCCTAAATTGGGGTGGAGGTGGGGAGTTCTATAAAAGGTTAAAAACAAGTAGAAATGTAGTAGTAGATTAGGCAGGCCTGAGAGATGTTTATGTTGATTTTCTCAATATTTTGGTAACCAGCTGTGCTTTTCTTGGCAAACTATAAGAATACTCAGCAACCTGGGATATTATTTAGCAATACAACAGGATACCTTATCGGCTTTGGTAGAGACAGCAAACCCTAAAGCCTTCCGAAGGCACTATAGAGAGTTTAGAACAACAACAGTCTAGAAACTGGTCGTGAGCAAACTTTAGAATGCCTTCTAAGGAGTTGTAAATTACATAATTGGGGATGAATGGGAAATTCACCTCTTGTGAGTTCTAAAAAAATTTTAAAAAATGATTTGAAGGTGACCTATACCCTGTATGTATGTTACACTCACGTAGCTTAAAAAAATAATGCCCAAAATAGGCAACCCTCACCTCTTGATATAGAAAACATACAGATTTCTCCAGGATTCCCAATTAGCAATTGTTCTATGTACCTTTGGAAAACTGGACAAATTCTACCATACCACTTAGATAACCCACCCAACATGCACAGTGCTCCTGTATTCCCATTTTCCACTATACTTTTACATAAAGAAGACTAAGGGCTTCACCACACCAGACTTTATATCCGCAGTTTACCAGGACCTCTGCTCCCAGATTCTTTGCAGGAAAGATTAGCTCCTTTATATGGACAGACACATGCTTTGAATCAAAGATTTTGGCTAGACCTACACTACTGCTTTAGAGCGGTATTGAAGTGTTCTGATAACTGTTGGGACACAATCCACATCCCATATACCACTTTCATAGTGTTATATCCTGCTTTTTATTCCATATTCGTAATGATTTGACACAAGGTGTAGATCTGGCCCTGCTTTCTTGGTAAATTCTATATATTTCATTATACAGCCACTAGATGGTGCTGCCGATATATTGCATTATCACTTTATCTCCAATCTTTCTGAAAGCAGAATAAATGTGGAAAAGCACAGAACACATCCTGGAGGTTGATGATGTTGTGTAAGGGACCCACAAACTTCTATGAGTGACCAATGATGAGTGTGTGATAAATCACTGGTGTAGCAATGCTCATAGGCATTTGCCACTGTAGTTCTTTGCTTGCCATTGCTGTTACTTTTGGATATATTATAGCCAAACTGAAAAACTGATCAACAAATGAGTTGATTGCATGCTAGCTAGGTAAAGTTTCCAGAACTGTCCCTCTTTACTCAAATCTACTAAGCCTTTAATCTTTTAAATGACCTAAGAGTATTTCCTGAAAGCTTGCTAGAATATCCACAAGTAAAATAGGATCATACTAACTCCTCCATGCCAGTCGTTTTCAGTCCTGGGTGGATCCTTCACCATGGCTGTGTCTGCACCAGCCAGTTATCCTGGGGTCGGCTTGAGATCGTTCCTGCGCATCCAAATGACACACAGGTGATCCCAGGGTCAACCAGGGGTGAGCTCTCAGTTGTCCCAGGATAACTGGGACTGGATTTTTCACAACTTTCCCTGAGGTTCTGAGACAATCCCAAGGTCCGCAGTGGTGTGGCGCTTGCTCCCTGGGTCATCCCTCCCCCCGCATGTAGCGGGGCTCAACAAATGGGCACGGGGCTCTGCGGGGGGAGCATGTGCCCATCAGGGGTGAGCATTTTAGTCATCCCTGGGAAGGCTCTGGGTGGTTTTCGGCGCCAAGTTTCCAGTTTGTTTTTTTAAAAAACGTACTTTTGGCACAGGATCGCACCCATGCAATTGCGCAAATTTCTCCATCTTTAAAATAAACAAACAAACAAACAAACGCTGCACCGGAACGTCCCTCTTCACTTCCGGGATGATGCGCTGGTGTTTGGATCCTGGGGGACAATCCCTGAAGCTGGAAAGCCTGAGATTCTTCCTCCCCCCCATCCCGGAAGACCTGCTGGTGTAGATTAGGCTGACCATATGAAAAGGAGGACAGGGCTCATGTAACTTTAACAGTTGCAGAGATCAGGGAATTTCAGCCAGTGTCATTGGTATGCAATTAGTTCCTGGTGAAATTCCCTCTTCATCACAACAGTTAACGTTGCAGGCACTATACTAGAGTGACCATATACAAAAGAAGGCAGGACCCCTGCAACTTTAACTGTTGTGATGAAGAGGGAATTTCACCAGGAACTAACTGCATACAAATGACACTGGCTGAAATTCCCTTTTCTCTACAACTGTTAAAGTTACATGAGCCCTGTCCTCCTTTTCATATGGTCAGCCTAGTGTAGATGAGCCCCAAGAGTGGAGCATTTCAGGACTCTAGTACTGTTTTCTATGCTTATTTAATAAGGGCACAAAGGCAAGTAGGAGTTTTTCCTGCCTAAACGTGGATAGGATTGCACTCTAAAGAGTTTTGTTATCCTGTCCACAGAAAGTCCTTCCTAGCAAAACTTTATGATCAAAAACATTAAAGCTTTAGTTAATAGAATAAAGCCACTTTCTGCAGGTCTTCCTACCCAGCTTCCTACCCAGTCTAATATCCTCCTTGTTTCAAATCTTCCCTTCCTCTACTTCCTTTTCTCAATTTCTCTATGCCATTACCCAAATTTGATATCTAACCTACACAACATTAAAAAAGAACCTTTCCTGAACAAAAGTATAGAAAACCCCTTTTCTTTTTTTAGCCAAGCAAACAATTTTCAATTTCAACAACAGTGTATTATGATAAAAGGTTTCCTATACCTCTGTTTGAGAGTATTTTTAATATCCTTCAGTTTGGATAAATAAAATGTTTGCATAGATCCTAGAAAAATGAAATGCCTACTGCACATATTTTAAGTAATCTAAACACAATAGCCAAAAAACCATGGAATTATTTAACATTCTTTCTATTTAACATCCTACCCCCATTCTGCATGACAGGGTGCTTTTTAAGTGGGGGAATTCCTGGATACCATTTGTAATATTGTTACAGTAATTAATCGGAGACCAGTCCAAAGTTCCAGTTTCAACAGATAACCTTTATTGCTAGCAAAATGACAGCCTGGGATAGCTCCACAGACTGGCCCCCCCTAATGGGTGAAGCAACATCATATACATTTCAAGCAAACAGGAAATATGCGTGTCATACAGCAGGATAATGCGTGCGCAACATCAGCAGGTATTTTTCTATATATGGTCTGGAACGATCTGTTACTTCTTACTGGGTCAGGTCACATGGTCTGTGGTCTGTGGTCGACTGCCTGCATGCAGTGACAACAGCATAGGAACTACTTATGAGAGAAACAGAGAGGAAAAGAATGGGGGGGTTAAAATCAAAATGGAGTCACTTTGGTCAAGCTAGCTGACTGGGGTCAGTTAGATGGGAATTCCCCTACATTCCCCCCTTTGAAACTCCGTTGTCTATTTACTAAGGAGTTTCACTATCTTCATCTGCCATTGGTACAGGGCAGTAATCGCGCAAGGCCATTAGGTGGACAGCTGTGCGCCGGTTTGCTATCTGTTCCACCATTCCGCGGAAACTCTGTAACAACAAGGGCATTAAACAGGGCAAGAGGATACAGATCAGGAGTCCTACAATAACCATCGCTATAATCCCTTTTAATCTTCCCATCCATGTGAACCAGGATCCCAGTCTTTCTGCCTATTCAAATCTTTTCCAGGTTTGCACGGGAACATGAGCAAGCTTAGTCATTTTATTGGTGATCTCTTCAATAACTTTCCCATTATCATCAATATGCAAGCAGCAGTTAGTAAGATTAAATTTTCCACATACCCCTCCCTCAGTAGCAAGCAAGTAATCAAGAGCTAAGCGGTTCTGATACACAGCATTTCGCAGTTGGGTCTGGGTTTTGGATAGGACATTCAGTACTCTTGCAGTTTCATTGGTTATTAGTTCTAGAACTGCTTGCAAACGTATGATTCTGTTAAGCATATAAATGGGGGTTCCGTACCCCGACATTCTATCTTGTGCCAGGTGGCAGGGCCATAATACTGAACAATCCTCTCAGGGGGGCCACTTATTATCTTTCCAGTCCACAATTTTAACATCTGGGGATATGCTGCGTTTGTTGTACGCTGGGTGGCCCAGGCGCACACCTTCTGACAAGGGAACCAGAAAGAAAGAGGGGCGGATCTCACCTAGAGTGCAAGTGCCTGCCCAGGGTTCAGGGAGTTCAGAATGAGCATACTGCCCACAGATCCAATACAGTCCCTTGGCGGCCGGCCAATTAGAGCTCTGACTTTGGGTGATGTTTATTCGGGATTGGAGACTCGCTGGCCACAACTGATTGTTGGGAATTACGGACTGGTTTGGCCAGTAAGAGATTTCGGAGCCATTCAGGGTGGTGAGTGATTCACAGGGGGTTTCTCTAATCTTGGGGGCTGATGGATGCAGGCGCTGGAGGCACTAATGACTCACAACGGTGTCCCCTAACATCTACTGGCCGTGGGGATCTGGATCTCTGGTTTCGCTATATGGTTGGCTAACATTTAACTCAGCTGCCTCTCATGGCCACTGGTCCCCTAATTGAGTACCTTCGCATACATAACAGTTACTGACATTGAGGGAGCTAACAACAGTAAAAATTACTAGATTACATCCCTGGGCGGTGCAGGGACTTAGAACTGGAACTTTGGTGAGGCTGGCATGTAGATTTTCTCGTGTTCCTTTTCTCACGTGGCCCATCATCTCTACATCGGGCACTCATTTATACAGCCTCTGGAGCCCCCGGGGTATGTCTGGGGACAAATATACTTGTCATTATGCATGTATTCTCTCTCCCAGCTCAGGTCCCCGCAGGACTGTGGCCACTTGGCATGGCGGCAAGGGTCTATTGTTATGGACACCTGGGTAGTGGGACTTTTCAGGGGCAATTTCTGGATCAGGGTTCCCCATTTCTGACTATCCCTGACTTCTAGATACCACTGGGCTGGGGTTTCTTTTGGGTTGCCTGTGTGCAGGCGGAGTAAGTGATGTTCTGAAAAGTGCAAGGTTGCACTTTGCCTTTACACTGGCATCTGTTTGATCTGGTTATGCAATTTGACAGTCTTGATACATGACTGACAGGGGGCGACGTCACCTGAGGCTGGGGCAAGGATTAATAGGAGTATTAATACTGAAAGTCTTTCAGGAGTCTTCGGGCGGTGTCCACTTCCTCTATCCGGGATGGGAAGGGATGCAGCGCCCCCAGTCACTTCGCTCCCACGGGCACCGGCCCTGGGGAGACTTCTCCCGGTAGGCAATTTCTTCAGCATCATGTTCAGTCGGTGTTGCTTGGCAACTTGCCATTGGTTTGTATGGGCAGCTGCTGCTGCTTTCACACGGCTCCAATGGATCCAGATGGGGTTCTTTTAACTTTTAAGGCAGTAGGAATAATCAGTAAAACTGTTAAGGGGCCATCCCAAGTTTTTCTTAAAAGATTTTTTTTAATAACTTTTGACATGTACTTGATCCCTGGGCTTAATAGACCAGTTCATAAGGGGTCAGTCCATTAGTCCTTGGTGTGCAGTGCATATGGAGCAAGGCAACAGGCAGCATGGGCATCTATTTCGCCCTGGTTTCTGCACAGAGTTTCTCAGTGACTTCTGCTTTTGCAGGCCAGCCTTCCATCCAGCTAGGGAAAGTGCAAACGGAGGAGCTTGTCTGCGCAGAGGCTGGCCAGCTTGTCAATGTACATGGTTTTCTCGATGAGGTGACGGAGAGCTTCTTTGCCCAAATGGCACTGGTGATGCATGTGAAACACGGATGTCCTGGCTAGGCTTCTGAGTACCCAGATTCAGTCATCTGGGAGGACATTAATTCTGGCTAAGGGCTTCTTTCTTTTCTTTTTCATTTTAAGGCACATTTCTGGTAAAAGGATGTGGTTTCAGCGTAATACTCTGACAGGAAACGGCCTTTACTGCAGTTTCCTTTTTGATTTTGCTCTGCAGTAGATAACAGCTACTTTTGCTGGTTTTCAAACAGCCTGGAGGAGCTTCTGAATTTTTGTAGAATGGACGATGTTTTTTTTTTTCTCTCAGCAGTCAAGAATCTTCGCTCTCGGTATAAAATCAGGTATGACAAAACTGTTTCTCTTTTGCGTTACTAGTTCTGCTTTCTGGGCAGACACGCGTTGGGGCAGGGACTCTGCCAGTAAAATCTCATTTTCAGTGACTACTGCGTAGTTAAAATATCTGGTTTCATTTCGGACAAAACTGCTTCCTTCTGTAAACAAAGCGACGCTTCCAGGAATTGGAGTGTCTTTAAGATCAGGTTGACTGGAATGCACGGTTTCTACAATCTTCTGGCAATCATGCAGGCAGAAGCATTGAGGTAGCAGGGTCCGGAACAGGCGGGTCAGTTTCTCGACTCTCACATCAAACAAAGAAGTGGGGTCTACAGGTGCAGAGGTGACGGCTGATGGCTGGGCAGTGGAGTCTTGGGACATCGGAGAGGGAGCCAGGATGTCTGGTCCGGACCTAGGGACATCTGGGACATCAGGAGGTGGCAGTCACAGAAGCCTTGCGTCTTGGGGTCTTTTTACTTGGTTCATCATGATAAGGGCTGCATCTTCGGCCAACTTCTCGTGCCTATGGTGGGGGGTGTTTGGCTACTTTCAATTAGCTCTCTGTGCATGGAATGTCTTCTGAACTGAGGGGTCCCCCCTTTCTATGATGGCAAGGTTCTAAACTCGGGAAATATAGGGCTCAGAGAAAGTACCTTGGGGGGGGCAATTCTACAAGGGGTCCTAGAGTGGGTCAGTCATAATAACATTTTCCATAGCATCTACATTGGACTTAGTCTGATCAAAAACTTTACTGAAATGCTTAATCATCAGGTTCAGTGGGGTCAAAAAAACCTCCCTCCATCCTTTTTCTGACTAATACACAATATAATCAACCAGACAGACAGTACACAGAAGGGCAGTCAGATTGACAGGGAACCGTCTGACTATAGGGATTGGGGGAGTCAGGCGGCTGATACAGCGGAATGCAGTCTCTTCACTACCAGCCCACGCTGCCGGCAATTCAAGACACCCAGAGGCGTCCCAGGGCTACTGCCCAACGGTCAGCAATGGAAATCAGGCAGTCATACACACATCAAACATCCAGGACGACACCCGTCCTCCCAGACCTCCCAGTTTAAAGAAACAGAAACAGTTTACCGTTACGGGGAGATGATCAGGCTCCCCCTTCGACTCTACTGAGTCGGTCAGTACAGACAGAACGCGCGTTTCCAGTTACGAGGGTTGATCAGGCCCTCCTTCGACTCTACTGAGTCGGCTGATACAGAACAGAACAGGAAGTTTCCCCTTATACTTGCCTGATTCAGATGTCCCAGCGCTGGGCAGAAGGGTATCTGCACTGAACTTCCGCTCGGTCCGGTTTTGTTCCGCGCTGTCCCCGGACCTGCCACAGAACCTGAATGGGCACCAGCTAAAGGCTGGAGGCGCGCTCCCAAGGAGGGCCACGGCCGGCTGGGGGCCGCGGGGAACCAAGCGGAAGCGGGGGAAATCTCCCTGGTAGTTCTCCGATTATCAGGCGGGTCTCCCAGTGAGGGATGATTCCCGGCCAATGCACCAAAGTGTTACAGTAATTAATCGGAGACCAGTCCAAAGTTCCAGTTTCAACAGATAACCTTTATTGCTAGCAAAATGACAGCCTGGGATAGCTCCACAGACTGCCCCCCCCCCTAATGGGTGAAGCAACATCATATACATTTCAAGCAAACAGGAAATATGTGTGTCATACAGCAGGATAATGCGTGCGCAACATCAGCAGGTATTTTTCTATATATGGTCTGGAACGATCTGTTACTTCTTACTGGGTCAGGTCACATGGTCTGTGGTCTGTGGTCGACTGCCTGCATGCAGTGACAACAGCATAGGAACTACTTATGAGAGAAACAGAGAGGAAAAGAATGGGGGGGTTAAAATCAAAATGGAGTCACTTTGGTCAAGCTAGCTGACTGGGGTCAGTTAGATGGGAATTCCCCTACAATATGAAACTTGAGAAGGATATTGAGTGTTAAAGCCAGGAACCCAAATCCTTCACGGACCCCACTCGCCAACCAATGGAGCTTCTTGACCATGTTGTCGCTCCTCCTTGGTGTACCTGAATGTTCACCTGTGAGCAAAGACAGGAGCCCAAAGGGGCCCTCTTCAGGCCCAAAGAAAGAAACAGCAAGGAAGATATCATCTTTTCCAGAGGGACCCCCCCCCATGCCCCCTCAAAACCTGGAGCTGGTACAACTTCAAAGAAAAGGTAAATACTGCTGGGCCACTCAAATTGGACCTCTTTGTATGAGGAGCCTACATTTACATAAGCCTAAGCTTTTTGGATCCCAGCCAATATCCTTGCAAAATACTCTTTTAAATAACATACAATCTCCCTTCAGATCCTGCCCTGGGTAACTTGGAATTTTTGCTTCTTCTCAGAACTGTGGTCATAATGCAGGGATGTTTTTCCGGGTTTTAGGGACAGCCATTTCTGCCGTATAACACTGAAGGAGCAGAGCCAATTTCATCATCCTGCAGAGAATAAGAGCAATACACTTTCCTCCAGTGCTCGTCAAGATGAAGCCTGGTTGGCTGTGTATGCCAGGAGGCTGCCCTAAGATCTTACCAGAAGGAGGTTAAACAAGCAGGGAATAAAACCCAGATATGCTGCCAAGCAGCCAAAAATGCAACAGGAGGAGCTTTGGGAGCCAGAGAAAGGCTTACCCAAGAGCTGGATCTCATTGTGAGGGTATTTGGATGAGGTGATTTAGAGAATTTTGCCTGGCATAAATGAAGTCATTAAGAGGCTTGTAGCCACTTGTGACAGCAACAGTTCTCTTCTTAAGAATTGTCACTAAACAATCTTTTGAAAACCCCAAAGTAAATATTAGAATTTCCAAATATTAGTAGTCTCTTATGTGTAAAATATACCTTTAATAAATCAACTTGTTTAATGGTTCATCTTGTCTCTAGTGTTGGTGCCCATCTCATGCCTAAGCATCTCATACCATGCTACTTGAAGGTTTTTAAGAATTCTAAGACACTTCATGGTAGCGGAAAAGGATGAGCTGGTGGAGAGAGTTGCAGAGAATTCCTTAGGCTCTGAAATGTGTTTGCTAAAAAAAAAAAAAAAAAGAAATCCCATAGGTGGGATTGCTCAGTGAAGGAGTAGTCACCCCATAGGTAATGGCACTGCTGGAGAATCCCCCACAGACGGTGATTAAGTGATTTAAATCACTTAATTTACATAAGTGTTTAAATTGATATTTTATTTATTTTTATTTGTTTTAAATGGATTTTTGTATGTTGTCTGTTTTTATGGTTTTAAATTTTGTATATCAGTTTTCAATGTTTAATGTTTTAATCTGTTGTACACCGCCCAGAGAGCTTCAACTATGGGGCGGTATAGAAATGTAAATTATTATTATTATTATTATTAATAATAATAATAATAATAATAATAATTTAGCACTGGAAATAACACCTACAGCTACATGGTCATCATTCATGAACTTTAAGCACAACATGTGGGTATGTATCATAGATTGTTCTTGTTGAGATGAAAACCAGATTCCTCCAGTTTGGGCAGATTGCTTAAAAAAAAAACACCCCCAAGATACTGAATACATTGCAACTGTGTTGGTGTTTTGCAAGTTGTGTCTAATTTGAATAATTGTCCACAGTTCTGGCTCAACAAACTCTAAGTGACCTATTATAAAGTTTTACGCATTGTTTCTTCACATACCACAGTCGGGGGTAAATTGAGATTCCAACATAATGGCAAAGCTTCACATAAACCTATCTATATTGAGTTGCCATGTTTGTTCTTTCCTGCTTTAGCTCTTCAGGAGAATCATGTCTAAAGAGCTCTTTCTCCACTTCCGATGCTTCAGTAAAAAGCTCTTGGAGAGTGTGTGTGTGTGTGTGTGTGTGAGTGTAACAAGTTTAAAGGATATTTTGAAGTAACTACAACTAAAAACCATTAAATAAGCAATATGTCTGTAATGCAACCCCTTCCCCAAAGTTACATGTGGTAACTGGTAGGTAGAACATTTCTAGTCACTGTAGGCACCAGGAACAACAGAATTAAATCATATAAATTCTTTATGCCCCAGACCAGAAATTTGCTCAGTGAACAGGAGCATCAACCTACACACAGAGATCTCCCAAAGACTGGACTATTTGATCATACAATGCTTTATCAGCTGCACTAGCTTGTTGTACATTTCTGAGCCCAATTGAAAGTGCTGGTTACAATCTTTAAAGCCCTTAACAGGATACCTGAATTATTACCTCCCATATATACCAATCCACAAATTCAGATCCTCTTTAGAGGCCTTGCTTCAGGTGCTCTTGCCAAGTGAAGTAAACCAAGTGGCTATCAGGGAGAGGGCATTCTCGGTAGTAGCGATCCAGTTGTGGAAAGCCCGGTGCCAGCTTTTTAGTTAATTTGGCACTAAGTGGAGGCATTCTTTCATGCCTTTTTTTAAAAAACTGCATTTTAGTGTTCTGAATATCCATGTGCTGGATATTTGTTAACTGCTTTTTTCTCTCTGGAAATGTTTATAATGGATGCCCCAAACTGTTGTTTTATAATATTGTATATTAAAATTGTATTTTATCATTTTATGCTGTACACTGATCAGAAAACAATGTACTGGCCAGCTTTATGTAACTTTGGTAACTAACTAACTAACTAACTAAATATGTTCATCAGAGATCATGTGGGTTGCTATTAAAGGGAATGTGGGATGAAAATAACTACTTTTAAGTGAATACTCAAGGTCCCCATACAAACAGCAATCAATAATAAGGGAAGGCAGGTATTAAGGCCCTGGAACTGTGCAATGTTTTGATTAATGTCTTAAGGATGAAAGGATAGAAAGTGAGCTCATTAAATTTTCAGATGGCAATAAACTACGTGAATGAAAACACCTGAGAATAGTTATTGGCCAATACCCACATCAAGAGGCCATCTGGATGTGTTTACCCCGTATGAATTTAAAAGATACAGGGTGAACTCAGTGGAATTCAAATGATACCTCAGAATTGTTTTCAAATGTTTCCCCAGGAATCCAGTGGCGTTTCTGTAAGGCATTTTTTATACTTTATAAGCCAATATAAATAACAACAGGAAGAGGAAATAGGGTCTTTTGAATAAGCAGGAACAGTTATTCTTCCTATTATATGAAAATCTATTTTTAAGCCTAAATTCAAGAAAAAATAACTGATAGAGGAATTATTCTCTTCTGACTGTTCATTTCAGTTTAAGTAACTTTTCTTTATTTGAGCAAACATTTTGAGCAAAACTTTTTAGAAGCTTCATATTAGCATTGAAAACAAACTGCTGTGTGTTACAAAATGCAAGTCACATTCCAACTAGTTTCTGTTGAGCAACAAGAAACACTACACCTCCTATATTCAAGTAGAGCTTTCTTTTCAGTCTCTGACTGAAGCCAAGAACCCCATGTAGTACACAAAGTCACATATTCTAAATGGAAATTCAAAATAAACTCTGGTGTCCACAACAGACTCTCCAACTTGTTAAAATGCCTGGACAAAAATGAAACAAAGCAAAAGAACAATATTTTCTAGGTTAGACTTTTACCACATTCCTATGATGTGCAACATAGATATTTGCAATTGTTTTGGTGTTCTAAAACGATTGGAATTTTATTTAAAACTCTTCTCCATCTCTCACCTGATTTCTTTGTCTTCCTGTTGTCTTCATATATTTAGCACAGCACCGCTCTCAGCTTCTTCTCTCATTTTAAGCCACATTCCTTTCAAGAATTATTTAAAGTCCAATACGATCATTATTACACTTTAGGATGGGGTACAATGATCATAATGGCTTCAAATAACCTGACATCAAAAGAAAACAATGGCTTCAAATAACCTGACATCAAAAGAAAACTAGAGAGCCTTTGTATAGTGGAAAAGATGTTGGGCTTAGTCTGGAAAATCTGAGTTCAAATTCTTGTTTGGTCTCAGGCTGAGTTGGGCCAGCCACTAACCTTATTTTTATATATTAAAAAATCCTTTTAATAAAACAAAACAGAAAACAAATTGTGAAAATAAAAATAAAAAAGGAACAGAAAACTACACGCATAGAAATATCAATATTACATCAAGTACAACATTCTTAAAAAACTGGGGGGGAGGGGGATTATGCATAAGTTTCAAGAAAAGCAGACCAAATATCCATATATTTATCCACTCGAGTGGCACCTATATACCACCCGTTCAAATGTTGATAGAGTTGTTAGGACCTCAGTCCATTGCATTATGGGAGGTGAACATTTATTCTTCTAAAGTATTAATAGCAGTCTTTTGGCTGTCATAGGGGCTTGGAAAATCCATTTTCGGTGACCATACTAACCTATCTCACAGGGTTCAGCCTAACCTACTTCATTGGATTCTTGAGAGGATAAAATATGTGGGGATGAGCTTAGATGGGCTAAATAAATACCCAGAAAAGAATAGTATGGGATATTGCAGAGAGGGTTAATGACTGATGGATGGTGGTGAGAAACTGCTCAAAACTACTTTAGTGTAGGCTTGAAATGGAGCTGACCTAGCATGATATGATTCTGCTGACCAGTATGTTACTAGCCTAGCCCTATTAACATGATGGCTCTATTTTAGACTAAGGATGCAATCTACGCATGTTTAGAAAGGAAAAAAATCCTACATGCCAGCTGGGAAATGCTGGTAATTTTTCTATCTACACATGCATAGGATTGCTCCCTAACTGAAGTTTCCAAACACTTTTCAAAGATAGCACCACATACAGTTAAGATGTGCAACAGTTAGCACTCAGTTTACACTGCAGAAACTAAAAACTCCTCCCTACTTATGATGATAAACTCTATCCTCTGATTTAAAAAAAGACATTCACAGACACAAGTTTGCATAGGTTTTCATGGTAAATCCAGGTTCTCGGATGTCCAAATGGCCCTAAGAATGTTAAAGATGAAACCAACAGCAGCTCTACCATGCTAATGGTTGCGGCTCTGGGACCAGTTCAGCAGCTTGCAGGATCAGGTCTGAGAAAATGTCTTAACAAATCTCTTTTACCTAAAACTGGATATTGCCTATATTTCTGCCCTAGGAATGTAACTATAGCCTTTCTCTCCCAGCAAAACCATGGACAAGAGAGATTTTGTTTATATGGTAGAAAATGTCCTGCCAGTTGTGAACTCATTACCCTGAAAACAGTGCTTTTGTGCTGCCTGATATATATGCTGGTTTAGCAGCCAATTTGTTTTTTGAATGTATAAAAAAGTAGAAACAGCAATTTTATTTCTAAGCTGCATGTAAAGACTTGTACAATGGAAAGCATAAACATTAGATTTATTGGCCTAATAATTACCAGAACAGTGTCAATATACTTGACTTGCAAACATTCTCAAGGTCCTATGAACTACTTGCAAAGCTTTACAGGGCATAGACCATTATCATAATATTATAGTTGTCTTGGACAATTTAGTAAAAATGCTTTCTCTGCGCTTATTAGGAACACAGCTATAACAATGCACCTACTGTCCATAAAATGTGAATATATCATAAGGAATCATCCAGATTAACTTTCCCCAACATGAATCTATGCCAGTATTTATTTACACATTTACATTTATTTAGTTCAATGTCATTTTTATTTGAATATAAGCCTATATAAATGCCACTCAAATATCTGATCCAAATTATATGGTATGTACCAGTTCTCAGTTTGATTTCCGCTTAAGCACAAATATCTTAAGGCAGAACTACAGACTTAGCGATTGCTATAGATTTAGTATGAAAATCTGAATCTCTGATTTAATGGTCAACTTTATCCAAGAGGCTGGAAAACTAACCTAAGGAATATTCGCTCATGTAACAATATACCACATTGTCATGCCTTTGCAAATATTTGTGTTTTGCAGGATGTTTTCTAAAACAACATTTTTATTATTATTTTACAAGTGGTCAGTTTGTGTTTACATATTCACTCATATATCAAAATACTTCAAGTGCAATCTGGTAAACAAGATGATGATGATGATGATTACTATTACTCGCCTTTCCCTCCGAATCGAGGCGGGGAACAACATCAGTGCAAAGAATTTAAACTACATAAACTAATTAAAAGCATATAAAATTAATACATCATTAAAATCAACAAAGTCTTAAAATTCGACTAGGTATGCCTGCCAGAAGAGATCGATCTTTATAGCTCTTTTAAATTCTTGAAGACTGGTAAATTGACGGATCTCTCCCGGCAGGTCGTCCCACAGTCTGTTACTAACAGGCACCACTGTAAATATTTCAAAACCAAGTCTAGTGGTGTCAAAGGTTAGATCTCAGGCATACAACAATTTAATCCACAAATTTTATGAAATGGAACAGAAAAGGGAATAAATCTCTGATGTAATCCTGGGGCTGTAATTAAATGTGTTGTGCTATGAGGAAGGAAATAATCTCATCTTTCATCAGTAAAAACAGAGCATTCAGTTGTCCATTTATCCACTCTGTTTTGATATTAGGACATTAGTGCAGGATTTGAGGTGCCTTCAATGACCAGAGCTGCTGACATGATCTTTCTATCATCTATATTAAGGTCTCCTTGGGAGCTTGTGCAAAATGGGGCATCCAGATTGATAGCAGGGGCCAGACGGTTCAAACATATAAGACTGATTCTGGCCCACCTGCACTGGCTGCATGCATGTTTCTAAGCCCAATTCAAGGCACTGTTTTGACATATAAAGCTTTATAGGTCTCAGGACCACAATACCTGATGGAGCACCTCTCCTGGCATGAACCAACCCATACATTATACTCAGCATCCAAGGCCCTCCTCCAGGTGTCCCCTCCGAGGGAAGCTCAGAAGGTGGCAACAAGAGAGAGCCTTCTCAGTAGTGCCCCCCCCCATTATGGAATGATCTCCCTGACGAGGCCCACCTGGCACCAACATTGTTCTCTTTTCAGCGTCAGTTAAAACTGCCCTCTTCTCTCAGGACTTTGGTAGCATACAATGAGTTTTAAACTAGGTCTTGGATCGTCTTTGGCTGATTTTTAGCAAATTGTTTTTAAATATGTGTTGTCTCTGTGTGTGTTATTTGTTTATATAGTTTTATGTAAGTGCTTTTTTTTTTACTTTTTGTAATGTGTTTTAATGTGTTTTTAATTTTTGTAAACCACCCAGAGAGCTTCAGTTATGGATAGCATAGAAATATAATAAATGAAATGTAATACACTATGCTCAACTGTTAAATTATGGAAACTCCCTTTATCTCCAGCATTAAGACATTTGGTCAAACTCCCTAGGTTTCAGTGTCCAAGATTGCCCTCTTGGTTTTGGTAACTATATGGACACCTAGTTTCCCATTAACTAATACATTTCCACCTGCACTAATAAGGTAGCGATATAGGCTAGTTCACCTTTTCTTCACTGGTTATCTGGTGGGGAGAAAGAAATGTGTCCTTAAAAAACCCATTGCTCCAGAAGATGAGCCCTTTAGTTCCTGCCTGCTGGATCAAGGCCTTATCTAAGAGCATCATCAGATAAGTGTTTTATTGCATGCGCATTACATCCCATTTACGGATGTTCATGGGTCATTTTGACGACAACGTCCAGCTCCCATGCATCTCTCACTCCTTCTTGCCTTCTTTCCATCACAAAATAGACCCCCTTAAATCCAATTTTTATTATAATTATTTTTGAAATGAAATGTGCTGCCATTTCCAGCTGTATGCAGGAAAAGCATTGTGATAAAAATGGCCACTGTATGGGCCACATCTTTCTTCTCCTGTGTGAAGAAAGATGAAGTATCATGGAACAGAAGTGGGGGGGGGGGTGGAAGTGATGGTAAGGAAACATGATTTCCCTCTGTCTGATGACACTCATCGAGACTACAATTGCATTCATCAGAGGCCCTGTTTTAGGTCCCACCACCAAGAGAAGCTAGTTTGGTGGGTACTAAAGACAGGGCTTTCTCAACAGTAGCACTCCAATTGTGGAACTCTACCCAAGGGAAGCAAAATTGGCTCCCTTCTTGTTCTGCTTTAGACAGGCAGCAAAAACTATTCTGTTCCACCAGGCCTTTAATCTTTAATGTTTTTGGTTCACTTTAATTTTAATGTTGTTCATAACTTTTATTGTATGGATTTGTTCCTTGGGTTTTATGCGAAGTTTTAATTGTATATCACCCTGAGTGCCTGCTAGGCAAAGAATACAATTTTATAAATCCAACAAATAAATAATGTGATTACATGTGTTATATTAGTGTCTCTAAGCATCTTAGTACATAGATGCAGACAAATTGACCTGGAATGGTCTCCAAGCCACCCCAATAAATGGTCAACATGACCGCTGCAATCCAGGTGAATTCCTGTTTGAAGCTCCTGTCATCCAGGGGAATTCCTGTTTGAAGCTCCTCCACCAGGTAGCAAATACATTTTTAGTCAGGTAGGCCTTTGGCATGTAAACTGGTCTGTTGCTGAAAAGCTTTTTACCTAGTTGGGTGCTGTCTATTTTTTATTGTTGTGTTTTAATGAATCAGTTTTTATGTTATGTTTTAATTAAGATTTTGTTTTAAATCTTTTTTTATTAGTGTTAGCTGCCTTTAACATCATTTTTGGTGAAAAGGCCAGGATATAAATTAAATAAATAAAATGTCCTGGGGGTAAGCACTGAAGTGTCCTGAAGGTGGCAGAGATGGGGGGGACAAGATACCCCTTTCATGGGACATATCCTCCTCAGTGCTCAGCTGAAGTTAGAAGAAGCTATCGTCTGAGTGAAGGCAGAAAAACCTCTGTCTGAGACCTTGAAGAGTTGATGCCAAATTCGACAGCTAAGATGCTCATGAGGAGGAAATGAGTCCATAGAGTGTGAGGGAATTCGACATTTTTTTCTGTGTCCCACCTGGCCCTGAACACGCCGGAGCTTTCAGGCACAAGGCAAAGAGCCACCTGCTCTAAAAAATGCTGGGTGGGTTTAAAATGGGGACCGGCGAGCCCACCAACAACAAAAGATTGGGGTCTCCGTTTTGTTTATTGTAGGGTGACCAGATAAAATCCAGGTCAGGGCTCCTGTAACTAACAGTTGTAGATAAAAGGGAATTTCAGCCAGTGTCATTTGTATGCAATTAGTCCCTGGTGAAATTCCCTCTTCATCACAACAGTTAAAGTTGCAGGGGCCCTGCTTTCTTTTGTATATGGTCACTCTAGTATAGTGCATGCACCTTTAACTGTTGTGATGAAGAGGGAATTTCACCAGGAACTAATTGCATACAAATGACACTGGCTGAAATTCCCTTTTCTCTACAACTGTTAAAGTTACAGGAGCCCTGACCTGGATTTTATCTGGTCACCCTAGTTTATTGGTTGGGGCGGGGAAGAGAGGAAAAACCTGAGGATAAATGCGGGTTTCTGGTGTCAGGGGAGTTCCCTACACCTCGAGGTCCGCTCACAAGAGGAGCGCACCTGTTGCCTTCTGAGGCATTTCCCGCGCAGCTGCCGTCTCCTCAGAGGCAGCAGCTGCCAAAGGCTCCGGCCCACCCGTTGCCCCTTCGCGCCTCCCGGGCCACCCAAGCAGCCAGTGCCTGCCCAGTGCTGCTCATGCGCCTGGGCAGGATTTAAAGCCAGGGCGCGCGTACCCTTCGGCGCGCAACGCTGGTCCAGGCAGATTCCCTTACGGCACTGGCTGCCTCTGCTCCTCGTCCAGCATCATCCACTCTACCGTCGCCTTCTTCTCGCCTACATCTTCATCTTCTCGTTACTTCGCCGCAACAGGGATCCCCGTACGAGCCTCAGTTTTTACCGTTCTCCCTTGCTGGCGCTTCCTAGACGAAAGGGGCAACTCTTTACCTCACGTTCTCGCGGCAGGCTGGACCCCTCCCCAGCTCTCGGTTGGCGAGAGTGAGCCCTGCCAATCAGGAGCCAGAGGGAAGCCCACCCACCCCCCACGCCAAGATATTGTCTCTCCCCTTCACTTTGTCTCTTCCAGTTTGGGGAGGGGGGAGAATCGCTCCCCTGGTTAACCCTGTCGTGGCTGACAGTGCTTTCTCCCCCCTTTCCTAGGTGCAGCCAACATGGTTCCTGTCCTGCTCCTTCTAGGTGGGTATTTAACTCATGCGGTGTCCCATAGCTGGATGGGGGAGGGGTGCGCGTTGTCTTTCATATAAAGACGCACACGACCCCCCTCGGAAGTTATAGAACTGGGGGGGGGGGGCTTTACCACAACCCATCTTGTCTTCTGGGTAACCTTTAGTGCAAAGCTTCTTCTTTTCTTGGGGCTCCGTGTGACCCCCGCTCCCTGTCTCTGATTGCAGGTATCGTCTTTCTAGGCAGTCCTGCAAAAGCCAGCGACAGCTCAGGTGAGTTCAGAAAATGTCCTTTATCAGTTTCAATTCTCCCCCTTTCCCCCATCCCCTATTTAATAAGAAGTGTGCAGGGGCTTTGAATAGATGGGATGAGAAAGGGTGGGGGGTTGCACAAGTGTATACACCCATCCTAGGAAATTTTTCCATTTCCACTGTCAGAAATACAGATTTACTTGTTTTTCTACCTCCAAGAAACTTTCTTTGGTTCACTGTTAAGCTTTTCAGAATGCCTTTTGCCTTTATTTTTAGTGTCCCATTACACAACGCTAAAATGGATTGCTATTTAATCATATCACACGTGCCTCTTGCTCCGGTAGCTTCCTTTTTCTTCATTTTATTTAAAGGCTAAATGGCAAAAGTAACTTAACACTTCTAATTAAATAAGGGAGTGTATACTTGATTTGACCAAGGCAAAATTTTGTATCTGTTTGCTGCTTTTTCAAAGCTGAAATGAATATGAAATGAAATAAATTTTATTTGTGTGGCGCAAAGGCCTTTACAATTATCAAAATAAATCATACATACCATTAAAACCAAAAGAAACAGAGCAGCACATATATCGAAGGCATGTATAACCAGTGGTCTTATTGTTAAGTGGTCCCCTCGACAATCTACGCTTGCTCTCTCCAGGAAAGCTTGGCGGATTTTTTTTGCAGCTACTGCGAACGTGGCTACTTTCCTTGTGATGGCAGAGTTGTGATCAATCAACAAATTGCAAATGATATTTACTGGCTGCCATCCCGCTCTTGTTTAAAATGAATATGTACATCTTTAAAACAAAACAATATTCAAGGTTAAACTTTTATGGCATTGTGATAATACTGTATGCAAGTCTTCTTCTCCTGCCCCCGCTAGTTAAATGTTTTGGTCTTCAACTCCCATCAGACCAGCAAATATGGGCAGTGGTCTGGAATGCTGGGAGTTGTAGTCCAACAACCTAAAGGGAAAGGTGCTATATACAATATGAGGAGGATTTCTAAACACTTTTAAAATCCAAAGATAATGAGGAGAAATTCACAATGTAAGGCACTGTCCTGTGTTCCTTAAAACCAAAATCTAGAGAACTGGTCTTGGCATGCCTAAAGATTACAGACACCCTGTACAGGCATACTGAAAGTATCTGTGGAGTTCTACCTCCCCCCACCCATTGGATGTAGCAGATCTCCCTGTAGTAGTTTCACACATTTCTCTTGAAAACATTCCTGATTTTCAAAACAGGTTATTTTCCCTGTTGTGCGTTGGGACATCTGAAAAACGAAAGTCCAGATCCTGCTGGGTGCACAGATCTAGTAAAGAATTGGAAGGAGAGATGAGGCTGTAGGTTATTCTTTGGTGCTGCCCCTTTTTTCTTCTGCGCGGATCTAGTAACACGATTCTTTTTATTGTGGTCCACGTGTTGTATTTATGGCTTTGAAGAAGGTTTATGGTTGTAAAGATGGGTACTGCAGCAATTTTGGTTTAATAGACTGTTACTGTACAGTAAACCTAAACTCCAGACTTATCAGAATTAAGACTGCAATATCACTTATGTCTATTGGGGGACTTTGGAATTGCCTTTTAGATGTGTATAAATAGATGTGAGATTTTCATGGCAAACGGGAAATTATTTTATATGATGTTAAAAAAAACCTATAATTTGGGATGCTAATTGACAATTGGGTTAAGTGCCACTTGGATTATATAGGTAATAGCACAGAATTGTAGCATTGCAAAAGCTATTGGATGAGGATTAGAGACATTGAGCATTTAGTATATTCTAATAAAGTTATCATGCCTTAGCACCAGTGATGGGGTGAGGAAGATTCTTAACAAAAAATAGATAAAGGCTTTAGCATAACTGAAAAGACATGGCATTTATGTCGGAGCACTTTATGGCTGCAAGAAATAATGTATAAAGAACACAGTGTTCCGGTTTGAATGCCAAGATTATTGGAGCAAGTGCAAAGAGAACAAGAATTTCATAATTATGATACTGAGAACTGAATTCTATAATTAAGAAGAATAGGAGCACCCAATAAACTACAGACCTCCCCAAAAGGGCACTGTTCAACCAAGAGATAAAATAAATGAATGCACTGAACAGTGTAGAAATCTAACTACTTTTGGTTAAGGATCATTATTCCACTGAAGAATTTCTTAATATAATTCAGTGGAGGAGAAATGGAGATGAAAAGAGCTGCATGCATTTCTAAACTCCATCCAGCACTCGAAGTAGCACATTGAACTCTTTCCAAACAGTGAGTGGGGTCTTTGGTGTTTTTAAAATATAAAATATGAGAATTTGACCTTTGAAGATTGAAAACCCATCAAATTTTGCAGTTGGCAAACACTTAAAGGACCCAAATAACAGTCACAAAGGTTTCTTGTACTGTGGATATCTGAAGAAAGCCGTAATGTAAACTAGAGACTGTTTTCTTTTGCATCTTGAACAAGTACAATTGAAGTCCAGCAAAGACTCTGGAATAGGTGATTCGAAAAGAAGGTATCCTATAGGAATAAAATAATTATTTGTAATATTAATAGCATCTTAAATATATCTAAACATTCTATGTCAAAAGTAATTGTTTTGCTATTTGTGTCATGGCTTTCTTGGTTATTAATATCAAAAGATTTCTGCTTTTTGGTTCTGTGTCCCTTGCCATGTTGTCATTATGCTCTGGAGAGGACATGTCGCCATTTTACACAGCAATAATATTTGAGTAAGGGTGCCTCTACAAGAGGCATTTAAAGCTCTTTCAAGGCGCATTTAAAAAATTACCTCTACAAGAACGGAGTGCAAATCGGGCGTAGAGGCGATTTATCTCCCCGATTATGCGCATTATCGAATGTGCGTTAAATCGCGAGTTTTATTTTGCTCCGTCCGTTAAAGCGCATTTTGACTGTGTGAATAAGCGCTTATGCGCATTAACTACTTGTAAAGCGCATTTTGGACATCCGTTAATGTGCTTCGCCGCCTCTCGCCGCCTCTCGTGCAGAGGGATTAGGCGTAAATGCGCTTCAGCGATTATGCGCATAATCGCCTAACCGGGCGCAAAAGCGAATCCTTGTAGAGGGGACCTAAGTCTATTGAGTTCAATGTGGTTTACTCTCAAATAAGTCCCATTGGATTCAATGTTTTAATTCTGAATAGACACATAAAAATTGAACTGTTAGTCTTACAAACATCCAATGGTTTCTCCTTGATACTTAATAATTTATTTCAGAATATCAGCAAGACTCTAGATACCTTAAATAATGTCTCCATCAAGGCTTGAAACATTTAAATGCAATTCTAAATTTGTCCAGCAAAATACAAATGTCTCTGAACTATATAGGGAACATCCTCATATGTAACAGGATGAAAAATACTTTAACATTTTTGACATTTGTAAACTATTGTTTAAGAACAGAACTCTTTGGTATAAATATAACAATAAACCATGATTGATCAGCCAGAGCTATCTCTGCGGCAAGGTACAGAATGATCCTGGAATATATTGACCCTGATGTGTTGCAGAGTGGTAACATGGGCTTGGACACAGGATGAAAAGTGGATATCTTTTAATTTTAATTTTAATAATAGTATAATTGTCATATCAAATACTTTTTAAATATAATTTCAGTTGTTTTCATCTACATTTGGTTATGCAGGGGTAGGCTTCCATCATGCAGCTCTGTTCACATCTGTGCATCCCTAACTGTTTAGCAGCTGGCTGGTATTATCAAAATGATTGAACTGATTATCTGTTGATCATGGTGAATGGGATTGCCAGTCAAGTGTCAGAACTGTGCATACAGTTCCAAGGCCTAGATGCAGATATGTAATTCTGGAAACAGCATCCTTTTACATTAATTCTGTGTGTATCAGCTCAGATCAAGGAGATAACTTACAAATGCCTTGCAAGAAAAAAAATCATCCAGATTATAGATGTTTTCTTATTCTCTTTTTCTTTTATAGGTTAAATACTGAAGACATATGTCATTCCACCCTTCTAGAAGGACTTTGCATAAATCTCTTTTAAACTGGAAAGAAAATAGAAATAAATGGTGTTTTTGAACAAAACACTATTCTAATGTGGAATGTTTCTGTGCTGTATGAAAGGATATAGACTTTACAAGAGTTTCATTTTGCATTCCTTGTTTCAATTAAGATGCAAAAGAGTGCAACAAATAGATTAATTAATTTATAATCAGTTACCCAATATTCAAACATAATAATAGTAGTTAATTATTACTAATTTGCTACAACATAACTAGATTTTAAGGGGGGGGTTAAGCACAAAAGGGACCATATTTGCCAATATTTTAAACTAAGGTGAATGTATATGACATTTAATAAGGTGAATCAGTATTCATTTGACAAATACCAAATCAGTGGAGTGTGTGGAATAGTGCTGCAGTACAAACATATTTTGACATTAACTAAAAGCTAATAAATTTGTTCATTAATTAAAAGCAGAAAGAGAATTGCTAAAACCAAAGGGAACAAAAGGAAGATAATGAAGAACAAAAGGGAAATAAGTGCAAGTTCAATTAAAACCCAGTCCTATGCTTGTTATTCCACCACCTAACTAATGCCATATCAAAAGCCACAGAGTAATTGGAAACTTGACCCACCACCTCACATGACCTTGCACTGATGTCACAATCAGAAAAACAGATACTTTGCACATATGTAAACAAATACAGTTCCCATCTTTGAACTGCAGTGTCTTCCCTAGTGCATTTGCTTTATTAGTGGATGAGGAACCAATGCAGTCCATTGCGTGTAAGGCTAATGTAAATTCCAGAGTCTCGGTGGAAATTAACTGACCTACAGCTTTTTCAATAGACTGCAAACACATGACAGATTTTTAAAAAAAGGATATCCAGCCAAGGGCCTGTCACAAACTTTGATAATCTTGGCAGCAAACAGTGCCAAAGACCCATGAGTTTTTATGAAGATTAAACGAATACAAGAACCTCAGTAATGCCCTGCTATGAGGTTAAAATGACAAATTAGCATCAAAGAGAACACCCGTGTTTCTCATTGCAAGGACAGTTTAGTTCCAAAATCTGTGATATACTAAAGTTAGCAACAATACTGGACACATACTGCACTGCACTTTAAATATTCTGGATCATGAACACTAGCTAGTCCTCACAACAGTTCTTTGAGGTAGATGATGTATTTATGGTCACCACAATTGACCATATGTGGTCACCAAAAAAACAAACAAGTGTTCTATTTTTAAACTAAGCAGAGGCAGACAGTTGCTAAGTCCCACAAGAATGGGGGTTAATACCACTTTTCTCTGCAAACAAAAAGGCTGGATTTTATAGTTTATGCTCTAAACGCTATACCAAAAGCCCATTAGGCATATATTGCAATTAAATTTAAATAAAGATATATGGAAATAGTATTGTTTATATTTAAAAACGTATTATCAGTGATAGACTGTACTGCAGATGGTGTACTGATTTTTCTATGAAGCATATGTTTCATAAGTCATTTCCTTCTCTTCTTCTGCAGCCCCCACTGCCATTACATGCTTTACAAGGGGCCTTGATCTCAGAAATGATAAGGCAGATGTCCTCTGCCCAGCTAACTGTCCTACATGGCAGTTCTATGTCTATGGGAATGTTGTATATGCCTCCATTTCCAGCATCTGTGGAGCTGCCACTCACAGGTAAGCCCAATGATCAATAATGCAATGGAAATTAGGGACATATTCTCCCTGTTAGTTATTGGCTAAGTAGCCCACATAGTTCTGTTTCAAGCTCGGGACATGGTCTGGAAGCACATGATGTAGCAACCTTACTGAATCAAAGTAGGCCTGGGATTGGCTGGTGCCTGCATGGGAAACCATTTGGGAACCCTATGCATACGACCTTAAATTCTATTATAGACAACATGTGGGATAGAAATATAAAAAATATTTTTAACTTCTGTCTGTATTCAATCATTAGGTAAGTACATTGGCTATTTACATAATCTTGGGAGACTACATTACATTCTCTTCAAGCCATTTCCAAATTATACCAGCAGGAGTGGTGACTTTAGAAATCGACTCAGCAGTGGAACCTGGCACACAGTTTAAGTGCAGTATTCCTAGCTCTATTTCTCTTGGGAAGCAGCCTTTTGGAGATGGCACTGCTCAAGAGAAATTAAAGGTTTTTCATGATAAATTTAAGGACACGAATGCGCTCCCCTTTTAATCTTTCTCTAAGATTCAGATTATAGTGGTAGCAGAGGTGAATATTTCCGGCACATTCAGTGCCAGTAAAACACACTGTGCACAGATTCCTAGAGTGATCATTCTTGAAGCACAATCTTGATCAAGAATTTTGCCCAGAATTCTGTTATAACGTTGGAAATCATTCATAAATGATTTGGTTTGGACAGGAATTGTAGGTGGTTCCCCCCCGCCCAAAGTACGTTGCCTTCTATGTGGAAGAAAATTGATGTCTTAGGACCAGTAATAGTATGGAACATTCTATTTATCACATTATTTGGAATTATAATTCCAAACAATTGAAGTTTCGATTTGAAGTTATAAAACTGAGCTTTGAGTATTTAGTTATAGTTACACACTCGAATTAGCCATGGAATACCTTAACATTTAGTAGCCTTTTACCAAAGCAAAAACAAGGAGGTGGGATAGCTTTGTTTATTGAACAATATGAATCTTAAAATCTCTCTGTTCGGTGTCTGACTTCTGTAGGTAGCCATGGTCCTTTCACTGGTCCTTTCAGAAGTCACTTTAAACCATGTTCGCTAAATAAGAAAAAAAAAGTTACCGTTATCCCCCACATGTTCAGACAAATAAGCTACTTAAACTGAGTCATACCCCTGCCTGCTGTCCCACTGCAGTCCTCCCGCCCAAGTTGTTTCACCTATTGATAATATCACAGCGGCCTGTTTTAACCTTCCGCAGTATCTGAATGAGAGGGGAGAGGTGTGGGATGAAGTACAGGGGCTTAATTCAGTTCTTCGAGCATCACTCTGACAAGGAGGTGGTAGCTGGAAATTTGCATGATTTTGACAAAGTTCATACACAACTTCCCCTAGTCAGGAGGCATCCGATGCACTATTAGAACTCTGTCCAATTATTCACATAAAGGAGCAAAACCCCGTATGCACCAAAAAGGGGGTGGCACAGATAAACCCTTGGAAGTTTACAGGAATGGGGAAAAATATCTCACACAGATCCCTCTCGTAGGGGGGCATCCAACACACCCTCAAAACTCTGCAACCTTTTTTTTCTGGGCATTTGCTAAACTTTATAGCACTAAAGCACAACTCTGAATTTCCTCCCATAGACATTGTTGGCATAGATGATTTAACATGTTCCCATTTGCGCATTTCCCCCATAGTCACTGCTGAAACAGCCCATGTAAGCTGTTTCCATTACCCAGAGAATGCCTGTGAAGAATAGAGTGGCAGCAGCAATCTAATCCTTTCTTGCCACACAAGTTTATAGGCGAGTAAATTAACCCACAGTGCCCAACAGACAATACAATAACCCACAATGGGTTAAATAACCATGGGTGATTAGATTGGGTTATTTTGGCCAAAGAAGCCACCTTGGATTAAATAAATACCTGGTAGGCGACATAACCTACAGTGGGTTAAATAAATCACTGTAGCTTGTTTAATCCATCATGGGTTATCATATAGACTGAATCTAGTCACTGACTGGGTTCAGACAACATGATAACCAACAGTGGTTTAAATAGTCAACGGTTGGTTATTTATCCCACCGTGGGTTATCCTGTTGTGTGGAGGGAGTTTTTAACCAACAGCTGGTTATTTGTCTGTGATAACCAACACAAATAACTAACTCTGTGCAGAGTTGGCTATCTGAACCACCATTGGTTATCTTGTGTGGAGGGCACCATTGGTTATTTCCTCAGCCACAGAGTTGCCAGGCAAGAGTGGTCAAAGCAGCGCTGCCAATCTAGTCCAGCTGGCAGGATAGATTTTTGGCAGTAATGACTGATGGGATACTAGTGGGAGGACTGAGGGGGGGAAAGAGGGTGGGGGATGAGTGAGTCAACTCAGTGTGGATTAATAGTCAACTCAATGCTGATCCTAATCCACACCACAGTTTATTATTATCATGTTGTGTGGGGAATATCCCCTAGATAAATAACTGTTGAGTTGATTATTACCCCACCATTGACTATCTTGTTGTCCAAACACAGCCATGTCTTATCCTTCTGTTCAGCACATCCAAAATAGAACAGCCCATATCAGGTAATTTGGTGTTAAAGGCACCTGTGGCAGAGGTGCACCCGTGAAAGTTAGGCTGCCTCTACAAGAGGCATTTAAAGCTCTTTCAAGGTGCATTAAAAAATTTACCTCTACAAGAACAATCGGGCGTAGAGGCGCGTTTTCTCTCCGATTATGCGCATTATCGAATGCGCGTTAAATAGCGAGTTTTATTTTGCTCCGGCCGTTAAAGCACATTTTGACTATGTGAACAAGCGATTCTCCACATTAACTACTTGTAAAGCGCATTTGAAACAACCGGTAATGTCTCCAGTTGAGTGCTCAATTACCTCCTGCATACAAGCATTTATGATAAAGCGCTTCAGCGATTATGCGCATAATCGGCTAACCAGGCGTCAAACGGAATCCATCTAGAGGTGGTCAGTGTTAAGAACAGACTTCAGACATCAATACATTGGAACCAAATCATGATATCATATCCTTTCCTATTTTATCTCTGGAAATGTTTTCCAACACTTCGTGTAAAGGGAGAGAATGTGCTGGGGTTGAAACCTTAAATAATAGGTTCTCTTGTAGCCAAGTACAAATGTTAAATAGTAACAATGCTCTATGGAATAGCCCCCAGGTGTGGGTGGATGCCAGAAACAAGGCATTCCTGGCTAAGAATCTATATTAGTGCTATTCTCAAGAGATACTTCAAGATGTTTTGCAAAACTTCAATAGAACTTTAAAAAAATGTTTGCAGAGGAGCAACTTCCATCTTTTCTGCTTCTGAACCAGGTCATAATTTGAGCCAGATCTCAGTCCTTGAACTTGTTTTCATTTATAGGGTTCAGCCCTGGCACATTTTAGATATAGTTATATATGTGCGTGCATTGCATTTTGTAGAGTAATACATAAGCAAAATAATAACAATAATTTAAAAATTCCTATCCAGAGTCATAGAGGAAAGCTTATACCATAAACTTTGTTGTCTAAAGTTTTTCCAGTTAAAAGTCAACCCAGGGGTCCAATATGTTTCCCAAAATCAAGGGGGGAGGAATATGTTCCTTTGATCTGTATAACGTATTTGCAACTCCATGAAGGTCAGAATATTAAGGGGGTGTCTTTAGGGTGGGCTCCATAAACACCCTATGGCATTGCAGCTGCGGGGTGGGGTCTGTGAATCCCCATGGCAGGCGCTGGTGTGGGGTTTTCCAGTGCCCATCTGGCTATTCGAGCCTGCCACCTGCCCTCTGCCTGGCTTCTGGAGACCAATCATCAGTTGCCATCCACCCTGGAACACCCCCACCTCAACGTCACAGTGATGTCACATGGCAGAAGGGCTGTGGCGTGACATCACTTCAATGAGAAAAATCAGGGTAAGTCCCTTACTTTTAAAATGCACAGCTTCAGGGGAAAGCCCCGTGGTGGCTGTGAGTTGACAGCTGTGTCATATAACTGATGCAGTGCTACTGCGCAGCCACCACAGGGAAAATAAAATGTATAGACAGCCCTTGAAACTCTCTCCTTAAGCCACTTCAGTTGGAAAGCAGTATTCTAGTAATGACACACATGCTAAATTTTTGTCCAGATTGGGCATCGAGCGAACATGTTTTTCTTGCTTGGACAGAAGATGGATTTTTCACAGCACTGACTGGTCAGTCTATGGTCTGTCATGAAGCCATCTTTCTCCAGCCTCCAGCCTCAAAGCATGAGGAAAAAATGTGGGGAGGAGAGTGGGAAAATAGGGGGGAAGGTAAAATACTATGTCACATGAGCAGATGTCTGCTAATGCAATGGGATTTTCCTCTCCCCTTCTCCCCCATCCCCCAATCTGCTCCAGATGGTTCCCCAACAATCTAGAGCAGATTTTGAGTGTGTGGGTGGTTGCAAGGGGAGGGGGAATAGCCCCCTCTTGTTCCGCTGATGGAAATTGTTCTGTCGGCAGGAGTGATTAATTGGATGATACACTGACCCAATATTTAAGCAGATACACATTCAGGCGCTTTAAAAAAACAAAACAGCCTGCCTAAAGCATGAGGGGAGCAGCAGCAACTGGCTTTCTTTCTTGAGCCACATGCATGTGTTAGTACAAAAGGAAAAACAAAGCCATGGGAAACAGCTCAGTCGCAGGGGGAAAAACCTCATACCTGCTTCCCTTGTATGCAGCGTTCTCATTTTATGTTCTAAGCGTCACTCATTCTTCCCCATAATGGTGGTTTTAGCAAGATGCTGAGAAAGATGCCAGGTTTATGAGAAGTCCTCAGCAAGTGCACACAAGTTTAGCAGCTCACATCTCTTCAGCCAGCAACACTTCAGCTTGTTTACGATAATAGATTCTCAGCAAAAACTATGAGCTCCATCACACCAGCAATTTATTGCACTCTCGCCATGCCTGGTATGTGTTTTTGCAATGCGGTACTCACATGATGTCATCCCTGTCCTGTGCTCATCTCGCCTCTTCCCCTCGCCTTTTCACCTCTGTTTTCCATCTTATTTTGAGCAGGGAAAGTCTGGCTTTTTCCCCTCTGTGTGCAATAAAACCGCTGTCCTTGCACGATATCGAACCATCCCATTTTTGTTTGAGGAGAGTGTGTCAAAGGGCGGTCTCGCTGACAAAAGAGGAGGGTGGGGCGGTTCTCCACTCAGCTGCTCAACCATGAAGGGGGGAGGGAGAGAGGGTGCCCAAACACCCCACGGAGAAGACAAGCAAGGCTGCTGCTGCTCGTGCCCGGGACTCAGTCCCATTCAACTCTACAGTTCTGATTCCTGAGTAGGCATGTCTAGGTTTCCTGACCAGAACAATGTCAGCTTCCCCTTGCCATGCCAATATTGACCACAAACTTCTCCAGAAACTAATTGTAATACTTTATCTTCATGTATTGTTTAATATGATCTTGGGGAAAAGCATAGTACCGTAATTGCACAGTTTCAGGCTGCCGTACTATTGTATTTGCGCAGAAATAAAATAAAAATTTAAAATATAAAAAATATAAAATAACTGCAGGGGGAAGGAGAATGTAGGGGGTGGGGCAGGAGATTTCGCCGGCGTAGTAGCAATACAGGTGAAAAGATACATGAGCTGAAATAGCTCAACAACGCACAGACGTGAAAGTGCCCAGCACTTGACTTGCTAAGGAAATGGAGGGAAAAACTACGGACGCAAACCCGGGGTGGGGAGTAGGCGTGATGGAGCCATTAGCCCAGAGAAATTCTAAACAAAGCTCTTCCCATAACCCCATATTTATACTAAGAGTCCAAGTCACAACAAGGGTGTGTGGCACAGAATACTTGTCCATGTCATGGTAATTGACAAAGAGCTTCTTTTAAAAATAAAAAAATGAATAGGGCTGTTCCTGCATTTTAAAATTTTCTGAAGTAGGCTCCTGCAACCCTAGCTATGCTAACTATCTATACAGAATTTCTCTCTTCCCTCTAAATGGTAGCATCCTTGGGCCTGTTATACCTTGAAGCTTATCTACACAGACATACACACATTCTTCATATAGAGAAAACAACCAAACAATACAGGTTTCAGCACTTTTGCTGTCCTTATGTGGCCCACAAAGGTACATAAGGGACTATGCTTAAGAACCTAGGAAGCCAGTTCCCTTTTTGCACAATATCATTTATTTATTTATTTATTATTTATTACATTTATTTACCACCCCATAGCCGAAGCTCTCTGGGCAGTTTATAAAAAATTGTGATAAATCATTTCCAACGATGCACAACTTAGCTATCAATTTCAAATATTTCAAACTTAAACACTCACTACATCATCTTATGTCCTTTTCTAGGAATGTACCATGTTGGCATGTCACCAGCAGAATAAATGTGGTTTTGTTGCTCTTTAGAGGACAAACTCTAAATTTAATTTCTTTCCTTTTTGAAGTGTGGGGAGGCGATCCTTTGTAAATATTTTTTCAGACTGAGTCACTGAATCTATTTTATCTACCAAATCTGAGTGTTTTCATATAGCAGACTAACATAGGAGGATAGTTGGGTGGGAGGAGCCACAGGTCAGTGGAACAGTCCATACAGAAAATCCCAGCTTCACATCGTAGCATCTCCCTTTCAAAGCATCTTAAGTACCAGGATTGAGATAGAAAGACCGCTGCCTGGGGCTTTGGAGAACTATTACTAGGCAGAGTAGGCAGCACCAGGCTGGATGGACCAATGTTTTGACAGTGTATGGCAGCATCATATGTTCAAATGAATGTCGTTAATACCAGGTAAAGGTCCATTCTGATTATAAAATACAATATTGTTATATTTCTCTATATCAGAGGTAGGTAACATGGAGCCCCCAGGATCCAATGTGCCCCCAGATACCTTTCTTAGTGCCCTCTACCTCCCACTTGTCTTGTCTTTTTTAAAAAAATGACACATTTCTTACCAGCAGCTGGGATCACATCAAAGAAAAGTGAGGGGCTCCAACTGTTATCTTCATTTCCCGTAAGTGCCTCTGGGCTACATGATGGGGCTCAGAGACATTCTTAAGAAATGAGAGAGAGAGAGACAGAGACAGAGACAGAGAGAGAGAGAATCTATAGGTGGTGATCCAGAATGAGAGGGAAATGGTGATGGGGGAATGAATTGGCTGGTAGAGAGAATGAGAGAAGAGAAAAAGAGTTGCCTCCTGTGAAACAGTATTTTGTTGGCATCAAAACTGTGGGGTCAAAGGAGTTATTTAGTCCATTGTGAATCAGACCCCACCTCTGCCTTGCGCATAGTTGTTTGAGCAGATTACTTGCCCTTTGTGACTAAATGGCAGCCATTTTGTGGTGGTGCCCACAACAGGTTCTCAAATTGTCAAATGTGCCCACAGGCCCAAAAGATTTTCCTAACCATGATCTATATTATGGAACTGCTATTAGCCTCAGAGCTCCATCACACCAGCGGTTTAATGCACTCTTGCCATGCCTGGTATCTGGTTTTGCAGCACTGGACTCACATGATGTCATCCCTGTCCTCCACCCATTTCGCCTCTTTTCCTCTGTTTTGCATATTATTTTGGTGCAGGGAAAGTCTGGATTATTTTCCCGAAGCGACTTCAATGCACCCTTAAGCCTCCGTCTAGTGTTGTTCCCTCACTTTTTCCTTTGTTGGGGGCATGTGTTTTGAATGGAGTCTTGCTGATGAAAGGGGAAAGGGAAGGGTGGGGCTGTTCTCCCCCAGCACTCCTCTGTGTCAAACATTTGAATGAATGGACTTTTTACTGCTTCAACCCCATTCTCCTTGACTGCAGCGCCCTCATTTTTAAAGATAAAGAGATGAAACTTGGGATCTTAAGAGCTCTTAGGTAGACCTTTAGGCATAGTATTTAAACAACAAATATTCAATAATCTATAAATGAATTGTAACACATTGAAAAATGATAAAAGTAAGTAATATAAATGTACATATAATTTAATACAATGATAAAATAAAAAAGAATAGATTTATGGTCAAACGCGTTTCAACACTTCTTGTGCCTTCTTCAGTGACCTTTACTATAATAAAAACATGTAAGAATAAAAACATAAATTGAAGTAAAATACAATGTTTCCTTGTTTCAAGCAACAGCTCATGAAGTGAGTACCTGGCCTTTGAATTTATTTTTGAACACAGAGACAGTGGCAGGAAACAGCCAGCAGCCTCCTTTACTTTACTTTGCTTTGATTACTCTGAGGAGCCAGAAATAGAAAATGAGAGTAAGAGTGACTTAATGAAATAGACAGACAGTTGAGAGCTTAACTTTGTGCCTTGGCGTGCATGTAATCTACAATCTAGAGAGGTAGCAGGGAAGCAGCAATAGCCAGCGGGCATTGTTGTTGTTTTTTTACTTATGAAGATTTTTTCTGTGTATTGGGGGGGGGGGTGTCTGTTTCTGGGTTTCTCGCTTTCCATTCCCCCCCCCCCCTTCTTCCAACCTCGATGCTGGCTTCCTTCCTTCTATATTCTCCTCCCCTCCCCGCCGGCCCACACTGAGCTTCTCTCTGGATTTTTAAGAGTAATATTTGCAATCTAATCCATGCATGTTTACTGAAGAAGAAGTGTGACTTAGTAGGGGTGCTTAGATTGCAAGGTCCAAAGGATTGCAACGTTGCACATGTTGTTGCCAGTAACAGCAATAACAGAGCCTTTGGCTTAGTTCAGATGACACTTTAGGCAATGGAGTGAGGAAGAGGCAACCATCAGTTGTGTTGCTTATTGTGTCGTGTGTCAGGCGATACACAACAACACACACACAACTGACGGTATGTCGTTCAGCAACGGGGAAAAACAGCAGGCTGCTCTGTTGCTTTCGCAGCCCCATTGCTTATTATGATGCCCCGACTTTCAGCCGTGTGACAGGGAGAGGGGCAACATGTCGTGTGGCGGGCACTCCAAAAATGACGTACTGTTCGTTGCCTCTTCCCCCCTCCGTTGCCTAACGTGTCGCCCAAACGAAGCCGTTGCTTTTAATGTGACTAAAAAGAAGGATTTTTAAAAAATGTCCTCAGACCAACCCAGGGGTAGGATATTAATTGAGGGGAGGTATAAGTAACATAAGTGAAATTTATTTAAAGTTGATTTGGGTAGTAATTAACTGAAGGGAACTGCTTCCAGTGTGTGCAAGTTTTGTTCTGAAAAACAGCATTTTACACATGTTCAGGTGCCAGGATTTTTGTGACAAACGTATTCTTCCAAATGCAAGTTGTTGAAACTCTGCACTTCATCTCCAACTTCAGAGAAATTGGCAACTGATCCTGAAAAAGGAGAGGGGTGTGTAGTGCCAAGAGGGTAGCATCTTAAAGACTACCCTCTTGGCACTACTAAGATGGTAGCATCTTAAAGACTAACACAATTATTCTTACATAAGCTTCTGTAAGCAAGATTTTGCTTCACCTGATTCAAGAACAGTGAAAGTGTTGGATAGTAATTAAGTATGAATGTATATATTATAATATACACAATAATAGATAGCATTGATATTTATAGCATATCTCAAGTGTTCAGAGTGCTCAATGTACATTTTCTTAATAAACTTTGCAACTGTCCCGCAAGGTGGGCTAGTACTAATTTACTTAGATGCTATGTAATTGTACTGCATTGCATAAGTGTCCTTTGCGGGGTGGGGGGAGAATGAGGAGAAAACTATGTTTAGTTGGCTCCACCTATTTTGACCCCCTTGGCTCCACCTACGGTTAGCTGCTCTCTGCCCCACCAGCTGCAATGGGCACTAGCCACCACTGCAAACTCTTTGGCAGGTGCCTGGTGCTAGGATCCATTCAACCCAAATTTACAGTAACTCTAGTGGGTCAAGAGGACTATTCCAGTGTGTAAAGAACAATGCCTGCAATCTAAATGTGCTTTCATGCCAGGTTTAGGTGGACAGTATACTTTTTTTCCCTGGCACACTTACTTTCAATAATTTCCTCTTCCAAAATCTTAAGTCACTTTGGAAGTTTGGCACGAGACAGGAGATCAGGAAGTGACAGCAGAATTTGGCAGCATAGGTGTCATTTTTTGCATTGCATTCGGATTGTATCTCTGTGTCCCATCCAATGTCTGTGCAACAGGGTGAAAAAGTGTGTAGTAGTTTAAAAGCCATGACAGGATACAAATAGCAAGCGGAGAAAGGAGAAAAATGTAAAGGGGGAAATGAGGGCAACATTTTCTAGCTCTTCTGTTTTCCTTACCCTGGAATACAATATAGAGTAACTTCATTTCTGGCATTCTAGTTTTAAGCACAGAGAAGCCCATCATAGTTATGTACATGAAAACATTTTTTCATGCAATGAATTGTCATTTTTTGGGTTGTCTACTCAAATGCGCCCAGGAGGTCTGCCTTTTGCTTTCCATTTAATGCACATGTGGTTTTCCCATCTGTATCAACAGAGAGCAAAGCAATAGCATCATGGTGTGCTTTTTGGATCTCAGAGGAGACATTATTTCCCTTTGTATTTCTGGACTGAGTAATGTGCACTGCTTGTAAGAACATCACCTCAACTCTTTTCTCCATTATTTTTTATCTCTTTCGTCACACTGGAACATAGTCTCTGTAGTTAAAGGCTATTAACAATTTTCCATTACTTTGACAAGTTTTTTCCTGTCTTTGAATGGAAACATCACTGTTGTCTACTTGTATGGATATTGTTTTGGCAACAGTTTGTGCTCCTTGGACAATTATGCTGAGCTGACCATTACATTACTTTGACAGCACTAAGCCCATTGAGGACAACTGGGACTTGGTGACATCTCATCTGTGCATAAGTAGCTTTTGCGTATGGACTAGAGGTTTGCGTAACGTGAAGTAAAAACTTTCTGTGGGGAAGGTAGAGGGAGCAACTAAGGTTTCCGCCCCTTCTAATGCGCTGTCAACTTGCTCTGACAGTTTTTTTTTTAATTTGGCTGTTTTAGAGGGAAAGATAAAAAAAATCCTATTCCTGCGGAGATGCTCTCCCAGGAATCATAGGATTGCAGCCTAATTGACTTTTACTGGAGCTAGCATTTGCTTTATCCTTTAATGCCAGATCTGGGTCTTAATGTTAATTGCTGTATTTTTATTATTCCAATTTTGTTTTTTGTTTTTAAAATTAACATTGTTTAGAAAGCGTATTTTATAAAGCAACTAATAAAATATAACAAATGGAGAGGCGGGTAAGAAATAAATTATTATTATTATTATTAAATAACAATTTTATTGCACTCTGAATAGCCAATTTCCCAATCCTAAAGCCATTACTTGGAGGTAGATCCTAATAATTTCAATGGATGTGATTTGTGTGTCATTTGTACCTTGCTGGGATATGTCTCCAGCCATTCAGAAACAGTTATGATTGGTATGAATAAGTAGCAAAATAGAAGAGTATGAAAACCCATAGAGAATTCATAGAGAATACTAGAGTTGTTGTCATGTACCAGCAAAAAGCTCTGTCGCCTTACAGCAGAATTATATGTTATAATAAATATAAGACTGGTGCTGAAAATAGTAGCTCCATTGAGAGTTCTTTCTGCTCTAAATAACATGTATCATCATGCTGTGTGTTTCCTCTACTTCTTCTTCACATTATTGGCTGCTGTTTGTGGGAGCAGAGAGAAGCAAACAAAATGGTGCCAAGACATGGGCAGGTTTGCTCCATGGTATAGAAGGGGAGAGAAGTCTAGATGGGGCAATGAGGCAGCCCCATATTACTGTAATGTACAGGTCAGCCCTTAGAGACTTATTTATTTTGCTATAAGTTGGCCAAAGTAAAGACCTATATCAGATGAATGAAGTAGAGGTAGAAGAGGGTGAGCATACATAAATGAGGCTGAGGTATTACATGGAATAAAGCGTGCCAGTCGAGTCAGAATTAAATATAATAGTAACAAGACTTCACATTTATATAGCAGTTTTAAATGTTCAGAGCACTTCACAAGATTAATCTTGTTACAATCCTTGTTATGACTGTATAAGATAGGTCAATGCTATTATCTCCATCTTTTAGATAGGGGTCTGAGTCTGTGGCTTGCTTAGCAGTGGAATCCTATACATGTCTACTCAGGAGTAATCCCCATTGAATTCATTGGGACTCCCAGGTAATCCTATGCACACTTAACTGGGAGTAAGCTCCATTGAATTCAACTGGATATGCTTCTGAATAGACATACATAGGATTGTGCTGTTAATAGCTTCATAGCAGAGACAGGTTGGAATGAAGAATGTCCTGATGACTAACTCAGTCTCTTAACCGCTATTTGCACTAGCTGTTTTACATATTTATTATCTCAAATATTACACAAATACAAGAATAAAAAACCTAAAATGAGCCCAGCTAGCTAAAGTGCTGAAGCATCAAATCAGTAATACTATTACTGTTACAAGAAATTAAAGGTAATTGCATTTTGTAGCAATAAAACTACACATAATCCTTCACTTCCTGAGACATTCTGACACTGCTTTATAGGCTGAATTTGGCATGTGGCGGATTTTTCATCCCCTACGTTGATATGGTCATTAGAGAAGGTCATGGTTAAATGTCTGAAAGATTTTTAGATGTTAAAAAATGGTTTGACTTCTGCATTAGCAGAAACATGTGGTTTGAACTACAGTGATATTCTTTCAAAGCACTTAGATCAGGATAGGTCTTGTAGCAGACTTTAAAATTCACTCATGTTTCTTTGAAGGAGGAGCATGTAGGGGAGATTTCCATCTATCACTTTTACAATATTAAATACATTCCTTGTTTTACTCTTATTTCTGCTACTTTATGACTATCTAGCTCAACTTTTATAATCTCTTATTGGAACCGCTCCAAGGGTAACCAATTAATTGTAGTTCTTTGCAGCAACAGGATATACACGATTTGGAGGATTCCTTTAGACCTTAATATGTCTCATTATTTAGCTCTTATAAAACCACATGACAACTTTACATGTACCCAGTGACTTGAGAAGTATGAAGGATGTGTACTCACAAATTATTTATTGCTATCCCACAGTGCATATTTGGTTGTTTTACAGATACATAAAACAGCAGTTCCCTTACACATCATCCATTTATCATCTGTTTTTGACAGAAAATATTTCTAAATTAGAATTACACAGTGGAACGGCCTTTTAAAATGTGTTCTGCTTCCTTTCGGCTGCAATCTCATTTTACTTAACACAATACATGAATTGTGCATTGATGTAGCTGAGAGATATATATAGTTGTATATCCTTTTCCAGCCACACCAACTCTTTGCCCAGTTATTTGATACAAGGCGATGTGTCCTGCATCAAACTTATGATCTGCTGATGCAGCAGTCAGTCTGAACAAACAGAAATTTAATCGAGACAAGACAGAGGTGTTGTTGATTGATAATCTTTTCCAATCCGGATGAAGGTATTCCACCTGTTCTGGACAGGATTACAGTTTAGAGATTCTTCTGGACCCAGTGCTATATCTGGATGTGTAGTTGCATTGGTAGATCAAAGTACTTTCTACCAGCTTTGACTAGTTCGTCATCTGTGATCCTCTCTAGGGAAGATCGACCTACTCTCAGTTACTCATGCACTGGGTACATATGGACTACTGCAATGCTCTCTGTGTGGTATGGCTTTTAAAAACAACTTGGAAGCTACCATTGGAACAGAAAGCAACTGCCAGGAGGCTAATAGGTCAGCTCATACTACAGCCAATTTATATGAAATGCACTAGTCACTTACCTTCTTCCAGATTAGTCTGTTATTGGTCTTTAAAGCCCTAAATGACCTAGGACTAGATTATCCTAAGGACCACTTATGCTACCCATCAAGCATTTAAGATTGCATCAGAGGCTGTACTCTCTGGCCCATCTTTACTTAAGATTTGATTGGTTCAGTGGTGACAGCACAGTCATGGAACAACCGCCTCAAAGAAATCTGGCATGCCCATTCTCTTGCCATCTATAGATTTCCTGTGAATATGTTTAAGTTGATATATTCTATTACGTTCCTTTTAATTATTTTATTACTCCTATTGTAAGCTACCGAGGTAATTTTATCTTTAAAATGAGGTATATGTGAATAAATACAATAGTAATAAATAATAGATCCTACACATTTATGTCATGGTGCAGTGACTCATGGAAACAGGCCATTAAGGTCTCTTGCAAATTATAACTCAAACTAGAGGTTACAAAACCTCAATGTTTATCAGCTGACCAGACAATTATGTGCCCATCACAGCTATATTTTAAACTATAAAAACATAGTTACATTTATAAATGTGTGCACGTAATCTGAGAAATAAGGCAATCCATGACTGTGCAGGCTCATAGTTTAAAAGATATGACACGAAATTAAAGAGGACTGGTAGGGAAGAGGGAGAAAAAGCAAATTCAGTTTTTTAGTTGCAAAGTTCATGTATTTATTCAATTGATTTGTACCACACCTTTCTACTAAGAAAATGGCTCTCAAGGTGGCTTACAAACATAGATGAATAAAAAATGGATTAAAATAGTAATAAAGGCAGCCCAACATAGGCTATGTTTGGGTAACATGATAGTCAACAATGGAGTAATAATCAACTCAACAGTTGTTTATCTAGGAGTTACTCCCCATATGACATAATAATCAATCGTGGTGTGGATTAGGATCAGTGTTGACTTGACTATTAGTCCATATCTTCCCCCCTCTCCCCACCTCAGTCTTCCTGCTAGTATCCCATCAGCCATCGCTACCAAAAATCTATCCTGCCGACTGGACTAGAGCAGCAGCCACCACGTTGACCACTCTTGCCTTGCTCTCTGTGGTTGATGAAATAACCAACAGTGCCCTCCACACAACACGATAAACAACAGTGGTACAAATAGCCAACTCTGCACAGCATTGGTTATTTGCATTGGTTATTTTGGCCAAATAACCAACCGTTGGTCACAAAATTCCCTTCACACAACACTATAATCCATGATGGTTTAAGTAACCAACTATTGACTATTTAAACCACCATTGGTTATTGTCATGCCTCCCTGGATTCTTCTGAGGATGGCAGGTTGCAGATCCGGGTGAATGGACTAGCACAGAAGCAGCTCAAGAGTCCTCTCTACCTGATAAGGATCAATGTCCTGATGCAGTCCCTCTATTGGATTTAGAGGATGAAGTTCCACTAACCCTTGCAGAGTGAAGGAGGTTTCATGTAAAAGAACAACAAAGGCGAGTGTCTGTCCGTTTAAGATGGGAAGCCTCCCAGAAGACAAGACTAATTGCCACCAGCTGCTCCAGGTCACTGAATTTAAAAGCAGACAGAATGCACAGGGCAATTGCTGTAGATACAGTGTTGTATCTATACGCCAGATCTCATCAGCCTGGTCCTGCACCCTGAGCCTTGCCCTCATCTTAACACCTTGAATAACTTGGATTTTGGACTCCGGATTGGAAAAGACTCTTCTCTGCCTCACTGGATTAAATAGAACTGGTAAACTTCCCAGCCCTGCATCCAGCCCCACATCATCTCACCTTCCATTCTTCCGTGGCCTTGATGGGTTTATTACCCAGCTTATCTGCAAGGATTAATCAGATGGGCAAAGTCTGATAGTTATCTCGTTGTCTGAACCCAGTCAGCATCACTATAGTCCAAACGGGATGTAACTAAAGCCAGATTAGATGTTGGAGGATGCCTGAATGCTGCTTCCTCACCCTCTGATGGCTTCAACATTTAAATCAGTCTTTGGGCCACTTCACATATTTCAGAATTAACAAGTTCACTATATGTATAATGTGCACATCCATGGCAAGACTGTCTGACTTAGTTCAATCAAATTTACTTCCAGATAAGTGTGTATAGGATGGAAACCTAAAACAACTATTTAATAAATAAAAAATACTGCAATCCTAAGGATTCAATGCATTTAGTTGGATTTGCTTCTTAGCAGCTATGTTTAGGGCTGAATTGAAAATGCAGAAGGGTGTGATTTTATGCATATTTAGACAGAAAAAAAGTCCTACAACTCTCAGCATGCCCTTGACAGGACTTGAGCACCATTTTTATTGCACTAAAATACATACTTGTATTTGAAAATCTTTTTTTGCTACAGAGGTGTGATCGCCAGCTCAGGTGGACCTGTAAGAGTGCAAATGTTACCTGGACAAGAGAATTATTCTGCAATATACGCCAATGGAATCCAGTCCCAAGTTCTCTCTAGATGGTCAGCATCATTCTCAGTATCCAGTAAGTGAATAGAAAAGTGTTATTATTTTGTCAAATGACTTTAAAATTCTCAATATAGAAAAAACTTTTAGAAGAATTTCAGACAAAACCTAATACATAAATTAAGCATTAATCAAATGATGCCCTGTCAAGAAAAGCTTTTTCTACAGGAAGCTTCCTAAGTATTTTAGGCTGTGGTGAAAAATTCATACAGGAGTCTATGCAACTGTCAAAACATTGGCTGTTGCTTTGCATTTAAAAATCAATGCCAAGAACAACACATACATATTATTTCTGGACAGTTAGGTTACAAATAGTGTGAATAATCACTTCAGAACTACCAGTGTAAAAAAAGTTCTATTCCATAAGCCATAGGATGTGAGAGATTTTCATAAACAAATTCATTTAAATTTAGGTCTTGATGCTTATTTGACACACTGGCTGCATTCAGACAACATGATAAGTCAACGTTGGGATAATAATCAATTTGACAGTTGTTTATCTAGAGGGTACACCCCACATGACATGATCATGTTGTTAATTAGAGTTGACTATTAGTCCACGCTGAGTTGACTCATTGCCCGTCCTCTCTTCCATCCTCTGTCCTCCCAATAATATCTCATCAGCCATTGCTGCCAAAAAGCTAACCTGCCGGCTGGACTAGAGCAATCGCTGCCACTTTAACCACTCTTCCCTGTGACTCAATGGCCAACGAAATAACCAGTAATGCCTGATGAAATAACCAATGGTGCCCACCACATAGCACGATAACCAACGGTGGTTCAGATAGCCAACTCTGCACAGCATTGGTTTTGTGTGGGTTATTTCGGCCAAATAACCAACTGTTGGTTAAAAAAAAATCCCTCCACACAACATGATAACCCACGGTGAGTTAAATAGCCAACTGGTGACTATTTAAACCACTGTTCATTATCGTATTGTCTGAACCCAGTCAGAACTGAATAGCCTGCAGTTTGGTCATTTCCGCTTCAGGGCTTTTGTTTGTATGGGGGTTTTTTACTCATCACTTACTGAAAAGGGAGCGTTATGTAGTGATTGGCTATCTGTGCACTTTTTGAAAGCACACAGGTAGTTTCTCTCTGAATGAACCAAATATGTAAACCAGGGGCACAGAACTGTTTTGTGGCAAAGGCCCAAATTGCCCCCCACCAAGCCCAACATGGACTGGATGATGTCTCATGGTGTAAAACAATTAAAGAGTACTGCAGTCAGGTAGGTTCTGAACCCCAGCAGAATAAAGTGATCCTTTGCCACTTCCTAAGCCCTGTAGAACTCAGTGATGAATAAGATTAGTACTTATGAACATCTATTGGAAAGAAGAAACCTTTTCAGAGAAATAGGTCTTTTTTCAATTTTGAAAGCCAAGTGATTTAGAATGAATTGACATTCTAACAATAGGACTTACTGTAGATATATCTCCTGCGTAACTAGTGATCTGGACTCTCAAAGTGACTTACATCAAATAACCATCAATACAATAATTGGAATAAAACCTTTTTACATGCAGTGTTGGTGTGGTAAAATGTTCTTCACCCTACATGTAATCTGGGGGAAAATTCTTCTTCGTAATTTATTTTGGTTTCCACTCTGTCTGTGTTATGTGTCTCTGGTGACACATCAAATGTCGGCTTTAATCTCTGGTGACACATCAAATGTCGGCTTTGACCTCAGTCAGGAGTACAGACAGGAAGATGATAGATGCATAAGTTATTGTCATTTCTAAATGCTAGCTGCTAGGAGTCACTTACCCAAAGGCAGACTCCCAGCTGAAGTTTTCCAGGGAACGATCTGGTAGGTTCTTCTGACAGAATAGAGCTGGAACCAAGACAATGTATACATAGCAATGAGAGATCGTTATGGAACACACACACACATTCAGTGGGACTGGGACTCCAAGGCGCTTTGATTCCAATGGTTCATTAGGAATGGATGTATTGAGGCATCCATATTACACAGAAGACCTCGGCTAGGGCATGTAAACCACAAATCCTTGAAGTTAATTCTCAGTAGCTAAGGTAAATAACCCTACTTTTTGTAAGTCTAATTTTTGTAGAAGCATATCTACAGTTTTGACTTTTAGGTTTTAAGGAGACGTCTGTCTCTTAACGCAAGCTTTCCGTGAGGTGTGACCTAGCCAGTTACAGCTATAATTTTATTACTGATCAGTGATTATTTTATTGTTATAGTTTAGAGTTGATGTCATTGCGTGCAACTCTTCGATAACTTTGCTGGGAAGTGTTACAAAAATTTGTGAAATAAATACTCAGTAAATATTTATCTTTTAAAAAAACAAACAGCTGGAGTTGCTTTATTGCTTTTTTAATTTTCTGCTTACACCTTTTACTTTGCTAATGTAAAGAGAAAGGGGGGTAAGGCATGGAGATAAAAAATAACAACAACTGTGTCTGGTCCAAGAGAGATTCCTAGGAATTCAATCCTTAACTCATAGTCAGATGGAGAAGGTATGGAGTTTCCCAGGAGTATTGGGTATATATCATAGCTTCCTAAGTGATAGGTGAAACCAGCCTTCCTCAATTTGGTGGCATCCAGATGTGTTGAACAACAGTGCCCATCTTTCCCAACCAGGTGGCTTATGCACATGCTTTCTAGGGATGATGAAAGTTGTAGTCCAGTACACCTGAATGGCATCAAATTAGGGATGACTGGATTAAACAATCAGAAGCTTAACTGTAGATTTTCCATTGTTTTGACTTTTGATGGTGGCAGCAAGATTGCCAAGCATGTAAGGGAACTGGGGGGCAGATCTACACTGCTGTTTTAAAGCGCTTTAAAGCGGTTTATAACAGTACTGACAACTGTTGGGGCCCAGGACACACTACAAAACTGTTGTCACTACTGTTATAAAGTGCTTTAAAACAGCAGTGTAGATCCTGTCTAAGACAGGGTGGGGAAAGGAAACCCCTACTTATGAGATCTAGTAACTTCAGATTTCAACCTAGAATATCTTTCAACAAGTAAAATTGGGCATGTACATCCCATTTTATCACATCATCATTTGACAGCAATGTAATAAACTTGATTTATTTTTCATAATGTAATAGGTTCCAGGAGTGGAGCGCTTGAAGCAGCTGGGCGGCCAATTTCAACAGCACGCCCATCCACAGGTGAGACATTTCTTTCAAAATATGTTTTTTCCAATTAAGAGTGTCCAAGAAACAAACTTTTCTGTACTTATTTTATCATTATATACTGTGTCTCATATACTGTGTCTCGGATACAAAGCCGCACATAGGGAGATCTGTGTGAAGAGAGACCCTATTATTTTCCTGACTTGCAAGAGGTTCAGGCATATACAGCTTTTATTATCAGCTTCAGTGCTGGCATGGTTTCCCCCCATTCTGAGGTCCCTGTCCAAGAATGATGAAGTTTTTGCTTCCCAGAATGCCCCCTCATTTTGCCTTTACTCTCAGTGGAGCAGTGCCAGGGGGGCAGCTGTGGTGGTGGACACCTCTGTTGTTGTCCAGGGAGGACCTCTTGAGATTACCTCCCTCTATGCAGACTTCTCCTCCTCATAATGCCCTGGGATGCCCTCTCAGGGACCATAGAATTGCACCATAAGTCTCCTAACTGACCCTTCTAACTTCCACTTGCTTCTGACTTGGAGTGCTTCCTGTCCATCACGTGCAGCCGCTCCTCAACATTCTAAAAGAGCTAGGACATTATAATAGCATTTCTGAGCTGTGCTCTCACTTCTCTCCTATCACCCTGATTGCACCATCCCACGATGCGTGCAAAGGAGAACACAAAGCAGGTAATAATTATTTTTCATTCACTAACAGAGATAAAAAAGGGGAAAAATCAAGTAATGTTTGTGAAAATGCTAAGATTTTCCCAGAAGTCACAATTTTGCCAGGGGCAGCTTTCCGTAGCACATGTTGTAATGTTGGAAGGAGCTGTGCCTGGTGAATTTTTTCCTTACATAACATCTTTGCCTATGTGCTAGTGCAAGGCTAATTGTGATTTGATTAATTGCCTAATTGTGATTTTCTGACAATGCATTAGGGTGCTTCTAAAGCAAGTTTTGGTAGGGGTTGTCGTATTCATTCAGCACTGAGCCCTATTCAGGCATTATTGAATCCAAGTTCAATAAAAGCACAAGGAAGGTAAGTGCATTAACCCTGCCCCCTCCCAATCACCATTTCCATCACCCTCTGCACCTAGAGAGTAACTTTCTGAATAGGAGAGCCACAGGATTTGAAATGCTGGAGGGCATGAGGGGTGATGCAGGGGGTGGGGTTAGCACGCTTCCTCTCCTTGCATGTTTACTGAACCCGTATTCCCAATGGAATAAGGCTTACATCTGTTTTGATACACTCTCCGCACTGTGTATACAACTTTAAAACTTGGGATGATGCTTGAAAGTGATGCATCCCAGACTAAAAAATATTCTCAGCATAACTTGTGAAAATACCCATACGGCCTGACCCAATGAATTTTTATTCAGATGTAAGTAACTTTGAGTACCGTGACACTAAAATCCCAAGTAAATGTGCATAGGATTGCAGTGTTAAAAGTCCACATTCTTAGGCTCTGGACATTGGAACTCTAAGGAGAATTGACAGCAGGATGAATAATTTCCCCTGTATATACCCTCACGTAATAATTCTCCCTGTATATACCTGTGACAATACATATGCCATGCTGTTTGCTGACAACTGGAGGGCTCCAGGTTGTGGAAGGCTGGTGTAGAACATTGGACTTGAGCTGTAGAAACCTTGTGTGCTTCCAGATGTAGCTTTTATTCCACCATCAGCCTACCTCTTTTACAGAGGGGTACAGATGTTGTCTTCAACTTGTAACTTTTCCATGTTTCCCACTGCTTCTTGCCATCTTTTCTCTTATCGCAGAAAATCTGTTAAGACAGAAAATACCGGAAAGCTACACAATGTCGTCTAAAAGGTGTTGCTTAGGAGCCCTCCATCTGAAAGCATCCCCTGGTTCATCTCTCTACTATGTTGTGAAACCTTGAGCCAGTCATTGTATCTTTTAGTCTAGCTTACCTTTCATGTCCGTTGTGAGGATATAATGGGAAATGCCCCCTATATGTCACCATCCATGGAGGAAAAGCAGGATATGATTATAACAACAGTGTAGCCCTTTATGGCTCCTGCATTTAGCTTCACTTTATGTCATATTATTAGTGCAGACTACTTAAATGCCAAGAACCCATGATGTTTTCTATTTTTTAGGTAAACGACCTAAGAAGCCTCTTGAAAAAAAGTCTGGAAACAAAGGTAGGAGACTGCAAAGTCATGTCACTAAACAAATGTCTAATGTTAATTTGCCCTTAAATTAATCTAACTATCTTGTGTGTTCACAGATTGTAAAGCGGATATTGCTTTTCTGATTGATGGAAGCTACAATATTGGGCAGCGTAGATTTAATTTGCAGAAGAACTTTGTTGGGAAAGTAGCAGTGATGCTGGGAATTGGAACTGAAGGACCACATGTGGGAGTTGTACAAGCCAGGTACCAGAAATATTTCCTATTTGGTATATCACTCCATCTTAGGTACTATACTTTATAACTGTGTTTAGAGTGGCATGATCTAACTAAGAAAGATCTTATACCCAGCTTTCCATGGGTTGGAATAGCCCTTAGTTTGATACAGTGAAGTTTTCAAGCAAAGGTGGACAGCTGTCATAAGAGCACAAGAAGAGCTATGCTGGATCAGACCAACGGTCCATCTAGTCCAGCTTTCTGTTCACACATCAGCCAACCAGCTGTTGACCAGGGCCCCACAAGCAGGACACAGTGCCACAGCACTCTCCCATCAATGTTCCCCAGAAACTGGTGTATATGGGCTTACTGCCTCTGATACTGGAGGTAGCACATAGCCATCAGGATGTAGCCAGAGCTGGATATATTATGTGCATCCCACCTAAGTGAAGCCATGGCCACTGACATCCCTAGACACAGACACACCCATGGTGCACCCCATATCCCCCTGCGAAAGTGGGCTGCGCACTCCATTTCCCTGAAGGGGGGCTGGCCCACAGCAGGGAACAGACCTATAACTCTGTCCTAAGGATTATTCCCTCCTGGCTTCAGACTGTTGTTCTGGTTAGGAAATTCTGCCACCTAATAACTGAAGTTGGTACTGCAGGCTTCAATCACATGGACACATTTAAATTCATTAAAATTAATGTGTTTTAGAAACCAAATAACCCAGAGGTGCACCCCTAGGTTCCCCTTAGTATGCATACCAAGTTGCAGCTGTCGAGGATTCAGGGTCTTGGAGCTATGAAGCTGACAGACAGACACACAGGCAAATTTGTGGTGGGGGAATTTAGATGTTTGCTGTTATAGTTTAAATCATATTTAAACTAGCTAACTATGCCATGTATATACTGACCATTGAAGATTAAATTACATCCAAGCAGTATATTATTTAATATTACTATCAAGTAACATAAAATAAGGAGAAGGAACATACCAAAGTAGCAAGCTGAGTTCTGTCTAGTGCAATATTCTAATTATTAAGAGTAAGAGGTGCTTCCAGATGGAGGGCTCTTAGTGCTAACCTTTAGAAAAGCATTGTGCAGATACGCCATCTTTTTCTCCTAAGATGACATCATCTTCTGGACTTACCATAAAATTCTGTGAATTGGGCAGGACGATGGCATTATAAAAGCCTCATCTAGAAGCCCCCTAGATTGGGGTGATAAGAACTCACTATTATTAGTCCCCAGCTTTTGGCATACTCATATATTTAAATATGCTTGTGGTGCTCTTGGCTATGCATTGCTTGTTATACAAATAGTTCTAATATCCATATACAGGTGTCATCGTAGTTTGTTGCTAGAGAGCAAGAAGAGAGGGTAGCGTTAGAGGGAGATGGGCATTGAGAATACGGTGTTGGGTTACCTCATTCTGTTCCCCCTCCCATCCAGTTTTTCATATTCCTCTTCAAACTAGCATTCAGTGGTCACAGAGCTCACCCAGTCTGTCCCTCCCAAAAAAGTTTTCCCCAAGCCTGCTGATACCTCCCTCTTGTGCATGGTTAGTGCCATTTCAACTACATAAGAATCCATGCTCATCCCTAAATTTCATAAATAGAGGGAATGATTGGCCATCCACCACTACACATGCCAAACATGGCTTTTTCAGTGCTGTGATGTTTAAGGTGATAAATACATTTTTATCAACACATCAGTGACTGTCACAGACACTTCGAAAGACTGGGGGTGCTCCCAGATGAGGCTTTTACCATTCATTTGCACTGCTTCATTCACAGAATTTTCCAGTGGTTAGCACTAGGAACTGCCCATCCGGAAACATCTTGGGAGTACCTTTAACCAAAGCTAGTTTATGAACCTGGGACCTTCTGAATGCAAAGCATGTGCTCTACCACTGAGCTATGTTCCCCTCCTCAGTTTGAAAGGCATACTTCAGTTTATTGGGGATCTTCATTCAGATCCCTACATCTGGTCTTGTGTGATGGCAAATATCCAATACTGTAACTTCTCTGGCAATTGCTTCTGGAAGAGAGAGAGAGAGAGAGAGAGACAGAGAAAGAGAGAGAGAGAGAGAGTATACATATTTATTTTTCCTGCTCCTTTAAAAGTTGAACCACCTGTGTGATCCAGAAATGGAGGTTTGTTTTTTTATCTGCCACTTCTTTACTTAAAAACATTTTTACTAAATTATGAACTGTACGCTATTCAATTCTTGTCAACAAAACAATGGTGGTAACTGTGTGAATGAATGGCCAAAAAAAAGAGCAGATTTTAAAATACATGTAAAAGAAAAGAGGCCAAAACATCTGGAAGAATTTATACTGCTTTTTACCAAGCTGGTGATGAGTTACCACATAAATGTTTCAGCCACAATAGGATTATTCCAATTACATTTGTGGACTGCAATAGCACCACAAATGTTTCATCCAAGGGAATTGGTATCATCTATGTTCCAAAAATGAGCAATTCTTCTGAAAACATTGGCAGAGCCAAGAAAAGCTTTTGTGTTGAAGGGCTGACAGTGGTGGAAAAACACTTAGCAAGAGATTAAGGCAGAGCAGGACTTAAATTGAAAATAGCATTCCTGGAATTAGTTTGGTTGTGTCTCTGACATATAGACAGTTGATTTTACTTGTGGTGGTGGGGAGAAATAGCCACAGAGGCCTCAACAGGAGTTTGGAAACAATTTATTGAAGTGAGCCCAATACAGTTCAAGTATAAATCTTTCTTTAGGGGCAACTGTGAAGACATGCATATAAACAATCAAGAACGCAAAAATACATCCCATGAAAATAAATCATGGTGCTCTTCATCATATTTTATCTTCATATTCGAATGAAATGGCTGTTTTTACAGTTGCCCCTAAAAGGAGGCATACACCCAAAATGCATTGAGCTGTGGGAAAAACTACCCATTACACACAAGTGGATGTAACAGATCTTGGCAGGGAGTATTTAACCCAGCCCTCTTCAAATTATCACCCAGCTGCTTTTGCCTCCATGGGGTTCCAAGCATTTGTTTAGCAAGGGAAACGTGTTTGGAAAGGGGTGAAAAGTGGATTGGGGGATGTGACAGGCCCTTCCCCCCCTTCTTTTTGGTGCCACACATCTGTTTTGCTTGTGGTGACTGCTCTTTCTCAGCCTATGGCAATATATAAGAACAGACCTGCTGAATCATGCCAAAGGCCGATCTAGTCCAGTATTCTGTTCACATAGTGGCCAACCAGAACTGTTTATTTAATGATATTTATGAATCGCTTATATGAAATAAATTTCTAAGTGATGTACAAAAACAAGTATTCATGCAGAGGGCAACTTAGCTTCCTTGGGAATTCCTGTGTCCTACGGGAAGCACACAATCAGACTTGAGTGCAACTGCACCTTCCCTTTCAAGATCCCTAGCAATTGTCATACAGAGGTATACTGCCTTGGAGGTAATATATAGTCATCATGACTAGTAGCCATTGATAGTTTTATCCTCCATGAACTCCCTATTTATAGGCAAAAAGCCACCTGTTCATTCACAAGCTGAAGCTTCAGTTTTATATGCTACTTTTAGACTTCGTGGGAGTTGGCCTGTAGCATAGTTGTTTCTGCTGAGAGCCATCAAGTCCCTGAAGCAAAAGCTAAAAGAAAAAAAATCAGGGTGAAAAGAATTAAGCAGGGCAATGAGGCACATCAGGCACAACAAAAAAATCCCACAGGGAAATTCACCCATGGTGGCTTGTTACATGCAAACCTGGCAATTATGTTGGCCGCATGTGTAGGTATGGTGCCTATGTGGGGAAGATTTTGAGAGGACTGAAAAGAACCAGTTTTCCTCCTCCACCATCTTCCCACACAGGCATGTCTACAAGCAGCACAATGTGGCATTAATCAATTACACGGCACAGGGAAGAGGAGCTGGGTGGGAATAGAGGAGACATGTGAAGACCTCTTCCGTTGTGCCTATGGAAACACATGGGAAGTGGGAGAACATATAGACTCAATTGAGCACTTTTGAGATTCTCCACAAGCAATCCCTACATCCACAGGGCAAATGGCTCATGCCTGAGGTGCTTTTTCAAGCGATTTTATTATTGGAATCCCGTACATGCTTACTTGAGAATAAGCAGATGACACCATTAAACCTTTTGTGGCTAAGGATTCCTTAACCATACGCTAACCACAAACTGGTTAGATGATCCCCTGAATCCTCCGAATGATCCGCCCCGTATCCCAACAGTCCTTGTGCAAGGAGCCCTTGCAGTTGCACCCTCCATTTTAGTTCAGGCTACAGTGTATGCAGCAAGTACTTATATAAATCGGTCCTTTTGGTGAGCAGTTCCTGTGCTCTTGGCCTTGCCATCCGATCACCCTGCAGTATGTATGATCTGCTGCAGTTTCAGAGACCAGGACTTATGCCGTTTTTTCTGTTGTCATCCGAAGGTGCGCTGCTGCCATCCTACTCCAGTGGTCATTTTGAGTGTGTTGGGCAGCTCTGGCTGATGCTATCAGCCATTTTGAGTGTTTTGGCTGCTTCCCATTAGTCCTGTTGCCAAGTGTTCTGGCGACATGAGTGCCTCCACTCATACCACGTACATACGTCCACCCCATTGAGGCACAGACAAGCGAAATTGTAATGGTGCTGCGATGAGGGGGAGAGGGAAGTAGAAATAAGTACAGAATGTGCCCATTAAAATAAAATTTACTGCATCAAAATCAGAGCCGATCAACTAAAATGGTGGCTGCAACGAATGTTTAAGCAAAGCAGCAGTCTGGAGCAGTGATAGAGACCAGAGGCTAGAGCAGCCAGGGCAATTCTTGATGCTCTATACAAGAAGTTGTATGATTTCGCCCCATTAACCACAGGTGCATGTCAGACGACACCTTTAACCAAATTTAGTGCCGCTAACCATGCTGCATAACGTGGTTAGTGAAGCTGACCACAATGTGGTTAGCGGAGGCACTTGGTTAAGAAAAATGCATGTCAGATGACACCATTAACCATGCTGCTTAACCAAAAAACGGTCAACAGCATGGTGAACGATGTCGTCTGAATGGGGCCAAAAAGTAATATAGAAAGTGAAAGGCAACTGTGTTTTAATTGAGTGCACATTCTATTAAAGGGCTTTCCCTCTCATTTAAGAGACATGGGACTGAATCCAGTGGTGTGGTTCCATTGATGGTTCTGCTTTTGTCAGCAGAACCGGAAGGGGGCAGTTCCCCCCACTTCCTGCATGTTCTCAAAATCTTCTCCAGAGTGCTGGAAAATCTTCTGGAGCAGATTTTCAGGTGGTATGGAGGGCTGCATGGGAGGTGACATTGCATTTAACCCAAGGAAAATGTCATCACTGATAAAGTGGCACTTCTAGAATTAGCCAAAAGTTGTAATGTGCTTAAGTAGGTTGTGATCTCCATCCACTTGTTCTGAAATTATAGTTGTAGCAACGTTTGAGAGCTGCAGATATGCCTTTGTCAAAGAGGAAATCGTTTACTTTAGCCTAAGGCCTGAATATGATTCTGTATTGGAGATGAAACTAACAGAAACTGCAATAGTATAATTAGTTTTTAGAAGTATAATAGATAATTATATAGTGTCACTGGAAAGCCAAAGTATTAATTTTAGCATGTTCTGTTGTTTTTATAGTGAACATCCAAAAATTGAATTTTACCTCAAGAACTTTACTGCATCCAAAAACGTCTTATTTGCAATAAAAGAAATAGGTTTCAAAGGAGGCAACTCCAATACAGGTTAGTGCAAGCCGAAGGAGACAAATAATAACAAGTTTTTAGAATAGTTGCCTGAGTGAACTGAGTGAAATGGGACTTTCCCTTCCTCTCCTCTCCGCCCTACTATAGTCACTCCTCCTGCTCTAGAAGACCCTCAACTCTCTGGAACAGATTGTGATGGTGTGGAGAATGAAGGGGAATTACCCCTCTCCCTATTCCACAGATGGAAGCCATTCTGTTGGTGGGAAGGATTAATTAGACTAAACCTTATGTAATTTATCTCGCTTGACTGAAAAACTCTCTTATTTGAGCTATTTGCTCAACACAAATTTATTTTCTGAAATTAAAATACTGTCATGTAATTTACTCCACAGTAGAAATGAAAAAAAAACTATTTCAATTTGTGATGATCTTCAACGAAGAAAAATTGCGACCAATTGTAGGAAGTCATCTGTACATGGAAACAAGTCTTCAGGTGAAGAAGGGGTAGGCAGTGTGGTGACTGTGAGCACCAATGCATCCCCGAACACCTTTCTTGGCACTTGTCAAAGTGTCCACCTCTCCCACTTTTTTTTAAAAAAAAAATAACACATTTTCTTACTGGCAGGTGGGATTGCTGTGAGATGGGCTTTTGTTGGTGCTGAAAACTGCGGATTCAAAGGAGTTCTTTAATATGTTTGAGTTCCTTCCCCACTTATGCCTTGTACTCAGTCTTTGGCAAGTTACTTGTCATTTGCCATGCTTCCCATGGCAGCCATTTTGTGGTGGTGCCCACCACAATTTCTCAAATTGCCAGATGTGCCCACAGCCTGAACAGGTTGCCTACTCCCGATGTAGAGAAATCAATATTCTTCTTTGCGGTCTCTATGCATCACACATATGGGCTCTACGCCTGTGCTGAGACTTGTTTCGGGAATATTTTCTAGCTGCGGAGAAAACATTTTAGTCTGGAACCCCTCCCCCACCATCTTAGTGCGCACACTCCAGCGTGTTCCCGCCTTCCCTTCAGTTCCTAGCTGGTGCCATCGTAGGGAAGTTGCTCTTCAAGGTGTCAAAGAATTTATTTTTTCGTCGCCCAGCTGAGGTCTTTTTTCTAATATTAGTCTTCTTTATTATGCCTCTTCTTTTTTCTTCTGTTTTTTAAAAAAACATTCTTTCTTCTCGACTTTCTTTTTGTTGCATGGCCCTGAAGGCACCGTTCCGTAAGTGCGTCCGCTGTGGCAATAAATTGCCTGCCGCAGATGGCCACACCTTGTGCCTGCTTTGCCTTGGTGAGGCGCATAGTGTTGAGGCTTGTCACCACTGCCAGTCGTTCTCCAAACAAACAGGAGACACAGACAGGATTGCCTCAGGGCTGAACTTTGGAAGAAAACTCTTCAAACTGTTACCAGTCCTGAGCCTTCGTGTCCCCTGCTTCCTAAACAAATGGCGACAGCGACTGTGACAAGGGTGTCACCCATATGTTCTTTGCCAACTCATACGACAGAGTCGCTACCTTGGGTCGATCCTCCTACTCCGGTCATTCCCTTACCATGTCAATAGAAAAAAAGTTGACCAAAACAGCCAAGAAGGCTAAGTCTCCCACTGACTTGAATGGGAAAAAGAAAAAGAAGACCCATTCATTGGGGACACCTCCACATCGTGCAGTCATAGCACCCCCTCCACGACCAGTGTTGGAGACATTTGCTTTGGCAGATATGCCAGCTGTCGAACTGCTTTCAACAACCTCAGAAGGGGAAATTCGGGATCAATCTTCTCTCCGACAAAGTGCCCCTCCAACGACATGACTTCGAGAGGCTATCAATGTCGAGCAAGCACATCTATCGACACCGAAAATCGACGCCTATGATAGACCTCTCCTCACCCACCAGAGCCTCAACAACAACAAGTACCTCAACAGGATGAGCCTCGACAACATTCACGAGATCGAGATTCTAGATACTCACGTCATACCAGGGCATGCCGTCTGCCATCTCCACTTATTGAACATGATGACCATGACCTTTACTATCGCCATTCTTATAGGGGTCGTTCTAGATCCCCTAGGAGAGATTGGGAGCACTGCTCGGAGTGGTCTTATCCACTATCGGAGTGATATGCATATGACTCTGGACATCTCTGGGGAAGGAGAGACCCATATTATGACAGATATGCCCCACAACCTCGATCTCACCTTCTGGCATCGGGTTCACCACGAGGTCGGTCTCCATGCCCGCAACAGTTACCAACGGAACTTCCATCTGTGCCAACCCCATCGTACACGTGAACAACCTCCATGTACACAACATAAGAAGAGCCAACAGCTCCCACCTTCAACATCGAAGGAGACCAATATTACAGACTTGAGAGCTGTACCTCTCTCCTCCCCAACATCAGAGGACGAGTATGAGTTGGACCTCTTCATCCATACCATCGCTTCATCCATCTTTGCCCTCACCAGATGATGTTGCAGGCCAACAGGACCGTGCATCTCCATCAGAGGAAATGGGTTCTTTTTCAAAGCAAATTCTCAGAATGGCCCAGGCATTAGGGGTCAAGACCCAACAACCTGCAGAACGAATCCAAGATCCAGTATTTGACTCAGTCTTCACAGAGGCTTCCACCCCTGTAGCCATACCTTATTTACCTACATTGTTACAAGCAGTGAAACAGACTTGGACTGCTCCTTCTTCTATGGTGCCACATTCTAGACGTCTGGAGTCGATGTATCGTGTACAGAGCAAGGAAGCATAATTTCTTTTTTCTCCCCCCCCCCCCCCGCTGTAACTCCATCATTGTGGAGTCATGACTGACTTATTCCCAAAAGTCTCATGCCTCGCCAGTGGACAAGGAGGGACATTGACTGGACATACTCGATTGCAGGTTGTACTCATCAGCGGCACTGGGTCTCCATGTGGCAAATTATCAAGTGCTTATGGCCTGCTACCAAATGTTCCTATGGGACAAGATGGGCTCATTATGCGACCACCTCTCCGACGATCACAGGGAGCTGTCTAGAGTATTTCAATCTGAGGCAGTCTGCCTCTCTAAATTGCACATAAATGCCACAAGGCATCAAACAGATTGTGATGCTAAACTTATAATGGGGGGAATTGCCCTGAGACGATTTGCATGGCTCAGATCAGCAGGGCTAATGCCTGATGCAAGGTCTCGCATAGGGGACTTACCCTTCTACGGTGATGGCCTATTTAATACTAAGATGGATGAACAGATGGAGAAGGTTAAAACCACCGTGAAAAGAAAGGGAATTGGACAACAAGTCCAGCAACATTCGTACAAGCCTTGTCGATGGCAACGCCCTCAACAATCTTACTTTGAACGACCTCGTTTCGATAGGCCACCTCGATACCACACTGGACAGAACCAGCAAAGGAAGCTGACCCCACTGCAAAAGTTCAAACAGACAGGGAGATCAGACAACTTTTCAAAACGACGTCTTTGACTCCCATCACATGCTCCCAAAAAAATTGTGTCACCTGCCCTTCCAAGACTGACTGACACACTTTGTCGATGCATGGGAAACCATCACAACAGACTCTTGGGTATTATCCATAGTCAGGGAAAGTTACATGATAGATTTTGAGACTCTACCTCCCGTTGGCACGGTGAAAAGGACTGCTCCATCAAAGACCCTACTCCAAGAAGTCCAAGTGCTTCTAAAGAAAGCTGGTGTGTACCTTTAAACTCTAGCCAGGATGTTTTTCTCTCTCAATACTTCACAGTGCCAAAATGAGACGGAGGTCTCCTACCAATTATGGACCGTCAGGATCTGAACAATTTATCAAGCCCAAAAAGTTCAGAATGTCTACACTACAAACAATCCTTCCTCTATTGAGAAAAACGGCTTGGTTTGCATTGGTGGTCCTAAAAGATGCTTACTTTCACATTGCTATCCATCCATCCCACCGCCGCTTCCTCTGTTTTGCCATCGGCCAATCCATATACGAGTTCCAGGTACTCCCCTTTGGGCTCGCTACAGCACCTCAAGTGTTCACCAAATGTATGGCAGTGGTATGTGCCTATCTCAGGACTCTCGGCATCGAGATATACCCATATCTTGACAACCGGCTACTCATTGCAGATTCCAAGCAACACTTAGAACACACTATTACAATCGTGGTCAACCTGTTGCGAGAATTAGGCCTGTGTATCAACACTGAGAAATCATCGCTTATTCCAAAGAAAAACATTGAGTTCATACAAGCGGTACTCGGATGCAAAAAGCGCAAGAGCCTTTCTCCCTTGCAACAGGGAAATAAGATTAGCCCACAATGCTGAGTCACTTCGAACAAAGCGACGATTGTCAGTATTCAAGATCCAACGCCTCCTAGGCCATATGGCATTCACTGTAGCAGTTGTCAACTGGGCCCAACTATGCAGGAGACCCATCCAGTTCTTGTTCATCCAAGACTTCGATGTCACAAGAGATGCCAGGCATGTTCACCTAACTATTCCAGAGAAGGTTGCCCACTCTCTGCTGTGGTGGACTCGCCTTTCATGACTCCTAGAAGGATGCCATTCACACAGAAACCTCCATCACGAGTGCTCACCACGGATGCCTCAGAGGAAGGCTGAGGGGCACACTGCGGACACCTCCAAGGTCATTTGTCCATCAACAAGTCGATGTGCCATATCAACTACCTGGAATTAGAGGCAGTGAGAAAAGCTCTCATATCTTTCAAAACACATCTGTGGAACTGTCACGTCCAAGTGTTAACAGACAGCACATTGTTCTTGCAACATATCAACAAATAAGGCAGCACTCAATCTGCCACACTCATCGATCTCATCCTCGACATCCTCCAGTGGGCAATTGAGAGAAACATCCGCCTCACTGCTCTACACATTGCAGGCATTGCAGATTCCCTGAGCAGGAATTTTCAGATATCTCACGAATGGCAACTTTTGACTCCAGCCAGGAGATGCCTCTTCCTAATGTGGGGTACCCCAACAGTCGACCTTTTTGCAACAGCAAACAACAAAGCCTGGAAACTACTGCTCCAGAACAGGAATTGGTCCATCATCGATGGGCGATGCGTTTGCACAGCAATGGCAAGGAACCCTATTTTACCTTTTCCCTCCATTCCCACTGTTAATCAAGGTGGTGGCCAGAATGAGACAAGACAGAACAAACAGCAGCTTGATCACCCCTTGGTGGCCGAGACAAAATTGTTTTACCCCCCTATGCCAATTAGCACGAGGAGAGTTTTGCCAACTTCCACTCTCCCCGTCTCTCATCTCTCGCAATCAAGGACAAGTTCGCCATCCCGATGTCCGAACCTTGAAACTCAATGCTTGGAGAATACTCAACCACCGAGATTAGTAATACCAACTAACATTACATCGACTACGACATCAGTTGCCACTGCATCACATGACCGTCGACTACCGACCTCAGTAATGGTCACTGATGGACAAGGAATTCAACAGGGAGTACCAATGGACTCGCTAACGACTGGTGTCAGAGACATCATTCTGGCCTCCCACAAACCGGCCACAAAAACTTCTTATGCTCATAAATGGGCTACTTTCTCCACATTCGCTGCGGCCCATTCCTTTCCATCATCTACTTCTTCGATACCGAACATCCTTATGTTCCTACACCACCTTTATCAGAAAGGACTTAAATATTCTTCTGTGCGTGTCTATTTGGCTATCCTGTCGGCACATTGAGGACAGATAGCCAGTCAAACCCTTTTCTCACACCCACTTGCAAGACAGTTTCTTCGTGGGTTCAAGAATTTAGTACCTCCTCTCCGTCCTGTTGCCCCAGAGTGAAGTCTTTCCATCATCTTAAACTATTTGAGCCTCTAGCAATGACAGACCTTTGCTTACTCACCTGGAAAGTAACTTTCTTGGTGGCAATTACCTCTGCAAGAAGGGCAGGGGAATTATGTGCACTAAGGCTTGATTCACCATTCACCATTTTCCATAAGGACAAATTAGTTTTGCGCCCAGGTGTTAGTTTCCTATCAAAGATTGTATCACAGTTTCATGTTAATCAACCAATTGTTTTGCCTTCATTTTTCTTCTCTCCGTATACGGAAGTAGAGAGAAGATTGCATTCATTAGATGTTCGTCGAGCATTGGCTTTCTACAAAGACAGAACAAACATGTTCCATTCAATTCAACAACTCTTTATTTGCTACGGTGGCCGAAGTAAAGGTCAGCCAGTTTTCAGTCAAAGATTTGCATCTTGGATTGTTCAAACACTTATGTTGGAGCCTCCAACCCATGTTAGAGCACACTCAACAGGAGGTGTGGCTACCTCAACAGCCTTTCTAAGGGGTGTTTCACTAGATGATGTTTGTTGAGCAGCAACTTGGTTGACACCACTGACGTTCGCCAACCATTATATTCTCAACATCAAGTCATGCAAGGATTGCTCCTTTGGAAGAGCTGTCTTTCATCTATCCTGCATTGACACCTTTCCACCTCCAGTAAGTGTCTTGCTTGCTAATCGCCCATAAGTGTGATGCACAGAGACCATGAAGAAGGAGGGCAGGTTGCTTACCTGTAACTGAAGTTCTTCAAGTGGTCATCTGTGCAGTCACACAACCCACCCACCATCCCCTCTTCGGTGTCAATTGTCTTCTCGATACCAAGGGGTGTAGGTTTTTTCTTGGTGGTCCTGGGACTATACTTGGCGGTCTCAAGGAACTGAAGGAAAGGCGGAAACATGCTGAAGTGTGTGCACTAAGATGGTGGGGGAGGGGATCCAGACTAAAATGTTCTCTCTGCAGCTAGAAAATATTCCCGAAACGAGGCTCAGCACAGACGCAGAGCCCATATGTGTGACTGCACAGATGACAACTCGAAGAACTTCAGTTACAGGTAAGCAACCTGTCCTTGCTCAACAATCCCTTGTGGTGCCGTGCAGGGTCAGTGTGTGATCCCTGCTTGAAATAAAGTTTTATAAATCTTTGTTGAACAGCTAGGAATGTAATGGCAATTTATGGGTACAAGCATTGCAGTGCATACTTCAGAACCATTCCCATTAACTATTCTTAAGTTCTTGGTCTGTGAAGTCTCTGTTTTAGATGTCAAACTACAGCAAGCTGTTTTCAATAGTAATGAAAGTTGGTAATTAAAAGCAAATATTTTTTCTCTCCTCTTTCCTTACATATTAGGCAAAGCCTTGAAACACACAGCCCAAAGATTCTTTTCTGTTGAAAATGGGGTACGCAAAGGCATTCCTAAAGTCATTGTGGTTCTTGTAGACGGCTGGCCATCAGACGATATCGAAGAAGCTGGTATAGTGGCCAGAGAATTTGGTGTTAATGTATTCATTGTATCCATTGCAAAACCTACCACCGAAGAACTTGGGATGGTTCAAGATGTTGGCTTTGTTGAGAAGGTAATTTCCTAAATTGTCCCATTGTGTCTGGCACTTAGTGTGCACCAGGAAGTGCCTTCATTAATCTTTTGACAAGTTTCCCAACTGAAAAATCAGCATGTTATACCCCTCATTGTTGCCAAGATAGTGTAAAAAAGAAGAAGACAGTGTTAGTAAACAGCTCTGAGAGCTGAAATCTAAGGAAGGGAAAGGAATGCCACAGGACTGAGTGGGTAGACAATGAGAGTTGTTAGTAATTATAAGTTATGCGACCAGGAATATGGTACATCTGTGATCCATTCAACACAGCAATCACAATAACAATGGGTAAGCTATCCTTGGGAAGTAAAGCATTCCCCCCCCCCAAGTATTAAATATTATGCTTTTGACTGCTAGGAACATGTGTGCTTCTATAATATACATTCGATCTCAAGGGAAGATATGAGTACCCTGCAACACACCCTCCCCCCAAAAAACCCTTAATTTCGTAGAAAGGGTTTAGGTAAAATCAGTTCATTAGTAGACTTGCTTGTATGGTCTGTGGACTTTTAACAATAACTTTTAACGTTTTGCTTTTAAAACAGGCTGTTTGTCGAAATAATGGCTTCTTTTCCTACAACATACCAACCTGGTTTGGTACTACAAAATATGTGAAACCCCTCGTTCAAAAGCTCTGTGCTCATGAACAAATGTTATGCAGCAAAACTTGTTACAATTCCGTGAACATAGCTTTCCTGATCGATGGTTCCAGCAGTGTTGGGGACAGCAACTTCCGTCTCATGCTTGAATTTATCAGTAATGTTGCCAAATCATTTGAGATCACAGATATTGGTGCCAAAATTGCAGCAGTTCAGTTCACTTATGATCAGCGCACTGAGTTCAGCTTTACAGACTATGTCACAAAAGAGAAGATTCTTTCTGGCCTTCGCGGAATCCGCTACATGAGTGGTGGTACTGCTACAGGAGATGCCATTACCTACACAACCAGAAATGTGTTTGGACCTGTAAGAGATGGACCCAACAAAAATTTCCTGGTGATTCTGACTGATGGCCAGTCTTATGATGATGTCCGAGGACCTGCTGCTGCTGCTCATAAAGCAGGTAAAAGATTGACTACTCTCTGGTGATATAAATTACATTATACCTCCATTTCAAACCTGTTATATTTTTAGAGGACAGTTATAATAAGCTTGAATGCAAGTGAAGTTGTAGCTATACAATCAGTTTAAACAGGGTTGACTGCTATAACTTCTCTCAATTCATTTGGGGATTGTAGTTTTGTGGAGGGTCAAGTATTCCCAGAGAACTACATTTACCAAGATTCCTCAGAGTAGGTAGACTATAATGACTTGAGCAGATGTGAATACTGGGGTAAATACAAGTTAATGGAACTCATCACTTTTGGATGTGCACTTAACAGAGACTTCTACTATGTCAGTTTGCTTCACTACATTTGGGATACAACAATCATTACATCTGATCCAAAGCACTTTTTCTTCCCTAGTGCTTTGGCATTGTTTTATAAACTAGTTTATAGCATCCATCATTAGCAGTTCTCTGAAGTTCAAATAGCACTATTTCACAGCAAGTAGGCAGAGGTTTAATAATCTCTTTAATAGCTTTTACGTAGAACAGTGCCTTTGGCATCAATTTTATAAATGAAAAGAATCTAGAAGCAGTTGTCATGAACTTTAAACAGGCCTTTAAACAGTGCAACTTCTTGACAATTTGTTGTAGGTATCACCATCTTCTCTATTGGCATTGCTTGGGCTCCACTGGAGGATTTAAAAGATATGGCATCTGGACCTAGGGAAACACATACCTTCTTCACAAGAGAATTTACAGGACTGGAACAGATTGTTCCCGATGTTACTAGAGGCATTTGCAGAGATTTCATGGAATCCAAACAATGAATGGAAAGCTGAAGATGATTCTGAGCACACCAGGAAAGCCAAGGAGGTCTCTGTCTAGAGCAAATGATGTTCTGTTATTCTAGCACACAAAATTGCATTGTCTTGGGTTTGCTTACAAAGGGCAACTATTCAGATTTGTTTAGGCAGAACTTCTATTGAAGTCAGTGCAAGTTTTGCTTGAATACATAATAAGTAGAGAATTTGGCCAAGTTACCATGTATATGTATATTTAATATTCCTCAGTTAAAGTTTAAAATGATGCAGATTTTATAGTTAACATTACCTGATATCCGTTTTATGTATAGAGAGAAAATATACAGCTGCTCCTGGCACTAAATGCTGTTATCTAATAAGTCTCCTCACCAATGAAAATGACAATAATCTGAGATAGATTGTATCAAGTATAAAAGAATTTGCTCAAGATTGCTGTCAACTATGCTGAAAACATTTGGTGAGTCAAAATCAAATATGTTATCAGCATTACATTTGTACACCAGCTACTAATGCTTAGAGGATTGTATGCAGTCTGACCAACAGACTACAGTGAATTCTCTAAAAAAGAGATTCCTTTTTAGTTTTACACCAAAGAGCTCACCAAACTGGCCAGGTCTGGATTTCAAAATAATACTTTGGTCATGTCCATTTTTGGAATGACTTATACTGTTTGAAGATTTTTTTAAAAATCATTAATTGTAACATCCTCCTTGCACACAATGACTTTTTCCAAATTTTTGTAACCTCTTAGCTTTAAGCTTAATTAGTCCAACTAAATTGAATGGGACTGAATCAAATTTAAATCCTAATGCTCTAGCTTAAATTATCTATGGATTGGGCTGTAAACAACAATTGCATACAATCAACTACAAATTTCATTTCCCCTTTCTAGATTATATTGGTTGTAAAATTACAAGTAGTTATGAGGGTATGAAAGGAATAATATTTATCTAGCTTTTAGCCATTTTTTAAAAAAAAATAATTGTCGATATATTACCCTAAAAATGAATGGCAAGAATGCCTACTATTTTTCTTTTGCATTACCCTAACAGTTCTTCACATTTTTCTTTAGGGTATGAATTAATCAGGAACTCCCAAGAAAAAAAATATGGCTTCATTCTGATTAGTAGCTTTAATCATAGAGCTTTTCAATATGGAAAATATACATTCTTTACGTAACAGCTGTTCTTCATGCTATGATATTGTTAGGGACCCCAGAAGTGTAGTATGGCATAATAAAGCAATAATAATGAATGCAGCTATTGGTATCCTTAACTGCTTAATCATCACAATAAAACAAAAAGTTAAAATATTACATTTCTTTCCATGTTTTTTTTTAAAAAGCCCAGTACTATCAAAACTATAATTTCATACAATAGCTGTTACTACATGATGATCTTGTTAATATTTACTATCTAATTCATTCACATATTTGGAGCTCCATAGTCTCTTCAAAATTCTCTTTCCCATATATCCCAACCTTCACGCATGTGGAGAATCCAAACCATGAAAGCCTATGCAACAATAAATGTATGTATGTCTTTAAGGTACTACAGAACTCTTTGTAGTTCTTTTTTTTTGTCTTTTAATAATTTTATTTCAGCTCTTAACTACAATTATACCATTCTTTTCCATTCTTTATACACCACGTGCACCCCTCACCAGGACCAATTCTTCTTCATTACATTTTCCAAAATTGTGATACTTCTTGCACAGGTCTGTGTCCTTTCCCTCTCAACAATACATGCTCTAAAAATAATTTCCATATATTTTCAAATTCATTTCTATTACATATTCCCTTTTCTACTTTAATATTACATGTTAGTTTGTCATTAATAGCAATATCCCATACCTCTTTATACCACTCAACCATTTGATAGTTATCCTTCATCTTCCATTTCCTTGCTATTATCTTGCTGCAGTTAGTAACATAGTAATTAAATCCTTAGTATTCTGATTACATTTCATCCCCTCATATATTGATAATAACGCAATCTTTGGGGATTGACTCCAAATCAATTCCCATTATCTCTTTTATCTCTTTATATACCATTTGCCAAAACTTTTGTACATATTTACATGACCACCACATATGAACATACGTGCCAGTTTGTTGACATTCTCTCCAACATAATACCGAATATTTTTTATCTATTTGATTAAATCTAATTGGTGTTAAATACCATCGCCATATTAATTTGTAATAATTTTCTTTTATCCTTACTGATAAAGTTTTCAAATTCCTTGCTCCCCATAACTTCGCCCAATTCTGAGTACTTATTAAAATTTTCATGTCATTTTCCCACACCAATTTGCAACCATCCCCTTGTTCTTCTACCATCAATATTTTATAAATTTCACTTGTTATACCTTTTAATACCATATTTTGTTCCTTCTCTCGTCTTTGTGTTATCATTTTTTCAAATATCGTATATTCTCTACATTTTTTATTTTATTTTACCCACTTCTTTATCCACTGTTCCAACTGCATACAATTAATCCATGAAACTTTCTCTTCCCTTAATGTTTCTTTTATTTGATTTAAATTGTCCATCTTTATCACTCCTTCTAATCTATTTATGTTTTGTTTTCTTAATATTTTCACCAGTACTTCTTTTAGATTTTCTGGGAAGCCCTCCATCATCTCTACCGGAGTTAATGGGGAGATGGCGGGTATTAATTTAATCTTATTCTTAGCCCAAATCTCCAAAATATTCTTCAATATTGGATTCCTAACTCTTTGTAAAAAATTCTTATTAATTTTATTAAAGTATATATTTTCCATTTCCATTTCTACTTCTTTGGATTCCAATTCTAACCAACACTTTTCTCCCAAACCTAGAATACCTTCCACTACATATCTTAATTGGTTAGCCAAATAATATCCCTTCAAATTAGGAAGGCCTAACCCTCCTGTTCCCTGTTGTTTATACCACATTTTCTTATTTATTCTAGCTTTCTTATCTCCATTACTAAAATTGTTAAACATTGTTTGCCATTTCTTCAACTCTATTTCTGATATTTTAATTGGCAACATCCTAAAGAAGAAATTAATTTTAGGTAATATTTTCATTTTTAATAATGCTATTCTACCAAACCATGAAAGTTTTATCTTCTGGTATTCCTCCAATTTCTTTTTAACCTCCTGCCTTAATCTATTATAGTTTTCCTCTTCCAATTTATCCAAATTCTCTGTTATATATATTCCTAAATATTTTATTTTTCCTTTTAATTTAATATTCATTTCCCTTTTAACTAGTTCTTGCTTCCTTTCTTCTTTGTAATTAAACATCATCATCTCTGATTAGGGCCAGTTTATTTGTAGTTCTTCCCAGAGATGTTCTGCACAAAGCTAAAGGAGGTATTTCACAGCCAAACTTTAAGCTTCATGTTGCTTTATAATATTTAATTGTCATGGGTGTTTATTCATGTTAGTAAACCAGAGTTTTGGAAATGCTGCATATTTTCTGATAAAACCTCTCTTCTAAAAAAATGAAAATTGAACTGTATAAAAGATGTATTTGTTGGACAAAAGTATCTGTGATCAATCCTCACTCACCCCAAAGTGTCTGCCTGACAAACACGTTCATCCTAGTGTGGAAGAAAGTGCTCTTTTGGCACACACCAGAGCCCCTAGTGGAAGAGAAAATATTAACAGGGAAGGGAAACGATCAATTGCATGCATACTACAATTCTGCTGGAGCACAGGAGAAGTCAACTCTGGCACTAGATGCACAATGAATTCCCATGCTGCCTGGGGAATTTTGGAAGTTGTAGGACTTCTTTCTGTCTAAAATGCATAAGATTCTGTTCTTAATTTGAATCACCTTGTGCAGCTCAGACATCACCTTTTCTTAGTGCAGAATCTAGACAGCAGAGGCACAGATGTTTTGTAGTGCAAAGCACACACAGATGTTTTAGTGCCAAGCACACACAGCCCTGCCAGTCATGTTATTGCATTCCATAGAAAAGAGAAATGGCAATGCACTGTAAACTATATCAGCCAAAAACAGAGACCCCACCCCAGCAAACACATTGGTATAAAAGCATCCTAACAGCTACGGAAAGTCTGAGCCTCTGAGTACAGGGGAGCACAACTATGGAGCTGCAATTAAAACAAATCCATGCCTACAAACTAGAGAACATCTGGTGAGGAAATGCACAACAGCAGTTCACCTAAGTGTAATTTGACAAAATATACTATATTGTTGGTTCCTAATGCTCATCTAAGCCAGATTATCTAATTTTTCCTTTGTAAAAATATTTGAAGATAGGAAATAGGTAAGGGGATACTGAGAAATGTTCAGTGGTGTATTTTATTAAGCATATTATAAATATGTGGTTTGCAATTTTAAATGTTTTAGAAGGTTGTTTCCCTGATACAGAGATGAAGCAACAAATACAGTGAGTACTACGTTTTTTTAACAAAGGAAATTATCCATAAACAATTACATACAACATTCACTCTTACCAGCAATAGCATACATGCAAACTCCAAATATTCACATTTGATCAGTGAAATATTGTATACTCCTGTATTCAGTTACAAGCATTTTGATAAGATGTTGCACAGGCAGATCCAGTTTGCTGCATGTTCTCATTGCTACCTGTATGGACTGCAATAAGGATGGTTCCTTGCTTGGACTCCTCACTGGCAACCTTTCTGCAAGCTCTCATGGGAGGACGTGTACTTAACATTGTGCATAAGGGGCCTAACTGATCAGCCCTGTTTGAACCAAAACTGAATATTTAGCATGATCACAGTCTACCAGTTGAGAGGTAAGGATCACTCTGCGGACACCCCCGCACACAACACAGTTAAATACACGGCCATCCCATTTAGACATTACAGCAGATGCATGGAGATAGGTTGTAATTCTGGTACCCCAAACATTTACTGAACATCTCCACAGAGCAAAAGCTTGCTGTACTTTCTTAAGTCAGCATTATAAGTCCAGTTTCTAACAAAACAAAATGAAAATGGAAAACATTTCACATGAATATCTAGTAGGCTTCTATCAGCAATACACAAATAACATTTGAATAGTGACTACCACACCACAAATAGTTTCCACTTACGTTTTGCTCTGATATATCAGACAGCAGTAGCTTCGATGCATAAAAAGAAAATGTTTTGCCAGTAAAAGAATGTTTTTGTATGTCCTATTTCTCTACAAATGGAATTCAAGCCAAGATATCAGTTTTTAATTTTATAGTATTGTGAACAAAATTACAATTTCAAGGTAAGCAGATAAAAAAAATAAAAAGCAAATGTCTTGATCTACAGAGGTCAATTCCCATGCAGGAGTAGAATACATACACAGAATATATGCTAGTCTGACACACAAGACCAGTTAGTTACATCAGTCAAGTAGAAAAATGTACTAGTCCAAGTTTTTAGAACTTGCGTGCCAAAGTAATAATTCCATATTCTGATTTCATTATGACTTAATTGTAGGCTTTCTTGCCTATTTCTCAATTCAGCTCTGCTGTCAAGACAAACACTATCAGGCATCCCCAACCTTTTAGGCCCGTTTGGAATTTTGAGTGTACTGAGTGCCATCAGAAAAGGGCTGAGTCATGATCATTCACTAAATGGCTGCCATGTCGTACATGGCTGGTGACAAAACACCCGTTTCACAGAGGACAAACAGGTGAAGCTGAGAGATGATTACTTGCTTACAAAGAAATAGTGGGAGCTGAGCTCCAAAACCACCCATTAGAACCCAGCTTTCTGCTCCAACAGAACAGAACACATTTCATAGGTGTCTCTGCAAACTTCTTTCCACCCGTCTCTCCAATACACACAAACCCAGAAATAAAACCACATGCAAACCTGGAGGGAAGGAAAGCACACTCACACACCCTAGAGGGAAAAATAACTGTCCTGCTCTCACCTCAACCCCTGCTCTGGCCCAATCTGCCCTTTCCACCCCACCAAACTTCATCTGCCTGTTTTTTGCCTTCCCTCCATCTCTCTGGCTTTCCCCCTTTCTAGCTTTCCTCCACAACTATCCCCACAGATTACAGCTGCTATTTCAAATGCCAACCCATCCCCAGCCTTCCCAATTGCGGTTACCTGCCTTTCCTGCTCCAACCTCCTCCCCACATACAATGGCTAAGCTCACGCACCATGAAGCCACCAGAAATCTTTCCTCCACAATTGATCCAAAAGTCTGCGGTTACTAGTCAGAATGAAAGTGGGTGGATGCCACAAGGGCCAAGCAGGAACAGCAGCCAAGGAGAGTTTTAATTGGTATTTTTGTTGTTGTCAATAAACTGCTGGCAGGGAGTAGATAGCCTAGCAGACAATTTGTGCCTAAGAACACTACATTGGGGACCCCAGGCTTGTATGTCCTTGCTTTCAATTCCTTCAGAACAGTGAAACATTATTTGGTTGTGTCCTGATACACTGCACAGTACAGGCCGCAGGACTGGTACACAGGGATACTTGATTCTTGTCTTCTGGAGCTGCATCTTAGCCTTGCTGTCTCCATTTTAATTCAGGTATTGCTGAATTGCTAAGAGTGACATGAAAGAGGCTTTTGGAGCACTGTAGAGAGGAAGATCCTTCACTCAGACTTTTATGACCACTGGGGCTTTTATGTTCTGTGATATAAGGTGCACAGCAAAACTATTGCAAAAGACATTTAAGTCAGAATACAAGCATAGCACAAGCTTGTCCTTGCATCACTCAGCTAAAGCAGCATAGAATAAATGGACTAGCCCTATATTAGCCATATATTTCGGAGTTCTACCCAGGAAAATCCAGTAGTGTATAGAAATAGAACATAATAGCAAACCAAGCATTTTAATGTTATGGAACACAATGGTTATGTCCCTTGTTCTGGCCCATCCTACTCCTGGCCCAAGCTATACTTGCTCCAATCAGTCTGCATCAATGGAGAAAGACAGGTTGCTTACCTGTAACTGTAGTTCTTCGAGTGGTCATCTGTGCATTCACACATATGGGCTTCACTCCTGCGTGGAGCCTTGGTTTGGTAAATTATTTTAGGCTGAGAAAAAAATGTTTAAAAAAGGGCGGGAACCCCTCCCCCACTGTCCGTGCGCATGCGTGCTCGGTTCCCACCCATCTCCTCAGTTCCTTGAGACCGAAAACGATCTCTAAACCAATGAAGATGTTAATCTCGGTACCAAAAACTGGTAATGACACCGAGAGAGGACAGTGGGAGGGTTGTGTGAATGCACAGATGACCACTCGAAGAACTACAGTTACAGGTGAGTAACCTGTCTTTCTTCTTCGTGGTCTCTGTGCATTCCCACATATGAGCAAATTACAAGCTCACTTACCAGAGGTGGGTAAGGTGTCTAGCCCAATACAGATGCCAGTACAGCTCTTCCAAATGTGCAGTCCTCCCTCGCCTTTATATCAAGCTTGTAATGCTTCACAAAGGTTGTGGGGATAGCCCATGCATAAGCCTTGCATAAGTTATCTAAAGGGATTCCTCTTGAGAAGGCCATAGACGCTGACACACTTCGGGTAGAATGAGCCTTGACCACAGCTGTCAGAGTCCAATTAGTCAATTCGTAGGACAACTGAACCAACTGCGTAATCCAAGCGGCTAAACACTGAGATGACACAGGTATACCCTTTTTAGGGCCACCACAGCACATAAAAAGCCTCTGAGTTTTACGGAAGGACTCGGTCCTGGATTATAGAATGCCAGACCTTTCCTAACATCGAGCATATGCCTAGTTCTTTCAATGTCAGTCGGGGTGACTGGAAAAAGGCCGGAAGGACAATAGGCTGACTGATGTGAAACTCTGACACCACCTTCGGGAGAAATGAGACATCAGTGCGAAGAACCTTATCCTTGTGAAAAATTAGGTATGGATGATCGATTCTGAGAGCGCATAACTCACTAGCTCTTCTAGCTGATGTGATAGCTACCAAAAATACAATTTTCCATGAGAGTAAGCGAAGGTCACAACTTGCCATTGGCTCAAATGGCTCGTAAGATAAAGCTTTTAACACTAGAGGTAAGTCCCAGGATGGAATAAATGACCTTATTGGAGGAACTAAATTCTTTAAACCCGTAATGAACTGACGAACCAGAGGGTGAGTAAAAACAGTAAATCTCAAAATGGGCAATCGACAACTAGAAATAGCTGCAAGACATACTCTAACTGAAGAGTACTCAAGTCCTTTCTTATAGAGGTGGCCTAAAAAATGAAGAATGTCCACCAAAGAACAGCTGAAAGGATCAAAATCATGATCTGCAGCAAACAAAGTAAACATAGTCCATTTACTATTGTAAGACTTCTTAGCTGCTGGCTTTCTAGCTGAATCAAGGATGTCCTGAACGTCCCTCAGTATTGAAGGGAGTAGATCGCTTATTGAATTCTCCACGCTATCAGGCGTAAGGTTTGAATGTCTGGGTGTTGGACTAGACCTTGACTGTGGGTTATTAGATCTAGTTGCAACGGCAGGCAGAAATACTGACCCATTGTTATGCATAACAGAGTGGAAAACCATGCCTGTCTCGGCCACCACGGCGTGATCAGGATGCAGTTCGCCCGCTCCTCTCTATTTCAGAATCAAAGACTGCAGTTAGCCAGTTCTGTAGAGGCCTCATGGGCAGTCTTGCCCATTCCACTACTGCAACCGTGGAAGCCATGTATCCTAGGATACAATGGATAGAATGAGCTGTAATAGTTCCGATTTTGAACAGAGAAAGAGCCATACTTGTAAGCTTGTGGACTCGATTGTCTAGAAGAAAAGCCCTCCCCTTCCTTGTATTTATTTGAGCTCCTATGTATTGTAGTGACTGAGAGATGACTTTTCCTTGTTGATACAGAGCCCAAGGATATTTAGAAGGTTCAGAATGGTTACAATATTGAGTTGCAATGCGTCTTCCATCGACAACACTATGAGCCAGTCGTCTAGATACAGGTAAATTTCGATGTCTCTGAGACGGAGAAAAGCACAGACCACCACCATACATTTGGTGAACCCCCTCGGTGCAATGGAGAGGCCAAATGTAAGGACACAAAATTGGAAAACTTCTCCGATGATAAAATGAAGAAATTTTCAGTACAACTTTTCTATGGCAATGTGGAAATAAGCATCCTTTAGCTCTATAGACACTAGCTATGCACATCGACGAAGGAGTGGCATAATTTCGTGAAGAGTTGTCATTCTGAACTTTTTGACCACAATGAACTTGTTGGGAGCTCTCAAATCTAAGATGGGTCAAAGACCTCCATCGTGTTTGGGCACCGTGAAGTACTGAGAAAAGAATCCCTGAGTTGCTTTGTCCAAGGGAACTGTTTCTATGGCACCTTTCCAAAGAAGAGATTGAGTCTTGATACACAGCAGTTCCAACTGTCATGTGAACTTCACTGTGCCCAATGGAGGGAGAACTTCGAATTCTATTCGATATCCTTGTTGGACAATTTTTAAGACCCACGAGTCCATAGTTATCATGGCCCATTGTTGAGCAAAATGAGAGAGGCAGTCACTGAACATTGGATGCAACTGTTTTATGTGCGTAGGAGTTAGAAGGAGGGAGTCAAAGTCGATGTTTAGTTTGTGGCTCAGTTCTTCCTCTGCCTCCTCTGGATGCTTGAATGTTTCTCCTTTGCTGTTGTTGAAGAGGTTGAAACCTGGGAGAGCGGTCTGTAAATGACTTGTAGTATGGGTTTTGGTGCCTAAATCATCGGTGAGGGGCTGTGGCTGTTGCTGCTGACCTAGACCCATTTTCTTAGCAGTAGTTTTTGCTTTTTGGACTGAATCCATTTGGTCATCAGTCTTCGCATTAAAAAGACCCTCCCCATCAAAAGGAAGATTTTCTATTCTGGAATGAGCTTCCAGAGTCAGTCCTGCAGACCTGAGCCAAGCGTGATGTCTAGGCACAATGGCTCCCACCATGGATTTAGCACTGCAATCGGTTTGATATCAAACCGTGTTTATCTGGTGTCTTGAAAGCTTCACCGCTTCAGATTGGAAGACACGAGCAAGCTCTCTTTGCTCCTCAGGTAAGTAGTCGCAAAGCGAACTCATTTTTCCCCAAAGGAACATTTGATAGCATGACATCATTGCTTCATAGTTTGATACTCAAAGGCGCAATACCACAGTAGAGTACAATCTCCTGCCCAATATGTCCAGCCTACGGTCCTCTTTGTCCACCGGAAAGGTATGCTGTTTTTGAGAGCAACCCTGAGCTGATTCAACAATTATGGAATTCAGCTTAGGATGCGAAAATAAGAGGCCTCTTTCTCTTGTATACGATACAAGCAATCTCTCCGAAGTTGGGGGATCTTGTCTGGGGACCTCTCCTGATGAGCCTGGAATCTCCAGTGACGCCATAGCCCAAGTCGATGAATCTGCAGGTTTATCAACGGCATTCAAAGCTATTTGCCACAAAAGCGATTTAAGCCTATCAGACCTATTGCGTCACGCCTGTTTAGAAAAAGACATACAGAACTTGCATGTCTCCACGTGTTTCTCCCAGGCACAAAAGGCACAAAATATATCCATCAGATGGGGGAATTTTACTTCCACACTTGACACACTTTTTAAAAGGAGCCTTCAGGGCCATACGATCCCTCACGAAGTTCTAGTAAAAAAATATTTTTTATATATAAACTACAAATAAAGATCCTGAACAAATATAGAAATGAACTAATCGAATAAATCTTTTTCCTTCTCCTCAGTACCGCAAGAGAGAGGACGTAACTCCGATGAGGCAACGCTAACGGCGGTCGAAAAGGAACTGGGGAGTATGCATGCGCACGGACGTTGGGGGAGGGGTTCCCGCCAAAAGTAATGTTTTTTCCTCAGTGTAAATTAATCTACCGAAGTGAGGCTCCAAACAGGCGCAAAGCCCATATGTGTGAATGCACAGACCACAAAGAATTTAATGTTTTGGAGAGGGAGGAAGAGTTGTTCATGATTTAAATGCAAAAAACAGTGTATAAAGAATTGGTTCTACTTTTTAAGTTTCTCAGAAATACTATAGCAATGTTAATCTCAGATAGCCACACCTTTTTCTTAACCAAACACACAAAACAATGAAATTGTTTATTACAAGTCATTTAGGGTACAAATTGTTGTACTTTATACCCTTAACATTGCCTCAGATGTGCTACCAGTACTAAAAATATCAGTTACATGAACAGACTTCCATCGCACAATAGGATTTCCCCTTACTCTCCTGCCTGCTCTGAACAGATTTGGAGGGATGCAGGGGAATCCTTTCCATTGGACAGCATTGTATACAACCTCAAGGGAATTACATCTAGTTATTGAGGAAATGGAGATTGTCCACACATACCTGACTGGAAATAGTCATGGATTATTTTGGTATAGAAATTCTTCTATTGAGTTGTATTCAATTATTCCCTTCCCATCTCTGAAGAGTCTTTGATCTAGTAGAGGCCTCTACTAATGGAAGAGGAGGGGATTCCCCCCCTTACTGCTGCAGCCGAGTATGTCATCTTCCATGTTGTACTGGAGGATTTCCCCAACCATCTACTGTATTTCCTCGATTCTAAGACGCTCTTTTTTCCCCATATTTACGTTTGTAAAAATGGAGTGTGTCTTAGAATCAACGGCATCTGAGATTCGCCGGATTTCTCCAGCACTGGAATTGGGTTGAAGATACACTCCCACCCACCCCACCCCCACCGCCTTCACAAAGGGGCTCTGCATGCCCCCCCAGAGACTCGGTCTTCCCCACTCGCCTCTATCACCACCACTCCGCGCCATTGGCACCGACCTCCTTGGCCTCCAGCGCCACCCCGCCCCGGTCCGCCAGCGCCGGGGAGGCTGCTGCCAGTGAGGAGCTGCCACAGCAGCAGCAAGAACTGGCCTTCCCCCATCGCCGCCCTGGTCCTCGCCTCCAGCACCGCTTGCAGCGGCCTCCCCAGCCTGGAAACGTGGCATTACTACAAAGTAGGCCACGATCCCGTGAGATCTCTTGCGGGATCGTGGCCTGCTTTGTAGTAACACTGCATTTACAGGCTGGGGAGGCCGTTGCAAGCAGCGCTGGCGGCGAGGACCAGGGCGGCGATGGAGGTGAGTGGGGAAGCAGCCTCCCCGTCACTGGCACACTGGGGCAGCGCAGGCCGGGGTGGCGCTGGCGGTGCCAACTGGGGTGGCGCTGGCGGTGAGTGGGGGAGGGGGACTCATGCCCAGCCCGGACCAGCCCAGCAGGTCTCTGGGTGGTGGATCGGGGGGGGGGAGGCATGCACAGCCCTACCATATTTCTTCGATTCTAAGATGCACTGATCCCCAATATTACGTGTCTGAAAATGGGGTGCGTCTTAGAATTGACACAACGCTTTTTCCTGACGGTGGCCCTAAAATAAAGGTGTGTCTTAGAATCGATGGCGTCTTAGATTCGGCGAAATACAGTAGAACAGATCCAGCATGAAATAATGGGTGGTAGGGTGAGAATGTTAATGGAACCCTCTCCTGGCTCAAAATTTACCTCAATCCATTGCATTTTAGGTATTTATTTGTCGATGTGCCTTCAAGCAGAAAGAATACAATGGTTTAGAAACTTAAAATAAAAAGATCTAAAACACACACTCAAGTATGCCTCTTTCCCCATTTTAATACAATTTCAAAGAAGAGGCCAGTTCATGTTTGGCAATGTTTATTAAAGAATCACATTTCATTTAAGCATTAGAATGCAGCAGTCTGAAAAAACTGCCAGAAACAATGTTTGACTTAAGAAAAGGCAATTATGAAATTACTTCCAATAAAAATAAAAAATACACACACTCTTGCCTGTTAATTAGTGAATGCTTCAGACTGGGGGCGGGGGGGGGGGGAAACCAAGATTGCAAATCAGAACAGTTTTTTAAAAATCCTACACACACAAGTTTTGAAAGCCTCACCATGATCTCAGTGGTCAAGGGTGGCATTTTCCCTTTTATTTACAATATAAATTTAATGCATCATTGTTTGCGATGATGTTGCTTTAAAAAAAACACCAAAGTTATATGCAATATATGATTACATTACTCTGTCAAGGGTACATTACTACCTTTTTGTTCCAGTTCAATCCGAGATACATTCTTTTTACTAATCTAGATGTATAACATAGAAACACAGTTGCCACTCTTTATAAGAACATCTTCCAAGTACCAACAATGTGCTTAGTTACTGTGTCATTGTTTCAAGAAACACCATTCTTTGTTTATACTGTGCTGATTTTTCTCTTTAAAGAATGGGGCCATTTGTAGAAATAACATATGGATGAAAGATGTGCTGCAACAGAAAATAAATGATAAGCACATGTTCTATCAACTGCTATGCCGTAAACAGTCACAGACACCATTTTATGTTAGAGGAAGGGGATGCATAAAAGGACTATTAAGAATCACCATACTTATAGATGATGACAAGCCTACGATTTTCCTAAGGCCATACAAATTGTCTCTAAAGCTGCAATCCTATACATACTTACCTGGGAGTAAGTTTTATTAAACCCAATTGGGCTTACTTCTGGGTAGACATATAGGATTGCATTATAAGTGTGTCCATATGCTGAGATCCCCCCAAAAAAACAAATCAAAATTAAAAACAAAACATAATGGTTGCCTTGCCATTATTTCCTATTTTAAAAATAAATATCAGCAAAAGAAATGTTCTCTTGAAACAAGTTCTTATAAGGAGTGGTGCTATCAGAAATGGTTGATAAATATTACACGTTTTTGAAAACAATGCAGTTCATTTAAAATATGCAAAATAATACTTTGTTGCTAGATTTAAAACCATCATTTCCCAATTTAGTTATCTGGAGAATATAATGACACTTAAAACTTTGCAACACAAAATATAGCCAACAGTAACATACAGGTACACCATTTAGTATTTATTATATGCATTTTATATACATTATTTTTTAACAGCTGTACTTTTGCTATGTTGTACAATCTTAAAAATTTGCTGATTCATTGTTTGTAAAACAGAAAACTTACAAAACTCATCAAAACTCGCAAACTGATCAGAAAGATTTTTGTGGAAGACTAGAAAAAATACTTTATTGTCTTAAATCATGCAGTTACACAAACAAAATCTTTTAGTTACACCATAAACTGAAGCACATCTGAAAAAAAAAATCAAAGCAGGGAATAACTATTCCAAACAGCCAATTTCTGACTCTTTGATTCAACTACTTTTGCATTCTATTTGAATTGCAAATAAAACATTTTCATTCCAAAAGTTCTGAAATGACTTTCTGGAATTAACTTTACTCCAGACACTTAACTGGAAAAAAGTTTATCTGTAACTTTAAAAACTATTACATGTCCCATTTTTAGTCTATTTTAGACTATTCAAAGAGTGCCATAATAGATATACAGGGCCCCTTAACACGCTACACAAAAGGAATATATAGTCCAACAAAAAGTGAAATAAATAATAGGCCATTAGCCAGATGGGTAATCCTTGATAAATAATCTCGTAAATACAGTAAGATGTACAAAATATCACATAGTGATAGGATGCCAAGATTAATTTTAAAAGTTCATTGGGAGGGCTGGGGATGCTTAGTTCCTTTATGTTTCTTTTACACGCTTCTGTACAGTCCTTTAGGAAGCCGGTAATGCAATGATGATGAATTAGCATCCTGATGAAAGGACTGAGCTGAGCTTTGTTAGGTAACAAAGGGAACTGTGTGGTTACAGGACAGCGGGCCAGCAAGGTCTCTGCAGTTTAGGGTACTATAATGCCGAAAAAACATCATTCATACAATCTTGAGCACTGTTGTGACAGGCTAAATATATAAAAGACATATAAAAACTAGAATTTTATCCAAATATTTTGTGCAACTAATGCTAAATATTTTAAGTTAATTCCTTTTTCTTTAAAGCAAAATAAAAGTTTAAAAGAGGAATCTGTGGCATTTGACTGATAAACAGAAGTTACTAAGAGATGCAAAGAAAGCTACTCTTGGAGCTCACTCCCACCCCACCCCACAAGAGCACCACATTCCTAACCCTAAGGCAGCACACAGAGTCCAAAATAAAAGTCTTTAATAAGATCCGACTCCACGTTCGCTTAAAGACACACCTAAAGAACAGACAAACGCGCATTTCATATCCAGTCAAGGCTACAAATACTGGTTTGCTTCCCCCCCAAAAAATACAGTAATTACAGTTAAATGAATCAGCCCAGCATTATTCACGAGATCGTGGTTTGACCAATTATACCTGCCACAAACACAGTCTCTGCTGAGGCTGGTCACATGTAGTGTCTCATCAGCAACCTTTTCAGTGATGGCAGTGACGCATTCCCTCCTTTTGTCCTGGCAAACCTGCTACATAGAATACAGGTTTGATTTGTTATGTCACACAAATACTTTGGCAAGGGCATCAGCTCCTGCACTGGCAATATATGCTTTCGATGGATGAAAAGCTACATCGTAAATGGATTCATCCAACTTTTTTCTATGTGCTGTTATTTCTTGCACACACGTTTTGCTGTCCAAATTCCATAATCTAATAGAACAGTCATGGCCTGAATGAAGAGAAAAACAGAGTTAGGCTTTCAGTCATAACAAAAAATGCATTACAACAAAATCTTCTGGCTGTACAGGAGGTTAACTTACTTCCAGACATTAAGTAGATTCCATTAGGGTCAACAGCTAAACTTGTGACAGCATCCAAGTGAGCAACCATAGAATGGATCATTTTACCTAACAGCCATGTACAAAACAAACAAACAAAACTGTAAGGTCTACCAAGAATTCATTTTTGGCAAACTAGTGATTCAAAGCAGTATCTGACAGAAAACCGAATGAATTGCCTTGCTGGATCACGCTAAGCTCCACCTAAGTCCAGCAGTGGCTTCCCAGATGCTTCGAGGAAGCCTACAAGCAAGGCATAAAGATCTTGCCTTGCCCAAGAATTTGCCCTTGAATTAACATGAGTAAAAAATAAGTACTTTAAAGGAAAAGATAGGAGAAAGAGACAGGGCACTAATGAAAAGTGAGAAATCCCATGACAGTGCATATTTATTTCCTTACCCGTTTTGTTGTCAAAAAACTTGATGTGTCTATCTTCATGTGCTGTTATTGTTACAGGGAGTGTTGGATGACTTACTACCCTGTTAATATGATTGTTTGACTGTAAACCTGAGAATAAAATAGAGGCAACAATCAGGTGAGGAAGGAAACAAATTTCACTCCAATAATGATAACATGTTTCATACTTATATATTTTTTTAAAAAAATTGTAAATGATCAAAAATTACTGAAGTATAGCCATGTTACTAAATTAGCCTACCCTGTGCAAAAAAATTCTATTGAAGCTACATATAGGAGCTTGGCCTTGAGTGCCAAGGACTAGTCTCACCTTGAACCAAAGACGTATCAGCTCAGTTCAGGCATACTGAAAAAACAAAATCTGCTGCTATGATAATGAGCAATGACAGGCCTTGATCTCTTGGGTCCCCCGCTTCCCTTCCTTTGAATAGAAGCAAAAGAGATTGGAATCTTTGGTTTGTAATAAAACTTTTAATCAGAATGTGGCAAATGATTGTTTGCTGCAAACTAGAAGTGGAAGCTTTTACTCTCCTCTCATAACACTCAAAGGAAGGGAAGGGGGGAACACTTGAACCCAAGGGCAAACCATAACTTTTTGTTATGTCTTGACACACTATTACCCCAACATAGAATTACAAATGAATCACGTTTATATTGAAGAGTCCACAGAATATGTTTTCAAGGATTTCTGGGGAATAGAGCAATGATGAGCAGATGGAGGGGAGGTATAAAACTGTCACTTGTAATACTTTCAGCAAAAAAATTAAAGAAGTAGACATCTCTTAAGACCAAATTCTTGATCTCTTTACTTGCAGGGGACCTGGTGAATATGTCAGCAAAAGCACAACAAGGACTTTTAATCTGGCAAATGAATTCCAGTCTTTATCTTGTTTGTCCTCACCATACAACTTTGAAGTTGCTCATCAAAATTCTTGAATTTTAACCATGGGAACTCCTACTGTGATATAGTGATTTCCAAGACCACCCAGTGAGTTCAGGGTTGAGAAAGGATTTAAAAAGGAATGTCCCAGAATCAAATTCAACCCTGTGGACTGAAGCTTCATATAGTATTATGACATACTTCTGATTTAAGGTACCACAACTGTGGCAACGCTTATTATGTTCCCAATATATGTCCACTCTTCACTCATGTAAAGACTAATTTAAAGAACATTTTCTTGAACTTAGATTAGAATTTGGCAACTGCAAACAAAACTTCCTATTGTCCTTGTCGCAAAACATTGTAAGATTAAGTTCCAGTTGCAAAGGTGAGACAAGCGCTGTAAAGAACCCCCTGAGCTTACCAGAATCAGTCTGCGAAGAAAGCATTACCAGTGACTGGGATGTTTCCAAATCATAGATGACAGTGTTGCCAGTGCTAAATGATGTCACCATATGAGCAGGATCACAGCCTATAAAGTCAACTGATGTGGGTATGCCATACTCTAGAGAAGGCAGGAAAGGAAAAAGATGAGTTCTGTTAAGAGGATTAATTCATCATCCCAAACTCTTTAAATGTCTACATCTAGTATAGCCTATGACATCATTAATTTCCTTAAAGAAGGAAGTATTTTCATCTGGATAATACTGAATTTTAATCAATAATTGATTTAAAAGAACCAATCAAATTTTTGAAACTAATCTACGATCTCTTTTTAAGCCAAATTTCTTGCTTCCAAGTATAGTTGCCATCCTAAATGAGTCCAGGAAATCTAAGGGATCACCTTTGCCCATGTCAGTCTGGCCATTCCCCGAAATCTGACAGGAAGACTCTTCTCCATCTCAGACTTGTGGCCAAGGCATAACTGGTAGGAATGCAAGGAAAGGCTTTCTCTCTGAGGCTGCACCTAGATGTGGAACTTAGGAACTTCATTTGGCGCACGGTAACTATTATTATTACTTGATGCATGGTTAAGGCTTTACTCATTCCGGCAATCATCTGACCTGCCAGGTTGAGGTTTTGTGTGGCAAAGCCTTGCTTTAGCTGCTTGCCACCACCACCACCCTCCGGAGGTTGGATTCACCTTCTTTTCTACTGGCGGGAGCATTTCTTCAACAGAGTTTTGCTCAGAACACTCTTGGCTAGCAGAAAAAGAGTGGGGAGGTAGCTCTCATTGATTCTCCTCTTCTTCTGCAGCCCCCAGCACCATCTCCCCTAACTCTCTGGAGCAGGGGTGTTGTTGTTTTTTGGAGGGAGAGGAATGAGGGACTCAACAACAAAAGCACCCATCTCCTCCATTCATCCAGTGGGATTTCCCTGCTGGATCAAAAGCAGCTTGAGAAGGAGCTCTTCCCACAACGGGAGAAAGATTCTGGATCCAACCTACTGTTTTTAGCTATATGTTGATTTGTGATTTTATGAGTGTATTTGTTGTTGGCTGTCCTGAGCAATACAAAATGCATTTGAAGGATGTGGTATCACTTATCCAATAATAAATAAAACAAAATTTCTCTTTAAAAAATTATTTATTTATTAAAACATTTATATCCCGCCCTATACCACAAGCAAAAAAAGCCAAAAGTGTTAATAACTGCAGGAAGCAGCAAGTGCCTAGGTTATCATTCATCAGCTATTATCAACTTCTGATTTATCTGCAGTAACACTGTGACTTGGTGAGAGATTTTACATGGAATTCCTTTCTTTTGAACTAAATTTTTTTACAAGTAAATAAAAACCACCCATAACTCACCCCTATTTCCATTGTAAGTGCAAATACAGGGCACTTTTTCAGGTGGATTCCATAATCTAACACTGCCATCTGCTGAGCAAGATAATAAGTGATTCTTTATACCACTGTAAGCAAGGCCCCAGACGGCATCTGTGTGAGCAATTAATGTGCCAGCTAGAACGTTTGGCTCTACAGAAAAGAGAAAACAAAATCAGTCAGTCAATCTTACAACCAAATTTCAGTATTTTATTTAGCATTGCTAATCAATATCAATTTAGCTGGTGTCTCTAATGGCGAAAAGCTTTTCATTAGAACCACAACTGCTGGCTGGAGAATTCTGGAAATGTTAACAATGCTGATGTCCAGTTCACAGCTTACCTAAGTTGGAGTTTTAAGGCTTCATGGATCCCAAATGAGAATGATACAAAGATCACAATAAAAATTGTTTGGGTCCTTGTGTAATATAAATTTGTATGAACCACCATTCAATTTATGTTAAGATGTAAAGATTTTCTCTCATAATGGCTAAAAGTATATTATATCTAAAGAATGCTTACCATATGTATCATAAGGATCCACATTAGGGCTAGGCATGTTCCACCACTGTATAGTTGCATCGATACCACCACTAAAACACTGTTCTCCATTAGAACTAATTGCCAATGACAATACAGGTCCACTATTTTAAAACACAAAAGCAAGAGAATATTTAAGTTAATAAACCCAAAACTAAAATTTTGGACCTTGAAATTTGGATAGATTATCAAGATTACTATATCCTCATAAACAGACAATATACTTTTATACATGTGTACTTGTTTGTAATGTTATCTTTTTTCTCTCTTTATCATAAAGATGTGGCATATGCTGCATTACTATTATGATTTACATATAAAAGTGTTATTCCCTACCATTTTACCTTCTAGAAACAGATCTTCGTATTAGTCAGCCACCATTTTTTTCTATATAGAAAATATGACATGCCTATCATAAACGAGCCACTAAAGGTTACGAGCATGATTGGAACATGACTGATTGCTTTGTTGTAAAATTAAAAGAAATCAAAAGCAAGCATCAAAAGCCTGATGCTGCAGCCATTTAACTAAATCACTATGCTGTAATTTGTTCTTTGTGCCAGCGCTACACATATTTGGGAAATACTAAAATGTAAAAATACTTACATATGGGCTCTAAATGTGTAGATAGGTTCCACATCTAAAGAGGCACTCCTAAAAAAAGATGCCAAATGGTATTCTATGAGCATCAACTCCCCAAACTGTAAACTTCAAAGATTTCAGAATATAAAGGACTTTGAAAGCATCTAAACATATACTTGCTTTTTGGCAGGAACTGTTTTTTGTAAGTTCCAAAGTTTCAGAGTATGGTCCTCAGAGGCTGTAACCAGCACAGGCTCTACAGGATGAAAAGCTAATGCCCGCACTCCGTCAAAATGGCTGCGTAGCGTATACTTAGGATTCCATGTTTTCCGAAAGGCATCTTTGTTGGCTGGCAGCTAAAATAAGAATGCATAGTGATAACGAGTAAGTAAGAGAGGCACATACAGCCACAAGCTTTTGTCCTGTGGGTTCTTTGTTGGCATGTATATACTAGAAAACTAAGTATATGTTCAATCAATGATGCCTAGGATTGGATTGCAAAACACAGAAATACAAGTACCTTATCCTTGTATTTTTATGAGAATCCTAATAACCACAATTTTCATTTAAAAAGAAACAAACTACTTTTCTAGACCTGGTGATTGTAGAGAAATTCTTGGAGGATGTATGCCAAAGTTTTAGTAAACAGAAACTACCTAAAGGATTTCCTGTGGTCAAAGAATGCTTTCTATTCTTAATAAATATCCATATCCATTCTTCCTTTCCCCCCAAATTCATATATTCTTACACTACAATATACCACACATCTGAATCCTCTTTCTTTCTAATTATTTTGGTCTTTGCATGCAACTGATTTTTAAAAGATTCTGATTGCAAAATCTTTTCAGAAACTGGGGTAACTCAAAAACAATGCTGTCACAGCGCTAGCATTAATTATATTGCGCTGTGTAAACCAATCACTAGCACTTGCTAGGCAAAGAGAAAAAAAAGTGATTTGCCACCCAAATTCAGTGGCAGATGACCACTTTTCCCCTTTGCCCAGGAAGTGCTAATGATGTTGCGCTAGTGTTGGTTTACGCTAATGCAACATTGTCAGCGCTAGTACTCTTGCAACACTGGATATTGCCCGACGAGCTAGAGATAAGATTTCGCCTTCCACAAACGGAAGAATTCTTTCATTCACAGAAGGGATTTTGATCTAGTAGAGATTCCATCTGGAGGAAGAGAAGGAGGGGGGATTTTCATGAATTCCCATTTCCCCATGCAGCCTCCAATGCCACTTCCTACCTAGGTCCCCAGTTCTCTGGAGCAGATTTTTGGAAGGCACACTGGGCTACAGAGGAAATCAGCAAAAACTGCTTCCCCTTATTCTGCCAGTAGGAGAGTCCCATAAGCAGAATTCTTAATATTAGCAACATACTGATCTTGTTCGGATGTAACAGCAGCATCCAGCAGCAAATCTTAGGTTAATTAACCTAAAAATTGTGCCAAGGCTCTCTGGGCAGTTCACTATTAAAACCATAAAATACAGCAAATAAAACATGATATAAAGCTTTAAAAGTTTAAAAATACCATATAAAACCAAAATAAACCCAGCAGCAGTTACAGCGCAGGGAACACCTTTGTGAAAAAATGTGTTCTGAGGAGACGTTTAAAGGATGTTAAACAACTTGGGGTTGTTTAATCCACCAACAACTCCAGGTGCCCCTGTAGGGATGTAAAGGAAACAACCCTGAAATGCAGCATTCAAGGGTTGTTAATGGAAACAGGAAATGGCTCATGTGCAGCTTGAGCATATCTCATGTCCCTACAATTCGTGGGTTAATTAACCCACAATTTGCTGCTGGACAGCACCGTTATAAATATATAGTGAGTAGCTCTAGGCCAGGGGTAGGCAACGCTGGGAATCTGGAGCCACTTTCCACCCCTGGATCCCTTACTTTCCACCCCCTCCTTTTGCCACCACAAAAAAATCAACAGTTACTGCTAAAAGGCTAAAAAAAAATGGTAGCTTATTTTCAAGCTAATCTTGTTCTTTTTAAGCATCCATAGCAATTTACTCTATAGGAGGTTTTTTGCTCATGTGCCAATGGATGGGGGCCACATGTTGCACACCCCTGCTGTAGGCCCTAAGTATTTGGAACGTTCGAAGAATGCCACTACTGCGTTAGATCCATTATAAAATAAAACTGCACTTACATCATAACTGTAGTCTGCATCATTAGCTACAGTCAGGTCTGCAAGGTCCCCAAGGCCTAGTACACTTAACAATACGTCATCTGAACCCATAATAAATGACTTGCCTCCTCCAGATGGAAACGTTATTGGCTCAGCTATAAGAAACAAGACAGTTTGTTAAGTTTATTTATGCTATTTTTTAATTCAAAAAGAGATGTGTTTTGCATGAACTCAAGGTGTATTTTACATTTATCTGAACAATTGCGTAGTCTTTGAGATAAGACTACACCAGCTAATTATATTTCTGTTACATATGCATAGAGATGTGAAGGCTCGATAAAAAAATGGAAAAAGTCGGTGGAAATAATGGAGTACTTCTGTCCTGTCCATTCCACACCCCCGAAAAGCGGAATGAATTTAGATTATGTAGTATTAGGCAGTATCCTATACTGTGGTTGCATTTCTGCTAGTTCTGTTGTGCCAGTGAAAACAGAACTATCAGCCCAACAGGAACTAGCAATACCTGAAATAACACTGGAAATAAGAGGAAATGCTCATTTCTGGAATAGGACAGGTCAGTGGAGTTTCCTTCTGTTGACTAGTGGTACGTTACACTATTGCAGGAGTAGTGTAGGATACTGTCCATTTTCTTTTAGAATGATGAATAAAAAGGTTAAGACAAAGTGTTCATATATTACTGCCTGATCTTTAGTCCCCCAAAATCATTCTTAATAATTATGTAATAGGAAGACTTTTATAGCAACATTAGAGACATAAAATTTCTGAAAACTTTGAAGCCATGGAAGGTGTGTGTGAATTCCCACCATAGTTATTTCCTCCATTCCTTATTAAAATTATTGATCTAATGCTGATAGACATTTAGTGATGCTCCAAGTCATGGTCAGTTTCCCAAAATGTGACTAGAGTCACCATATCTACTCTCTCACCCTTGAGAGCCAGTGTGGTGTAGTAGTTAGACTGTTGGACTGGAATTCATGAGATCCGGGTTCTAGTCCCCACGTAGCCATGAAGCTCACCGGTTAACTTTGGGCCACTTATTATCCCTCAGCCTAACCTACCTCACAAGTTGTTGTGATGATGAAATGGAGAGGAGAGGGATCACATAAGCCACCTTGGTTCCTTACAAGAGGAAAAAAGGCAGGATACAAATGTAATATTAAATAAAAATATAGTATGTGAAAAGAAAGTACATTTTTTGACAGTTTGGATTTTCTTCTATAGAGTTCAGTGTTTCTGGGATTGTTCTGGTTAGATGCCATTGTGGTCAATGAATATAGTTCTAAAACCCACATGTGAAAGAAACCCTGTAGGTTATCCTGACTCTGTCAACATATGCGATGGAACACTTTGTGGCCCTTCCTAATCACATTTCTTTTCTTTTTTTAATAAAAACTTTGAAGCTTGACTATGGAACTCATTGACATAGTTTTTCATAAAGTTCCCAATTAGACCTCACTGTTAGAGTGTGCTGACTCAGTTATAAAAACTTTAATTGCTATCACTAAAATTAACGGTCTATGTGGTTCCTATGGCATTAGCATGGGACTGACATCACTATTAGAGAGACAACTTTTCAAAATAAACAAAAAGTTAAATGTTTATTCATGAGAATAACTTATAAAATAATTGGCTGAGAACACTTAAAGGTTATTAAAATTAAATATACTTTTAAATTTAAATTAAATATTAAATTCCATTTCCAATAGGTAAGAGAGACTTTCCTAAATAAGCTCTCTCTATAGCTTTTCCTTAAGACCAGATTTTTCTAATCTTCAACCCAACCAATTCCTTACAAACAGGAGCAGATGCTGTATACCAGTCTTAGATCTTTTCTGCTTCTTCTGGCCCCTAAGATGATTGGGATGTTTCAGGGGCTAACTTTCTGAAATCCCTAAAATGTATTAAGTATAATTTGGTTTGTTCATAAAATTATCAAGTTTGGTATTTTAAATTTAAAAGTATATTTTATTCAGACAAAGTGTACATTTAAATATTTTATTATAATGGTAACCAAGTTATACATAATACATTTTATGCTCCTTAAGGTCACAAACAGCATATTTTTCCATTTCCCCCAAGTTTTCATTTTTTCTAGGGAAAAAAATGTGTTTTTTCCTATGGCTTCAAGATTTCCAAAAATCTCACATTTCTATATGCGGGTCACTAAATTTTTTTAAATTTCGCTTGTCAGAAGTCTATGCCCGTTTTGAGCATATCTATTTTACTGATTTACTAATGACTGCAAAAAAGCAAACAGTACTGCATCTAAGCAACTTCAGTTCCATTTTACATTCACTTACCTTTTCAAAGGTGTATCCCTCTTTCTCATTTTCAAATAGTCTTCTTCAAATACAAAATATGGGTGAAATCCAAATTTGCACAAGCGACTTCTGCTTGCACAATGGGACATCCCCATCTCTCTCCCCCTGCAGCCCTCTGTTCCCCAATGTGCTCTGTAGGGTCCCCCACCCCTCCAGAGCAAATTTAGAGGAGCTGCAATGGGGAGGGGAAATCATTCCTCCCTATTATGCTGCACAAAGCTGTTCCATTGACAGGACGTATTAACTGAATATCACCCTCAGTATATTAAACCTATCAAAACACTACCTTACAGAAGGATTTGTTTTATTACATCATTTTAGCTCTAATGTGGCAAATAAAATGGTTTAGATCCAGACTACCCACAAGCAGAACTTCGCAAACAGGATGCTCTACTTGAGGAAGGAAGGAATTACCCCTTCCTGTTGCAGCCCTCTGTACTCAAAAAGCTGCCTTGGAAGGGCTGGTAACCCTCTGGAACAGTATGCAGGTAGTGGCCCTGAGAACTCCAAAGGGAAAGAGGAATAAGAGAAAATAGCTTTTCCCTTCTTTCAGCAGGGAACCTCTACTGGATATGGGTACCTTCCATTTGTGCAAGGATTCTTTCTGTTAGCAGAAGAGCAAGCCTGGATCCAACCCAATGACCCGACCTGCATGTAATAAGATCCCATGGGTTGTTAGGACTGCACAGGAGTGACAGAACTTCTGCTTTGTTTCCAGTTTTCAATACAATTGAGAAACATCTCATTCCTGAGTTGTTTGCTGCAACATTTAAACCTGAAACTCTGGGTTGTTGAAGGAGAAACAATCCAGACTTTTAACTCAACAATAAGCCATGGCTAACGTCTCTTTTTTATTCTTAAGAGTTAAGAGGACAGAGTTCCACACTAACCTCTACCTTGCTTTTCCAAAACTTTGCTCAAAAGCAGTTTTTTGATATTCATCTTTCAAATCTAACTTGATTTTGAACCAACAGATCTTTTCATATGAACTTTAATGTTCTATGTTAGTTGTGGTTGTATCTTTACTTTAAAAACCTAGGCAACAGATTATTTATCCTACAAAACTATTCTCCAATGTGTAACAAAAATCTCATATTAAAGTAATATTTCTTAAAATACGCACATATGATATTTAGAGTAGACAAGCAACTTTCAATACAATCATTTTTAGTATAAATACATATTAGTATCTACAACATTAGAAAATTCTTGATTCCTATATTTTCTAAATTTTGACTGCATTTCCTGGTACTGAAGCTCTACCAGAAATGAAAAAAACAGGTAAGTAACCAAGAGAATCAGGTTCATGCATAGTATACAGGATAAAAAAAGGAAATTAAAAAATCTGACTTGGCCTTTAGTAGGTGACATAAATAGTAGGGGGAAGAAAGGCAAAGTACAAAACAAGATGCTGCTTTTTTCCACAGTATGCAGCCTGCCAAGTAATAAAACTCAAACATGAGATAGCTGAATGAGGTCGCACATCCATTCCCTCTATGCATCATAAGCAGATCCCTCTTGCTGCACTTAAACTTTGTATTTCATAAAAAAAATAGCCAATACCCCTCTCCCCAGTGGCTCCTCAAAAATGTTTTTGTTTTTAAAGATCAGGATGCAGAATCATTTAATGGTATATCTTTGCATGTTCTGAATATTGATAATACTTAACTCCCACAACCTATCATTTGGAGTTCAAGACTGTGCACAATGCAGCTCTTGCTGACAATATGAAAGGATCCATTACAAATAAGTGTTACAGAGCATTAATACAAACTATGCTGAAAGCATCTTTTCTCCAAAGATTTATTTTGAACTCTATAGCTTGCCAGTTAAACACCATATGCATTAAAGGGTTTTGCATTGCAACTCATGACTACTAAGGAAACACAGTTTTTTCAGTTTTAAGATAGATCTCTTCTTAGGACAGTGCTTGCTTCGTTTTAGGGAACTTTTCAGGAGTAGAATTTGGATTAATGCTGAAAGCTGGTAAACACGTATATTTTCATTAGCAGGGTTGTTTTTCAGATTACAAAATAATGTTTTAAAAGCATATTAATAACTGCTAAAAACATGCTGATACAGCAGCATTTCTTTCAAAAGGTGAGCAGAGCACAAATCAATTCCACTGAATTCAAGGACTGTTTTTTAAAAAGATATTCCCAACACACTAGAATGATTAAAACTATTCACCATCAGCAACTGATTTTTAAATTACTCCTTAGCATTTGTTACTCACCATAGTTACAGTAAGGTTTGTAATTTTATAGACATAATTTAAAAACACAAGTATGGGTATTGAGGGTCATACAAGAGGAAAACTGGAGAATGGATAGTGGCAGTCTTTTGCAGAACCAAGTTGCACGCAATAATGGCATCTTAATGTTAGCATTCGGTTCAAAGGGACTATGCAAGTGTGGTTTGAAACTAAAACCTTTTAAAAAGAAAGTAAGTAGCTGAATTTGTTGTACCTTCCTCTGCTCTTGCACCTTCATGATCAGTCATTCTAGAAGAGGGTGACCTAGACTGATTAATGATTCCTGATGGGATGTGGGGTAGCTCATCATCTCCCAGATCAGCTATCATGTCGTGCAGTTTTGTCCTGTTGACCCCTGTAAATTAATGTCAGCAGCAAAGGTTCATTTGATTGCTACCGCTTGACTTGATAGCCATTTACATGCCCAGTTTGCTAATTAATAATCTTGTTTTAATGTCATCTCATTGAAGACATATGCTTGATTAGAATTTTTTTTTTTTACATAATGTGTTGGAAAATCAATTAAAATGAATCTTCGAGAAAAAGATTTAGACTGGACTTGTACTTTGTGTAATTGCTGTGTGTTCTGCTTACAATAGAAAAGTTGAATGTTTGAACTCCTATGAGAAACCTCATAAATATACTCCCTGAACAAATGCATATATTTATTTTTAAAAATCCAGCTAACATCACCGAGAAGGCACAAACACTTGTTTACCAAAAGAGGAGTTAAATATAGATGAAAAGATGGTTGGGAGGCAACAAACTATTAACTTTCCCCCTTTTTTGTTTTTTTAATAAGTAATTGGGCAATTTAAAAATATTCATCTAAGCACAAAGGTATAAAAATTCTCTTATTTGGAAGGCTGACTTGAATTTAGTATGCAAGATGTAGATGTCATGTAGAACATTGTACACTATTCTGTCCTGTACACTATTCTGTAAATTAAGATTAAGTCAAAACTGCCAAAGTAAAATAACAAACTGTTATTTATTTAATACATTTATGAACTGTACCATCTGCCTAACAGATACCTAGGTTTTATGGTTCATAAATAGAAATACCATAAACAATTAAAATCTATAATCAAAGACTAAACATTGGAGATAGGAGACAGAATCTCCTCTCATAGCCTATTTTTGATAAATAGAATGATTAGCAAGTGTTCTTCCTTGTTCGCTGACCAGGTAACCACTATTCCTTTATTAGGGTAACCAAGATGACCCCTCTTTTCACTGCAAGATCCCCATAGATCCTGATTACATCATGATACAAAAACACAATGTTCTAGAATATTGTTCTAATACAATGTTCTAGAAAACCCTAATTAGAATAGTTGAAGCTACTCTATACAAAGAGAAATAAAAAGCAAATCCAGGATTTCCTTTTCCTTACACCTTTCTCCCTAAAAAGGTATCCTACATACATATACCCCAGAAGGCATTCATCAAAAAGCACTTACTACCCACATAGAACTAACCCACATAGAACTAACATTTACAGAGTAAACACATATCAGTTTAGAGCACCACTGCTTACAGGGAGAAATGAACAATTCAGTAAATTATTTTACAAACTACCTCAAGCAAGTCACACTATAGACTCATCTGATATGGATAAACAAAATTCTATCATGGAAAGAAAATGGAATGGTCAGGACTCAATATGTATATGTTGACACCATGAGAAGCCTAGAACAAAAACAAAAAGGGATACAGGCTCCCTAGTATAGTATAAGAACTGCCTCCATCAGGGAATGGCTGATTTCTTCTCCACCTGCAGCATTTCATGTATCTTTAAAATCTGCTCCGGAGAGTTGGGGGTCTGTCTGGAGCAGATTTTTCAGGGGGCTCAAGAAGCTGCAGGGGTAGAAGAAAATCATGATGAATTTGGCCCGAACATTAAGCTTATTAGGAAGATTTACACAATGCTGAACCTTGGTATTTCCATCAGACACAGAAGGTCTGTTATCTGTTCTAATCAAATGTTTAGGTAAATTGAGGGCTGCATCGAGTAAACAAGATTTTGTCATGTTCTTAAAGCAAGATTTTAGCTGTTCTTGCAAAAGCTACTACCTTATCTAGGGGCAGTGAAACTATGGTTGATAAACTGGGACATTCATGGAAAGCCACTAAACTTTGAAGTGCTATGCAAGATATTAATTACGACTGATAGGAAGGATGCTTCCCTCAACTTCTGAAATGTGGTTTAAATTAAAGGTGGCTTAGTCAACATGGGATGTGCATGTTTGCTCAAGAGCATGCTAATTGATCAAGAGTATTTGCTTATAATTTTTCTTAGTAAACTGCTTTCTGCATACTCATATATTTAATTTTAAATATGTAGCCTAAAAGCAGCCTTATTTACTCGGAAGATACAGGCACATGGCAGAAATAAGTTTGTATTAACTCCTGCATAACATCATCTTCTGAATAAAGCTGGCCAAGATTTTTTTTTGTACTCTCTGGTCTGTATACTTGAGAGTGTTTGGAAGGTAACACTGCTGATGAAAATCAAACTGCTGAATGATCCTAGACTGTATGAAAACATGCCCTTTCTGATGACTAGAACAAAATTCACTTTCCTGAATAGCAGAGTAATTAGGACCAAAATTCACATTATCTTGTGGGTTACATAAAACTCCTTCTCATACTGGGTATCTTTTTTAAAAAAAAAAAAGTGGAGAAGATGATTCAGGGCAAGAGCATGGAGTTTATCGACGCATACACTTTCAATCTTAAAACAGAAATAGAGAAGGTTCTTGCAGACTAATCTGAGTTAAAGAACTTTTATCTTGTGTAAAAGATCTCAGGTTACACTGACACAGGCTGCAATGGAGAAGCAAATGGAAGTTCATCGCATGATAGATGAAAAGAACTCCCAACAGTTAGCTGACTCCAACTTTAGCATTGATCAGAGAAAGATATGGTAGTTCCTATATTAGTAAAGCTCAAAATAAATTTTATATCACAAATTTTACAAAACATGGAACACAGGAAATATGAACACTAGTGTTCAGCTCAAGAACCCTTTGATATACATTTGATAAGGTGCTAAATGTTAACAAGATTCTGAACAATTGGGGTAAAGGTATTTACCGGTAACAACTTTTTTTCAATTTTCAAATTGCTAACTTTGATAAATGAAACTTAAGTGAAATGAATGAAAATGTATCTTTTAACTGAAATGAGCAAATGTAATGCAAATTATGTCCATGATTGTCTTGGCCAAGTAAAAGCAGAGGTCATTATGCTGAAGGTTCTTTCCATTACCTTCAGACAATGAATGCACAGTAGGGATGTAAAACATTATATAAAGGGGGAAAAGGCTTCCCAATACATCAATTTCTTCTTCAGAAAAAAGAGGAGGATCCAGATAAGCCACTAAAAGCAAAGTGAGTAAACCGAGATAACACCTTATAATAAATTGAGCAGTATCCAATAGGGCTCTTCCACGCACAGCCAACCCCATTGGTTGCCATCCATGCACAGCCCCCACAGCTTGTGGCCAAAATATAGCACTTCCATGGGAAAGCCCTGGAACAAGCAGAAATTCTTGGAGGGAGATCATTTTGAGGCATGTTCCTGCAACGGCTACATCGCAGCCACAAGCAGTAGGGGCTGTGTACTGACTGCGACCAGTGTAGACTAGGAGCATGCTCAAGTTCCCTTAAATCCTGCCCATTTTTTCCAAAGGCCTTTCCATGATTCAACAAAATTAGATACACTTTTGGGTGATCAATGCTATCTTGGCAAACAAATATGCCTGCAGCATGAGGAAGCTGTATCATTCTTGCAAATGAACCAACAGTCCTGGGTTGGAGTATTTGTATTTTGAAACCAACACAATAATAATAATAATAATAATAATAATAACAACAACAACAACAACAACAACAACAACAACATATTTATTTATTCCTAACCCGCCTCTCCCTCCGGATCGAGGCGGGGAACAACAATGTGTATAAATACAAGGACCATAAAATAGATAAAACATTAAAAACAAATAAAAATGAATACATTATTAAAAACAGCTTAAAATTCAACTGGGTAGGTCTGCCAGAAGAGATCAGTCTTCACGACTCTCCTAAATTCAAGAAGACTGCTAAATTGTCGAATCTCTCCCGGCAGGCCATTCCACAGTCTGGGAGTGGCAGAAGAGAAGGTCCTCTGGGTAATACTCGTCAGCCTGGTTCTGGCTGATTGGAGTAAATTCTTCCCAGAGGACCTTAGTGTGCGGGGCAGATTATATGGAAGAAGACGATCCCGCAGGTAACCTGGATCCAAGCCATGTAGGGCTTTAAAGGTAATAACCATCACTTTATACTTTATACTATAAACTTGTGAATTTTGTGAAGAGAAAGGTAAATGCTGTGATAATCATTAATTTCAATATAAGCAAAATTTTATTAATTCTTAAGATGAGATTGTCATCTGTTAGGAGCATTTGATATATGTATGCAATGAGAATTCTACTGCTTTTTGACCTTGAAAATAGGTAGATTGTGTTAAGTATCACTGTATTCCTGAATCTCGTATGGGGAACAGATGGTTTTTACTTAAATACCAAATGAGAGTTCTACCATTTAGAATATATCCTGAAGAATATACCTCTGATTATCAGACTGTAGAACAAACAACCAAGTATGAATAACCCAATCTTATCCTAGGCACTGAAAAAAGATATCTAAGGATTTAAATGTTAATAATGAAAAGTACACTTCCAACTGGTGATGTTACAGTACTAAATTAAGGTATTTGCCATGCTGACATGAGCTGGAAGAGGGTCAAAAGGCCATCTGCAATAAGTGGATGAAACACTTGAAATAAAGTTCTGAAATAAATAATGGCAGGAAAAACGATCCAATCCCGACGATACCTTGAAAAGCTAGTTAGCTAGATGTAAATGTAACCATGAGGCAGGAGATCTCCCTGAATCTTGTATTCACTACTCAAAACTACACTTTGGTTATTCTTTGTTTCAACCCATCTTAGGTCCAGCCCAAGCAATCAAATCCTTTGCTATATTTTGTGTGAAACCCTGTAACTGCCTGGAAGTATAGGCAGTGTCTGTTTGTCCTCTTTGCTTGTGCACATCTTATGCTGGTGTGTTTCAGCTCTAAGAAACAACCTTGCGGCAATTGATTCTCATCATTGCTCTTTGTGACTCTTTACTGGCACAAGCGCCATTCTGCTGTCCCCGGCAAACAGCCTGGGGGCGGGGAGGCTTTTGCGGACGGTGGGGGGAAGAGGAAAGACGTGCCTGCTCCCTATTGGGTAGCAGGCTGGAAGGCGCCACGTGAGGGGGAGGGAGGAAAGCTATTTAAAGGCAAGCCTCCCTCCCCTTCGCTCTCTTGCTTCAAGCGGCTGGCTCCAGGAGGTCTCTTTCCCAGGGGAAGCAGCGGGGGCGGTGCAGCGGCGACGACGGAGCGGAGCAGGAGAGCGGGAGGAGAAGAAGGGTTTGGCCTTTGGCCGCAGGTTTGGTGGAGACCGGCTGGTCTCTGGCGGGGGGGGTCAGGCGTCTCGACTCCGGTGGTTGAGGAGGGGTGACGGGACGCGTGAGCCCTTGCCGCGTGGGTTGTGCGGGCGGCAGTTCGTGGCCCCCCCGTGTGGGCCGGGGAGGGGGCGGCTGCCATTTTGGGAGTCCTTGGGCGGCTAGCCTCGTGGGCTGAGCAGGCAGGAGGGTGGCCTTTTGGGGGCTTGGTAGCTGGTGGCGGCAGCCAGGTGAGAGCAGTGGGAGTAATTCAGGGCAGAAGCGGCTTCCTGGGGGATGGTCTCTAGTGGGTAGCTACGGTCATTAAGGGGTTGGAGCCAGCCCGCAAGGTAGCTGTGGCGTTTTTAGGCCCGGTTCAGGCAGTTGCAGCCATTTTGAGCCGGCGGGGGCCATTTTGAGGTGGCACAGGTTGTTTTGGGGTTGCGGCGGCCATTTTGGGGTGGCGGCGGCCATTTTGAGGTGGCGGCGGCCATTTTAGGTGGCGGCGGCCATTTTGTTCGCATAAATTTTGTAATAGGACTTGGATTTCGTTCTGACCCTGTCTCTCAGCGCGACAGCTCCGCTGATCTTTGATTAGTTAGCGGGCAGGAGTATACGGGCGTGGGAGGTGCCGAGAGCGTGGATTTCTGGCATTGTACTTAGTTTAGTCAAATAGCATGTCTTCAAAAAAAGGTATGGGCGGTCCTAAAGGGAAAGGGAAAGCCCCGCCTGCAAAGAAACAACGAAGCAGGGTTGGGCAGGATTCCTCTGCTGAGGAGTTGGATCCTGCAGTAGAGGCACTGTTGGCGCGGGTGCAATCCCTGGAACAGGAAAGGGGGCTTTGCCCATCCACAATGAATAGCCTTTTGGGCCCCGACCACGATAGTCTTCGCCAGACGCGAAGACAGGTGCAGGACAGTTTATTAAGATCTCTGTCCAATCGATTAGATGCGATGGAAGCAGCAACGGCACAGGTGTCAAGCCTCCAGCGCGGCGAGGTGCCAGAGGGAAACGTCTCTTCGGCAGCAAGGCAGGGGAATGAAGACAGGGCAGCAGTTTTGGTCGAGTCGATTGCACCAGGAGGAGCACCTGTTCTGGGATCGCCTCAAGGTAATGTACAGGCAATGGGAGCAGTGAGCCCTGTTGGCCTTGCATCACCAACACAAAACACTGGGACACCAGGGGCGTGGAGCTCAGGTAGTTTACCATCACCTTTCCAACACACGGGGGCGATGCAGAACGTGGGGGCTATGCACCCTTGGGGATGGTACCCTTACTTTCCGGGCTTACCATGGCAGCACATGGGGCCTGCAGATAGTGCAGCCTCGGGCGAGCGGTCCTCGTTGGCAGCACCAATCGTGGGGGAGGCTAATAATAATGTAGCTGCAGCGGTAGTTACACCAAACCCACAGGCGGGGCAAGCTGGGGGTATAGGGGTGATTGCGACAGCAACACCGTCCGCTTCCGCTGATGGCACGGGGGTAAGGGTATCCGGAGAGGCGTCTCAGACGCCGGCTACTGCTGCGGCAGCGGCGTGTGCGGCTGTGTGGCAGGGACCTGCGTCCAGCTGCAGTGTTGGGCAGGGCGTCGGAGCATCAGTGGCGGATCCTTTTGCTGGGGCTGACAGGAATGCTATTCCCAGGGGGGGATTCGGTTCCCCTTTGGGATATCATTTACTTCCGGCCACGCGGGAAAAGATTTTGAGGGGGGAGTATATAGATATTTTCTCCCTCCTTTTTAGAGAACTAGAATCTAATGAAAAGGATAAATTAGGGGATAAGGAGGCAGAGCGACTGAGGAGAAGGAGAGTAGCAAGGACATGGGCGAATTGGCTGCCGGGATTCCTAATTTACATGGGAATTATCCAGCAGCGTTTCCCCGAGAAAGGCTACACATTAGTTAAGGATCTCGATATGGTATATCGAGCCTACACCGAGTTTGAGGGCGGAGCCTGGTTGGCTTATGACGAATCTTTTCGTCGTAAGGCGGCATTCGACCACACCTTGCACTGGGACACGCGGGATCATGACCTATGGTTGCAGTTCATGACCCCAGCGAGACCGGGGTTCGGTGAACGGGCCGACAGTGGGCACATCATTGCCAAGCAGCAGCCCGCCTCCACATCTAGAGGGAGTGCGGGGCAGGGGGTTCTACTCCGCCCGCCCTGCTGGGATTACGGGGCCAAGGGTACCTGCTCGCGCGCACAGTGCAGGTTCAGGCACGACTGTACGATTTGTGGAGGACTGCACCCAGCTCTCAATTGTAACCGGAATGGGGGGGGCGGGGTGCATTCAAGGATGGACAAGGGGGCCGGAAACCTGGGGGCGGCCAGCAGCAGCCTCCCAAAGGGCCCCAGTCCAGTTAAGATTGAGGCGTTGCAAAGCCTATTGGCAAAGTACCCAAGGGTGGCAGACGCCAGGTACTTGGAGTTGGGTTTTATCCATGGGTTTCGTATTCCGTTTGAGGGGCCTAGAGCCCCCTATTTTGCGAAGAACCAAAAATCCATTGTTGGTTTGGAGGTGATATTACCTATCAATAATTTAAGGGTGTCGCCTTTGGGCATTGTTCCGAAGAAAACTGAGGGGGAGTTCAGGTTGATTCATAACCTGTCTTTCCCTAAAGGGGAGTCGGTCAATGATTATATCCCGGAGCAATTATGCTCCGTGCGGTATACGTCTTTTGATTGCGCAGTGGATATGGTTCGTAGTAATGGTGTGGGGGCGTTGATGGGAAAATGCGATATTAAGTCAGCTTTTCGCATATTGCCCATACATCCGGAGGATTTCAACTTATTAGGTTTCTTTTTTCAGGGTAAATATTATGTGGATAGGGCCTTACCTATGGGATGCTCTATCTCATGCGCCATGTTTGAGAAATTCAGTTCCTTTCTGGAGTGGGCGCTCAGGAATAGATGTAATTCCGCAAACGTGGTTCACTATCTTGATGACTTCCTGCTTTCGGGAAGAGCAGATGATGACCAATGCGCCCAATTAATGCGCGAGTTTTATGTGTTAGCAGAGGAGCTGGGTGTCCCACTGGCGCATGAGAAGACTGAGGGTCCTCTGAGCATTATGACGTTTTTGGGAATCGAACTTGATTCCGTTAATCAGTGCTGCAGATTACCACGGGACAAATTGGATAAGTTGAGGGAACGGATACAAGCACTTAGCGCAGCTAAAAAGGCGACCTTAGCACAATTACAGGAGGTAGTGGGCCACTTGAATTTTGCTTGTAGGGTCATTGCACCGGGTAGAGCCTTCTTGCGTCGCCTTTGCGATGCTATGAAGGGCTTATCGCGCCCATATCACCGCGCTCGGGTAATGGGGGCAATTCGGGAGGATCTGCATACGTGGCTCACGTTTCTGAATGAGTTCAACGGGGTTTCCTTTTGGAGACGGGACCTTCTTATGGAAGCCGAAATGCAGATTCATTCCGACGCCTCCGGGGCTTTGGGCTTCGGTGCGATATGGGGGGATAGGTGGTGCGCCAAGCGTTGGCCGGAGAGCTGGGGCGCGTCAGCTATAATTAGGGATTTGACGTTCTTGGAATTTTTTCCAATTTACGTAGCTGTACATCTGTGGACGGCCGAGTTTACCAACTCGGCGGTGTCCTTTTGGTGTGACAATTTGGCTACGGTTCAAGTCCTTAATTCTCTGACTTCCCGGAATGGCAGAGTCATGGCTATGCTGCGAAAATTTACGCTGCATTGCCTTCGCCATAACATTCTGTTCCGTGCCAGACATGTCCCGGGGTTGGACAATTCCATTGCTGACGCTTTGTCGCGTCAGCAGGTCCAGAGATTTCGGGATTTGGCTCCATGGGCACGTCAGCTCCCGGAGATCTTCCCAGACACCCTTTGGGAGATTGGCAGCATGAGGTTGAGCACGCCATGTGGCAGTCGGTAGCGCCAAGTACACGGTCAGCCTACGCAAGATCAGGTAGAGAGTTCGCGGTGTTCAGGGGGAGATGCATTTCCCCGAGTTGTGGCCCATTCCTGTAGAGCAGATTCTACAGTTTTGCGTGGCTTTACATCAGAAGGGCCTATCGACTAGGACGATTTCGGGCAGACTGGCAGCACTGGCATTCTATGCCAAAGTCAGAGGGGTGGTCGATAACACTGCCGATGCTAGGGTGCGGTGTGTTTTGAAAGGTTGGTCTAGGGCAGCTCCGCGTCAACCGGATGGTAGGCGCCCCATTTCCCCTGATATTTTGCTGCAACTCGGGGAGCAATGGAAGCTGTTGTGTTTTTCTCCTTATGAGACACTGTTATTTCAGGCGACAGCTTTCACCGCCTTTTTTGGGGCCCTCAGGATCTCCGAGTTGCTCGCATTTTCCAAGCACGACTGTTCAGAGCGTGCGATACGTTTTCAGGATCTTCAATTTCAGTCACGGGCGATAGCAATAACTATTCGGAGGTCAAAGACTGATCAGGAGGGGAGGGGCGCAACGATTGTGTTGCACCAAGCCCCGATGTTGGCCCTATGCCCTGTGCAGGCTCTAGGAGACTTCGTTAGCATGCGTGGCAACCACCCGGGGACACTATTTTGTCACCTGGACCGGGCTCCACTCACGAAGTTTCAATTTTGGGCAGTGGCCAAGAAGGCTTTTGGAGCATTGGGTTTACCGGTAGCGGAGTTCGGGCTACACTCTTTTCGTATTGGGGCCGCATCAACTGCAGCTGTTGCTGGGTGTTCTTCTTCGCAAATTCAGGCAGTTGGAAGATGGCGTTCAGTTGCTTTTAAGACGTATATTCGCAAGTTTTCCTTGTAATTCTCCTGGATGGGTTTTAAAATCTTTGTGTTTGTTATAGACTGCTGGACAGGCCATGCCCCAGTTCGTGTGATCATCTGCGGCCACAGCTACATCTTCTGGGCCGCCAAGCGAGCGGCAAATTCGAGCTTTGGATCACAGCTGGGTTTGAGTCGTCATGCCAACATCAGGTGGTTGGGCAGACGAGGCATGAGGTGGGAACGCCTCTTGCACACTTTGGATCAGGTGGCCAGTGATGTGCCCCAGGTTTTGATCATTCACCTGGGAGGTAATGATCTGGGACTGCTGAAGGGGAAGGCCTTGATTCTGCAAGCGATCGCAGATTTTCACAGTATCAGGCAGAAGTGGCCGGGCATTTCGATTATTTGGTCTTGTGTTATTCCCAGATTTGACTGGCGAATGGGCATGAATCATTCGGCTTTGGAGAAAGCCCGTAAGAAAGTGAATACTGAAATTTTCAGAGATCTGTCCAAACATGGAGATTTTAGCATTCAACATCTGGAGATTACTCTTTCCCGGAGGGAGCTGTACAGGTCTGACGGAGTCCATTTGTCTGACCAAGGCAATGATTTATTTTTACGCAATCTGCAGAGGGGCTTAAAGGAAGTTCTAGCTGTTAGATGGGGCGTGAGCGACTAAGCAAGTGGCTTGACGCTCCCAGTGGCGGATAGGAAGGGGCATCCAGAGAGGTAAGGAGAATTGGCGAGCATTCACAGGCACTGTTCAGGTGACTGGTAATTCCTGAGGCTTCCAGCTTTGAGCCCCGCGGCCTGGCTTGGGAGATAAGGGTTACCTTTGAGACTGACCCTTCTCACCTACCCAGAGCCTTGCGGCCTGGGGGGAGGCGACACAGGAAGGTCTCCCTCCCCGAAAAGGGGGAGCAAGTGGAGAGGTGGAGTTATGCCACCTACTCACGTGCAGGAATCGCTCGCCCGAGTCGGGGAAAAGGGGGCCTGTGGACAGGCCTTTACTGGATGCCCCTTAGGAACCCCCTTTGCAGATCTGTCAATAAATGTGGCCCTTGTTTAAATCCAATTCTTGTGTCTGACTCTTCATTTACACCATCTGGTCGCAAGCGCCATTCTGCCGTCCCCGGCAAACAGCCTGGGGGCGGGGAGGCTTTTGCGGACGGTGGGGGGAAGAGGAAAGACGTGCCTGCTCCCTATTGGGTAGCAGGCTGGAAGGCGCCACGTGAGGGGGAGGGAGGAAAGCTATTTAAAGGCAAGCCTCCCTCCCCTTCGCTCTCTTGCTTCAAGCGGCTCCCTCCCTCCCTCCCTGTTCTCAGTGTGGGTTCGCTGGTTGCCTTTTTGGGGCCGAGTAGGAATTTTTTACTCATGTTCTGAATTGGCCATGAGTTTTTTCGCCTACTCCACACTGTGAGACGGGTTGTGGGGTTGTTAAATAGGCTAATTGGTTTGCAGCTAATTTGGTCACAGTTAATTGGCGGATAGGAAGGGGCATCCAGAGAGGTAAGGAGAATTGGCGAGCATTCACAGGCACTGTTCAGGTGACTGGTAATTCCTGAGGCTTCCAGCTTTGAGCCCCGCGGCCTGGCTTGGGAGATAAGGGTTACCTTTGAGACTGACCCTTCTCACCTACCCAGAGCCTTGCGGCCTGGGGGGAGGCGACACAGGAAGGTCTCCCTCCCCGAAAAGGGGGAGCACGTGGAGAGGTGGAGTTATGCCACCTACTCACGTGCAGGAATCGCTCGCCCGAGTCGGGGAAAAGGGGGCCTGTGGACAGGCCTTTACTGGATGCCCCTTAGGAACCCCCTTTGCAGATCTGTCAATAAATGTGGCCCTTGTTTAAATCCAATTCTTGTGTCTGACTCTTCATTTACACCATCTGGTCGCAATTCTCTATTCTATGCTGGTACCTAGCCCACATACCTAGCCCACATTTCTCGGGCAAGGCATCCTCTTATGCTTTCCCACTGAACCATTTTGTTTGTTGTGTTTGTACCCTCAAAGAGAATGCTTTCCCAAACCTTAGAAAGTGCCCACTGAGTTCCTCAGCTAGGTTCCATGCAGTCAGAAACATAGTTTGGCTTGCGCTGTGACCTCCTGGATGGTGGGGGACAGCTACTAAACAGGATTAAGGGCACACTCAATTCTGTGAAGTCTATTGAGAACTCTAAAACTATTTTTGCCAAAATTGTGGTGGCTCTAGGGTGCCAAATTAATGGCTTATCCTCATAATAGTCGCAAGTGCCTGGAAATCAAGAGTCAAAACTCTATTTGGATCTATCCATTAACCAGATCTCAACTGATAACATGCTATTCAATAGCGCCTAAGGCTTGACATTAATGTCATATATTACAAGCTGGAACTGAGGTTAAAAAAAAACAAGAGAAGTCTGTGCCCATAGCATTTTAATACATTGTTGCAGTCTGCTACAGTCTGTTACCCTTCCTTTGAATCAGGTAACTAATGTATCCCTTGCTCTGTTTCCTTTCTTTTTCCTTCCAATCCTATTCATTTCAATCATGTTCTGGAGAGGCTGTTCTTTCATGACTGCCACTTTCAGAGGTACATTCAGTGGCTGCTCCCAAGCTGTGGAACTCTCTCCCAAGGAAGGCTAGGTGTGCTCCCTCTCTGCTGTTCTTCCACCTGCAGGCAAAGACCATTTTGTTCAAGAAGGCCTTTGGTCTGAAAGTGGATCTGTTGGGGTGGGTGCTTTTTAAAAAATATCCCCGTAATTGTTACATTTTATATTTTAATGTATTATTTCACTGCCTTAATCAATTTTAATTCTGCCTTGCCATTTTTTTTTGTAGAAAAGTAGACTACAAATTAAATAGATAAATAAATTTCTGCCCCCATAGTCCAACTTTCACAGGCATCTGAACTCTTCTAGTTGTATAGCCTCCCAATCCTTTCTCAGCCATTTCCCTTGCACCACTTCATTTCCTTGTCTGGCAACACTAATTTCCCCAATCTTCATCTTTCCTATCTATTAATTATGTTTCTTAGAACCGGTATACCGCCCCACACACTAGGACATGGAAACACTAACCAAGCCATTTTTCTCTGCTGTAACATTCATACATATGTGTGCTTGAGAACAATATTTGTAAAAAATAAAACCATTTTTTTTCCTGAATCTAGTGTGACTGTGAGCTAATTTCCCCAAATCTAATTAGTTTTAAAAATGTATTTGGGCTAAATTCCCCAATTTAGAAGTAGCTTTTTCCTATTTAAGTAGGGATGCAGTGCACAAATCTGCTGTGTGTGCACCACACCTCAGGTTAAGTCTCCATATCCTCGTACTATTTGTTACTCGTGTACTCAAGAACAATGCGTCAACAACCCATGAACCATACAGATTTACAGCTGAGTTGCTATATATAGATCACAGATTTTACCAGTCTAATTTGGACCTAAAATTAGCTATTATTAAACAACTGGGAGTTCAACAACCTTCCCGAACTACAGCAAATCATCCAGGGATCTACCAGTAGATCCCTATCTTTCTTTGCCCAGCCCTGCATTATACTGTGTTTATAACTAGGAGTAGGGAGAATTGTACAATGAATCCTATTCCAAGTATATTTAAGAAATAAATCATTCAGTTACTAGACCAAATATTTTTAAATGAACATGACAGCCACACACAGCTAGTTATGAGTCCTTAATACATTTGGGAAGAACACAATTCAGCCTCACCAACCTCTATTTTATCAAATATTGTAGCTTTTGTTATCTTGGTGCTACTCCAGGTAAAGAAATATGTATTCAGTTTCGATTCTGAAAAAATGATGGAGACTACAACTTGGAAGGACATAATAATGATACACTGGGAAGTTGAGGGGCCCCTACAAACCTATCCAAACTGTTAGCTGAATTGTGGGGGGGGGGGGAGGTGAAGAATATTCTGCAGACTATGCTGTCTAATTACTCATCTTTTTGAAGGTGGAACCTGGAGTGTTCATAAGGCTGCACTGACAATCTCAGACTAGAGACACACAGCAGTGATATTACAGTTGCCATCATTGGTTCTTTGTCAAGAGAAAGATGACATATCCTATAATGCCACTACTACAGGGGAAAAAGGTATAAGAGGTGGATAAAATAGGGGATGATCAATTGTATCCTAAATACAACTTCCTAAGGCTTTAAAGTGGGTTTCACTTTGTCCAGTCATTTTGTTTGAATAGTAGGCTAATAAGTAGTAGGCTAAACATCTGAGGTTAGGTGGGATATGGGTAAAAATAGAGATTACTCTGTTGCTTGACAGCAGCTCTTTGCCAAGAAGACCTATACAAGTCAAGCAATCCAATAGCTGTAATCCTAGGGCCAACTGACCTGTTCTCTTTCATCAAGATTTTCTGAGCTAGCCATTAGAAAGTTCAGTACCTGTTTTGCATAAATCAAGTTGGGATATGAAAATCTGTTTTAATTATGTCAGTCAAATTGAAAGACTCCCATGAAAACTCCTCCTCCCTCAATTGTTACCACCAATGGCCATTCCAGCAGGCTGTGCAGAGGGAGATGAGAGGGGAAGCAGGGCCATTCCACCAGTCCTGCTGAAAAACCATTTAATGTTTTCCTTTTCTCTTCCTATCCTTTTTTCCTTGTGAATTGTATATTTGTACATGGGAAGCCTGTGGGCAGAGACTGACCAAGTTTAGACGACACGATAGTCAATGATGATTTAAATAGTCAACTATTGACTATTGTGTCATCTGGCAAGACTTTTTCACACCACGGTTAGTTATTTCCCTGAAATAACCAATGCAAATAACAAACACTGTGCAGAGTTGACTATTTGCACAACCATTGGTTATCGTGTCATGTGACAGGCACTGCTGACTATTCTGAGAGCACAGCTGGCTATTTTCGCTGGCTACAGAGTCCCCTGGCAAGAGCAGCCAAAGCGGTGACTGCCGCTCTGGTACAGCCATCACCACTTACTTCCAAAACCTTCCTAGCAACAAATTTTGAACAGCGCCCCTGTCGCACCCTTACCCCACCCATGAAATCATGCACAACTGTCAAAAGCTAGTGCCCTTCCATACTGTGGACTGCATGGGCTTGTCCAGTGCTGCTCAAAGTGGGGGGGGGGGGGAAGACTGGCCACGTGCGTCTCAATATAAGTGGCATTGCAAGTGGCAGTTCCTGGCAGTGAGCAGAGGGGACTAGAATGCCCACAGCTGAGAACAAGCCAATCGCAGAGGAGCGGCGACATTTCCAGATCGTGATGTACGCTGCAATGGTTGATGGGATACCAACGGGAGGACTGAGGGGGAGAGCGGGCGGGAGCTGTCTCAACCCAACACAGCGTTAACTAATAGTTAACTCGATGCTAGCCCTAATGCACACAATTGACTAATCACATGTCGTGTGGGGAGTACCCCTTAAACAGTCAACCGTGGAGTTGAGTATTAACACACAGCTGACTATTGGTTGTCCGAACGCGTCCACTATCTTGTTTTACTGACTACATGTAAACTACTCCAGGAGACTTTTTAGCAGAGGAGTGGGATAAAAATACTTTAAATAAAATAATAAATATAGCGTGGCATTTTGTATATTGTTAGTTGCCTTGGTTCCGCTAAAACCTGGGTATGTACTTTTACGTGAAGTTGTTTACCTTTCATATATCAGAAGTATTCTATAGACATCTTTCTGCTGAAAATATTATTTCAATTTCATTACCTGGGAGTATTTCAAGCACTAACACAAATAGCTATATCTGTTGCAAGATATAAAATTTTTAAAATCTTTCAGAATCTTGCTCTACAATTTTCTGTTTCTGAGGAACTATAACCTGTGAACTATTTCTATATGTCCTTGAAAATATTCAAGTTTAGCAAAAACAAACAAATAAACAAACAAAAATTCCTCAACATTTTATCCTAATTACTTTCTAAACATTAAACACTTTTTAAAATATCTAACAACTGAATTAAAACATATGTTATATGTATTTTAGATTCTGAAGTAGACTGTCTTGAAACATATATTGCAACTCCAATAATTTTACAACAGATGTCTACATACTGTCAGCACAGAATGAAGTTATATAATGGACTAAGAGCATTTCCTAATGAGGCAGGAAAGGCCTACTCAGAATTAGCATTGAGTTAAGCAAATAATGCAGAAAACATGCAACACTATTTTTAATTTTTTTTAAAAAAACACATGCACAATTCTATTTTGCATACAAAGCCAAACCAGCATTAGATACTTTATTAAAAGAGTACATAGGATTTCCTTTCATTGATGCACTCCACCTAAGACTGCATACTTGAAAATAAATCTTATTGATGGGACTTACTTCTGAGTAAACATAATAATGATTTGGCTGTAAATGTCAAATTTGTATACTGAATATATATTTTACATTTAAGTTTCAGCTACCCCAAGCCTACTTTCAATCTTAATCAAAGTTTCTATTAGGTAGCGTTTCTCAAACTGTTAAAACTATCTTCTAAACATATGCTTGCTGCCCAAATCTTCCAACCCTACTTGAAGGCTTCATTTAAGCAAATGAATGCACAGAATCCTTGCATACAGTTGCACGATGGAGTCTACTGCTGTGCCTCTAAGAATCTGTGGACTGGTATACTAATCCAACACTGCCAGAAGAAGTGACCAAGACAGGCCATCTCAAACTACAACCAGCAGCAGGGGGACAGCTGATGTGGCCAGGAGCTCCCACATATTCTTTGCCTTTTTGCAGCTTCCACGGTCATCACAGCAGTTCTGGCAGCTACAACACTAAAACTTCTACTTCTGGGCAGAAACTGGCTCTGGCTGCTGCAGAATCTTCTCCTTCATTTGAACTTTAAGTTCTCACTTTGTGTCTTGCGCCACCACTCAGTTAAAGAGCCACTGCTCTTAGGTCCTAGCTAGGAGACACATGATTGCTGCTGACCTTCATCATCCCCAGTAATGTCTGTGAAAGAAGGTGCATGACATTTCATAACCATACTCAGCAGTGGTGGAAATTAAGCTTCGATAGGCCACCAATGGCAACAGCTCTTTCCCCACTACCCTTTTCTTGAATTCTCCATAAATTGCAGAGAACCCGGGGGAGAGAAAGGATTGGAAGCTTCATGATGGCTTAGCAGAAGCAGCACAAGAGCCTCTCCCTGGTTTTGCCAAAGCCCAGAACAAAGTGAAACCAAGTCCAGCCTTCTCCCAGGTCCCCTCTTGTTTCTTTCATTCTCCAAAGTACAGCACAAAATGTGAGAAAAAACTCTGCCCCACTTGAAAGTCCTCTATAAGTGCCAGGGGATTTGGGAGAGGAGCTGGATCTTGTTTCACGTCAAACAGTTTCTGCAAACAGCAGTAGCATTGTTACATAAAACAAGGCCCTGAAGCAAAGAATTATGAAGTGGGGAGGGATTGATAGTGACCAAACACAACCTAAAATTTGTGGACCCCAGTTAAAAATATCCAACATTTATCCAAAATTCTCTTTTTCATACACTCTTTTTAAAAACAATTACTAAATTTGGCAAACTAAGTCAGAAGCAATACTATTAATTTGTATTTGGATTAGATTTCAAGTCACTGCTGTCTTTATAAATTATTTCTAGGTGATACTGAAGCAGCATAAGTTACACACCTCCTGCTTCCCCCACCCAATAAAATAATTCCATTTTAGATGACATTTTGATTTGTAGATGGAAAGTTAAAGTTGGTTGCCCCCAAAGTAGGAAGTATTAAAATGGAGGGGAAAAAAGAGAACACATTAAAAAAAAGCTGTTCTCCACATAATTAAAAGAGTTGTGTCAAGATGCAGAATCTGCACTTACTCTTTACCCCTTTCTTCCCCTTTCGTTCCTTCTTGTACTGTTCCTTCAGTTTACTTATTAGTCTCTGGTCTACATCCCAAACCTCAGCAGTTGGGGACAGGTCATCTTTGTCTACATGCAGCATATTATTGAAAGAAAAATAAATCAGCAATTGGCAATGCAAGCTGTCTGTGAGTGTTACAGGTTAGGCATCAATAAGAAGTGTTATTCAAATACATTTCAGTATTTTAAAGGTGCAGTTTCTGTTACTGTTATGTAAAATGCTTCAATTTTGGTCATAAGTTTTTTCACAAACTTATTTTATGATAATTTGTCAACAATGAAGAAGACACTTGAATTTCTTTGTATTCACTGATATAAAAAAATAATTGTTTAACACTAATGCATGAAATTACTGCATCTTTAGTAAGACAATATTAACAAATTATTCAGCCAGATTTGAATAAGGAAATAAAGCATGCGATACAACTCATGAAGTGCAATTGAATTGTCAGCACCATTTTGTTTATGAAAACCACCATGCATTTTCCTTCTGCTCTTATCTTACATGCAATAAGATCTAGTAGCACTAAAATAGATCTAGATATAAACATAATAAAGGGAAAGTGTTCATCTATTAAATTTATTAAAAACATTAATACAATTTGAAACAGTTTGGCATACCACAGAATTTCTTCTGGTTTTTAACTTGTTGAAATGGCACCAACGCAAAGACAATATATTCTGCAACCCAACGCCATAGCAAATTAGGGGAAAAGTGAATTGATGAAAGTATAGATTTGTCTATGTCACTATTTTAAGTGATGAACATTCATGCATTTAAAACCAGATTATAAAACATATTACATGGAAGTTCTACTGAAAACACTGAGCCTTGTATGAAATATGTTTGTGTACTATGTTATTTATCTTAAAACATAAGCATAAGCACACAATTCAGAGATTGCAGTAAACTCAGGACACTTCCATTCTTAGCAAGCTCAAGGAAGTATGTGTTCAATTTAGTGTGCCTGCTAGTAAGTATGATCCAAAGTAGACTTCTGTAACATCAAGGCAGCAATGTTGCAATGACTTAATTGTGACAAATCCCTACTAAACTCAGCAGTACTTACTTCTATGCATGTATAGGACTGGGGCGCTATTTAGATTTTTTTTTTAAAAAAAAGGTTTCCCGGTCAGGTTTCCTCTGAATATAAGGAATATTCATGGAGGATACATCTGTTAATAAGTGTATTAATTTCCCCCCTACACAACTAAGTACTTCTTGTTCATTTTGTTACGTCTATGCACCTATGAAGCAAGGTAATTCACAACTCCAGGATAATACCCATGAAGCGCTGAGGAATAGGCAAGTGCTCTCTTCTCAGCCCACCTTGCAGTGGGGAGAAGGTAACTACGGAATTGGGAGATCCTATGAAACAGAATCTGGCTGTGTCCAAAACAAAGAATAAATCCCCTTCTTCACTTTGCATGAAAAACGGTGCACGTAAACCTAAGGCCCATTCCTGATTTCACCAAAATGAAAAGAATTACCATCTGGACAGGTCCCAAAAGTCCTCTTTTATGATTTTATTTTTCCTTCCAGTGAACAATCTATTCAGAGATAGAATTGTTTGTTTAAATGCTATCTTTAGCAGTGAACTTTTATGAGAATGCTTTAATTTTGTTTTCTTTCACCTAGAAATCAACCATTAAATTATTGTGATCCAGCAAAAGGGCGGATCACAGTTGACTTGGGAATGCTTTGTGCACACAGGGCCCAACCACGTTTCACTGAAGGGTGATTTCAAGTTTATAGTTTGATAAAGACGTAAGATAAAATCATTTGAAGACATAAAAGAAGCTACCTGAAACATCTGAAGAATTACAGTTAAGAAGTAATTTCAAACAATAGGTCTAAGTGATTATTTTCAAGCTAATTGGCGACACAATGTGCAAACAAACTCTTCATTCTAAAATCTGCTTAATGAAGTCTGTTACAACAATGATTATCTTTTTGTATTTTACTTTTTTGTATTATGGAGTTTTTATGTTTTCATCTGTATTGTTGGTGTATGTAAAGTTGATATGACCATGATGGCTGGAACAACAAATAAATAAAATAATATAAAAAACAATCATTACCTATTGGCAGACAAGGAGGCAAACATGGCCTGAGGTCACATGCCCATCTCCCTTCCCAGCTGCCCAGAGAGAATCCTTTTACAACACCAACTCCCTTCTCACTGGCACAAGTCTATTAAGGAAAGATGCCAGGACCTTACCAAGACAGCCACGCAAACCACATGTGCTCAGTGCTGAAATGAATTGTCTTCACTTTCCCAATACATTAAGCCTTTGTTCCTTACATGGACTATCATCACTGGAAAGAGGAAGATATCCTATTGATAATGTTACAACTGTGCAAATTCAATTGGTCAATTCATTGTTCAATTGGTAAAAACTATTCTAGTGATGAAAAAGTCCTACCTAATTCACTAAAATATTCCCCATCTATCCCCCATGAATTAAGAAAGGATCAATTTCATAAGATGGAAATTTTGCTTGATTTGTGCAGTTTTTAAAAATCAAAAGCTATGTATGTGCAGATTCACATGTATATCAAGGAAGCTGCTTAAAGCAGTAACAAACTCAATGGCTTAAGACCACCCTGTTCAGGTAAGTCTCCTTATCCTCAGGAGTCATGACAGGGATCTTAGGAGGGTGCAGAAGGGAGGGGTGGGAAAGTTCCCGTCTAACCCTTGATATGACTGCTTCTTAGTATTCAATTCAATTGAAGGGTGAAAAACAGATCCTACTAGAAGGAATGCTAGTGCTCACGTGCATTTGAATCCCCATTATTATTAATAATTACGTAAGGTAAAAAGCTGCCAACAAGACCTGTAAATAGTTTGGTCAGTATCCAACCGTGTCATTCCACTAATGCAAATGACGTTATACTAAGTTCCAAAATATGCGCAAGAGGAGAATTCAACTAAAGTTACGCTTGTGTAACCACTTCCTCAACTGGTTGTGCAAGTGTAATGTACAGGCAGTTGCACCACAGAAGATATGATGGAGCTCCATCAGTGCTATTTGAGTTTATGAAATGATGCCGTTGGATATTGCCCTCAAGAACAACATGGAACATGTCAACACTAGACTCTGAAATTTTACAAACAGCAATCTTCAAGAAGTTAGGATTGTTCTTTCATTTTCAAAGTTCTGAACTGTTTAGATAGTAGCAATTTGAAGTGCTACAGCTTAATATAAAAAATTATATAATCAACTATAAGAGTAAATGCATCTGTTTCATCACCTGCTGCTTTATAAAGGTAAAAGAGTTCACAGCTCCAATCCAGAGAAATCCACACAAAGAAACACTTTGGCATGCAAATGAGCTCTACTGCCAGCACAATGGAGCAATAGAAGGGAGAAACATCATATCTGATATCCTAGTTTTATGAGTAGCACAATTATACATTGTAAACAGGTGATTGATGCTTTCAATTCTACAGTTACAAATAGGTATTAGACAGTCACAAAATGAATCACTCTGGAAGAACAGGTGATCAACACTCCATGAGAGCCGCAACAACCACTGCAGCATTTAGTTGTACGTGGAGTTCCTTGGTTTGGGGAAAGTGTGATCAATTTAGAAAATGAAGTTTACTGTTTGCAAAATAGGAAATGAAAGCACAGTACAAGAAATACAAAGTGAAATATTTGTAAGAAAGCTTGCTTTATGTTACACACCACTACATCCATATTCATTCTCACTTATGTTACCAAATGTGTAATGATCACTGGTACCTTGACCCTGAACATATTGCTTGGAAACAAGTCCCACTGGTTTCTATGGAACTTCCAGGTAAACATGTTTTTCATCGCATCCTAAAGTATTATTTTTATATTATCACATGATTTTTTAAATTCATGATATTATGGGCAAAACTAAACTATTTAAAATAATTGGCTGCCAATTTTACCAATAATAAATATACCTTTAATATCTGCTTCATAAATATTAGTTTGTCTCAAAATAAAAATAGCAACATAGCATCTTAAAAACATAACGAATTGCTTAAAAAATACCACCACCAACTTGATAGCCAAATATATTACTTGCTTAAGTAGCAGGAGAAAAATAGCAGCGGATAAACATTAAGAAATAAAAAGTTAACCACCAACCTAACTAAAATTCTGAACGGTTTAGAACTCTTAAGAAATAGGTTACACAGGAAAAAGAATACAAGCAGAAACAGAGGACAAATTTAAATCTGATTAATTTAAAGTAATGAAACAGTATGAAACCTACTGTTCCTTTTTCTTCCCAATGTCCATAGCATCTGAATACCACAAATAACTCACTCAACTTTTGGTGCATTCACACATGAACAAATATTGCTACCTTTAATTTTTAATTCATGCTTGTTCATTTGAGCGTCTTACCCCATTCTGTTCCATCTCCTGAACTCCGTGCCTCTCCAGCTCCTTCTCCATCTTCTGCTGTTACTAAGAAATCAAATTCTTTCAAGGCTTCTTCTGTATCTGGGTCATCTGTAAGGTCAGCAGCTAGCCCTTCATTTCCAATCTACAAGCCAATTATGACAGAATCAACATGGACAATATGGTTTAAGGACAATTTTATTTAGTTGTGTGTCCATCCAACTCCACCCCAATACACCCATTCTGAAGACTGCCAATTAGTATATTTTTGTGTATAAATATTATATTATCCAGGTATGCAGGCTAATTCTGTTAATCTAAAGAGAGGAATACATGATTTTTGCACGAGAACACTGCAGTTCATCATTATTTATAATAATAAAAGAGGATGTGTGTCTGTCAGCACCATAGATCCAAGACAAGAAACCTAAGATGTCTAAAACTTGGCATAAATACTAAGGGGACCCTAGAGGTGTGTACTTTAAGTTATTTGGTTTTGAAAACACATTATTTTCATTGCTAGGACACATGGGCAGGAGGGTGCTGTGGATTTCCTGTAGAGAGCTGGTTGGCTACTAACAGAATGCTGGACTAGATGGACACTTGATCCAGCATGGCTGTTATATTTTTTAAAGTCTCTAAGTGGTTTGAAGCCTGCAGTGTTATCTTCAGTCACTAGGTGACTGAACAAGTCCATAGTTTTCCAGTTGAGAAGTTTGAAGCCAGGGAGGAGGGAGTAGTCTAAGGGACAGCGCTATACAGCTGCTGCCCTACTGCAGCCTTCAGATGCTCACCAAGACTGCTATTTTCCTATTAGTAGCAGCGGATAAACAACAATCTATAGATCTCAGTGGGTAGTAAGAGGAAGGTAAAGCTCCCCATTCCATGCAGAGATGTGTACAGGATGTAGGAGGAAATGGAGAGCACCCATGTACAGTTCCTGGCCTCCCTACTGACAGTAGATGCAGCCTTTGGGGCCAAAAAAGTTATGCACTGCTGATTTAGATGGAGTTAAATGGAGTACATAACAGCAAGGAATTGTTTTAGTGCATATAAAAGAGACACACTATTTCCTGTCTCCCAATATTATCTAAATAAACATGTGGCTCATTGTAGCAGAGAACCAGACAGCCAATTAAATGAGGGAAACTGGGGGCAAGTAATAACATACAGTAGATAGATCACTGAGCTCTATAAAAAGGTCATATGCAAGCAAAACATCAAACGCAACTTATTTTTATGTACGTTATATTTTGCACCAACCACCCCTATGCTTTTCTCATGACATGGCCATCAATATTAGGGGAGGAGACTACTGCATGTAGAAGATCCCCAGTTCAATCCTCAAGATCTCCAGTTGAAAGGATCAGATAGAAGAGCTGCTGCTAGTCAGAGTTGAAATAAAATATGCTGGATTACATCGAGAAATATATGCTTACATATATCCCATCTTTCCTACAAGTATTTCAAGGTCGTGCAAATTGTTTCCCCCTCCCCATACCCATTTTATCTGCACAAGCCTATGATATGGGTATAAGGCAGCTTCCTGTGTTATATATTTCAATACACCAAGTACTTATTTCAGTCATTTTCAGCCTGCTTTGCCTCAAATGCCTCTTCAAATGGGAGCAAAGAACTTTATGTGAAAGACATGTGGGATTAGTTGCTGTATATTGACTGAAGGGGACAAGCAGTACCCAGCTTGTGGCAATAAGATGGCACAATAATAATCTCACCCAACAATCTATCTGCACTGTTGAGTGTTCAACAAGTTAATAAAATAAAGGTTTTTTTTACTTTGTGTTTTTTATTTATCCGGTGTTTTTCTTTTCCTTCTGCAATATCTTCTATCATGTCACTCTCTTCTTCTTCATCACTATCATCTGCATTTTCCAAGAAATTAAATGTTTCAAGAACATCACCAGGGTTCCTACAAAAGAAAATGTCTTATGATATCAGCAAATACCAATAGCTCCTTCCAGAATTAAAAGATTCAGTTACTTTAAGTCAGGAAAAATTTAACAAATTTCTGATTCATAAGGCCCAAGGGAATCAGGCATCAAGGATTTTTTTAATACAATGCTGGCTATAACCACTTCCTGTTTTGAATTTAGTTAAAGCAGGAAATTAACAGATGTACATTTTTTAAAAAATAAAATATTCAATGTTATACCATAAACTACTTTACTAGTGCACCAACATATCTACGTTTTCCGCAATATGGTAGAAGCATGGCATTGATAAGTTAATTAGTTGCCAGCTGGAAGAAAGGAGGAAATACCAATTAATATGCAACATTTTGCTGTCTGCAATTTAGAGGTTGGTCAGTGTTTGTAAATCAATTAAATTATAACACTTCTCATTTAGCTTGTCATATAGAACATTATAGGCGAACCTCCAGCCTGTCAAAGTTCCCTGTCTGGTCTGCAAAACCACCCTGGATTCCACCAGGGAGCAGGGCTTGGCCTCCAACCCCTGCCTTCTGGAGAAATCCCTACTGTTATCTCCAATCTGAATTCAGAGATAACAGTGGGGATGCAGGTGGGGGACTCTGCTAGCAATGGGAGGAATGGCCAACCTTCCCAGCACTAGGAATTCGCATTGTGAGTGTTGCCCCCATGAGGACAATGTTGCACACTGCTTAAAGTCTAGGACTCAGCAGCTGTTCTGTCCAGAACTGGCAGAGTACATTTCTCTGTGCTGAGAGAGGCATGGAATTCTGTGGCTCTCTCAGCATGGAGAAAGGAAGCTGGGCGGGGCAGGTCTTGATGCCGGTGGCTGCACCCACTGATGTCAGCAGGTGTGGCCATGCCTGCTGATATTATCCAGTTCTCAGTGTGCCTGGTGGGGAGCATTTTGGGCCCCCACCTATAACTACTTTCCCACCCTTCATATGCACTGTTTTCACGATGGTGATAATTTCTGCATTTCCTTCAATTAGCTGTCATTGCCTGTCCCTTCTACATTCTGTTTAAGCTAGAAAGCCAGCCTTATTGATCTGCATTACAAATGTATCACTACTTCTACAACTGTCCACTAGCAGAGATGGCTAAGTGCATGCTAGCTATTTCAAAAGAGGTGAGGCTGTATACATTTAAAATTCAAATATTACAGAAAGCAGCAGATACTCAGAATTAACAACGCTTCTTCATACTGCTTCAGATGGACCATTGCCAAGGATTAAATTAAATTAATTCTTTGATTGTTTTGGCTGATGGTTTAACAATTTTTTTGTTAGATATATGTTGTTTACTGTTTTACGTAAATGCTTTTCTTTTTGTATTTTGTATAATGTGTTTTAATGGTTTTAATTTTTTTAAACTGTCTAGAGAGCTTCAGCTATGGGGAAATATAAAAATGTAAAAAATGCAATGAGATGAAGGATGCGCTTATGCTGCGATTTCACACGAACACAATGAATTGCAGAATTTGTGCACAGATTTCAACATCTTGAATCTGAAGCTGAAAGCTTGAAAAAACACATTGGCTCTTGAAAGACTTACAAAAACATAGCAAAGCTCAATAGGATATCCAGAGGTCTAGACATAGTGATACAGTGCTCTGCCTAGCAACTTGCTCCTTTCTCAAGACGAATGAAAATAAAATAATGAAAAACTGACAAATATATGCAAAATTCCACAATTTATAGATGTCGCACACTTCTGCTCTTATTTCACATTATTTTTTTAGTACTAAGTACAAATAGCCCAAACTGAGGACTATTTGCACTAAGCCAGGAAAAGATGGTTCAGGTAAGAATTAGCTTGAAAATTATAGGGGTGTAAGCATGGGTACAAAGGACTCTCTTCATGGTGTTATGTGGCGAACGCATATCAAGAGTGAAAATGGAATGTACATCTTTTAGAAGAATGAATGACTATGCATCTGGAGCAAAATTAATCAGAAATAAGCAATTAAACATGCATTATTTTCTCACATGATATTGCTTACCTTTTAATGTCCTGTCCCTTTTGCTTTGAAGCAGGAGATTCTCCTCCATTAAGAATCTGTTCCAAGTTTTTTGACTCCACTGAGCCATTTGGTTCTGAACTGGAAAGTCCAAGTAAAGACCTCACTCTCTGTGACCGTACATCCAATATTGTGTCCGTGTAACCTACTTCTTGAAGATACCTAATAAAGAAGATTATCCTCACACACAGAAACATAAAAAGTACCCCTCTAAATAAGATATATTGTATGGTCATTTAAAGTATAGATGTCACTAGTAAATTGTTTAACGTTGCCCAATTGTTTAACGTTGCCCAACCCTATCCCGTTGCTCTTCTTTCTTTTTGGCAGCTTTATTCACACAATGTTCCATGCAACATTTCCCCCAGAGAAAGAGGCTTAATTTAAATTACTTGCTGCTATGCACTGCATTTGTATTAACACACATGACTGCAAAATGATTTCAAAATAAAAGCATATAGTATAGCAAAAATATACAAATGTAACACTTACTGTCTTAATAACTGTCTGCCTTGTTTCCAGGTTAGCTGACTATTATGAGGTACTGTAGGAACCTCTGTATCTTTGGTTTCTTCTGAAATGCAAAGAACACTTTAGTAACACATTTGCTGCTAGTCTTATTCAGGATGCAGCACACCTTACTTATTTATTTTATGTCCTGTCCCTTTTATTTTGATGAAAGAAATTCTCCATTAAAGAATGTTTAAAGTTTGTTTGTTTTCTACTTCCATTATTCATTTGGTTTTGAAATGAAACTTGATACAATGATAGACAAGAAAGACTTAATGTCCCATGGTGCTCTTGCAGGGTCCCTCAGATTTATTACAATTTTCAGCATCTAGCTTTTACGCAGGTCCTAAAACCTCAACCTGAAACTATTTCCAATTTGTATGATTTCTAAGGATACATTTAAAAGTGAGCAAAAAGCATGTGCTACAGTAAATCCTGAACTGTATCACTTCAGAATACACATGGGAATTCAAGTTTGAATGCTTCCTCATGATGAAAGTGCTATAGATGGGAAAACTAGAATATCTGAAAGGCTACATTAAAACTGTTTCCCAATATGCAAGCTTTTCATGTGCATTAATGTTTACATTTACATGGCAGAGCACTGAAACTTGATTTCTGCTATCTGCAATATGAAGTGAAACAAACCATGAAAGACATGCTACTTCCCCATTGTTTTAATCAGCTGTTTGTTTACTTTTAACTAGGTTTGTCCAATTTTCACAATGTGCATACTGGATCCAACCCTTTTACCTTTCCTATTTTTTCTTTTATGTTCCAAACTCCAAGGATTTCCACCTTTTAACAGACACTCATTTCAGACATCAACCTGGTTCAGAAGACAAGGCATCCTATCATGGGCTAATTTAACCTTGAGAAGCTGCGGTGTGTGCCAGACACCATTATTAATATGCAACCTCCAACTGGCAGTTGTGTTATGCGAACCTAGCCAGTGAGGATTATTTGAGGTCTAAACAACCCTCACATAACCCTATAATAGACTGGGGATATGTGGGGTTGTTTAGTCCTCAAATAACAGCTGCTGGCCAGGTTCGCCCACTCACTCTCACATTCACATACACAAAACCAACTTCCTTTTGTTACTATTACTCAGGTTTCCTAACTGCTCAAATTCCTGGCTGTTATTCTAGCTGTCACAACTATTTTTCAAATTCTCATTTGAGTTGCCTACAGTCAAGATTGTTGTTCATCACACTCTACCAAAGTTGTCTTATGAGGATTTCCAGTGACATAAAATATATTAGTTTAATTTTAAATTATATAAACCCAATGTACTGGAAGTTTTCTTCTCTCCTACCATTCTGTATACGGTTTTCATTTAGATTGTAAGGTGCTTTTGCATAGGACTATCTTGTTTTTATTTCTTGTACAGTAGTTTTAAGCTAACAATAATAATAATCGTAATGATGATGATGAAAGCATTTGTGAACAAGTATTTTAAACTTCTAATTTTTAGATAATACCTAACATAATAATAAACTGGTTCCATCCCAGGGCATTGTCTGATGGCACATGATGCAGTCACACTGCTGATGCTAAGCAGGTCTGGGTCTGGTTGGGGCCTGGATGGGATACTTGAGTTTTGTGATGAAAGAAAGGTGGGATACAAATGTACTGAATAAGTAAAAATACAAAATATTCCAGACACTGCAACTTTGCTCATTATTTTCTCATGCAAATCAATGTTATTGCTTAATATACAGATTAGCAAGGTCTCTTTCTCTCAGGAATATTCTGTGTAAATCTTGACAAAATTGCACATGTAAGCCCTTTCAAACTCAGTGTCTCAAAAGTACCTAGTAGCATATATTCTCAGGTATCACCTATTACTACTACCACATCATGTTTATTTAGTGGCAGCAGTGTGCAGAGAACTGGGTTAAGGAATTAAATGCACCCAGAGACTTATACTTTCTTTACCAGTGGCTACAAGACCAGCTTTATTTACTTAAAATTGCTTTGGGCAACACAAGGTTTAATTACAAAATACTAGAAAATACCTTACTTTTGCATGTAAGGAATTGTAGATGTGATTTCAAGAGCCATGCTCATAGCTTTCATGGTGCCCCCCTATATTTCTGTCCTCTTATTCTAATACATTCCATTCCATCTACCATACTCAGCTCCCTGAAAGTCTTCTGCTCCCTTAAATAATCCAACCATTTTCATTTGCTGCCCCCTTATGTCTAGAATTTGAAGGCTGCGAATATTTTAGTCTTCACCTCCATGGAAACCTGTAACTGCATCTGTGTACATTCTTCCTGTTACATTTTCTCTGTGTTTTCTCCTCTATTTCCTTCTTTCTCCCTTTTGTCAAAATTTAGGTTGCAAGTTCCTTGGGACCTGTCTTTTGTATATCAATGGAGCTATAAAAAATGAATGGAAGTACTTCCCACTTTCTCAAGCTCCTCAGTGTTCCCATTCCCAAAGCAGATGCTTTTGATTTCCAAAAACAACACTCCTGAAACTTGGGAATAACTTTGTAAGGGCTTCTGATTTAAGATTAAAAATGGTTGCTGGAAATCCATAACACCCTTGTTTGCATGCAAAAGAACTTGGGTGTGTATACAGAGCTCTTTAGATCTTGCCTTTATATTTCTGTTTTTAATTGCTGGAAAACACTGTAAGTTAACTGATATATGATCCCTGGAAAAGGTATTAAAGTAATTTCATTAAACAAGCCATTTCTAAGGCTTTCACTGCAAGTTTCCAAAATCATTAGGTACATCTCCTCAAAAGTGCATACAAATATATTTAAGCCCTCCATTTATTCTTGGTTCGCCTCAAAGAGTTATGTTAGGCATACCCAATCCATGGGGATGTCCAGTAGGATTTTGACCTTTTCCCATGGCATTTAAAGCTCTATAGTATACAGCTTGGGACGAGGCTATATGAAAGGTGGTTTTCTCCCATATAAGCTTTCCTGGGTTTTAAGATCTTCAGAGGAGACCCTTCTCTTAATACTGCTGCCATCAGAGACACATTTGGCAAGAGAGGGCCTTCTTGGTGATTGCGCCCAGGCTCTGGAACACTCTGCTAAGAGAGATATTAAGTTGGCGGCTTCTCTGTTGTTCTTCCATTGGCAGATAAAAATATTTTTATTTAGGCAGGCCTTTGGCGTATAGGCTGGTCTGCTGCTGAAGGGGTTTAATTGGTTGGTGCTATTTATTTCTTTTATTGTTGTGTTTTTAATGATCTATAATTTATTTGCTTTAAAGTTGTTTTTTAAATAAGAGTTTATTAAATCTAGATTTAATTGTTCCTTATCTTGAGCACCATTCTTTGGCAGAAAAGTGGGATAGAAATTAATTAAATAAATATCACTGTTTTTAAAATTTACTTAGTTTCAGAAGTAGTTTATCAGCTGGCATCTGGAAGGCACTGCTGCTCAAGAAATAGATGCCCAAAGCCTGACTGGTCACATGGAGATAGTTGTATATTTCTTTTCATCCTAGCAATATTAAACATTAATGTAGCATAACTGGTCAGTTTAAAAGATATTGGATTGGATTAAATACTGATTTTCTGCTTATGAAAACAGTTTTGTCAGTGGAACCAGGAGGGGGATGATTATGCCTTCAAAATCTGTTCCACAGCAATTTTCGGGTGGCGTGGACAGCTGCAGAGGGGAGGAGAGAGGGAGTATATCCCATCACACTAGCAGACTTTGGCAATATCTTAAATGTAAAATTGCAGTACCTTCTACTTTAGATAAATTATAATTTTTGGACTGAACTAAAGATTTGTAATAACACCCTTTCTTCAATACAAATATGGTCCAGATTAAAAGTTTAATACTAGAAAAGCCAGCAGAAGAAGCACATAACAAAGCTTTACCAAGAAAATAGAAGATATAATGCTCAATTTCAATTTCTAAAAAATATTTCATGTTACAATTACCTATACAAAAAAGCACCAGAAGTAACCCTAAACTATATTTATAAATTGTATCAAAATTAATCACTCTGCATAAAGAGAAAGCCATATAATAAAAGGTACCATAGAATTCAATTCATTTTTCCTTTTAATTACAGATGCATACAAGGATACTATTAACAAAGATTGTAAAGAGCCTTCTCTTTATATAAGTGGTCAATAGAAGAATTTAAACTAAATCCAACAGTTGCAAATAGTTTACCTGATTCAAAAGTTGGCATTTTCAAGTCACCTTGGTTCAGTTCTGTGCCATATTTTAGTTTATGATATTTTGCCCTTAAAAGTTAAACATAAATATATTCATCAGCAAAGAAAACAATTTTCCCCTGGGTTTCATCTAAAGCATTCCCAGGCATCCCCTATAAAAGCTTGTCTGGCAAGTCACAGTAACTCCCACAAGCTGCCTCCTACCTCAGAAGCAGTTTTGGGGGGTGAATTCACCTCTACAAGCACCCTTGTGCATTGCTTTAGATATAAGTCATCACAAACTAATAAGGTATTAAGTACACATCCACACTGACAGGATTCACATGATCACCACAGCTTAAACAAACCATGATGGCTTGCGGCATGTGTCAGGCACCATTTACCTAATTATCCGTGTGGACGACATGGCTTGTTTGAGGGGGAAGGAGACTTCAAATAACCCATGGCCTGTTCTTGGGTATTTTGAGGGTTGTTTCCCCCTCAAATGGTGCCAGGATTTGGATGACACAACAAGCCATGCCCGGGCAAGGTAATTAGGCATCTGGCACGTGCCTTGGCTTGTTTAAACTGCGATGATCATGCGAATTGGGCTATTTCTAGTCATTGGGATGTCTGTATTTTTAAGTAAGAACCACAAATGTAAAATTTAAACTGCTTTCTTGTTTCTCCAGCTTGCAAAACAGTCTTACATGACAGCACATATAACCTGCAAAATTATACTTTATTTAACGGCCAAATGAAAAAAGGACAAAAGTGCCAATAGGGTCTGTCAAGTTCTAAAACAAACAGGAAATTTTAATCATTAAATGACTGAATACCTGTCATGTCCAGAAATGCTGAAATAAAACCCAGTTCTTCTATGCAAGCAGCTCTGAGATACATGCATGGGATTAGGTGGATAGTGCCTCTAATGAATTCACAAATGGTTTCACAATGTATTTTCTGAATCATTTATTCACTTAAGCTAAAGCTGCCCCTTCTATTTTATTTCTCTTATACTAGCTTTAAAGAGTTGTGTTGGGATGTTTAATTAAAACAGTGGAGGTATACAATCATCAATGGATTCTCTAATAACTTTCTGCTAATCAGATGCCTGGGTAGTTGTTGTTACATTCATGCTAACATTAACAATGCTGCAAAGCAACATTGTATCGCTCATAACCATGAAGCTTAGCTTACTTGCATTTTAATTTATAATTCCCATAAACTCTCATTATTCCTATCAATCTCGAATCGACATGCTTCTGCTGTAAAAACTTCTCAGTTGTTTAGTCAGAAAATGTTACTTACACAAATTATACAGAAATGTCTTTTTGATTCCTTTCTAAAAAGTTAAAACTTCTCGGAGGACTTATTCCTGCTAAATCCCTATTATTCTATATTGCAATTACTGTGATTCACCTCATCTACAACAAACATCTTAAGCCTTCAGCCTTCAGCAAGTGGGCCTTTCGTAAGTACCTGGAGCAAACTGCCATGTCACATCTCTGGGAGTTTAAACACAGGCCAGATCGCATGATCAAGCAGCCTACTGTGGCTAAAGCACAGTAGCTGTGGTGCATACAACAGCCATTTTGAATATTCAAGCAGCATTGGAGGCTTGTCATGTTGTCTGAACCTAGCAAGGGTGGTTTGTTGGTGTAGTTAACAAACCACCCAGAACCCAGGGAGTGTTTTAGTGTTGTGTGTAGTTTGTTAACCGCACCAGCAACCCACTCTCATCAGGTTTGGTAGACACGACAAGCCATGGTTTGAATATTCAAAGGTTGCTCAGCACACAACACAACCTACGGTGGCTTAAATAAGCCACTGTGGGTTGCGGTGATAGTGTAAACCAGGTCACAGCATCAAAGTATACTCATAATCTGCATGTTCATGTCAAAGCCAATCCTCCTCTACCCACTATACCAGGGATGGGCAATCTCTGGCCTGGGATGAATTTGATTTTCAGGCTGGCCCATACAACTTGCAGGGCTTCAGGCAAGTCCCTCCTCAAAACCCTGCCCCCTCAGACAGGAGAGAGGGAATACGAGAGTACGTGAACCACAGTTCAGTCAGATTTCATCCCCCTCCCCTTCCCCAACAGTGGAAGCCAGCTCAGGAGCAACATCTATGGCCTTAAGGCTCCTGAAGAGTGACTTCTCCAGGCACTGGCTAAGTCCCTTTTTATCCCCATTTAGCATGCCAATCAAGATGATGAGCAGAGAGTGAAGCCAGCACATGACTTGGCTGGAACCTGAAGGATCTACTGGTCCAACTGCTGCCAAATGCCTTTCTCCCTATACAGAGGGCCACAGAGATCCGTGCTTCTGTCTGGAGAGAAAAATGGAAATTGGGCTATATGACATCAGAGGATGCACCTTACAGGAGGGGATAGGGCTTTGGTGGAGGGGCTGGTCCCAGACATCATCCGACTCTGCTGATTGTTCCTGGGGAGCAAGGGCAATCCATATCCCAGGACCCATCCTGTTCCTCACCCCTGCCCTCTATTTATCATACCGTGGCAACATATTACAGGAAAAATTATAATCAGAAACAGGCCCCTAAATTAGTCTTGTCAAGTTAAAATAAATACACTAAATTGAATTTAAAAGACTTAGAGACTATATTCTGCACCAGCTTTAGCTTCTAGTGTTACAAAGCAGATGGAAATTCCAAGTCAGTTTATTACTGTTTGTAGATTGTTCTTAGAAAGAATCCCAGCTTTTACTACAAACAAATAATTGATGGCAAAACTGCTGATGCAATGGAAGTCACTTCAAGCAACAGTAGAACGAAATGAGTAGATCCAAATCAGAAATGAGACTTTGCTCTTATCTGAATCCACCAATTTTCTGATCTGTGACCGAATTTCCATCTACTTGATATAAAATAAATTTCTCGGTGAGAGATATGGTACACATACCTTTCTTGTTTTAATGCATATTCTAACATTTTTATTCTTCTTACTAAATCTTTCTTCAAGTTTTCTTGACCCTTTCTCTCGCCTTGTAAAAACGCTATCCGAGCCTGAAAATAGAAAATAGTAGAATTATTTTTTTTCCATTCAAGTCTCCAGTTCGCATATACCATCAGTGGCAGTGTAATCCTACACATGTCTACTCAGAAGTAAGCCCCACTGAGATCAATGAGTATAGGATTACAGTCTGGCTGTATGTTATTCCCAACAGAGATTTCAAGGTATATGTTCTGAACTATTATGGACTGGGGAGAAACTGAAATTCTGTAGATCACACTGCTATGTTTTCTGAAATAAAGTAAAGCAATTTCACAATCAAACTGGTCAGCCTGATTTCAATTATTGCTAATGTTCCAACTGACTTTAAAAAAAAAAATCATAGGAAACACGTAATAACACTAAAACTAAAGTCAAAGTATTTGAAAAGCAGAAATGTATTTTAATAACTCTTTGCAAAAAAATGAACAAACCCATTTGAACATACATTGAACATAAATTTCCTCCGAAGAACTCTCAGAGATCCAGCCTGTTCAAGATGCTAGATATCAGAAGGACCATGTTCGCACATTTAATCCATCCCCCACATTGCACTCATAATGTAATGGCAAAATCTGGCTCTACCATGTTTATCTCACATGTCATCTCCCTAATCCTATGATCTATCTCCCTCTTTACTTTTTACATAGGCAAAAATGGCCTAAACTGTATTAGCATTTGTCCTTTTGGTATCGTTTGAATGTACCATTTAATAAAATATTTTTTAAAACAAATAAACATAATTTATTCATTGGTTTGAATTTAGGGTCACACATAGAGGAACATTCCTGCCCCATCATCTCCACTGATGCCCCCTGAAAACCCACAAATGTGGCCATTTTTTTTTTGTTGTTGTTAAACGAAGTGCGTTGAAAAGAAGCAGCTTGTAAATTGATGGATTGTGGCAGAGAACGGTGGATTGTTTGCAGGAGGGAAGATGAAGTGATTATTGATGCGACTCGCGAGTGGATGGGGACTCTTTATTTTTTGGATTTGTTTTGTTGTGTTTAGTTTTAAGTGGGTCAAAAGATGGGGAAATTTTGATATATATCTATAACATGAATAAGAACAAATTTAGTGATGTTAATGGAATGAAACAATAGAGTTATAAGATTGGTTTATATGGGGAGTAGAGAGTTCTTTTATATTGAACGGAAAATGTAATATGAGAAAAAGAGGTTAGGAGAGATGCGGGGCCATTTTTTCTTCTGCTGTGACGGGGGAGGAGAGACGTTGAAGAGTCTGGTTAAGTTTTTTCCCTGAGATGGAATAATATCAAAAAATTGAGATGTGAATGAGTGGAGTTTTTCCTGGACTCTTGTTAGGTTTGTTTTGTTTGATGGGATTTTTTATTATTATTACTGTTACTTTATTATTAGTAGTATTATTTTTAGAATGTATTTACAACATGAATAAGAACAGACAATGTTGTTGGGAAGAGGATATAAAAATTGCTTAGTTATTAAGTAATGCGTATTTGTTTAAAAGAGTGGGGAGGATATACGTTTAAAATTGTTGTGAGTTATAAGATTACTTTAAGGGTAAGTTTTAGGAAGAAGAATTGGACATTTCTAGATGAACTGTGATAGAGAAAGAAGAATTTACAAGAGACTGGCAAAAGTCTGGAATTTCTCTGAGATGGAAGATTGGAGACATGTGGAAGTTTTTTGGACTCTTACTGGGTTTGGGTTATTTCTTTTTTATTAAGTCAAATAATGAAGTAGATAGAAAATTATGTGAAGTTTTATGTTGTAATAAGGGAGAAATAAGGGGGAGAAAGGGAGATAGGTTTAGTTAATTTTATAATTTGTAAGAGAAAAGAAGAGGGTTTTCTTATGGTGAATGAAAAATTTTATCAGAGAAGAGAAAGGGGTTTATTTTTATTTGTGGTCTGTTTAAGTAATTTTTGATAATGGGGGAATAAGAATGTTAACAAGTGGTTGTGTTAAAAGGGGAGGATGGGCTTGTTTTTTTCCTTTCTTTTTAAATTTTTTTTATGTAGTACCTGCTTTTAAAAGGATTTATAAAATTTGCTGTGGGAAAGGTAGGGGGTCCTTTTAAATGTTGTATGTCTTTGTAAGGTTTGCTTTTATGTTTTTAATAGTGAAACAGAATAAAAATTATTAATTCAAAAAACCCACTCCTGGGGTTTTTAATTATAACAGCCTTAAGTATCACAAAACATTGCAATATATGTAGAGCACCTAACTTGAGTGCTCTACTTCATATATATTTGCTTAAGATCAAGTTCTATTACAGAAGATTGCTTGTCAAGGAAGGTAACTTGCTGTTTAATGGAAACCCTGCTGTATTACATTTCTAATTTGTTAACTCTCCAGGTTTCCGTGATTCAGACATAAGGGTTCTATGCCTGCATACAGCCTCGCTCAGAACATTTTAGATTTGAACTTTTGGCAAGAAGTCCATCCCCTCTCACTGTGCTTGCCAATAGGCTGGGATTCCCGTTCAGTTCTATTTAGACAGTCGCAGTGGCAACATCATCTGTGACACTTTCTCTAGTGCAGGGCTGGGGGGGGGGGTCTTTCAATACCCCTAAAATCCCAAAAAATATCATTATGTTGTAGCTTAAAGCTCTTACTCCCGGTAAATAAACCTTAGGAAATGCACTTTTAGAATCGGAAACATGTTTAGAATGCACAGAAACCAAGAAACCGCCAAACGATCATTGATTAAGAGAAAGGGGGTGGAACCGGGGGAGGGGAGCATGGCCATCAGGGGAACACAGAAGAACCAGATTTGGGCCCCAGGTAATTTCCTATCCCTGCTTTAGTGAGTACTCTCATCAGAGCTTAACTGAGCCTTTCTTCTTTTCTTTTCAGTTTTATTTTTCCACTTTTATAATAGCATTGCTGTGTTATGAAAGCATGGGGGGAGTAAAATTTCTTTTTTAATGTAGGCTTGGATTAATAACTCACTGGATCACATGGATTTTAATGCACATCTTATTTGAATAGATTGAATAGATGCACAATGACAGGAAGGTAGGTTGGCTGTCAGTTTTTTTTTCTGTTCTCCTTAGCTATATGTCACAACCCACTTGTGTCTAAGTTATTAATGTAATCACAGCAGTGAGAGGAGAACCTGTGGATTCAGCTGGCATTAGTCTTTTACCTCTGGAACTGTGCTGCATTTTCATTTGGTCAGTAAAGTTTGTTGTTCTATTCAAATATTTAAAGATTATGTTTGCTGACTATGGTGTCTGAAATACTCTTCTACAATCTGTATTATTTGAGAACATTTTATTATTTTTACTTTCACAGTCGTTATTTCCATCAATCTATTTCAAAACACAATTTAAACTTAACACACAAAACAAGGACAACAAAAAACAGACTGGTTCATAAAGGCAGCCCATATAATTAAATGAGGTATACTTCCTTTCCCAGCAACAAAACAATATTAATAAACATGAATCAAGTAAAACTAGAGAACATTCATGCATAATCTCTGATACGCTCACAATTTTCTAAAATATAAAAATTAAGATATAAATGATAAGGAATCCTTATGTTGTTTATAGCTAGGATAGTTCTTCTTAATATAGCTCACGAATGTCAGAGATCTGCAACCAGGCTCCCATAAAATTGCAATCATTGGTAGAAAAGTTACTTCATTACTACAACATTTCTACAACTGTAAACCAGTACAGCATTAAAATAATCTCAGATAGCTTTCTGCCGTAGTTGTATTCTTCCTTGCTACTCTTCTATAATTACAACCAGGTTTTTTTTTTATTCTAAAACATTTCTTGGCCGCCTTTCATGGCAGAAGTCCTCACAAGGCTGCTTACAACAATAAAAAATATATAAAAACAGTTAACATATTAAAAGCAATAAAAACATAATCGCAATTACCCATTAAAACAATAAAACCCAGCAAGAACAACAGTAACAGCAGTAACAGTACTCATCATAGGAAGGCCACAGTAAAATAAAATGTTTTAAGGCCTTCTTAAAAGCCTGCAAGGATGGTGCATGACGGACTTCCGATGGGAGTTTGTTCCAGAGGTTTGGGGCTACTGCAGAGAAGGTCCTTTCCTGTGTGGACACTCACCTAATTGCTCTCACAGGTGGGCAAATGAGAAGGGCCTCTCTTTCTGATCTTAAAGTGCAGGCAGGCTGACATGGGTGAAGACAGTCTTTCAAGTAACTAGATCCCAAACCTTTTAGAGCTTTAAGGTCAAAACCAGCACTTTGAATTTGGCTTGGAAACACCCCAGTAACCAGTGTAGCTGGTGCATTATAGGTATTATGTGATCAAATCACCTGAACCCTACCAATCCTCGGGCAGCTGCATTCTGCACCAGTTGAAGGTTCCAAACCGACTTCAAAGGCAGCTCCACATACATCACATTACAGTTGACCAGCCTGGACGGGACTAGTGCATGGTTAACTGAGGCAAGGTCCATCCTCTCAAGATAGGGCCGCAGCTGGCGTACCAGCTTAAACTGGTAGAATGCACTCCTAGACAGTGCAGCCACCTGGGCTTCACCAGTTAGCTCAGAGTCCAGGACTCTCAAACTGCGTACTTGGTCTTTTAGGGGGACTGCAACCCCACCTAAGACCTGTTGTAAAACATCCATCTGAAATAGTTGGCTTCCCAACACACACTACCTCCAACTTGTCTGGATTTAGCTTAAGCTTGTTAACCCCCATCCATCACAAAACAGCCTCCAGACAATGGTTCAAGAGTTCCACAGACTCCCTGGGATGTACAGATGGAAACAAGAAGTAGAGCTGAGTATCAGCCTCATACTGATGACACTTCAGCCCAAACCTCCTTATGACTTCCACCAGCAGTTTCATATAGATGTTAAAAAGCATGGAGGACAAGATAGAACTTTGCAACATCCCACAGGCTAAGGGCCTGTGGAACAGAAGTCCCTCAGCATCACCTTCTGAGACCTTTCCTCCATAAAGGACCAGAACCACTTTAAGGTCGTGCCTCCCAAGCCCAATCCAGATAAATGATCCAGAAGGATATCATGGTCAATGGTATTGAAAGCCGCTGAGAGTTCCAGAAGAACCAACAGGGTTGTACTCCCCCCCCCCCCATTCATCCCTTGGCATAAATCATCAACCAGGGCGACCAAGGCTGTTTCCATCCCATAACCCGGCCTGAAACTTGACTGGAATGGACCTAGTGATCCATTTATAATACCTCTATATGTCTATTGTATTTGTAATGCCTCTGTATTTTATTGAATGTATGGATTTTTAAATTGTATTGTGGTTTTAAATTGCTGCAAGCCTCTCTGGCCTTAGAAATGTGGGATATAAATATCTATATAAAATAAATAAGATCTGGTACTAGTTTCAACAGCTTTCATGGAAGTATGTTCAACAGCACAGCTCTACAAAACATCAACACAAAAGTTAGCAGCTCACAGAATTTTTCACTAGTTTACAAATACCCACACTGGTTATGAGCAACACATGAATATCTTGAAAAACAAAGAAATAATAATACCAACTCTCCTCCAAATTATTAAAGGTTTCCTGTCTGGTTACCTCTAGGTTATTACTACGCACCAGCCACGTAATTGGCTGAAATAGCACTGTTGGTCCAATACCAACAGAAGGTATCTTCTCATGGCCTAATGTAGACAATGGGTTGGATGAATCAAGAGCATGCTAGCAGAAGGCGTATGACTAAAGATTATTTTCCCCTCCCCTCCTCCCCACAGCAGCCTGTCAGGGAGGCCCTACTGAATGGAGTTAACTATGGATTAAGGGAGAAGCTGAAGTAAGGATTGCTGAAAGTAAATCCAGAATGGTGCAGCCAATCTGTTAACAAGGGCCACAAACAGCATGTGATCTAAATGCTTTGTCATGATCGTACAGGTGTAGGCAGTCCTTTAGATAATGTGGTCCCAAACCATTTAGGGCTTTAAATGAATTGAGCCTAGAAGTTCAAACGATGCAGAATAGGAGCAATATGACCCGAACACCTAACTTCCACAAGCGTTGTAGCTGCTGCATTCTGTACCAGTTGCAATTTCTGAATCATCTTCAAGGGCAGCACTACACAGAACATATTGCAGCAATCAAACCTGGATGAAACAAAGGCATGTCTCACTGTGACTAGGTCAGCATTTTCTATGTAGGGCTGCAGCTGTTTAAATAGCCTAAGCTAGTAAAAAGTGCTCCTGGCAACTGACAATAGCTGAGCATCCATAGAAAGTACTAAGCCCAGGAGCACTCCCAGACTGCATACCTGGCCTTTCAGGAGTGTAACCCCATCCAAAGTCACATCGAAATCTCCATCCAGATTAGCAGATTTCCCAACCTACAGTACTTCCTTTTTATCCAAATTAAGTTTCAGTGTGTTAGCTACCATCCATTTTAACACATTCCCCTTTCCTCTGTAACCTTTCACGTCACATCTCACTCTGTTCCAGAGGGCACTCCTACTCTCTGGAATGGCTTTTCTAGGAATAGCATCTCTTGCTTCCTCCAACAGAAGCATCTTGTGAGTGGAGTTCTGTCCACAGGAACTTTGGATCCAAAAATACAAAATACTGAAGTGCTAATGTTAAATCTTGGAATCTACACAAATTAGCTGTAATACATATGCCCTATTAGAAACCTGAGTATCTCCTATTTCCTTTTCTGTATGCCATGACACTAATTTGTCTAACCATGGCAGTTTACATGCTTAACCTTATCAGGTAGACTACAAAGAAATAATATGGTTTGTGGGCTGCTTTAACTCTTTATACATTATATTACATAAACTGTCAAAAGCCACCAGAAACAGTCAAACCCTGAGAATTGTCATATCCATCTTGCATAACTTTTAAAATATAGCTTTGACTGAAAACCTTTCAATATCTCAGAAAATTAAATTAAAAAAAGTTTAAGATTAAACCCATGGAGGCTTCCACAAACTTCCACACTTCTCCAGCCCCCCACCAAATCCCCCGCCTCGATCCGGAGAGGCGGGTTATAAATAAATATATTATTACTATTAAGCCCTACACATTTTATATTAAAACATAAACAGATTGGCCCTTTGGTCTGATCCGGCACAGCGCATCTTATGTTCTTATGGCACTGGATCCTTTTTGTTAGGGCTGTGCAAGGCTCCGCTTCGAATTCGAATTTGTAAAGTCTTGCACAGCACTACTTTTTATATATTTTTGCTATAGCTCGTCAGAGACTCACCCACTCCTCTTTCACACAGACACACACATACTTCCCCCCCCATCTATTCCTGCCCCCAATCCTATCTTTCTAAGGTTGCAATTCTATGCATGCTCACTTCAAATTCAATAAGATTGTTCTGTCCACCGGCCCTCTCCAGACCCAAATCCCTCAGTGCCAAAAAGGAAAGTACTAGAAAGGGAGAATAAGACCAAGGTCACAGAGGTAAGACAGAAATGCTAGATACTGAGAGGGGAGAGAAAGAGCAGAGGGAAAAGGCCTATGTGGTTGAAAGTCTGGGCAGGGCCAGGAAGAAACTCTTTCCTATTCCCCCACCTGAACATCTGATCAAGGGCAGGTTCAAGCATTGGAAAGAAAACCTTGCACACATTATTTTCAAGCTTAAAATAAATCAATTTCTAAGGCGGCGGAGACCAGAAAACCCCACAGAGACAGCTGGAGGTGTCCAAGGGTGCCATTGTGCCCACAGGCACCATGTTGAAGACCACAGGAATACACGCTCAAACTGAAGGCTCACTTTCTTCAACAGAAGGAGTCCTAGCAGTGGAAGATCCCCTTGTCAGAAGAAAGGAACCTTTGGATCCAACTCTAATTTTTGTCTCAGCATTATCACCAAACTTCTTAAAAACTCACAATTAAAATCATAGGGATCTAAATATATTATATTTTAATGGTCATATAACTGAATACTTCCTGCCCTGTAACTGGTTCTCCCAATCTATTTTTCTGTAATAGACAGCTCGCTGGAATGTTCTGAATCTCATTTTTACTAGGCTTTTTAGGCACCGTACCATTCTAATAACAAAACACCTGCTCTATACATACACAATTTATGCAAGAGCTCTTGGCTGGTAGTTTTCCCCATTTGTGAACAATAGAGAAAACAGGCAGTTTAACCAACTTGTTTCCAAATTCATTCTGGAGTACTGTACAATTCTGACTGTGCAGTAAACATCCACTACAATTTCTCCCTGGCAGTATTTAATGGTTGTTTAATCTACAGACCACTATTCTAGTTACACTGATTTTTCTTTTAATATCGTTTCCTGTATGTCTTCCTTTCATTTTTATAATGAACTGAAATGTCCCTTTGCTACTGCCTCAACTTTGTCTCCAAGACATTTCAGATGGGCTTCTTGAATGGTATTTGTGACAAAAAAGAATTCCATCTTGCCTTAGCGGAGGTCAACAGCTGGTTGGCCACTGTGTGAACAGAGTGCTGGACTAGACGGATGCTTGGTTTGATCCAGCATGACTGTTCTTATTTATTTATTTATATTTATTTACTGCACTAGCTCCTGATTTTGTAGCAAGTTGTAAAATATTGGGATTTTTTCCAGCTATCTTCCAGTTGCATTTCCTTTTCAATTTGCATATAAGTACCACAGGAGCACAGTCAATAAATATCACTGGACCAATCTTTATTTCCTTTGTGTCCTGAATTATATTTTGAGATTTGAAATTTTACATGCCTTCTACAACTTTTCTTGTTGTTATAATTCACTTACTTTTCATTGCTCCCTTTTAATACACACAGAGGCATTACAGAATTAATAGAGCTCCATATATGGATAAAACGAATTAAAGTCCATACAGATAGGATATCCAATTTCCATCAATTCCCCCTTAAACTTACATCCTCGCACAACACAACCCTTTCTGCTTAGAAGTAGCTTTTCTCTTTTCAAAAACAATAACAAACATTGAGGAAGGGGGGAAATAAAAATAGTTTTAATCCTGAAAACCTTCCCCACCGCACGGTTTATTTTCTTCTTTCAGTCTAAATCTTGGTGCAAGATGTTTAAATCTTGTAGTTCCAAAAATTCTTCGGCTCCTCTCTGATTCTTCTACGATTATAGTCTTTCTTTTATAATCAATTTAAAATGAAATCCCAAAGTACATAACATTTCAGAGAAAATTCCACAACATCTACAGTTTGTTTCAGGATGCAATTTTATATCAATTTATCTGGAAGCAAACCACATTGGATTCAATTACTTCTGAGAAGACTAATATAGGACTGCTTCATCAATTGTCACTGAATTACTTCTATATAGCATTTTTACAATCAGTTCTTAAAATGTTATCAATTAGCTCAAACATAAACTCAATAGCAATCTTCTGTTTAGTACTTTTTCCATTTACTTCTTCAGTAGGTTTTTTTTTAAAAAACAACAACACACACACTCTGGTTTAAATGTTTTTAAGCTTCACACAATCTAAAACACATTAATTATTGCATTCTATAACTTCTTATAGTGTAGAAAATCTTTCTTCTGCTGATGCATCCACTGGTTTTCCAATTTGTCCTGTATTCATTTTCTTTGAAATAAATTTCAATCAATAACTAATTGGTCAGCTCCAGTGATCAATTGTACAGTACTCAATTTAACAATTGCTCAGTTCCAGTTTCCTCTTCAGTAAACTCAACGAAGGGGACAGCAATCCTATGGTCCCTGAGTAGCATCCCAGGGACCATAGGATTCCTCAAAGTCCCCCCTCCAAGGCCATAGACACTGCTATGATCTCAAAAGGGGATCTCTGGAATCTGTCTAGAGGCTTCCATCTAATGACGCAAACATAGGACTGCACCCTAAGTGTGTCAGTCCTTTAAATAATCAATTCATAACCAATTCAACAAATTCATCAGTTAACCTGAAAGCTCCTAACGCCATAAACACCCAGCACAGCTGCAGGATAACACGCCACCTTCCTGGAGAAAGATGAGGGAAACTTCCAGATCTTGCATTGACTCTGTCAGTTTCAGAAAGCAGCAAGACTTTTCTGGAAGGTTTCCTTCTCTAGCAAGTAAAATAACAAAGGGTTAGTAGGACTTCTCCCTGCTTCCATAGGCAACACATGTAGCAGGGGATAATTTCCGAGGGCATTGGTAGACTGACAGCTTCTCCAGTTTAAAGACTTATGTCCATTAACCAGTTTCTTACCCATCATGTCATACACCAGTTATAATCATAATCTCCAATTATTCCATTTGCAGTACTCTAACACCTAGTCTATTTGAATTTTAGTTAGATCTGCCATAAGCAATTCCTTTATTCAAGAATATCCAGTTATCTTCTAAAGAAAATAATTAGCCCAGAGGGGAGAACCCTAATTCATCACAGGTATCCAGCAATCTGAGGTTCTGCACTTTGGAATATGGCTTCTGGGAATTTACCAGTCTCCCATAAATTGTCAGATTTACCCCTAGCAGTAGAGGGAGACATCTGAATGGAATACAGGAGTAACAGCTCTTTATACTCACAAGAGTTCAATCTTCTTAACCCAGTGCTTCATTTTTTCCGCAGAAAATTTTCCATTTCATAATTTCATTAGTAAAAATGAACGTATGTCAATTGAAAACACAATATTAGGTAAGTTTCAAAGTCGTAATTAATGTTTTTCAGGTGATTATGCCTAAGAAGCAAATTTCTTGAAACAAATTTACGTCTCAGAGAGAAATGGAACTAATAAGTAGTGACAGTGAAATGAAAGATGCCCCAACAACTTAGAGTTGAACTCTGTTGAAATAGATGAGTGGTTGTCAGTATATCATACACACTTGTTTGGGTTGCAAAAATCAATTAGTGTGTGTCAACAGTTTAGTACCTTTCTTTTTTCCACTTAAGTTTAAACAATGTAATTGCTTTAAATTTTTACAAGTATTCCAAAAAAACATTCTACATAATATAATAGTTAAATCACATTGTGTGCTTTCATTTTTCTCCCTCAACTATTTCAGGTCAAATACTATAGTGCATTAGGATGACAAAATAACATAGGGCACTTTTTTTTAGCTTTGTTGCTTACAAGTAAAATAAACATGTTAAATTAGATCTCTCTAGGACATTAGAAATTCCCCCAATGTAAATGATCCTATGCAAGCTAGCCTAATTTGCACTGGAAATTTGTCCAGTTCAAAATTTTCTGGAAAATCCACATCACTGTTTCTCAATTAGGATAACACCAACATTTGGAGGGGGAAACATTTTAGGAATAGTAAGAACCTAAGCCTTGGTTCTAAAGTTGCTCACAAATTCCACTAAATCCAATGTAAATATGTTATCTTAAGTGCAAGAATAGTATCACCTTAGTTTAGGAAGGAATAATCACAATCAAACATCACTGACATTATCTGTTCAGTGATATCAGTGCTTCAGTACCAGTGCTAATCATTACACTAATGTTATGTGATTTAACTATACTTATAAAGAGGTAAGGCAATCTTTCCCAACCTGGTGCTCTCCAGATGCTGGCTAGGGAACATTTAGAGTTGTAGTCCGAATACATATGAAGGGCACCAAGATAGGCAGCTGAAGTAAGACATCCCAGAACGGGACTCTATACTGGAAATGCACAGAGCTGCCCGAATGGAATTTATATTACTGGGAGCATTCTCCAGTGTAGCAATACTTTTAAAGACTTTATTCTGCTAGGCATGCTATACCTTAAAGAGTGCAGACAGCTCTTTAAGAACTTGAGTTCCTAATACTGGCATGATGTTGAAATGACTAACAGGTAATGGTGCTTTTAGTCTAGAGAACCATAAGCAGAATAAGCTTCAAATTCAAGAAACTAAACCCACATGAAACAAGCTCTAAAAACAAAAGGCAGTCTTTAGCTGCCACTGATTTCTTTTTGCATGTTGGATCAAGTAGGATCTGTGGCAAACAAAAATGGCTTTTCTTAAATAAAAGCATAAGATTACTATGAAGCGAAATAAGATGTGTATGACGTTCAGGATAAGTGCTTGTTTGCAAGACGATACCATTATTCAAACCAATTTAGGAAGGGATGACAAACTAGGAGAATAAGAATTCAACAACAAAAAGCCACAACTTACTGCTCCAAGGTATCTGTAAACAACCCCGGGCATATGTTCTATCAAATTGTCAAAGGAAAAAGGATTTATAGCGCAACCCTAACCCCATGGTTTTGCTTGCTGGAGGGGGCTAAGATGCCTCCATTGGCAGAGAGGTGCTCTACCACTGCAGAAGCCCTCCCCACTATTCCCATGGAGAGCTCTATTGGCATGAGGAAACTGCCAGTAGTGTTCCTACCAGCAATAGCTGAAGACCCCAAAACAGGGTGTCCTGTGGCAGGGCACAGGTGGCTTTGGATGAACTAGATCCAAAGCCTTAAGGACCCCACAAGGGATCCAAGGAAAAAATCCACACCGCTAAAGGAAAGGAACCCCCATCCCACACACATCACATTATCCCAAGCCCCTTAGTATTGCTATGCTCCTCTGTCAGTATGGATGGCTGAGGACTGCTGGAATTGTAGGACTTTTCCCCCTTATCTGAATATGCATAGGATTCCACCCTAAATGAAGATAGACTTAGAATCAATCAAAATGGGCAGTACATGTTTTAAACAAATGATTTTGAACGGGAGACTTGGATCAAGTAACCTCATAAAGAACATGGCCACTCCCTCACTTTGGTATAAATGATCCCAGAAGCCAACAAAAGGCGTAATTCTTCTGTTAAATTATGGATCTACCCAAAACATTATTTATCAATTACTAAGTCATTCCCTAGTCATCAGTAACAACGCTGTACATCAAGCAGGCATTCTAGTCTTGATTACTTTATTATGCTCTTTGACAGTTCTTTTTAATTTTACAGAATATTTTACAAATTTCAGTGTTCTCCTCGCAAGAATCTTGTAAGAATATTCCCCTTCCTCCCAAACAGGAAACTGAGGGCAAGAGATTGTGTAGCCTTGGACAAGTTAGTACTTGTTCTTTGACAGAACTGGGACTTCCAGATCCAAGTCTTATCTGTCTTGACAACCAACCATATCCATCACGAACAGCACATCTTTACTTATAAATCACATCACACCTCATTAGCACTGCTCCTTACAGTAACTTTATGGGGACACACAGCTAAATCATGGGATACATCCTGTATGAATGCCAGTTTAGTTTTCATCACTAAACAACGTAAAACAAACTAGTTACACCCCATCTTGCTGCTTAAAAGCCTACCAATCTGAAAGATACATTTAGACTTAATGATAAAGAAGCATGCAGCTTTACACCTATACACCTATACTAGTGACAAAACTAATGTACACACTCAGCAGGAAGCCCTGGCCAATGAGGGGTCCCTGATAAATATGCCTATATAACACTTGTATTTGATAGTCTCCATTTTTGTAGATGTAGACAGAATTTACACAAGAAGACTAATGAGATCAATGAGCCATCATATTTACCAGTCCCTGTTTTTTGTTTTTACTGGTAGTGTCATCATGTGGGTACTGAAACGAGAGGACAGGGGGCCACGCCTCCTATTCCTGGAAAGAAGGCGAGTCCCTCGCCAAGAATTGACACGAAGGATGCGCGTGATTTGCATTCCCAAGGTAGCAGTTGAGAAAATGGTCGGGGACTAAGCGTAGTTGGATCATTATGCTCTCTAGTAAGACATGATTCTTGTCCTCTCGCTAGGCCGTAAAAGCCTCTGAAATGTCCGGAGGGCTCCGGAATCGAAAAGACGGCGGTGCCGCGTGCGACACAGTAACTGTCAAGGCGCCCGTCTCCCCCGCCCAGATTTCAGACGGCGTCTCTAATCTGGGCCCGGGAGACAGCGAGGGGGAGAAGGCAATCCTCCCGTCTCCGGACTAGCTTGACAGGCCTAAACCAGGCAGCGCCATACTAGAAACCAAAATGGCTGCCCGGGGGAAGGCAGCCCAACCCGAGGAGCCGTGAGGGGGATGTGCCGAGTGACGCCCGCCACGCCTCACCGGACCCGCCACACACAGGTACTTTTGTCCTCTCCTGCCGCGCTCACCCCTAGAGCATACCGCCGCTGCCCGAAAGCGGCAGTTCCCTTCCGTTTCTCCTCTAACCCGGTACGGACCAACCTCATCTCAGTCACTCTCCTATTGTGTTCCCCCCTCGCTCGCTCGCCCACTCAAAACCCGGCTCAGCCCTACCTGGAGCTCGGCCCTTTCCACCTCCCAATGAGCGCGCTCCATTTCGAAGCGGGCCCACTCGTGCTGGATGTAGTGCAGAATCCCCGGGATGGTGTAGTGTTGAGGCCGGGACAGCTCCGACCCGCTACCGGGGCCCACCGCTTCCTGAGGCGCCGGACCTTGAACCTGCTGTGGCGGTAGACTCCCGCCACCGCCAGGCCCCGCACAACCCTGACCGAGCAGCTGAGAGTTAACGCTCCCTCCGGTGGGCGGCAGCGCCTGCTGTTGAGGTCTCAGAGTGGCCCCCGCCATGATCCCCCCGCCGGTGCCGGGATGTTCGTCCATTGTCTGTGGGGAGTCCGCCTCCTCTTCCCGCCTTGCGTGCGCTGCCGAGCTCTGAGCGGTGCTGTCTGTGGGGAGGCCCGGGCCAGGGAGGACGGCCAAGGCCGCGCGGAGATCTAGCCCGGTGTCAGAGCAGCGCCGAAGCTGAGCTGCTGCCGCCGCCGGCCGCCATTACAGTCTCAGCTCCATCATCGGCCGGACAGATTCACTCAGCTCACCCACCCACACGGGGGGGGGGGGGGAGTCGCGGGGCATGCTGGGAAACAACACCCGCCTTGCTCCGGCACCCTAGCCGTCCTGCTGTACGCATGCGCGACCGTTGACTGACGAGGGAAGAGATTGAGGAAGGGTGAGGTTTCAGGGTAGTTTCTGGTTTGTTTTCTTTTACATCTCATTCCTTCAGTCGCTATTTCACCTGTCCGCGGTCATGTTGCACTTTGTAGGTCAGAATAGTCACTACTAAGAGCGCCTGACATTTTACTTTTCATAAATGTTTAGAAATCACTTGTAAATGCTCAAGAGAGGCACAAACACCCACAGAGATGCTCGCTGTTTGTTTTTTAATAAAAATGGTAGGAATTCTTAACGTGTATGGTGCTGTCGAGAGTTCAGAGTTCTTCGTGTGGACTATCTAGTTGTATTGTATTTTATTCTTTTGGTTTTATGTAATCCACTCAGACAATCATTACTGTAACCCTGTCAATCTTGTGCACTCCCTGGATATGTTTTACGTGACAGTCGGTATAAATATATTTTAAAATTGAAAACAAAGTTGGTCAGTGTCATTATCCCTGATACTGATATTGCAGATGCATGGTATTGAGGCAAGAAAGAGTGTATTCTTGCCAAAGGCCGCCTAGTGAGTTTATGGCGGAGATGAAATTTGAACCGGGGACCTCCTGATTCATATGTCAAGCCTCTTAGCCACAGGCTTACACTACGATATGGCATAAACTATTGATATTTAGACTATTGCTTGTGGTAGTTCGGGCTTTTTTTCAACCTGAGTTTTAACTATGCTACCTGGAATGTATGAAGTAGATATAAACCTTAACAGTCATCTGAGCATGTACAGAGTGCCTTTCCTCTTTAAGAGATATTCCTCCCAGGTCAAATGTTCTACTTTCAGGGTAATGTGTGTCTCCTCTCCTGATATTTTAAACAATAACAATAAATGCTGTTTGTGTACAAGCCCCTCTCTCATCCTGAATGTTTAAATTGCCATTTTAAACAGCAGCACAAATTATGGCCCTTCCCAATCCCACCCTTCCATAAAATGGGAAGGTGGGAGAAATAAAGAGCTATTCCCCACTTTTGGAAACTATTCTTTGTCTTGGTGGTATGTTTTCAAAATATTGCAAAGGAGCACCTTTGGTGCTTCATTCCATCTCACTTCAAAAGTCTCTTGTTAATACTAATTTCTCTCCCTGGTAGTTTTCTACTGGGCTGCTACTGTTTCCTACTCCCTTCAATTCAGTTAAAATGGTCTCCCCAATGATGGGTCGTGCCAGCAAGAGATTCTTGGCATTGCAGTTGCATTCCTCTCATGTCTATAGCTGAATCCTTGGGGCGGATAAGGAGGCTACTTCCCTCACCACACGCACAACACACATACCCTCCCCTAGGACATGAAGCACGCTCTGATTTTGCCACTGCTGTCATTATTACGCTGTCACCCAAAGTAGCAAGGCAGCAAATAGAAACTGGAGTATGGGCAGCCAGCAACCTAGTATCAAATTACTACTATGAGTATGGAATTAAATTGAGAATTAACCTCTCTGCATAAGGAGACAGAGCTTTCTGCATGATCCCTCAAGGGAAGTTGTGGAAACTCCCATCACAGGGATGTTTAAAACAAGGTTAGTCAGAGCTGTAGGGAATGTGCCTTCTTTGGCCTTTAATATACTATTCAGTCAGCTCTGCAAACCATATCTTCTTAAAAGGAACAGCATAATATATCAGCTATATATAGGAGCATTTTACATTAAAAACAGAAAGTCTAGGTATAAATGGTTCTTTGAAGGTATGGGATTAAAAGTTATAGTACGTTGAACTTAAAAGTAGGTTTCCTTTAAATAGAGTGATTATTTTAATAAGGGCAATTCCAGCCTAAGCATCTAAGGGTGAAGCAAAGCACTTGGCCAGGTTTGCCTGTCCCTACATTCACAATTGGGGGAGGCAGCAGGCGGGCAAAATACTGAGCTGGCACTTCAAGGCACAGCTCAATCAGGTGCTGGCTTTGCTTCGCTCCTTGCCTTGCCTTTTCCTGTTTGGAAAGGCTCGGGAGGGGGGAACTTAGCCCTTAGCCATCTGCACACATTCCAAAGTAGAGGGGAGCAAAGCCCTGAGCTGGTACCTCAAGGAGTAACTATTCAACGTGTGAGCTCAGTTGGGAGCCAGCTTCACTATCCTGGATCTGGGATAAGAGGTGTGGCAAATCCCTGAGTAGTGCCTTGAGGAGAAGCTTCTCCAGGCTTAATCTGGAGCTCCCTTTGCTCCCCCCTCATCTTCCCTGATCAGGGAAAGGTGATGGGGGAGTGAACTTGACTGAGCTAAAGCCTTGAGGAGCTGTGACCCCTTGAGGTCGCAGTCAATTGGGGGCTGATCTCCCACTCCCTTTCCTTGTAGGGAAGGGAGCAGGGCATCGTCTGAGGCCTTCGCAGGTTGGGGAGGCTTGGTGGGCTGAACTCAGCCCATGGGCCAGAGGTTCCCCATCCCTGTATTTATGTTGTAATCACATCTGCTCCAGTCTTTCAGACAAATAACTACAGCGCTCCAATTCTAAAACCATTCTTCTATTCAATAAGTGATTCAAAGCAGAATTTGAAACAATATTCTCATTGCATGCACACACACACATTTTAGTAGCTAGTAAGAATATAAGGAGAGCCATGGTGAATGGGCCCTCTCTAATCCAACAGTCTCTTCCCACAGTAGTCAACCATATGTATGGGAAATCCACAAGCAGTACATGAATGCAATAGGACCCCCAGTTGTGTTGCCCAGGAACTGGTACTGAGAGACCTACTGCCTCTGATACTGGATGTAATATATAGCCATCATAGCTCGTAGCCAATGATATCCATTTATTTAAGGCACAAGCCTATGCATGTTTACAGAAAAAGTCATACAATTCCCAGGATGCCCCATGGCTGGCTGGGGCATGCTGGGACTTGTAGGACATTTTTTGTCTAAACATGCATGGGATTGCACCCTTAATCTCCTTTTAAAACCATCCAATTTGGTAGGATTGTATCCATTTGAATAACTCTTAGGGCAACACTCTACAATCTCATTTTGGAATGGATTAATTGAAATGCATTCTCATACTATAAATGATCTTTTAAACAGCATTGATGTACGCTACTTCTGTAAGTTAGTAGTAACTCTTGGAGCTTTCATTTGAGTTTGTGGTGATGATTACAATTGTATTTTAAAATGCCCTGTTCTTCAGTTGAAACCACACAGCTGGAGAATACACCCGAAAGGCTATGCATTTCTAAAGGCATCTTGTAATTTACAGAAAAACAAACAAGAATCTTCCCTTTGCTAAATATTATGCATTTATAAAATTGGAAAAATTAATAGGGCCATAATAAAAGTTGATAATTTCATTCAGGGCATGAGGAGAGTAAAAAAAACTGTCTCAAAGTAAAACAACAGCACAGTAATTAATTCAAATTGATCGGTAGTAGGTTCAAAACAAACAAAAGGAAGTACTTACACAACACATAATTAACTACCAGAATAGGACGCCATTATCACCATTAATGGTGATAAAAGGATTAGGTAAATACATGGAGGATAGGTATCTGCAGCTAATAACTGTTATAGCAAATACCACAATGATTTTGTTGAATTATTATTGTGTTCCAAGTCTTGATTCAAAAATAAGACTGCTGGGACTAAATCTGTCAGGAAGTAATGCTCTCTGACCTGGAAGCTATTTCCAATTAATTGCTGAGAGAAAGGCATGTAATCCATGCTGAAAGGCACACACCTCTTTATTATAACTTTATTTATTTCACTTCACATGTTCTCTTGACCAACTCCAAGGGTGAAAACAGATTTTAGAGCTAAATATTTCAAGCTTAAGCCCTAGCCATTTCTGTCACTGTCAGATGTTGTGGCCCAATAACTGGGAATAGATATCAACATCATGCCCTCTTTGTGAATTGTCACAAGATGATGATGATGATGACCATCATCATCACCATCATCATTTTGGTCTTTAAAGGGTTACGCTTCATTCCAGCAGTGTCCTGCATGAGCACAAAGCAAATAGGGGGTGGGGTGGGGTCATTTCCACTAATCCCTTCCAGCTGCAGTGCCTTGCCTTGCATCAAACAACATTCTGGAGGGTCTCTTGCCTTCCTTGGGTTTCTTGTATAGGCATTGACCAGATCCACACCTGCTTGGCTACAGCAAGGTACATCTACAGCCCTATACACCCTCAGACTAATTCCTGTCAATTATCTCCTGCACAGTTTACTTCCATTAGTTCTTCTCCTTTTGGCAGCTCCATGTCGTCTGTTTCTCAGTCACTACGACATCTGATTCAACTTCCTCATTTGTGACTATTGTGCTTGTGTCTTGTAGTCTAAACCTGTAATTTGTCACCTCTCCATTCATTACACTTAAACTTTGAGATTTTTCTGATTCTCATGTCCTGACACACCTTTAATTTTTCTGTTTCTTCTGCCTTACACACTTTAAACATTTCATGACCTTTCTTATTTCTCAATAAGTTAAAATTTCCATAAAGTTGGGAGCAGTTATTTCATCACTTTAAACTGGTAAAGGCTCATTGGCCTCCATATGACTACATCACATTAAGTACCCATACTAACCACATTTTAACCAAGCTTTTGTGTTCACAAGCAGGTGGGTCTAAAACTGCAGCAGAATGAACTGGTAGAAAGGACCATACCATTTAAAGTGGGAGATACCACTTTGAAGGCTCCTCCCCCCCCCCCATTTAAAACACACAGATCCCAAAATAGAAAACTAGCACATTGGGGAGAAAGGATCTAGGCCTGTGCTTAGCCTGTAGTACTGATTTTTTGTCGGGGGGGGGGGGGGGGGAAATTATGTAGATGAACTTTCAGAATGGGATTTCCATTATATTCAGAATGGGATTTCCATTATACTACTCCATTAGACTTATATACTTCCAATGTGAAGTGGAATAGTCCATTATACTACCTTACCTTAACCTGGGCTACACATGCAGCAGAATGAGATGGAAATGAGATAGAAGGGTTCTGAAGTGGTGGAGTGGACTGTAGTAATTCAAACTGCAAGTGGGGGAGTCACATATTTGAATACCCCCTCTGTGAAAAAAATCTCCCTGCAAGTAGAAAACGAATTCAGTTCGGGTCCAGGTTATCTGAAAGACCGTATTCTTCCTTATGAGCTGCCCATGCCCTGAGATCCTCGGGGGAGGCCCTCCTCTCAGTTCTGCCATCATTACAAACACACCTGATGGGAACACAGTAGCTGCTCCAAGGCTCTGGAGCTCTCTTCCCAGGGAGGCTAGACTGGCTCCCTCCTTGCTATGTTTCCAGGGGCAAGCAAAAACTTTTTGGTTCTGGCAGGCCTTTGGGGAATAGCCTGGACCTCTGTTTATGAGTTCAATTTTTTTTTTAAAAGTCATTTGTGTTTTAAGTGTTTAAATATTACAGCGACGTTAATTATATTTTCAACTTTTGTATTTTTCTATTAATATGTTTTAATTGTCTGTGTTTGAATTTTGTAAAGCTTCCTTGAGTCCCAGTATTGGGTAAAAGGCAGAACCATCATCATCATCATCATCATCATCGGTGGTACAATCCATTGTACCATCATATACTCCTGTATGAATGTTGATCTGGTCTCAAAATGGCCATATAAAAGTTCAGCTGGGACTGAGTTCAGTGGGACTTATTTCTAAGTAACTGTGTTCAGGATTGTAGCCTGAGCTGTTCCTTTCATTTTTTATGTAGGATACCAAATATTCCTCTCTTCGATGCAAACATTCTCGGAGTGTCTCCCAATAAAAGTGGCAAAACAGTATCAAAATTAAAAACAAAATTTAAGTTTCATCTGCTACAAATGGCCACTGAGGTAGGGACAGACCCACTACAGCATTGTGCCCCCAATCCGCATAACAGACAGCTGCTCCAAAAGGATATGGTAGTGGAGGGTATTGGAAGCTGCTGAAAGGTCCTGAAGAATTAACAAGATCAGGATTAACAAGATTCTCCTTCTGCCTTCAGGGCAACCAAAACCATGTCAATGTTAAACCCAGGCTGGAAAGCTGATTAAAATGGGTCTAGGCAAATTGGTGTCACCAAGAGTAACTGGAGTTGTACCCGCTTGAGCACCATGCCAATTGTGACTGACCAGTGTTTTCAAAAAATCCCAGTTAAGCTGTTTTAAGGAGTGGCTTCACAACTTCCTATTTCAAGGCAGCTGGGAACACTCCCTCTTGTAAAAAGGCATTTATGATTTCCTAGACCTGCCAGTTACCCCAATCCTGTTTAGTCTAGTTGAAGGATAAGGGTTGAATAAACACATGGTAGGCCTCACCCCTCCAAGCACCTTGTCCATATCCTCAGGCTGAAATACCTATGAATCAGGCTCAAATCTCACTTCTATTCTGAACTCAGTAGTCATCCATCTTAGGCAATGCAATCACACTCTGTCTCAGACCCAAATCTACAATATGATTATGATTATGGAACAAAGGAAGGATAGTTATCCTGGATCCATTTATTCTTGCTGAAAAAATACATGCAGTTTAGCTGCCCTTAAAAAAAACACCACAGACCTCTTCCAAATAAACACATCAAGGTTAAGAATACTGCCATAATCTTTAAAATATTGTTTACATTTCTTTCCTGCACTATCCCTAAACCTCTGTAATGCCATCACCTATCAATCACTCTTCTATCTCCTCACAGAGGTGTTATATCTAATGACCACAACCGAATTTGTGAGATCTTAAGAGGATTCTTCTGACTTGGGGGTGGAAGTTATTGTAAGCTTGTGAGGAAAGAGGACCTCCTTCTTTCTGTAAATAGCTTGATATCCTCTAAGCAGCTTCATAATTAAGACTGAGCTGAGTTTTGCATTTAGTACAGAGAATTATCTATAAATAATACAAAGAATATCGTTATTTTGCAAACTGGCAGTGATTCATAACAATAAACTCTCCATGAGGAAATCCAGCATCCATCTATAAATAAAATCAAGCATTAGGCAAATGATAGAGTACAAAAAACTTCGGAATAGGGCTGGCAGTGAATCAGACTATGGTGACCATAGTTACTATGTATAATGCAAATGCAGCAGAAAATATAGGAGTGATTCTTCCACCAGTACACTGGCATTCTTGCTTGGAAACTAATGGAATTACATGGGTGTAAATGAATTGTTCCTTCTCCCTATGTCCAGACCTTATTAAATCTAACATTATTTAAAATCTTTGAATTATAGAGAATGAAATGGTGGGTATATACAGACAATCCTTTTAGAAGAGCAATAAGAATAACTTCCTTTTAAAATGCTACTGTAGCACATCTCCCAGTTATTCTTGGCAGTTTGATAAGTGTCCAAATAAAATTGGGTTTGAGCCTCACTGAGGAACTTTATAATGTGTTTCTTAACTGAAGCTGCTGTGGTCAATTCTAGTCAGTGGCATGATGGAATTGAATTTACCTACAGCAAGCAGTCTAGTCAATTTCACTCCTGAAGGAAACTTCTTTAGTGGCAGCACATTCCTGAACAGCTACATGTGCAGATACATGCTTAACCACTGAACCTTTCATATACTTAAAACTAGGGATGTGCACGGACCCCCGGATCGGATCGGGACCCGGATTGGGACCTCTGATGTTGTCCTGGATCGGTTCGGACAAAATCGGAGGTCCATCGGATCGGACCCGATCCCGATTAGAAAATTGGACATCCGATTTTTTGGTGTTTTTGCCATAGGCTTGCTTGCATTGGGGGAAAGAAAGCTTTCCCCCAATGCAAGCCTATACGTCATCACCCGGCGCGCTACTGAGAGGCAGGCCGCGAAGCCTGTTTCTCAGTAGAAGGGGGCAGCAGACAGCAGCGGACGACCCCGGCAGGTAAGAAGCGCGAGGGGGAAGAGGAGGCTTACCTGCCGGGGCCGTCCGCTGCCACCCACAGGTGGCAGCGGATGGCAGCGGACGGCCCCAGCAGATAAGGAGCACAAGGGGGAGGAGGAGGTCTGATCTCCGATCTTATCTGAACCGGATCAGGTCCTTTTGGACCGGTTCAGATCAGATTGGACGATCCAGAAGCCGGGATCGGAATTGGATAATTTTATCCGATTTTGGTCGGATTGGCTCCGGATCGTGGATCGGACCCGATCCGATGCACACCCCTACTTAAAACACCTTTAAAATAGTCCCAAAACTGTGAATACTGAGGAATCAGGAAATTTGCTGCCTATTAGGGCACTATCTGGTAAGTGCCAAAGGTCTACGTCCAATATAACATGAGACTTCCATTCATGCAACAGGACTTCCCCTTCCTCTTCTGCCCCCTCCCACATGCCCCCCAAATCTGCTCTGCAATGTCCCCCAATTCCTCAGGGTAGATTTGGTGGACATGTGAAGGACTGCAGAGATGGAAGAGGAATTTGTTCCACTGGTAGATGGATGTCATTGGATACAAACCCACGACAATCACAACAAAATGTACACTCTTCTATTGCAGTACTGCTGGTTGTGCCTTTGGAACTACGGAAGCTTGTAAAACGGGTTTGACCAGATAATGTGGCAGAACAGAAAAACTGAGCATGTATTTGTATACCATGGGTAGTAACAGCTCTACAATTTACCATGGCCTTCTTGTGACTACTGTTGTTGCTGCTATTGCCATTTTTGTTATTGCTGGTTTTATTGTTGGTTTTATTGCTATTTTATTGTGTTTATGTTTACTGCTTTAAATATTTTAACTGTTTTTATGTATATTATTGCTGCAAGCTGCCTTTGGGAGGACTTCTGCCCTGAAAGACGGCCAAGAAATGTTTTAAATACATAAGTAAATAAATCTCCAGTTCTCAAAAAACCATAGTCTCTGCACAGGAAATCTTTACAAAAGGCTCTTGTGTTTAACACCTTGAGCATATATGTAGTAGAATCTATAATACAGCCTACAGGAAACTAAGATTTGAATTTTTAGCTTTTTCTTACATGGTTTATGTTAGATAATCTGAATTAGAAGTCTAGTTCCTATTACTAGTAAAGAAAGAGCAGCTAGACTTGAATATAGTTCACTAATGGCATAATTTTATGCAAATTTGGACAGGAAAAAACCCTACAACACCCAGCATGAAATAGGCATAGGATTATGCCTTAAGGCTGCAATCCTATGTGCACTCAATAGGAAAGTTCTGTTGAACTCAATGGGGCTTATTTCTGAGAATACATGTATAGGATTGTCCTGTAAAGTACATATTAACAGTGCCAGAAATCCAACAGGAAAATGAACAGGAATACAAATGGCAAATGGGGAATATATGGGCCAGGATTAAAAGGGGTGTGAATGCTGTTCCACATATGTACAGGAGCATTTCCAGCCCCCGTTTTCACCTCAGCCCTTTGTGGCTCCCTAAAAGTCAATCCTGAGCTTGGCCGGCCCTTCTATGAAGCAGCCTGATGCGGGCACATCAGGTGGCAAAGTTTGGGAAGAGGGGCAGACTGGCCGGCTGCATCCACGGGCACACTCTCCACTGCTTGGTCCCACCGGCCACCTGCATGTGCCTGGCAGGACCAAGAAGTGGTAAGCGCAGCTGACAAGCCCACCGGGCACATTCGCTTTCTTGGTCCCCTTGCTTCTTGTTCCAGCCAGTCGCCTGCATGACTGGAACAAGGAGTAAGGGGACCAAGAAATGATTAAAAATGATTAAAAAGTTACAGGATAAATTGATAGGATGGCCTGGTTCACATGATGACAGTAGCTTAAACAAGCCATGGTGGCTTGTTTAAGCCATGGTGTGGTTTTGACACCATTTGCCGTTACTCACCTGGGCTAATTGTTGGGTTATTTGAAGGTTGCTTCCCTCTCCAACAAGCCATGCTACCTGGGTTTGGACAACACAATAAGCTCACCTGGGCGTATAATAAAGCAAATGGAGCCTGGCACTTGCACAGCTTAAACTTTTGGAAGTTGAGGAAGGCTGCTGAAACCCATCCCCAGACTTAGAAGTGTGCCATCCTTCCCCTGCACTGAAATACATACAGGGGCACTGAGGGTTAGTTGAAGTTCACATGTTACTCACTGGCTACGGCATCAAGTCACTTGTATGTGTGAAACAGCAATCACAGATCAAACTCCAAGATAGAGCTTTTAATATCATTTCAGAAGCAATGCTATTTATTTCACTCATTCAGTTGCAAGTCATCAAGTGATAAGCCACCAAGAGATATACAGTTGCGTACAGGTATATGTGAATCTGTGCTTATACTGTACTGAAAGACTGCTAGAATGCTAGGAAAGCTTACATATCCCTGAGTAATTATTCCCATAGAAAGGGGCTAGATAGCATTTTTTGGCAGGATTGGGATGTTGCTTGACAGCAACAATGCAAACCGCTCTGTGAAAGTGTATAGGGCTCGGTTGTTACTTATATTTAAAAAGCAAGAGTTTAACATTTATGTGGGACATGGAAAAGCTAAAATGTATCCAATATGTAGGTGATGTGATGTGCATGACACATAACTCCAATCCACAATAAACAACCAGCATTCATACATCCAATTTATAATTATTACTTTTAAAAAGAAAAAAAAACCATTTTAAAATGTGAAATGTTTTGGCATAAAACACCAGTTCCAAAACTCTCATTTGTGATTGGTGCTGGTATTTTATGCCAAAACATTTCAAATTTTAAAATCTGGTGATATTTTTTTTTCTTTTTCAAAAGAAGTATAATCTGGAAGCGTGGTTGTTGATTGTGGTTTGAAATGTATCCTTTGATAGAAGGCATTTAATCTGGTCAGCAGTGTGATAAAGCATTGCATGTAAACATCCCATTTTTAATTAAAATTGCATTAAAATTACTGTTAATTTCCCTGAATCCAGGCTTAGTCTCCATCAAAACTGTAGATTTTATATATTAAAATATCAGTACACAAAGACAAAAATTACAAGAAATAGATATATTAGATATATATACTACTGTATATTTACTACTTAGTGTTGAGTTGAGAACTTCAGATTAACATTCTATCTAAACATGGATTGGATTGTGCTCTTAGTTGTCCTAGCAATATACTGGGGTATGTGACTGATAGTCAACCATACTGAAAAGTGATGAACATTCAGGAAGAAGCAACCAGTCTTGGGGATCAGTGGCCCTGCATTACAGTGGTTGTTCGGGTCCTAATTGATGGGAATGGTCATAACACCCCTTGTAAATAGTATTTGCTACTCACAAATGGTACTTAAAAATTGGAGGATTGAGTGGAAACTACAGTTGTATACTTTACTGTTTAACATTTATTGCAAGAATTTCAAGCAAAGAGCTGAAATCATACTTGCCATAGTCATTTTCTCTATACACTTTGGAACACTTACACAGAGCTCCCAGGAAGAATTGATAAAGGTATGTCTGAAACCTAAGTACAGTTATGTTGGACATTGAGTTAGTCCTTTGAAGGAACATAGCCATTTCTTATTATTGGTTTAACCTGGGTGGGGCTGATGATCTAAACCCAAGAAATTAAATCATCACACCTGACTACAGATCGAGTTTTGCAACCATTACTCATGCTAAAAGGGTACTCATGAGCAATTCTGTTCACAGACTTACTGGAATAAATGGGCGACTGTGAGCAATAGATAAACTGCAGATAATGATGCTATGGCTGCTGTTGTGGAGGAATACCTAGGGAGAGGTTGTGTGGGAACAGCATTGCATCTAGCATGCTTAACTCAGCCAGAGACTGGCCCAATGCATGTCAAAACCTATTGCAAGATAGTGACTGGGTGGTAGATTGGTGATGAAATTTGCTTTGCACAATTCACATGGAATGCCTCATGATTATTTAATAAATGTGTCACGAAACTGACAATGAAGTAATTCTATGCATGGCTAACTTCAGCATTGTCAGGGTGCTTCTGTGCTCTAGTGCATCCATAGCAGGTACCTATAAGTCAAGGCAGGCCAATGGTTGCAACACCACTGAAAGCTTCAAATGAGCAACAGGGTCACACTCCCCCTGGCCCTCTCTTGGCATAGGTCATCCCACGGGGTGACCATGGCAGCTTCCGTTCCAAACCCAAGCTTAAAGGTCAATTGAAATGGATCTAGAAAATTGGTTTCACCAAGAGTGTCTGGAGTTGGTTAGCAACCACATACTCCAGAACCTTTCCCAAAAAGGAGAGGTTTGCAGCTGGCATATAATTGTACATATCTTCAGGGTTACCACCACCAAGGCAATTGCCTGAAATGTGGAGTCTGGATTGTGACAGATGCGAGCAACTTTACCTTTAAAGGGTCTTCCAAGCCTGTCACAGCCTGCTGGGAAGGATTTCCCTTCCTTCTCTCTGGGCTAGAATATAATAGGCCTCTAATCACCCAGAAAAGCTCTGTTGGACAACAGTGAGAAGATGCAATGGTGGTGGAAAATAACTCCTTTTTTGCCACCATCACCACCAGATTATAGCCTAGATGATGAGCTCTAATCTGTGCCTGATTGGATTTGATATGAGTCATCTTTACCTGCATTCCAGTAATCTCTTCTGTTGCTTCATCACCCTTAACCCAGGTGAATACCAAAGAACTGTCTGGGATTTGCTCAGAGGAAAAAGGGCACTTGCGTGCAATTGATCATCACTGCTTGAATCATCACTGTATTCCACAGGACATTAGCAAGAGCAGCAGTCATACTAGCCAAGGATTTTCCAAGCAATTTGGTTTGTAAAAATGGCTCCCCTGATGCTGTAGTCCCGATCCAAATAAGAATCAGCAAAAATTGCCTCCTGCCTCCTTCTGTTCAAAAAGGCTCAGCTAGATCCAAGCCCCTTCTGCAAACAGAAGGGACTGTTCTGCGAATGGAAGAACTATACTGGATCCAAGCTATGACATATAAAGTAAACTACTAGGAAAAAGCTATATTCGTATTTGAATCTCAACCTTTCTTCCAGCGTGGCATATATTGGATTGCTCACTGTGTCATATCTAGGGTTATTTAGGCTGACCATATGAAAAGGAGGACAGGGCTCATGTATCTTTAACAGTTGTAGAGAAAAGGGAATTTCAGCCAGTGTCATTTGTATGCAATTAGGTCCTGGTGAAATTCCCTCTTCATCACCACAGTTGCAGGCACTATACTAGAGTGACCAGATACAAAGAAGGCAGGGCCCCTGCAACTTTAACTGTTGTGATGAAGAGGGAATTTCACCAGGAACTAATTGCATACAAATTACACTTGCTGAAATTCCCTTTTCTCTACAACTGTTAAAGTTACAGGAGCCCTGTCCTCCTTTTCAGATGGTCAGCCTAGGTTATTTCATTTTAGCGTCAGGTAAATTGGGTTGCAATCTAGTGACTTCCCCAAAACCACTCAGTGAGTTTCAGCATTGAGTGAATGTTCAAAGAGCAGCACCCTAGGTAATTTTGATAGGATATTTCCAATTTCTAACTCTTATCTTTATGTACTTCATGTATCTAGAATCAATGGAAATCTGTTATTAAAATAGCCTGGTACTATGGCCCACACATATGATGGACTTTATATAGGCCTAAGTAAATGAACCTGTCTATTTCCCCCACAGATACTTCCAAAATAAGACAGCAGCATCACCTGTTCGAACATCTACATCTTTCAGTGAATGGCTCTGTTGATAGCACATTAATGCAGATTAAAAAAGGGGGTGGAACCAGCATCATTCTTTCTCTAGCCTTTTATGTTTTCTGCAGAACTCCATTCTTCCACAGCGGCTACACAGTTTCCTCCCACATACCTGCTAAACGTATCTCCTTTTTGGGATTTGTGGGGTGGAGAAGGGGATCTGTGCTGACCTTTCTAAGGTCTCCACAATTCATCTACCAGGCAGTTGGTTAAGGTGTTTTTTGTGACTTCAGCAGCCTCGCTTACCTGACCCTACAATTGCAGGCTGAAAAAAGTTGTTCCTAACCAAGGGTACCTCTTCACGGCTTATTTGGGTCACCTTTACTTCATTCTGATGGCATTTTGTACACATGAGCGGGGCGCAGATCTGACGTGTATGCGACTTATAGCCTCCGTTAACGCACGTTTCCAAGATGTCGATTAAACACAACTTTTAACATTTCTCCGATGTTCGATCGCCTTTTGGTCATGTAACCTCCACTGTCCTTTTGGATTAATGCTAATCGTGGGCATAGTTTGGTGGGCAGGGCTTGTGATGTCATGAGTGAATGCCTGCCCCTTCTCTGGATACCACTCCCAGTTGTGGACAAGGTGGGAGGGGATTGACCCAAAGCTTGCTTTGTAATTTTCTGTCTCCTCCCTCCTACTTCCTTCTTCTTCTTCCCTTAACTGGACTGTTCAGTAATTTTTTTAAAAAAAAATAATTTTATTTCAGCTCTTAACTACAATTATACCATTCTTCTCCACCAAGTGCACCCCTCACCAGGACCAATTCTTCTTCATTACATTTTCCAAAATTGTGATACTTCTTGCACAGGTTTGTGTCCTTTCCCTCTCAACAATACATGCTCTAAAAATAATTTCCATATATTTTCAAATTCATTTCTATTACATATTCCCTTTTCTACTTTAATATTACATGTTAGTTTGTCATTAATAGCAATATCCCATACCTCTTTATACCACTCAACCATTTGATAGTTATCCTTCATCTTCCATTTCCTTGCTATTATTAATCTTGCTGCAGTTAGTAACATAGTAATTAAATCCTTAGTATTCTGATTTCATTTCATCCCCTCATATATTGATAATAACGCAATCTTTGGGGATGACTCCAAATCAATTCCCGTTATCTCTTTTATCTCTTTATATACCATTTGCCAAAACTTTTGTATATAACATGACTACCACATATGAACATACGTGCCCATTTGTTGACATCCTCTCCAACATAATACCGAATATTTTTTATCTATTTGATTAAATCTAATTGGTGTTAAATACCATCGCCATATTAATTTGTAATAATTTTCTTTTATCCTTACTGATAAAGTTTTCAAATTCCTTGCTCCCCATAACTTCGCCCAATTCTGAGTACTTATTAAAATTTTCATGTCATTTTCCCACACCAATTTGCAACCATCCCCTTGTTCTTCTTTTACCACCAATATTTTATAAATTTCACTTGTTATACCTTTTAATACCATATTTTGTTCCTTCTCACGTCTTTGTGTTATCATTTTTTCAAATATCGTATATTCTCTACATTTTTTATTTTCTTTTACCCACTTCTTTATCCACTGTTCCAACTGCATACAATTAATCCATGAAACTTTCTCTTCCCTTAATGTTTATTTTATTTGATTTAAATTGTCCATCTTTATCACTCCTTCTAATCTATTTATGTTTTGTTTTCTTAATATTTTCCCCAGTACTTCTTTTAGATTTTCTGGGAAGCCCTCCATCATCTCTACCAGAGTTAATGGGGAGATGGCGGGTATTAATTTAATCTTATTCTTAGCCCAAATCTCCAAAATATTCTTCAATATTGGATTCCTAACTCTTTGTAAAAAATTCTTATTAATTTTATTAAAGTATATATTTTCCATTTCCATTTCTACTTCTTTGGATTCCAATTCTAACCAACACTTTTCTCCCAAACCTAGAATACCTTCCACTACATATCTTAATTGGTTAGCCAAATAATATCCCTTCAAATTAGGAAGGCCTAACCCTCCTATTCCCTGTTGTTTATACCACATTTTCTCATTTATTCTAGCTTTCTTATCTCCATTACTAAAATTGTTAAACATTGTTTGCCATTTCTTCAACTCTATTTCTGATATTTTAATTGGCAACATCCTAAATAAGAAATTAATTTTAGGTAATATTTTTATTTTTAATAATACTATTCTACCAAACCATGAAAGTTTTATCTTCTAGTATTCCTCCAATTTCTTTTTAACCTTCTGCCTTAATCTATTATAGTTTTCCTCTTCCAATTTATCCAAATTCTCTGTTATATATATATTCCTAAATATTTTATTTTTCCTTTTAATTTAATATTCATTTTCCTTTTAACTAGTTCTTGCTTCCTTTCTTCTTTGTAATTAAACATCATCATCTCTGATTTGGGCCAGTTTATTTGTAATCCCGTCATCTCTCCAAACTCCTCCAGATAATGCTGTAGTCTCCCCATCTTCTCAATCGGTTCTTGAATTGAAAGTAATGTATCGTCTGCAAATAAACTTATTTTAATTTCTTCTTTTCTCCCTATCCCCTTTATAGTCATATCTTCTCTAATTGCATTCGCCAAAAGCTCTATAACCATTGCAAATAAAATTGGGGAAAGGGGACAACCTTGCCTAGTTCCTCAGGCTAGCAACAATTGTTCTGTAATACCATCATTGACCATTACCTCCACTACATTTTCCGAATATAACTGATCTATTAATCCCTTAAATTTTCCTCCAAACCCCATAGTGTCTATTAATATTTTTAATGTTGGCCACTCCACACAGTCAAAAGCCTTAAAGATGTCTAGGGCTATTATACCCGCTTGTAATTTATCATTCCTTATAATATTTATCATATTCAGTACCCTACTTATTAAACTTGACATCTGTCTACCTGCTACAAATCCACATTGATCCTTATTAATATATTTATGCATAAATTTATTCAATCTTTTTGCCATTATCACTGTCAATATCTTAGCATCCTGATTTAGCAATGATATAGGTCTGTAAGATCCCGGATCTGTTAGTTCTTTATCCGGTTTTGGAATTAAGACTGCTTCCACGATGGTGGGGCCTTCTCCCCATTTATTATTTGATTATATAATATTTTTAATTTAGGCACCAACATATTCTTAAATTTTTTGTAATATTCTGGACCCAATCCATCCATTCCCGGGGATTTCCCCACTTTTAATCCATCTATTACTCCTCCAATTTCTTCCTCTGTTACCGGTTGTTCCATCGCTTCCCTATCCAGTTCTTGTATTTTTATTTTCCAGTATTTCTCAATATATTCCCTAATCTTTCCCAATGACTTGTTATTTGATGTATATAACTCTTGATAGAATTCTTGAAAAACTTGTAATTTATCCTTCATTAAATTATTAATCTTACCTAATTTATCTTTTATAGCTCCAATTGGCTCTCCCATTTTCCTTGACTCTGTGGATCTGGCTAAAATTTTAGAATTCCTATTACTATACTCAGAATATTCTCTTTTTAAGTATATCAAGTTTCTCTGTATTCTCCCAATTTCTATACCCTCTAGTTCCTTCTTTTTTGCTTGTAATTGGGCCCCAATAATTTTATCTTTATTCTTTATATATTCATCCTCCAGTTCCCTAATATTCTTTTCCAATCTTACCCTCTCCTCTCCTTGTTGTCTCTTTAATTTAGACGATTCCCTAATGCATATTCCTCTCATCACAGCCTTCATTGTATCCCAAATTATAGCCTGAGTGGATTCCCCATTGTTATTTATTTGCCATATATCCTCCATTTCTTTCTGAATATTTTCTATTGTTTGCTTATGTTTAAATATTCTTGTGTCCACTCTCCATCTTTTAGCTTCCTTATAATCTTTCCGAATCTTCATCTCCATATTTATTAATGCATGATCTGAAACTTTAATAAGCCCTATTCCTACTTCTAATACTTTTGTTAATAAACTCTTAGAAATAAAAAGGTAATCTATTCTAGTATAGCTCTTATGTTCTGCTGAATAGAAAGTATATTTCCTTTCCTCCCCTTTGTTTAACCTCCAAACGTCGAACATCTCCTTTGCTTTCATTAATACATTTAAACTTGTTACATTTTGCCGCCTATATTGGGATTAGATTTATCTTTATTTTTATCCATTACCATATTAAAATCTCCTCCCATTATAATGTGGCCTTTTTGAATTCCTTGCATTTCCTTGAACACTTTATTATAAAAAATGTCTTGCTTTTCATTCGGGGCATATATATTCACCAATGTATAATCTTCATTAGCTATCCTCCCCTGTATAATTATATACCTCCCCTGTTCATCTTTTATTCCTTTCATATCAGTAAAACCACATTTCTTTGAAATTATAATTGCTACCCCTCTAGCTTTAGATGTTCCATATACTTTCTCGTAGATGTTTGCCCATCTTAATTTAATTTCATTAGCCCCTTCTTTAACTTGATGTGTTTTCTGTAAGAATACAATATCAGCTTTATCCCTATTCAATAAATTTTCTATTCTCTTTCGTTTTATCATCGTTCCCAGCACTTTAATGATGTTACTTTCAATTTATTACCCATGATATTTTTTACATAGCAAATTGTCTTTTCTATTGGTCCTTATTAGTGCTCTACCTTCTCCCCACCCTCTTCCCACCCCACCCCACTTCCTTCCCCCACCCCCATTCCCCTCCCTTCCTCCCCCCTCCCTTCCCCTCCCCCAATTATTCATCCACCCTAGTGCCCGAGGAGTTAACCTCATCCAAAGACCCAAGATCAATCTGGGGGGGGGGGGGGGGAGACACCCTTCCAGGATTCCCAGCGACAGCCACCCTCACTCCTCAGTCAGTTTATGTATCTCTCGTTGTCCACTAGCTTATATTTAATTCTCTGTCTTAATAAGAAAAACTTTCTTCTATTTTCTGCTTCCAACTGCTCCTTCCTCTGGCTTGCTTCCAGCTGCTCCTTCGTCCGGATCCATTATTCCCAACTCTTGAAGTAATTGTATGCCTTGTTCCGATGATGTAATCCTGTACTTTCGATCCTTCCACTGAAACTTCAAAAACACTGGATAGCCCCACATGTATCACATATTCTTCTTCATCAAGACTGCTGTTCAAACTTTCACAGTTTTTCTCCAATTGATTGTCTCCGAACATAAATCTTGATATACTTGTACTGGAGTTGATTGATACTTCATTCCCTCTGGGGCTTGTCTCACAATTTTCATAAATTCCTCTTTTTTATAATAATTCGCAAACTTTATGATGATATCTCTAGGCATTACTCCGCTTCTTCTGCCTCCAATTCTATGTATTCTTTCCATGTCCCATTCTTCCCATGCAATATCTGGAGTTATATCCTTAATCCAACCCATAACTCAATCTCTCAAAATTCTGGGGTTTTCAGCCGATGATTCTGGAAAGAATCTGAGACGAAGGTTAGAGCATCTTGCCCGATCCTCCAAATCAATCATTTTCAGCTGCATTGAATCAAATTGTTCTGTCTGGTTCTGTATGGCTATTTCATTTGCCATAGCTTTTCTCTCCACCTTTTCAATCCTCGAATTGGCCTCCTTCATTTGCCTTTTCATTTCTGAAATACTTCTATCTATTTGAACCGTAACTCCCATCAACACCTCTTTTTTCAGGGATTCATTGCTTTCTTCCATCATTTTTTGCATCTTTTCATTATTATGTGTCATCATCTGCTGCATCATGTCTTTAATGCTCTCACCTAGCTCTATCTGCTGCGTTGTAGCGTCTGCTGTTTTAGATCTAGCTGCCTGCCTCCCTCCCTCCATCCCTTCCTTCTCCCTTCCGGTTTTCTGGGAGTCTTTATTATTATTATTATTGTTATTTTTGCCACTTGAGGTCGGCATCTGAGATTCCACTCTAGCCAATCTGGCTGCTGTATTATCCGATGGTCTCCCAATAGACTTATTTCTCAGCCAAAGCGGAATTTTCTGTTGTTTTTTAGAGTCTTTCTTTGCCATTGGATCTGATCCAACCCAGACGCTGTGGAGGTTAAAAGTGAAAGTAGCCTGCTCCAGCTACAGCAGTTTTCAAAAATAGTTCTTTCAAAGCCTTTTAACCTCTCTTATCTCTCCCACACAATATTTTTTTCCTTTCTACTCACATTTGATGAGACTATTAGCGTTACATTTTATTTACGACCGGAGCTCGAGAAATTGCCACTCGCCCGTCAGCCCCGGAAGTCCATCCCTCGGACCGTTCAGTAATGGCTGACCTTAAGTTACCAGTACTTAAAGTAAAGTTTCTTTTAAATCCCCACTGGAATCGTTCGTCGAGACATGCAGCTACTCATGCACTGGAATCGTTCGTCGAGACATGCAGCTACTCATGCACTGGAATCGTTCGTCGAGACATGCAGCTACTCACAAGCATGGTGAAGTGGGAGTGTACAGCTGCGGATTCTTGGCGGGAGGAATAGGGGGGCAGACGCTCCATGGACAGGTTCTCGCCAGGGCCGTCCAGTACCTGGAAAAATAATGCTTTTATGGTTTTACAATAGTTCCCAAGCCAATGCTGCCCTGCTAACAACTGTAATTGTAGGCACATCCAATGTTTAGCAATTGTACCCACATGCGAAGTAACATGCGATTGTGATTGGACAGGCAACAGCGAGAAAGTCAGGTGGGTGAAGTTAACGAACAGCGGGAAAGTCCGAGGGAGGTACTATCTGGAGACAGGGCGGTGCTTTTGTCAATTTTTCCACGTTCAGCCATACCCCCCTGAACCAACTCTGCAGCGAAACTCCGCATATAAACAATTGTAAAGTGCATTTTATGATGTCCGTAATTCGCCTTAACGGCTCTCTTCTTACACTATTAGACATAAATACGAATATAGGAAAAAGCGCAGTTCATTTTCTGACAGTTTTATGTAATTTGCATTTCTGATTTCTTCCCCTTCAGTATCGACTATCTAACCTCAAAAGGATATTTAGAGCAGACCACAAAATATGATCAAGTTTTTTCTGATGGTGAACAAACAAGGCCAGACAAGACTCTCTCGTTATTATGACTACATGGACCTTCATAAACGGACGATACTGGAAGCTGAAGTAATCAAACATTGCCTTTCTCGTTCAAAGGAACAAGTATGTCTTTTGTTCTCAACGTAGATGTTTTAGGGCCAAACTACATGTGGCTGGAGCAGACTTAAGGCTTTAAAGTTGGGTCAGCCCCAATCATGGGCAAAGTGTGTGTGTGTGTGTGTGTATGAGTGGTTAAAAGTGCAAAAGGGATGTGTGCAATGGGATGCTGAACCTCCACCCAATTCCCACCCGCCCACCACCTTTGACCAAGCTGGGTTCTCTTTCCATATCTGGCTAAGGGAAACAATGAACATGAGCGGATGGGGCTTCAGGGGGGAAAGCAGTGGTGGGAAGAGGGTTTATCATCTTTGTCTGGACAATCTTTGCCCCTTAATTGACCCTCCTTTGCACTGTATAAAAATAACTTTTCAAGACATCACATTAGGAGCTATTCGTGTCTATTTTTATTGTCTTTGGTTCACCCCCTCATAGTTTAATACCTGCCCATTCCATACAGAACTATGTTCTCTCAGGTAAACCATTCTTCTTCTTTTTATAGCTAACCAGTTCTTTCTTTATCTGCAAACTGTTGCTAAGGTAATAGAAGCCAAATCACTTCAAAGTTCCTTTTGTTTCAGTATGACAGTGGAGGACTTTATAATCCAGGCTGTTCCCTTTCGGTTTCTGCTAGGGTTACTTTGGGAGTGTGAATGTTGGCCACTGGTATCTCTTCAAGGTCCTGACAAAGACTATTACGCTGGTGTGGCTTTGAGTCAGGCCAGGTCCTTTTAGGGCCAGGCTAAATGAGATAAGGCAGCTATCAACATGTCATTTACATGTTGAAGCCAGACCTAGTCCTGCTCAGAGTAAACCTATTGAAATTAATGGAACTTAAGTTAGTTAGGTCCCATCGACTTCAATAGGTCTACTTTAAGTGGGACTAAATCTGCATCCAATCTAAAGAGAGTGTGTATGTTGGGCAGGAGGTTACTCTTTCTTTATTTTATTTTTATTTTACTTATTAATTTCTATACTGCCCAATAGTACTGCCCAATAGTCGAAGCTCTCTGGGTGGTTCACAACAATTAAAAACCTAAAATACAAGGAACCTGATCCCTCCCTCACTTTACTTCATTGCTCTCTATTGTTTTAAGCAGTTTTTTCCCAGATGTTCCAATACCAGACATCTGCCCAGTAATATCTGGTTTGACTCTATGTCTTGATTTGTCATATTGTTTGCAAGCTGCTCACTTTTGGAACTGGTAAATAGAATCAAAATACAATATTTACCTTGATTTTTCTGTACTTTCATACACCTTGTTAGCTTATCTCATTCATACATTCATGAACTAAAAATTGCCCAGAAATATCCTTTTTTTGATTAAATAGAGCAGATATGTATCATGTATAAATTTATATCCTTTGTGTCTTTCATTTTAGTGTTCTTTCATTGAATACAAAGATTTTAAGCTGGTGTATAGGCAATATGCTGCTCTTTTCATAGTGGTTGGAATTAATGAAACAGAGGTATGTGCTTACTTCTTACCTATGCAAAGATAAAAATAAACATGGCTCTAAGGCACGAGTGCAGAACCATTTTGCACCCCTCCCCAGGTCCACCATGGGTCGGATGACATCACTGGGCATGGCCACACCCTCTGACATCATCATCCTGCCCCTGCTCTTTCCCCCCTTGTTTTTCCATGCCTTTCCCAGCATGTAGAAAGGGACTCATGGCACCAGCCAAGTCCCTGTCTTCGTGTGGCGCGCCTATGTATGCCATGCACAGCACGAAGCAACTCAGCCCACACCAGAAAAAAACAGCTGCCTTTCTTTGTATGGACCGAGTCCTTGACTACACACAGCTCACCTGTGGACAAATGCAAAGCGACTTGACCCTGGCAGTCACTCTTCCCGGTATGGCCCAAGCCCTTAGCTTCACACAGTGACTTTATACATGCCTTCATATATTTCCTTTCCTCCTAGCATTCATGTGGGACCCAATACTTCATTTTGTGTCCCTCTGAACACAATCTATCTCTCCTACCACATGACCACTGCAGTATAATGGAAGAAGGAAAGCATCTTCCAGAAATGAGCTCTACCCAAGGGCAATCAGATCTCAGCTTTGTGGCTACCTTCCTCCAAGTCATCTATGCTAAAATACTCTCCCATTACCTTATTCCATGCAATCCCTCCTCCCCAGCTTGGTCCCTGCAAGATCTCTTCCTACCCTAAGATCAAAGCTGGAAGCAGATAGCTACAGATTTCTGCTCCTCTTCTTTCTTTCCAAACTGCTCTGATGGGCCAAAATGGGAGTGCAGGAATGGCAGGGGACAGAGCTCTGCCCTCTTTGATAGGCAAACACTTTATGTTTTAAGCCATAATGCCCAAGGCAGCAGTTTGTACCTAGTCCACTGAACAGCTTTTTAGGACTAGGCTGTAAAAATTACCAGATTTACAAATGCCAGAAAAATAAATCCAAACATTTAGCATTATTATTTAGATCCAACGGCTACAAAGGAGGACAATTGTGTGCTACTAATTCTGGAACAAATTCCAACAGCTCAGTATTAGGCTCTTGCAGCAAAAACAAGAGTCCTGCGGCACCTTAAAGACTAACAGGTTGACATGAACTTTCATAACCAAGAATCTACAAACAGAGATTTGTCCAGAGCCCTGCTGGATTAAGTTCATGTGTAGACCATGCAATTTTTTTTTTTATTTCTTTATTATTACATCTTCATACTGCCCATCAGCCAAAGCTCCCTGGGCAGTGCACAATTAAAAACCATAAATATAACAATATAAATGTAAACATTAAAAAGTTAAAAAGGCAGTGTAAAATGAGCTACATTAAAAACCAGGGAAAGCCTGTGTAAAAAGGTATGTCTTCAGGAGACGTTTAAAAGGTGTAACATTTTCTGCCTCCCGAACCGCACAAGGGAGGGTTTTCCAGAGGGTGGGTGCCACTACAGAGGAAACCCACCACCGAGGTTCTTCATAGCGGCATTCCATTCATCTCGGATGGCCTCTGAAGATCGTAGTTGTCATCCAGGTTTATATAAGGGAAGGCGGTCTGCTAGGTATGCTGGTCCCAAGTTGTTTAGGGCTTTGTAGGATAATAGCATAACCTTGTATGTGGCTCAGTAGAACCACATGGAACATTGCCTTGACCCATCTCCATCTCTTGGTTTGATTGGTTCTCGTTAACATCAGTTGATTGACTTGTGTATGGCATCTGTGATTTTAGGATGTGTTCCATGTTTTGATACATTTTGCCAAATGATATCACAAACAGACATAAACAGGCAGACACACAAGCACAATCATTTGGATTGTTTGGTCCATCTGATGAAACAGGCTCTTCCCTGTGAAAGCTGATTCCAGAATCAGTTTGTAAGGATACATTGCTTGACCCTGAGTAAACACCTTTGAGAAAACCCTAAAACTGCTAACATTTGCATGTACAAATGGAGCAATGGTACAAATATGACCACTAAGCCATGTTAACTTACAAGTATATACAGTGTATTATTTACACTATTTCAATCCTATACATGTAATTATGTTTTTTATGTTAAAAAGAAATTTATGGCTTTTTAATCTAATAAATTGATTTACATTTTTAACTCCATTTTTTAAAAATGATCAGTTTTTATCCACCCTGATTCTAATTTTGTTTCTCTAAAACTTAAATTGATTACACCTAAAAGCTTTATAAGAAATGCAAAAAGTTCAGCAGACCTGTTCACTGATTCCTTTTGATTTATTTTCAAATGACTTCCAGAATGAAATGGCTGTATATGAACTGATTCATAATTTTGTGGAAGTGTTGGACAAGTATTTCAGCAGAGTGGTGAGTATGATGTGTTACCAAATATAAACTTCTCCCTTTTTCAGAAAGTGTTGGCAAAATTAATTACATTTGCTACATTTTAGATGCATCTGACTGAAACACCTGGGGTGCCTCTAGACGGACAGTATCCGTCACGGTGGCTTCAGAATGGCCGCACTTGCATTACATGACGCAGCCGCCAATCTGAAGCCATCTGGGGCAAAGGGGCTTTGCTGCGAACTAAAAAAGTCAGCCATTTAGCGTGACTTTTTTAGTTTGCGGTGAAGCGACGCTTTTGCTGTCTGTTGCTTTTACTCTGCTGCTTCTGGGGAGGCCTGCCCAGTCTAGGGCAACCACTGATTGGTTGCCATGGGCTGGGCAGGGAAGGGGTGATCTAGTGAGCCATAAGCTCGCTGCACCACCTCCGTGTCGCGCCTAGGCAGTCCTCCCCCCCGTTTTAAGTTTTAAAATAAAAAAGGTTACCTATGTGCCTCCGCTATCCTACCCTCCATTTTGTAAAAATAAAATAAAATAAACTTACCTGAGAGTAGGGGAGCCGAGGCTCTCAATCCCCCCTCCAGCTACTACCGCGCCGTCTAATGCGCTGCGGTACAGGTGGCTCCACAGGAAAAGGTGCCGCACTCCCCTTACATTAAGACTGGCGTAAGGGGCGTTAATGCGCCGCGCGACGCCCGGGAGCCACCACGGCGCAGCACTCCTGGCGTTGTGAAGATGAGGCCCAAGATACCTAAAATGCCAAGAGTGTCATAGTCTTTCATACAGAGAACAACTCCACTGAAACTCATGGGAGCTGCCTTCACTGTCAACCTTTAGGTCGTGGTTTAGCATGTCCTTTCCTTAGCTTATGATTTTGCTGCTCTCTTTTCATCATTACAAATAGTCCAGCACAGCTGAGAACATAAGAAGAACCATGCTAGATCAGACCATAAGGTTATCTCATCCAGCATTCTGTTCCCAGAATGGCCAACCAGATGCCTGTGGGAAGCCGATGAGCACAATAGCACTCTTCTGCTTCCCCCCCCCCCCCAACAACTGATGTTCCCAAGTATAGTAGTAATCAAAAAGACAAAAGAAAAACCAATCCTCGCCATATGATCCATAGATAATTCTAGCCAGCTGTAGGCTATGTACATTATGATTTATGTCCATATATGTGCTAAATAAATAGTTGGCATTGTCAGCTTTAATGCCAATCACCTATTTAAGGGGATTTGGCTTCAGTTCCACCCCACCTACCAATCTGCTTAAAAAGGTGATTGGCACTGCACATAAAATCTTGATTCAGAAACCACATCTATCAGGCGTTTGATGCAGAGATCTAGAAAGGGGCACTGCATGAATTCTCTCAAGCAGGATCCCATAGACCTGTGCACTGAAGTCAGATCAGAGTGTCAATATTTCGGCTCTCGGAGTGATCTGAATCAAAAGTTAGAAAAATTGCTAAGCCAATGTGTCTCAAGTAAATACATAGATGGTCCAAGTATATGTATTTACACATTTACGGAATTCTGGTTTTCTAGCCTTAGAAATCAAGGAGAATTTGAGCAAAGGCTAAAAGAGGGACTGATGACTTAATCCTACTTTTCAAATGCTGTCATTGGATATCAGATATCAAGGTTTGATATGTGAATGTAAGCTCTGCAAACGCCATTAGATAAATATAGCACTTTGAAGCAATTTTTGAAACTCACAAATCTAAAAATACCGAGATGACAAAACATCTCTCTAGCAGAGGACAGATGTTATTTTCTTTCTTACAGTTTGTTCCTTCCTCCTCCTCCTCCTCCTCCTCCTCCTCCATTATTGTCCTAGCTTGGGGCATTGCCAGAATTCTGCATATATGATGTGTTCATTTAGCATAGAGACTAATTGCTTTCATTTTTGTGGTTTCCACCAGCTCATTTCTTCGGAACTAACAGTCCGATATGTCATTTATTCTTTCTATGTGTTACATGCTATTAAAATAGAATCAAGAATGATAGGATCCACCCAACTTTTTAGCTCTCCCAGTTTTAACAAACTAGCCAGTCCCTATGGGGTGGTGCACATGGTACATTGCTATTAGACTGCATCTTTTAGCCAATAGATAATGTTTCAGAAATAGATATGTAGCATCTGTTGAATATGCTATAACCACAAACCAGCCAAAACAAGTATTAGGTGAAGGTACTTAGAATAAGGCATGCAGATTTTTAGATAAAAATATATATGGTGGGTGCTTCCTTATATGGATGGTGACTTGACATATGCATGTCAGGGCTTTTTACTCTGTGCATCATGATCCATGACATGCAGAGATACACGTGCAAAGGGGAATGCCATGGTTATTATTTTCATTGCATAATCACATAACACACCAACACAAATGTGATCAGAACAGACATAAATCAGGGCTTGTGTATTCCTTGGGTTTGGCACAAGTGGGAAAAGGTTTGGTTTGGGGAATTGAGGTACTTGGCTTTCATTTAAAACAATAAAGAAGAATGTTTATACATAGGGTAGAGTTCAGACTTCCCATGAGCAGAGTTCCATTCATGGGAGGCTCCCTTGGAGGAATGGGGTGGTGGGGAGAGACGATGACTCCACACCTATAGCATCCAGTGCTACAGCTCATGCTTTTCTGAATAGTGGGGAGCACCCTATGTAGCAGCTTTTTTGGGCGGGGGGCACAGGGGCTTGAAGGGAGAACTGCCTTTGCTGGATCAGGGAATGGAAGGAGCCCTTGCATTAGTACAGGGGCATGTCTGGATGTCTGAACTTATAGTCCTTATGCCTGCAAAATATAGTCTTGAAACTATGGGAGCAATGCCTGGTAGGATCTCCAAACCAAAAGAGGGGCACTTGGTAGGATTTCCTGTAGTCAGGCTGTAGTTCTCTTTATAGTCCATTGTCTCATCTCAGGTATGGCAGAAGGCCCCCAAAATTAGGAGATCACCTTGTTCAAGGGGATTTGCTTCACAGAAAATGGCCACAAAGGAAGAGTGGGTGTATATACATAAAAAACATGGTGATCTCTCAAGCCAAAAAGCAGCATACTAATAATTTTTATAAATAACGTTTATGGTTATTTAATGAAATAATCTCAGTCCTATAGCTGAAACAGCCTTTTCTTTTTACCCTTTCAGAGTGAATTAGATGTATCCTTTTCTGTGCTACCAATCTATGTACTCTTCTTTATGTTACTGTTACTTCCTGCCTCTGCCAGTCTTCTTGATACACAACTAAATTAAAGTGATGCCATACTTTTAATTTAACTGTGGCCAACACAGGAAGCCAAGACAGAATATGAGGACTGATGGTTTGAAGTATCCGAATAGTGAAAGTGTGGAAGTAAGTTCTTAAAGATCACATAGAGAAGAAAGCTGGCGTAATTATAGAAGAAGAGAGTTTTGGGGTTTGGGTCTGAAGCTTAGTTTTCCAATGGAGTGCCAATGGGCACGTCTCTTGGTGCCCACCTGGTTCACTGCCCTGCCTGATTTTTATTTTATTTCTTAAGGTTTTGTAAAGTTTATCTTTTTAACTGGAGGCTGGAATACTGCCAAGGGAAGTGCTGGCCTTCAGCGTCATCTGTATTTCAGTTCAAAAGAGAGGTTTTGTGTTTTGGAGCTCAGAACCCACCTCTGCAATGTAAATAGATTCTTGGGCAAGATCATTTTCTTTTAGCCTCAACAGTTTGACTTCTGGAAAATGAGTGTTTCATGGCCAGCGATGCCCACCATGGCACCCATCTCATGAATGGGCAAGCCCCCACCCCCGTGGTAGCCATTTTGTGAGAGAACCCATAACATTCTCTCAAAATTCCAAATGTGCCTACTGAGCCAACATCATTGGGAACTCTAAAGGTATAAAAATGCATCTTGCTATAACTGCTGCATGGATAAGCTTGATAAGGCTTCGACAGGTACATGAACATGGTAGCTGAGGAGCTTTGTCGTTGAGTTAAGTGGTAATTAGCTCTGAGCATGAACTGCAAGATTTATTTTTTAATTAATTTTTCTGAAATATGCCATGGCCAAATCTGCATTCCAAGGGCAGCTTACAAAGGAGTAAACAAAAACTACCAAAAAGATATATTACAAAATATCAATTAATAATAATAATAATAATGATGACAGCATAACACAGTATAACACTCCAGCCCATTAAAACTAACACCAGTATTAGTTTTACTGGTGTTTTAAAGGTTTTAAAGGTTTTAAAGTTAGAACATTCTGAAAGTCTGGAAAGGTCTTCACCAGGCACCAAAATGAAAGAAAATTGAGGAGGGCATCCCACACACAGGGAACCACCATTGAAAAGTTTTTCTCTGTGGTGCCACCAGCCTCACTTCTGATGGTGGAGGAAGTTGGGACGGAGAAGTGCCTCAGATGTAGATCTCAGTACATGAACAAATTGATGCAGGGGTAAACAAGGGATACAGATTTAACATGGTCTCGTTGTATGTTATAGTCATTCATTTTAATCTGAAGGACTCCTTCCGCATCTGAAGCCCAGCTCTGCCTTCTATTATTGCACCACTTTCAGAGGTGCATTTGGTAAGAACGCAAGAGGGGGCCCTCCTGGTAGTGGCACCCAGGTTGTGGAGTCCCCTCCTAAAAGAGATTTGGCTCCCTTTCTCTTGAATTTTAGGAAGGTGGCAAAAAGTGTAGTCTGCCGTGCCTTTAATCTGTTTTAATCGCCTCCTGTGGCAATGTATTTTTAAATTGACCCAGTTTATGTCCTCCTCATTCTGCTGTTTTAATGATTTAATTGATATATTTTATCTGATTTTTATTGTACTTTACTGTATTTTACTGTTTTATATCTGGACGTGGGGACCCCTTTGTGGGCCAAAAGGAGGACAGACATTTTCTTTAATAATAATTTATTATCCTCCTATGTTAAAACCATTTGTCTGGCTAAAACAAGGAAGTGGGATCCAAAAGGGTGTATATTCATTTACACCTGTCTTTTTCACAGCGATTTGCAGCAGAAAATTTTCCAGTGATTAATTTTTCTGCAATTTCCCCCCCATTTCATAAGGTCATTAGTAAAAATGAATGTATGTCAATGCAAACACAATATTAGGCAAGTTTCAAAGTCATAATTAATGTTTTTCAGGTGATTATGCCTAAGAAGCATGTGAGAAAATACATATATGTCCTTGAAATACATATATGTCTCAGAGAGAAAAATGGAATACGTAGTGACAGTGAAATTGAAGGTGCCCCAACAATCTTAGAAGAAGAGAGTTGAACTCTGTTGAAATAGATGAGTGGTTGTCAATACACTGTTGTTTGGGTTGCTAAAATTAATTGGTGTATGTCAACGATTGTCAGTACCTTTCTTTTTTTCTCTTAAGTTTACACAATGTGAAGGAAGTACATGCTAGTCTTTAAATGTTTGCAAGTATTCCAATGAAACATTATACATAATATAACAGTTAAATCCCATTAAGGGTGCTTTCATTTTCCCTGTCAAGTATTTCAGTTCAAATTCTTGAGGTGTATTGTGACAAAAAATTAACATGGGTTACTTTTTTTAAAGCGTTGTTGTTTACTAATACAAGCGAAATAAGCATGCTAAATTAGATCTCATTAAGGCAACAGAACATTTTCCGCTTCTCAGTAGCTGTGTTCTGTCTGTCAAGGGAGACATGTCCCTTTCTTCTATTCTCATTCTAAATGAATAAGGTGATCATGTAAATGCAGAACTATAGATTGTATTAATCCTTGTTAAAGTACAGGATCAGTCAAGTCTATAGCTGCAGAATCAGGCTCATGACTTTGGAATTGTAGTAAGTAACTTCAGGATAAAGCAAAACATTTTTGGTGCAATAATGGTAAGTGTCTGCAAGGCCCAGGATAAAAGATCACAGAGTGATCTACAGGATCAGGATGGATGCTTGCTGAGTGATATCGTAAATATTTGCAGGATCAGGATGGATGCCTATATGTAATACAGGTAAGTAATGGCAGATGGTCTATGGGTAAGGAGCTGTGGGGCTAGAGTGAATGTCCATAGAACAAGAAATATAAGTAGCTGTAGGACCAGACAGAATGTGCATATAGTTATGCTAGATGTAGATAAGTAGTTGTAGAGTTAGGATCTGTTAAGTTAGCAGGCTGTGGAGGTGAGCAAGTCTTTTCTTGTGCACTTGTTCCTAGGCAGGTTCACACATGAGAAGCCATTATGGGTCTATTGCTCGATGGGGATTCTTGTGTGGTGGCAGCCACCATTTTGAATATTCAAGCTGTGATAGAGGGGGCACAGAAACATGTCATAACATGCAAACCTGGCAAGGGTGAGTTGTTGGGGTTGTAAACAAGCTACCCACAACTCTAAAACAGGCAATGAGTTCTGGGTGGCTTCCCATGCTTCCAGGTTTGCACATAACAACAAGGTACAGCACCCTTCCGCCATGCTAATGGTGACTACCACTGTGACGAGAAAACCCATGGGAAAATTCAGCATGGTGGCTTCTTGTTATGTGCTGTTTTAAAGTGACAACTATTTTGGAGTGTGTCCTGGGCCCCAACAGTTGCCAGGTCTTTGACTGCTGCTGACTACACTGAGACAGTTCACGCATCACAATAAGCCACTCTGAAATAAGCTACGGTGGTTTGGTTATTTGCTTGCTAACCCACGTTACTCCTGACAGAAGATCTCCTTCCACCCATTTCCAACACGTATCGCATGGGCTTTTGCAGCACAACCTCAGCAGCACAACCTCTAGTCCGCTAATGAGCATAAATGCACTCATTAGCCTAGTAGATCTTTATTCATTTTTTTCACCTATGGGGAGATGTTCACAAATCTCCTTTAAAGTTAATAAATAAATAAATAAATAAATTATATTTGACAAGTTCCAGCTTTAAAGTGGGTGGAATTGTGTTAAGCTTTTTAAAACAACTGGAGTAGGTGCTGATTTCAGGGAGAGATGAGTCATTAAAAACAGATTAGAAAAGCAAGAGTGGAAAATTATCAAGGTACTTGTGCAGTAAAACCATGATCTAGAGTGGGAGTAGTTAAAAATAAGCAGATTTCCTTTCGTTTAAGTTGGTTTTCTGCTGTAGCAGGAATTTAGCTTTGAAAGGGAAATTAATTTCTGTGTAAGAAACAAAAGAACAGTTTTCTTCAGGAAAGTAAAACAAATGTTCTGATCCAAAAGTATGAGTTGCTACATAGATTGTTATCCTATGCACAGTTACCAGCCCACTTGCTGAATTGAGCTTATTTCTGACTAAATATGCATAGGATTGCACTGCACATTTCATAAAAGCACATCCCTTTTCAGGGGGAGTTACTGAATTTGGCTAAGATCTTTCAAATTCATAATTCATGGACATTGGAAGCTACTTTTTAATTGGTCCATAACATACCTACAAAAAATATATCCAGCACCGGAACCAACTGTTTCTGCCCCAATCTCAGCATTAAGTCACATTATTGCACAGTTGTAACACTTCCAATAAATCATGCAGATATGAAATAACTGATATAGATAACTTCACTGACTGAAATAGCTATCAGAGTGAGCTTTATGGCCGAGTGGAGACTAGAACCCAGGTCTCCCGAGTCCCAGTCTAGCACTCTAACTGCTACACCACACTGGTTCTTGATCACTCTGGTTGTATAGTGCTCTAAAAAACTCTTAAGTATACAAATAATCAGTGCTATTAATAGATATATATTCAGTGCTATTAATAGATATATATTAATAGATATATATTCTATTAGACCCACTGTGTTCTGGTGGATAATGTCAGATTTAGATCTGGGATCAAATTTCAGACCAGTCATACACTCACAGAGTGGGATTTGGGTATATCATACCAAAGTTCCCATCTGTAAAAAGGGAGTAGTAATCATTTAAACTATGGAATTCAGTACTGCAAGATGTGGTGATGGCCACCAATTTGGATGGTTTTAAAAGGAGTTTAGATGAATTCCTGGAGAAGAAGGCTAATCAATGGCTACTAGTCCTGATGGCTATGTGCTACCTCTGGTATTAGAGGCAGTAAACCTGTATACACCAGTTGCTGGGAAACATTGGTGGAAGGGTGCTGTTACATCATGCCTTGCTTGTGTATTCCTGGTCGAAAGCTGGTTAGTCACTGTGGGAACAGAGTGCTGGACTAGATGGACCCTTGGTCTGAGCCAGCATGGCTGTTCATATGTTCTTATTAGGTTATCAAAAAGATAAGTAGCACTTCATATAAAATCCTGTACACCTGTTTAATGTATATGGCTGTACCATAATCTTGATGCCAAAATCTCTAGTTAATTCCCTGTGAATGTTTTATGATGTGGTAAAATCCTGCACAAAATCAGCAAGACCGTTAGACTATGCAGACCTCTGCCCAACCTTGGCTTACAAATATAGCAAGAGTTGCATCATTTAACCATAAGGCTTGCAAAAGAGGGCACAACACCTAAAAGGGCCCAGCAATTACACTGAACACAACATGGGCAAATGAGGAAGGAATGGACTGAGTGGGAAGGGACTGACTATGAGCTGTAGTCAGTCACTTGATTCCCAATAGCAGATGAAGTACGTGCTGGTGGAATGAAGAGTAGCTAGTTGTGGAATGCTGTCCAACAGGGTGGGGCAGGCTCATATATCACTGGGAGAAAAAGGCCACTTCTTTAGCCTTCCTGTCATCGAAAAAGGACACTTCTTTAGGCTTCCTGTCATCATATCTTCCACAAGCTACCTCCCGCAGAAGCTTTTTAAAACACTCAGCTATAAAATGGAATGTACAGGATATCAAATCCTGAACAAAGGAAACAAACACCAGATTTTTGAAATGCAATTATTTCTTTATTCTTGTTTTGGAAGCTTGTTAATTGATCCTAAAAAAAACCCAGCTAGAGACTTTTTCAGGTGTGAACAGTAGCAATGCATACAGAAGGCATGCAAGTTGTACATCAGCCAAGCTTGTACTGAAATATTTGGTCTTTAAATGACTAGATTCTGACAACCTTTATCTTAATGTATTAAATAACCATTTGCCAAATAAGGAAAACACCTTCACTAGTTCTAAATAAGGATAGCAAAGTCTAGCTTCTCAAGGAGTTGTGACGTTTTCAAGATACAAGTTAAGACGTGCTTCTAAAGATAAGAAACTGAGTGAAAGCTGGTTTCACACATTATTCGTCGAGCACATAATATTGTTTAGAGAATATTATCTCAACATTACTACCACCTCATTTAAAACTAATCAAATCTCATTGCTTCTCCCTAGAACATCCTTGGAACTGTGCTATTTGGGGAAAGCAGGGAGGACTTGGGGTCTCCATTAGAGCATGCTGAGCCCCCTCCTTAAAAACTACAATTCATAGGAATATTTGGGGGAAGCAGTAACAATTCATCTGGAATAACATTCCTTTAAGTCCCTAGCAAAGCGCTAACAGAGAAAGTTAGACTGATCTAACTCATATAACGTCACACCTCAAAACAATTTCCTTTACAAAACACGATTAAGATTGAAACAGAGTAACATATTAAGGTTAGAGGTGGGGAAACTGCTGAAAGGGGTATTTGCAAATTAATGTGTATATTGGGCCCACTGGTGGTAAATTTTTTAGGTGGAACAAAGTAGTAGTGGGATTTATCTGGAGGCACTCATGTAAAAAAGGACAAAGAGAAAAAAGAATCTGTCCGTTATAATGTCTACTGGGTATTATTTTAAATATTGGAAAAATAATTATGATATAGAAATTAATATATATTCTTGCTTTACTTCTTCCTAAATGATTGACAAATCATATTTGATGTTTTATGTTGTTTATCTTGTTTGGTATTTAATTTAATACATTTATATGTGTAGTATTATACAGGTCTTTTTACTTGAGCACCTAATTTTTCTCAGATAATTTGATGGGATAGGTTGATGGAAGTTGAGTGTGTATATTGATTGTATTCTATATTACTGTACGATATATTGTTTTATGTATAAATAAAATAGAAACATATTTTTCATTTAAGGAAGAGAAATAAATGGGAACAGGAGGATGCAATTTTTTCTGCATTACCTAGTACCATTATTGTAGATAAAAATGTATAAGATGGAACTGATTTAACTTGTCATTGATTTACCATAGCAGAATTGATTAACACGTTGTTGTGAAACAATGAACAATTAAACAATTAGGTTTCCCCTCCCCCATTTTTACCAATTTATTTTAAAAAATGTTTTGAATAGTCACTAAGCAAATGTTGTGGATATTTAAACGCCTTAGAAACATAGTTATCTGAAAAGGAGACCTTTGTTCTAAACTTTACAAAATTTTTTGAAATTGGCTTGGAATGCAAGTTGCAAAATACTATAACAGCTATTGGAATAAAATTGGCAATTACCAATGTCATCTGTTTATCCCTTCTACAGCCTTTTTGATTCACATATTAATATATGATTATTGTATGTATTTGTTTATTATATGAATCATAATGTTGTAATGTTGTAATGTATATGAATCATAATGTTACTAAAAAAAATCTTTGAAGTTTGAATTACGTTAGTCAAATACAAATTACATGTACTGATAAATTTATGATCTTTTCTAATTTAGTCCTTAGTGCTTGTTCCTAAATCAAACAAAAATCCTTAACTTGATGTGTACACAGATCATGTTCAAATTAGACAGAGTACACATAATTTTGGATGAAATGGTATTAAATGGTTGCATCGTGGAAACAAATAAGACCAGAATTCTTGCACCTCTTCTTGTTCTTGACAAAATGGCTGAAAGCTAAGAAGACCACGCCAGTGAAGGATATATTCACACAATCTTCAATCACAAAGGACAATTGACTCCTAAGTATTCCAATGTCTTGGCACATTGTGAGTAGGTTGAACCTATTCTGTTTAGGCCAAAACATCACCAGAGTAAACAAGTGCCTAGCCTTCATTCTCTCCCTGTGAAAGATTAATTACTTAATATTTCAATATAACAAAAGATGTTTTGTGTAATCCAGTCGACAAAATAAATGAATTTTCAAATATGTCTCTATATACTTGTTTTATGTAGGATAACCACAATACAAATTAAGAAGTCTGGATGGAAAAAAACCTAAAAGATGTAGGCAACTTTTCACCATGAAAGGGAGTGTCAGGCTGGACTCAGAGCTGAGATGCATGCTCCACTGGTGGAATTAAAGGGCATGTCTGATTGTTCTGGAAGAAAACTAAAGAGAAGTTTGGAGATGCATCTACAAGAAACAATTTCATGTAGACCATCTATACTGTTTAAATTTAATTTAATTTGCAATTATAATAAACTAAACAAATAGGGGGACTACAAACATTAATAATTATAGCAAGAACATAAGGAATGCAAGGATAAAATCATGTCCAGCTACTGTCATTGTTCACAACACAATTGAGAAAAAAACAGGCAGACCAGAAAAAAGGGTTTTGATGCTTGTTTCAAACATACGTGTTAATTTAATTAGACTTCATGCCTAAATAAGCATTCAGATGAAATTGATGACTGTAAAATAGGCATTCAAATACAGCAAGAACAGGAAAAACTTCAATCCACTGAATAAATAGGTGTTGGGTGTTTATCTTTCCAAGCTATTAAGTTATTTTGCAACTGTTAAGGCTCTCGGGGACCACTTTTTCAGTCCAATTTTTAATCCCCACATCACAGGAATATAATTCAAAAGTGCATGAGCATCCACAATTATCACATTTTTTTTAAGAACAAAAATTTAAGTGGGCATTGAATTTATGCAAAGAAGCATACATAATTGATAAACCAAATAGACACCAAAAGCTACTAGAATTAAATATATTGCATGCAACATTAGTTGATAAGTGATATCTACTCTGCACTATTGAAAATGGTAAAATCTAATCATCTACTCTAAAGTGTAAATTCCACTATCAACCCAATTCGTCCACAAAAAAGGCTGTTTCTCTATTTTCAAAGCAGGATTCCCCCATAAAGTTAGTTTCTCTGGTAGTTGAAATATTTTGGGGGGGAGGGAAGGGGGTATACCATATCATACCATAATATATTATATTACAGTACATTGTGTTTATGGTTGCTGAATATATGCAAATCTTTAATAAAAACATTATTAAAATAATCATTTAGTTTATTACAGTCACAGACCAGCAAAGTTAATATAAAGCATGTAAAAGATAATTAAAAAGTAACATAATAGCAAAATAGAGTTTTGTAGAATTCCTTCTCTCAGGATGGTAACATTTTTTCCCTAATTTGCATTGAGGTCATAAAAAAACTTAGCAACTTGTCCCCGTCCCTGCTGCCCACATCTGATTGGACTAGAGGTCTGATTATACATTAATCTATTGAGAAACAGTAAGCTCTTGCCCATGGAACTTTTGACCTAGTATCGAGGGAACTGCTATGGTCCATGCCATAGCAGTTCCTCGAGACTAGGTCAAAGACAGACTTATGGTCAATAAAGACAGTAAAAAGTTTAACACCAGGAAATGAAGTATATTTCTCTGCCAAGTGAGCTAACACACAATGATGTAAGGTTGAGCGGCCAGCTATAAACCCAATCTGTTCCTCACCTATTATACTCCATCCAAGATAAAAGCTTACGTTTTAAATACCTGGCATAAGGTTTCCCAATGACTGAGAGAGGGTTGATATGTTAATTAGCTGGATTGGTTCTATCACCTTTTTTAAAAATAGGAACTATAATCGCTTTATTCTAAATATCTAGAATCTTTCCAGAGTTATTAATAAAAGTAAATAGAGCTGCTAATAGAGGACCCCACCATTCCAGATTAGATTTTAAAAGATCAGGGGGTAGAGAATCTGGGCCTAAAGCTTTGCCAGATTTACGATCAATAAATCAATTTCACCATGAGTAACAGATTGCCACTCTGGGACATTGGGGGGCAGTTGGAAGCTGCACAGAGAAATTGTTTGGATCCTGAAGAATTGCAGAAAAATATATTTCCCACTCATAATTGGAAATACATGTTCTTCTTGCTCTGCCAGAGCGCCCCTGTGACAATTCGCCAAAATAATTTGCTATCCTCCTTTTGTGTGGCATATAATAGTTGATACAATTTTTCTCTCTCTTTTGCTCTTTTCTTTTGAGTAATAAGTGCTTTGTATTCTTGTTTTAGTTTATAGTACAGTTCAGGTAAATGTTTATCTCCTTTATTATAGTAGGTGGAATAAACCTGTCTAATCTGATTCTCAAGCAATATACAATCATGGTCAAACCAGCTCTTGTTCCTATAATATTTACCACCAGCCCAAGAGCTATCTGCCCCTAGAGTGCTTTGGGTATAAAAAAAAATGAGTGCCTCATAATGATACAGCTTCTGTTCACCAGTAGAGGCTAGACTGTTTTGATATAATTGGAGACAGGCAGAGAATTCTATAAAAGAGGTAAACTCATCTTCTGTCCTATTAGTCCATTTAATCCTTCTCACACGAGACTGAGAAGAGTCCAATAATGGAGGACCAATAAACAGATGAATCTTTAAGGGAGATTCAACTAATGTCACTAATGGATAGCGCCTAGATCCTAGTGCCATTTAGCTAAAAAGGAGTCAAATAGTTTGACTCCAAAATAACTTATAAGGGAGTGTTAAATAAAATATATCCTTCAGTCATCGGTATGAAATAACAAATAAGCCTTATGATATACACCAAGATCTGGGAAATTAAATCCTTCTCTCCCCTTTTGGCAAATGCTTCTACTTATGGGGGAAGGAAAGCTCCCCCAAGTAATCTTCCAAAATGCTGCATAGAGTTTTTTAAAATACAAAGAAACATTAATATAATGAAAAGTAGCAAAACATTCTTGTGTTTTTAGAACAAGACAATATTTTGTGTGGCCTCCCATAGAATGCAAAACTGAAGCAATTCGCTTTGGTAGACTGTTGTGTAATTTTTTTGCCATAACTCTCCTTTAGATTTTGGCTGCTTTTTGTTGTTTTCCCTGCCCAAGTGATCCCACACAGCTTCAGTTATCCTGAAGTCGGGGCTCTGAGAGCCAAATAGCATGAGCGTTCCATCTCCAGACTTCTGCTCTCTAAGTAAATTTTAATTGTGTTTGGGATCGTTATCAATTCCCTCCCCCATCAGTTGTTTTCCTGAAGGTACAGCATGATGAATCAAGATGTTTATATTTTTCAGCATTCATAATTCCATCAATTTTGACCAGATCCCCTACACAGTTTGCTGAAATATACCTCCAGACCATGACAGAGCTGCCACCATATTTCAAAGAAGGCAGCAGACAGGCATTAATGTACTTCTCATTGACTCATCTTCTGAAATATTGGAATTTTTGTGAACGAAAGTTTTCAAATTTGGATTTAAGACTTTCTGCCACAGGTTGTCATTCCATGTTTTATGGTCTTTCACGTACTGCAATCTCTTGTGCTTGTTGCCTTTCTGCAAGAATGCAACACGTCCTACAAGGCCATTTCTTGTAAGACTTCTCATGCTCAAAGCGTGTACTTTAGTGCCACATGACTCTGCCAGATATTGAACACACACTTCACTGGATTTCCTTCTGTCCCTCAATGTAGTGACCTTTACATACTGTTCATCAGATGCAGACAACTTTTTGGGTCTTCCACTGCAGTTTCTGTCTTCAACTTGCCCAGTTTCTTCAAATTTCTTTATGAAAACTTGAACACATCTTGAAAATCCAGTTAGGTGGGCTATTGCTCTCTGAGAATTGCCTTGTTTATGCAAAACTATGGTTTTTATGTCCATCACACTGTGGGCCTGTCTTCATGGTGCCACTTTGCTGCTCCTTCCATTAAAACCCCGTGATATTGCTGCTGCAGGGTGGGAAATCCCAATTCCAGGAGGGAGCGTGAGGAAAGTGGCCAATATAAAACCAACTTTTAAAAAGAGATCTGTGAGGAAGCAGAGATCTAGGGAATTGCAGGCTGAGTAGCTTAACATCTGTTTCGGGAAAACATTATTAAAGATAAAATCACCAAGAGTATAGAAAGACAAGAAGAATCTACATTGCTTCTGAAGAGGTCAGTCTTGTCTCAGTAACCTTTTTAGAGTTCTTTGAGAGCGTCAACAAGCATGTGGAGAGGGGTAATCTAGTAGACATTTTTTTACCTGGTGCTTCCAAAAAGTCCCTCATGAAGAAACTTAGCAGACATAGAATAAGAACGGTCCTCTTATGGATTGGTAACTTGATCAAAGAACATAAAGCAGAATAGGAATAAATTGACAGACATCACAATGGAAGGAAATAACCAGTGGGGTCCCAAAAGCATCAGTATTGGGACAAGTGCTTTTGAACTAGATGAGCAATGAGGTGACTGATTTTGCTGACCACATTATTTAGGGTGGTTAAAACAAATAGGGCTAGCAAAAAGCTTCAAAAAGATCTCTGCAAGTTCTGGGAAATGGACATTAAAATGGCAAATGCTGTTCAAAGTAAGTAAGTGTAAAGTGATGAATACGGGGGCAAAATTCCTAATTTTGCATATATGCTAATGAGGTCTGAATTGATGGTGACTGACCAGGGAAGGGACCTTGGTAGCGCAATGAAAATAACCCAGTATGCTGCTGCTGTGAAAAGATGAATTCCATGTTGGGAATTTCTTATGGATGGAATCAAAAATAAAACTGCCAATTTAATAATGCTTTTATACAAATCTATGATGCAACTACACTTGGAATACTGTGACTAGTTCTGGTAATGGCACCTCAACTGGAGAAGGTGCAGAAAAGAACAACCACAATGATCAAGAGGCTGGAACAACACCCTTTCAAGAAATGTTACAGTAAGGGCTTTTGCTTAAAAAAATGGTGAAGAAAGAATATGAAAGTAAATCAAAAGAATTAAAGGCACTATTATGCACACCAACATGGCAGAAGGATTAGTAAAATATTAACAAGAGGCTGTTTTGTACGCTGCAAACTTTTTAATGATTATTATTGAGCATACACATTGGAAATCTTTTTTTAAACTTCAAACCGCAACAAGTTAAATAAATGTTTTTAATATACAAAGAAAGTACAACCAAAAGTAAAACTTGCTTTAAAGTGTGCCTTGCACCAGGGACCAGTGTATTTTAAAAGCTTTATTGTTGAGCTGCACGCGCACACACACACATACACACACTGAAGGATTTGATCTTTATAGCAGGGCATTTAGAAAGCAAAATGTATTCCCACTTGAAATAATAAAAGGTTGTGCATGATTATATGCAAACACCCTCCCCCAACACTAGCATACGCCAATAGTGCAGGCACCATTAAAGAAGGGAAAGAAAGCTTGAGATGCCCAATGACTAAGTTAAGAAAGCAGGTTTCTGACCAGTTAGCTTTAAGCCAGCAAAAGAGGGATCAGTGATGGCAACTGTAGTGTACAGAGTATTAAATGCTAAACTTTACACAAATACACTGTTATAAATCTTGTATCAGTCAACACTGAAAATCTGCAGATCTGCTCTTTGGAACAGTCAAACATTTGCTTCAGCTTCTGGTTGCACAAGCCCTTGGAAGCATCACACAGTGTTCTTGCCTTTTCCTTGCTGGCTGTGAAATTCATTGGGATTTGTTTTGTCATTAGCAGCTAACAAAATTATTCCACGTGTTTCCAAAGCCTCATGGATAGGGGGGAAAGGCAAGTCTCATTAGAGCACAGCGTGGAGATTGTATTTTCTGCACATACAACACAAGAGGCTTCACTAGTTATGAACGCAAAACCAGTTTGTGATGCCCTATGTAACACTAATCAGTTCAGTTGAGATGGAAGCCTTTCTCCATGGTAGCAGCTAGCAGGCGCTCTCTCATAATCTCTTCAGAGGAATATTCAGGCAACTTAAGATAATGCACACAGGTATTCACAGATGGGTAACTTGCATCCGTAGCATCAACCTGTGAATACAAATCCATAGGTGTAATTTTAAAAGAGAACAGCTTGCTACACGTGCAGATAGCTTGTTACAGATGCAGATGTTTAGTTTGTATATATGACTCTATTCCCAGGGTGATATGAATCAAAACCTCTTCTATCAGTTTTTACAAGATCCAACATGTAACATAATTATCAGCAGTAACAGTCAGCAGTGCAACGTAGTTTAAAATATGTTGCTACTCCTGAAACCAAAGATCTCCCCTCAGTAAGTGTGTTGCATGAACCTAAAATCACATTTCTCATGCTAGCACCACCAACATAAAATGTCTAAGAGGTTTGGTTCTAAAAGGAAAGTCTGCTTACCTGTAATTGCAATTCTTCAACTGGTCATCTGTGCAGTAACACATACGGGACCTGCACATGCGCAGACCTAAGATGTTTACGTGGGAAGCCAGCCCCACCCTCTTCCACACATGCCTAGAGGGCAGCAGTCCTGCTTTTCCTCTCAGTTCCTCTGAGAGTGCCACATGACACCCCCAGACTGAGAACAATGATGAAAAACATACTAGAACACCTGTTAGTGGGGTAGAAGGGTGTGTTGTGTGACTGCACAGATGGCCATTCCAAAGAACTCAAGTTAGATGTAAGCAATCTGTCCTTCTTCATGTTCTCTATGCATCACATATATGGGTGATTAACCAGCTGACTTACCATAGGAAGAGAAAACAGGTGGTTAATTCAATACAGATTAAAGTACTGGTTGTCCAAAGGAAGTGTTTTTCTTTGCATGAACACTGAGGCAATAGTGCAACTGAGATATACCAACTGCAGTACCGAGAGTCAAGTCATGAGTAACAGGAGCATGTTCATTTCTGAAACCCAAATGGGTTGAGACAAAAATGCTTTTATTGTTAACGTTTCAAAGTCTGTCAGAACAATGAAGTCCAATGAAGACAGAAGGCTAGAGCCCCTTCATCCATCTAAAGTGTGAACGGAGGATTATAGAGATGTGGTCATGTTTGGACAGAAAACAGGAAGAGTGATATCTTTCTGGTTCAAATGAAAGGGTGATATGACTTTAAGTAGAAAAGTCAGACTCTGACATCCAGATGTTATGGTGACAAGTACCCTTTAAGTCTTAAATAGCAAGTGGTATGAAGGGCTTTGACATTAAAGCACCAAAAAACTCCAGGAAGAAATTGGCTGTGAAAATGGTGGATATAAATTCTTTTTTAATCCTTTTAAGAATTTCCAAGCTATCAGATGGAAGAAAATAGTATGTCACTGAATCTGACAGTGGAACACAGATAATGCTGCCAAATAAATTACAAAGCAAGTCTCTGATCATGAAGCATTAATAGAAATCGAAGAACATTGAAGCAGGTAACAGGATCAATTGAAACAGAAGGAGCATATACCAGGAGGGTGATCAGCTTCTGTGCCATCTCTAAAATACTTTCAATGTCCAAAGGAATGGGTGAGGAGGATGACTGTCAATTGAAGGGAGACAAGATCTGGATGCCATAACCGACCATTCTGCTGAGTGAAGAATGGAGAGAGGGATAGTCTTATCCTCACTCCCAACAGAGACAATAGTGTGGTAAACTATGGTTGCCTGGGCCACTTTGGGGTGAGAAGAATGACATTGGCACCATCCTGCCTGATCTTTGGCAACACCCTCAAAATGAGAGGAATTGGGAGGAATGCGTGTAGAAGCATAGTGTTGGAAACAATAGACTAAAGATGAGTACAGAGTAGTGAACAAGATGGAGCCACAAAGAGCTACCAATGTCCTTAAAATCCAAAAATATGAACCAGTTCCCCCTACTGAAGCAAGGAGAATAATGGATGACAGTTGTGTATGTGTGTGTGTATGCATATTTCTGTATCTTTCTTGCTGAAGTTGAAAACATAACAAAATGTATTATATTATATATGATTTGGTATACTTATCCATGAAGTTGTGTTAAAATTGTTTGTAAAGTTGTTTTAATATTGAAAGTCAACAAACAACAACAACAACAACAATGAATGATGGATGACAGAATCATCATTTGGAAAACTTTCGGCTGAATAAAGAAATGAATATCCTTTAAATCTAAGATGGGTCAGTGACACACACAGACCTATCCTTTTTCTGGACCATAAAGCAATGGGATATGAAACCTGAGGCAGCGTACCAAAGGACAGTATGTTCTATAGCCCCCTTACAGAGTTGCGAAGTGTCCTCCTCACATAAGCCCCTTCTGGAGATTGGGGAACAATGGTACCAGAGGAATAATGCGTGGTCAGTGTTCTGTGGTAACCCCGGCAAGGAATGGGTAAAGGCGAAGAATGTCATATTTCATCCTCTAACATCAAGCCTGTCATGTGGACATCAGAGGTCACGGGTGATTCACATGGAGGATTCTGCACCATTGGAATTGGCAAAAGTAATAATAGCGGAGGCGATGGAAACTGTAGGGAGTCCTTCTAAGGAACAGTCAAATCATCCTGGGTTTGGTGGGATACAAATCCCCCTATGCTTCTTAGATTTTTTTCTTCTTCCTTGACTTGCCAGCTGAATCATTAGCTGAAAAAGGTTTGGACTTGACCTTCTTTGTGATAGAACAGCTCAACATCGGTGGTGGGTTTAGTGCCTGACGAGCAGGAGGCGTCACTGCCAGACCCGAAATTATTGTCGGAGCCAACAGGTAGGACAAGCTCGATGAAGATGCTACTGAAACTGGAAATAATGCCAAGAATATTGAAAGGGATGGCTTAGAGGAAATGGTGAATGAGTGGGCCCAGATTGCTTTACTGAATCCACTGTCTAGGGCACGTTCCCAAAATACCGCTCAAAGGTAAGAGAAATGACTTTGCCACGCTTGTCTGGAAAAACCTTGGGAGTGGCCTTTGCCAAAGTAGAAAAGGCAAAGATTGTGACTGTCAGTCAATTTGCTCCCATAATCCGCACAATTATGGAACTGGGTCTGAAGGAAAATGCTTAAGTGGCAACACACTCATGAAAAAAGAAAACACGTAACCATTTAAAGAAAGAAGAATCAACAACAAAAAACAAGTTAGAAGAAAAAAGCTAGAGAAAAAACAATTCTTTAGGATATAATGCTAAGTTCAATTGCCAGAAGAAAACCAGCAACTTAAGTTTGGAGAAAGCTGTCAGTGTTGCTGCTGCTGCAGCGCTTGAAGAGTAAATGAGGGGAAAAGGTGGGAGTGCTGCCCTCTAGATGTGAACAGAAGGGGTGAAAGGTGGACTTCCCACCTAAATGTCACAGCTCTAGAAAGCTCTGGCAAACAGAAGGGGTGAAAGGTGGACTTCCCACCTAAATTGTCTCAGCTCGAGAAAGCTCTGGTAAAAGTTTTGTGTGGTGCACAGATCATATAGAAGAACAGTGATTGCTTATACTTTTAGAAAACAAACCTAAAGCTTGCTGCACCAGCAATAAAAGCTTCAGAAAGGGCAAACTGACTGCTATATCAGAGCAACCCAGGTGACTTTCAAGCTGTCATCCTGTGACAATGTCTATGTGGAACCCATTCTGCTACAATACAATAGATGCTGCTGTACTTTGTACTCAACAAGGATTGCCAAAGACATGGTCAAACCATTAACAAAAATAAGATCTATGGAGATCTCTGCCAAAGCCTGACAGTTATCTTATAGTAGCTTTCCCCAACATGGTGCACCCCAGAGATTTTAGACTACAGCTGCCATAATCCCTCATCACTGTCACTATTTGCTAGGGCTTATGGGAAATGTAATCCAAAACATCTGGATGGCATCAGGTTGGGGAAGGACGCCTCAAGGGACACAAGCCATTATCTGGATCAACCAAGAGTGAGTTAACACAAAGACAGGTCCTCATAAAAACATAAGGCAACTATGCGTAGGCTATATATGCAAGCTTTGTAGGATCTTAAGGAATGTCCATACCTTGCGTACAACAGTGAGACGGGGGTGTAGGTTAGCCAAACCTCCTGGAGGGAGTGTTGAACAGCCAGTTGTAAATTGCAGGAATGCTTTTCTTTCATCCGAAGACATGCCACATAAAACTCTTACAAATCTCAGGAATCCGGGACTAAAATACAAAACAGTATAAATGCAAACCAGTCAGATGCTAAATATAATGATTATATTGACTATAAATTGCATACATCAAACCAGTTTTGAACTAGTCCCATGAAAATACCCACTTAATTGCTTTTTAGAAATGATAAAAGTAACAATCTGACATAACACCTTGGCTAGCCACATTTTAACCTCATGATGATGTGGTGTCAAGCAGGGGGACATATTTTAGAAATTGTACAGAACAGTTATAGCAAGCAGAAGATACTTTCCTCACAGTTCCTGTAATTAAGCACCAAATAGTTACACAAGTAAAGTACGCACAGCTGAGTGCTTGGCCAGCCCAGCTCCTGGAACAGGGCTGGCCAAGCAGGGCTTGGCGAATTTGTGGGGCGAGTACCACATGAGTTCTCTAATCCTTAGCTAACAATGAGGTAAAAATCCGGCTGGGCCCACAAGGGCAGTGGATGCTCCTGTGTCCGGCCCTCCTAGGCCAGGATGAATAGACCCGGCGGATTTTCATCCCATCGCTGGCGGCTGCCATTAACGCAGCAGGGGGAAATATGCGATTTGCCCAAGGGTGGGGAAATTGCATATTTTCTACCTCCACTTTATAAAGAGGACCTTTAAGGCCATGATTGGCAGGGTGGTGGTGGTGAGAAGCACGCTTTCGCTAAGGCTGGGGAAATCACATATTTTCCCCTCCACTCTAATCGCACAGTCGTCATTTGAGTGGAGAAGAAAAATATGTGATTTCCCCAGCCTTGGGGAAATCACATCCCCCTCCTCCGTGCTGATCGTGGCCTTAAGATTAAGAGGGCCTTTAAGGCTGGGGAAATTGCGGTTGTCATTACAGTGAAGAAGAAAAATGTAATAATTTTACATGTCCATGTTTCTCTGTGAAATAAAGAGAACTCCTAACATTTGGATTGCCTAGTTTTCTACCTTGGTCAATGCATTGTCAAGTTACAAAGCAATTAATATAGGGGAAGAAAGGCTTTCAATGGCCTTGTTAAAACTTGTTAAAATTTAAATAGATTTAGATTACATTTTCTATAACTTGTCCATGTATTTTCCACACACTTTAGTCTTTCAGGGTCACCACACTGCTATTCTGTGTGGCCAGTCATAAAAGTAGTGTAAATATACTGCCACTTGGTGGAGTACCTGTCTCGAGTGTAGCCAAGTTTAGGTTCTGTGTAGTTGATTATATCTTCAGCTGCCCAGGACGGTGACTGATTTCCACAAAGAATCATCTGAACTTCTTCATGGCTGAAGGAACTCAGCTTTTCCATTGGAAAGACTCGATTAAAGCCATCTTGATTTAAAAAAAAATTAAAAGCATCACAAATGTGAGCTGAGAACACTATTACATTTGAAAATAGTTAACAGAAAAGGCAACTTGGTTTTCCTAGTGACATCCCCCATATTACTTCTTTATGTAGGCAGATCATACAAAGCAGTGGCTATATCCTCTCATTTGTGACTTTTGAGGTATATCACACCATCTCCAGTACCCAATGGAAGTATAATAAATATAAATAATAATGTAAACTCTCTCAAAGAAATAGAGAAACAGTCACCATAGAAAAGATAACAAGGGCATAAATAAACTGCCCAACCCTAACGGAGGATGAATTCAGGTGGAGTGCCAGTGTGATGCAGTTGGTGGATTTGGACAAAGAAGGTCTGTTCAGCTCTTAAACTTACTGTGTGACCTTGGATAAATCACCATCTTTAAGTTTAATCTACTTCACAGGGTTGTTACAAATTTAAAATAGATATACTACTTGACCTCCTCAAATGAAAAGTAGGGTATAGATGTGATGAACTAGCTGTTCATTTTTTCAGTTGTCTCAGAAAGCACTAGACACACACACATTTCATTTTTAATTAGGGTTAGGGTATTTCCTTAAAATCCAAAAGTTGTGTCCTTATATGCCACCCCCCAAATAATCAATCAGTTACATACCTCTAAAAGCATCCATCTGTTTTTGTATGCCTGCGTGCATGCAGAAATCAAACATCAAATCCACATACTCCTCTGCATTATCCATAGTTACCAACTATAATGAAAACATTTGTAAAATAGTCAGAGAGTGTCTACATTATATTACAGAAGAATTTTGAGGAAATAATATTAAACACTCATATTAAAGTTGTTCCTCTACCTCATCTTCACCACCAGGCTTGAGATCCACTGCTGTAAAGCCATATACTCTGGATGAAGGGCAAAACTGGAAATTTAGGCTGCAAGACAAGAGGAGGCATTTTCAATAGGTTTTAAAAGTAGTTTGCAGAAGTAAAAAAAAAAACCAAACAGAGTCTGGATATGCACAGAACAAATGAAGAACTCTATTGAATTAGACCTGCTCTTTCCCAGTGGCCAACTAGATGCATCTCAGAGGCCCACAAACATGAAATAGCCCTCTCCCACTTTTCTTCCTCAGCAGCTGGTACTTAAAGACATACTGCCTCTGAACCTGGAAGTTGGATACATCTGTCATAACTAGTAGCAACTGGTAAGACTTAGTTAACCCCCTTTTAAAGTGGTCACCATATCTTCTGATAGCTAATGTCATTAATTATGCACCATGTAAAGAAATATTTGTTTTGACTGTCCTGAATCTCCTGCCAATACATTTCACTGGCTGACGCTGAGGTCCAGTATTATAACGGAGAAAAATATCTATCCACTTTTTCATACATTTCTGTCCAGTGCTTACCGCTGTGAAAAATATGCTTTGAGAACCTCTCCTATAAAGTAATCTACAAATTATCAGCAATGTGACGTTGCCCTAAAATTCTGGATTTGACATGAGCATTATTAAAATGAATAGTAGGACCTGATGCAGAAACTCAGTAGAAAAAATAAAGCTTGTGCATTAAAAGTACATGGGAGTGGGTGGGTTAAAGCAGTTTGGTGATTTGCTGAGCTGGGGCACTGACTACTGACATGGAAAGGCTAAAGAAAAAAGAAATGTCCAAAGTCAGTTTTTAATATTTTGATCCTGTATTTGGTGTCTATTCTGCTCTGCTTCCATCAATTTACCCTTGAAATTTATAAATGCATACATTTTGTGGGTAAATCTGTACTGAATAGGTAGTAAGAAACAACGCATAGTTGTGGCTTCCATCCAAATGAATGGAATTATTTGATTCTATTTTACGAATCTGGGTTATCACACAACCAAGAGGAATGAAATGCTGCAGGTTTAGCTTTCTTATAGCTATCTCCTATGAGGAATAATTTCATCAGATATTTCAGATGTCCAATGTTCAATCACTGGCACCTCCAGACAGAGGTGGAGAAGACTCCTATCTGAAACCTAGCTACCAGTCAGAGCAGATAATACTGAGGTAGATGGACCAATGATCTCAGTCAGTATAAGGCAGCTTGCTATGTTCCTGCACAAATTATCCCACAAATTTCAAATAGGATCACAATGAATGAGCAGAGAACAATTTTTTTAATATTTAATATGCAACCTTGGCCCTAGCAGATTATTATTATTTCAACAGCAATCATTAGAAGTTTTGCTACAAAGCAACAGATTCACTACTCAACATTTATGGCAAACAAAGAATTTCAAGAATTGGGTGACTATTAATGAAATTATATAACAAATATCAGAACAGTTTCATTCCTACAGTGGCTTGCTCTGCAACCTAAGGACAAAAGCCCTTAGGATTTATCGTGCACTCTTTCTCTAGTCTGTAAGTCTATCTATCTATAGTCGCCACTTCACTATACTGAAGAACTCCTTAAGGACAAAGGTGGTACCATAGATAAACAGGAAAAAAAGTTGTTTAAGATAAAATCTGTACAGATAAGCCTTAAAATAGATGGTCAAAACTGGAAGTTCACCAATACTCTGGAAATGCTACCAATTGTGATTTATGTTTGGGAAAATAAATTGACTTCTTCCCCACTTTTTAAATGTATATGTTAATTTCTTACTCCATGAGGAGGCCAGTGTGTGCAAGCAACAGCAAGAAAATAAACCACCTTACCCTAAATCTTCTATGCTAAGTTGAGGTCCAGATCCTGATGGGTTCTTCATCATTAGTTCCTGCAGTTTTGTGTTTTTTTCATCTTCTGAAAGGCCTTTGTTGCTTAATATTTGACGCCTCTTAACTGCAAGGTCTTTAATTTCTTTTAAAAATCTTGCTCTGTGAGGGTTTACTAGTTCAAAATCCTCCCATGTTAAGATCCCATTAAACCATGCTGGTGGTTTAGGTTTTGGTGGATCGAGGATAAATTCAGATTTGGAATCTTCTTCAAAACTTCCTACTGAGAGAGAGTCATGCCCCTCTTCTGTAGAGGCCTCTGATTGACTTTCAGTGCAGTGCAAGTCTCTGTCACCCCGTGACTCATAAATCAGTTTACTCATATTGCTTTTAATGTCTCCCATGCACATGAGCTTAAAGAAAGGCTTAGAAATGGGCAAGTCTACTAGTCTATTGTCTTGGATGCATTTTGCTAAGAAAATCCCTAGAAAGTGGAAGAGTTTGGTTATTCTTTCAAGTTCATCGCTATCCTGTGGGAATGGTGCTGTGAAGAGCCCACAAGAGCGCTGTACATAGTATCCTGGAGGTTTCAATCCACCGCCTATATCAACCTATTTTTTAAAAGAACACAATGGAAGAAAATGTTAGATATTTCAAGAGGAACATACCACCACATATCTTCTTAGTTCTACTGATTAGAAAAATGAAATATACCTGACGTGATTCATCATCTGGAAAATCATCATCACAGAGCCATGCTCCCAGTTCTGTCCTCTGGAATTCTGCTGCCACCAATGCATAAAACTCCAAGGTAGGCCCCAGTCCTGTTCCTTCTTCCCCCAAAAACTCCACCTGGAAACCAGACCATGATAGTACAAGTTGCCCCCAGGTCATTGGTATTGAGTAGTTCCCATCCCCACCCCAAAGAGATTCTCTAACCCCATACAGCTGAAAGACGTGTTGGCTCACAAGACACAACAACCGATTGTGGGTGGTCAGCCATGTTTGTTTCAGGGTGGTTTGTCATGACATTGAAACCCAAAGTGGTTTCCTCAGCATGGTTTGTTAACCACAAATAAGCCACCTTTGGAGTCCATGGCTTGGTGTTAGGTTGGTCAGGGGTGGCATGTTTTCAGAATGGCTTGACATGATGTGCAAACCCAGCACAATGGCTTGCGCATGACTTGCCGGAAAGGGCTACAAAGCTGCCTGGCAACAACAGTGAAAAACTCGGTAGCTCCTTGCGATCTCACTAACAATATTCCCTCTCTATTTCATCTTTAAATTGACATGTGTCAATTTACTCCTCCACCTCATGTGTCAAATTTGGGGAAATCTCCGGAATTTAACATTTTTTTTCATTTTCAGAGAGATTTGTGCAAATGTAACTTTAAAAAAGTCTGGGAAGATTTGTGCAAATTTACTATAGTGCAGTAACAACTGTGCTTATACACTGTAACTGCAGCGCATAATTGCAGTGGCTACTGCATTTAGTAAATTTGTTCTGATCTCCCTGAAGTTAAAAAAAAAAAAGAAGAAAAGGAAACATAAAATATGTTCAAATCGCCCCAAAGGTGGAAAGAAAATCTACAAAATAAACTTTATTCCGCTAACAAGTGCATTCACACCCAGTAGTGGAGCAGGCTGCTGAGATTGTGCCGCAAAAGCCCATCCTGGAAGCAGGTGGGAGGAATAAGGGGGAAACAAGCCACAGCAAGCTACAGAGTGCCACAGCGTCTGTCATGAGTAACCCACCATTGATTATTTTCAGGGTGGCTTATTGTGATGCACAAACCAGCATGGGTTGATCCAAAACTTTTTGATTTTTGTGAGCCACTATGGTTATTGGGCGGTGTAGAAATGCAATAAATAAATAAATTACCCTCCTGCAAATGGAAAGCCTCCTTCTGTTTGCGTAAGGGACCAAGATTTTGTGGAGGTGGTATTTGCTGATTCCCCCTTTCCCTCTATACCCTCAGTGCCCCCTCAATGGTTTCAGAGGAAGCACATGGGCCTGCAGAGGAAGGGGGAAATCAGTAACGAACACTTCACTCCTTTCCTCCAGCAAGGAAGTCCAGATCCATGCAAATGTACTTTAAAACAAAAAAGGTACATATTTTACCTCTAGAACTGACTTCCTGTCTGCATGAATCTGCATGACATTTTCTGCCCACTCCATCAAGGATTCACCACGTGGAACTTTTACTCTTTCATGCTTAAGGCGCCCAACTCTGAATTCCCCTGGATCATCTCTTCGCACTGTGCTTGTAGTTCGTGTCCGCTCAACGGTGGCCTCACGTCGATTCTGTAGCCACACTATTGCTCTGGTAGCAGGAAGAAATTGCTTTAATTCCAACTCAGATGAGATGCTGAGTTAAGGAGACCTTTATTAGGCCAACCTTTGAAAAAAAAAATCTCAAGTTCTTAAAAATCACAGTGCATTTTGTTTTGTATCATTCTGTCTGGGACCGCAATGCAGCCACCACAAATTCGACATCATAGCAATCAATCTATTTCTAGTGTTTAGGGTATGTGCCATTGCTTATGTAGTCAAATAAGCACCATCCACACACAAGAGGAAAGTATCAGTGGGCTTGGGGTGGGGGGAGGATAGAACCCTGTGGTTTGCAGTAATACCAAAATTAAAAAAAAATACTTAAAGGGGGGGACACTCAAAATAGCTCAATGAGGACTGAGCATGCTTAATAGCCATGGAATGCTAGCTGACTGTTCAGTCAGGGGATGGAATGACTGGAATCCTGAACAGCAGCACCCACAGCAACGTTTTGTTGGTAGTCCCACTAGTTTATTATGCAATCATTTACAAATCTGCCCTCTCATCCTCTTAATTATCTGATACAGTCCAAGAAAAAGACTGATTCTGTAATATTTCTGAGATTCTCAGCATTAGAATAAACTAATTTCTAATCTTGAAATGAAACAGCTTCAATGCACTTCAACTGCACCAAATAAACGATTTCTTGTCAAATTTCTTACCTTGATGCCCCAAATGCTGTGCACGTAAAATACAGTTGTCTAGTTTCAAATGGGATTAAGAAAGGGCACTTGCTAGTTATCTGTTCACACCAGTCTGGCAAAGCTCCACTTGCTAGTGCCAATGGCTCCTGTAATTTAACACACAAGCCATTTAATTCATGAAGTCTGAATAACAAAAATGATGGATAAACAGCTATTTCTGTTTTCTAAACTGTCTTTTCTCATGCACTCTCACTTCATGCCATTATTTTTTGCTTTTAAAACATTTAATTAATTTTGGGAGTAATCCTAAATGACAAAGGACTTCTCTTAAAAGTTTAACTGTCCTTTGGTTGTCACTGTACATACTGTATTGCATTTATACCCATCTTTCCTCCAAGGAGCTCAAGGTGATGTGCATGCTCCCACCCATATCTTTTTTATCCTAACAACTCTGTGAAATAGGTTAACCTGAGAGATAGTTACTGGCCAAAGGTCACTCAGTGAGCTTCATTGTTGACTGAAGCTCAGCTGTCTCCAACCTGATGCCCTTCAGATAGTTTTAACTACAATCCCTAGGATTCCATGATGGCAGGGGCTGATGGGAGCTCAAGGTCAAAACACCCAGAGGGCAACAAATTGGGAAAAGCTACTCTAACCACTGCATCATACTGTCTCTCATGTGTTTATATGTCTAGTTTAAAGAAACTTTGGAGTAGATAAAGATAACGATGCTATTTAAAGACAATTCTAGTCTTTTAAACTATTGCAACTTGCATCTCAGCAATATTTTTCCAAAAAGGTTCAGCTTTCAAAATTAAGGATGCAATCCACTGAACTGGACATCTAGCTGTATATATCCACTTGGCTTTAAAAACTCCTCACCTACCCTGGAAAGAATACCACACCCCCTGTCCCTAGCAAAGTGTTGTTTTTTTTTAAAAAAAACTTCAAAGTTTCAATATCTGTTTGTGAAGTGACAGGGGTTCATCTATACCAAAACACTGCAAACAAAAAGGTACATTCAAATAATTTCCACAGCTCTTGTTAAATAAAATTGTATTTCAGACTTCTAGACTGCCTACAATAGCATCAAGCTGAATTAAAACAATTTCTCAAGAATATATTACCTCAATCTGTTGAAGAATTTTTGTAGTGATTTTTTTGCTTGTGAATTCATCTGGTGGAAAATTAAATTGAAGCTGTTCATCTCCTTCTGAAAATTAACAGAAAGTTTTATTTCATGTTTTCTTTGTGGAAGGTATTTTAAGGAAAACATGTTGCACCCCATTTACCTTCTTGAGGAGTTCGAGATGAATAAGGGTCACTTGCAACAATATACAAAATACGGAGCAACTGTAGAACATCTTCTACTCCACAGGAATTCTGTCCGCTACCAGCTTTGGCTTGAGGCTGTTCTTTAGTTGAAGTAAGAATGTCTGAGTTTTGAAGTGTGGAAATAGCTCCCTGGCTCAAGCTGGACTTTGATCCATGCTCACAAAAATCCTGTATGAATTATCAGAAGTAAATACTAAGTACATGGTTAAAATTCTGGTATGGTTATGTTGTAGCTTTAGAGAGAGAAGCAAATACAAACATGGTTTGCGTGATACTAACTACTTAGAGCTTAGAATATTGTTAGGCACTATATTGATTACTGTGCCTATTCAAAAGCATACAAAAGACTGGAGCTGGTAAAAGCTAAACATGAGAGTAGCATATGAATCAGAGAGCAATTTCATTAGTCACATATCAAATCCCTCTATCAGGACTCCTAACACGATGCAAAAAAGAAAAGAAAAAAAAAGAAGCACAAACATTCCCCAAACCAATACTTTTAGATGCAGACATATACCTTGTATGCAGCTATGAGCTGGGAACAATTTCTGTTTTTCCTAATGCTTTTATTAGTGCCGGTTAATTTCCAGTGGCGCAGAAAGGCTGAATCCGCATTCTTCTGCAGGTAGGTTATCAAGTCATTCTTTGGTAATTCATCAGTGCCAAGGTACTGTTCCACATGCTCTATTGACCAGCAACCCTACAACAGGAACCACCAAATGTTGGTCTTTCCTGATTGTAAAGTTTGAAAGATTTCACATGCACTACATACATTTTTTTTGGGAACATGCATTTACATTCTCTATTGTATCTTCTGGATAACAGAACTAAGTTAGTGTAGGATTTTTAAGCTGCTTTTTTAAAGTGCACGAATTGCACAAACATTTACCGCCACATAAATATTAAAGCTTTAAATTCCTCTCACCATTTTCCCGCTCTCTTTCTCTTTATCAGAATCTTTCATTTCTCTGTAGACAATTCTAAACATAAAAAAAAAGAATTATGTACTTAGGAGAATAAGCTATCATATAAATCTTAACGCAGGGGTGAACAACCTACAGCCCTCGGCCTAATTTCAATAGCCCTCCACATGCGAACAGTTCAGACTTATGGAAAGAGCGATCTGTCCCGTCCTTCATAGTCCACTGCATGGGATGTAGAAGGTGAAAGAGAGAACAGGAAGAGGGAGAAAGAGAAAATGGGTGATGCACCACTTTTGCTCTGATCCTGGCACATGATTCTTGACAGATTACCCATGAAGGATGCCGCCCTCAACAGAAAAAAGGTTGCCCACCCCAATACAATATGTAATGTGGATCTTGGGGAATCTCAAAATTTTCTGCATGTTAACAAGATTTTGAACATTTATTGTTTAGCATACAAGGGCAGCATGGTGATAGTATCAGCCAGTGATAGTTCTCACTGAGAATGCAGATTAGGAGATATAACCCACTGAAAGAATTCAATTGCTGATGCAGCAACTCTTGGATCTGGTCTATAAAATATCCAAACTATAAAAACAATGAAAACATTTTGGATTATAGGTCAACTTGGGACCAACTATTAATTTTGGTGCAGTGCAGGCATCATTTACATTAAGAATTCTTTAGTCAGCACGCATTTGTCATAATGCAAAAAAAAATCTAAAAACCATAATGTTGAAGATGCTAGTCAGTAAAAAGTGATGACCTCAAAGATTAAGCTAAAACTGTCAGTTTGCAAACACTGCTGTTGCACAGCCATTGTTTACAACATTAGAGATTACACAGCAGCAGTGCTTGAATGACTTCTTACAAGACATTAACGAGTTATTGTACACTCTTTAAATAGCTTGTCTTACAGAGAAAACTTATGCATGCTTATTCAGAAGTCCCACTGTGGTCAATTGAGTTTACTCCAATGTAAGCATGCATAAGATTATAGCATTAAACTGTTCTAGATTGATGACCAGATTTAGAAAAATTCTTACGTGTATGTTGGCTCCCAAATTCGTCTAAGCTTATCAGATTTCACGCTGCCATTGCAGGAAAGCTGCAGCAATTTTTGTACATAGTAAAAAATAGTTGATCGGAAATTTGTTAGGGGTAGCTCAACTTCACGAGTTGTACCAAGACCTGTAACTTTCAAGGTAAGTGCTAAACGTGGTGATGGCGTACATTCAACTTCTTCCAGGAGTTCAGAGTGAGGTGTTCCTGTAGTCAAAGGTGAATAAGTGAAAGATGAGTAATACATTTCTATTTTCTGTAGCACCTTTCATCATTTTTGTAAGTTCAATTTGCTTATTTCTTGTACCCTTTATGAACAATGACCCTCTATTTCTTGCCTATACATTAAGATAAATGTATAAGTCGTAAAGGCCTTTAAAATTTCATGTGGGGTGATGATATTCTACGCCTTTCTCCTTCCCATTATCCATATACAGTTTATGATTCACTTCTCCTATTCTCCCTTGTTCCAGTCTCAATTACTTCCTCTACTTAGCATCTCCCATCTCCAGCTTCGTTCCAGTGAAAATAGATTGTTTCTCTCTAAAACAGGAGTGTACAATCTTTTCAGCCCCAAGGAAGGCACAAGACCCCCCATCTAGAGATTTTTTCTTTCCTCCTTGCTAGTGATCTGTATGAGGTTCTTTGAAGGAAGTAGTGGAGAGTACAGGCAGTTGGGGGGGTATGGTTACCCATGGGGGCTGCAGTACAGGCCTGGTGAAGCACAGGTTTTGCACACCTGCTTTAAAACATAGGTTTGTGAAGCGAGAAAGGTAGGAACGATGGTACATTTCTGATGGTTCCTCTCCAAACCCAGCTGTTGGCCTCAGGGATGGAGGGAAGAAACATATAAGTTTCATGTGCTGAATTTTCAAATTTTTTATTTCCCTGGCCTTGTAAACCCAGGAGACAGTTTTGAAGGTGAGTAATGCAGACGTAATGGGTTGGATCACTGATGGAAGAAACTCCATTAAAAGATTGGGGGGACACACCCTCTCGCCCTCTCACAGCCCCACGGGCACCCCCAAAATCTGCTCCTGGCCAGCACAGAGGGATGCAATTGGGAGAAGAGACGAAGTCTCATCATGCTAGCAGACTTCTGCTAGTGCAATGTTTAATTTAACCCACTGTGTCAGATATATTGCTTCTTCATCATCCTCCAATCTGATTCTTGTTTTATTTTCTCTGAAATGCTACAATACTTATATATGTGCTAGTTTGCACCCACATTTTTCAAACTGCTCTTGAATATACCTGGAGGAGGAATTTCAAGATCAGTTGTCTGTTGGACATTAGTACGGCCAGGTCTAGGATCAAAGGCAGGTACTAAAGCAGAAAATTGACGCTTCAAAACATAATCATCATCCCACGTTCTTCTACGGCCTCCTTTTGTTTCATATTCTTCTTCTTCCTATTAAGACAAAAATACAACACAGGAATAACAGAGAAGATTAATTTGATTTTTAAAAGCCCACATAGTTTAGGTGGTAATCATTATGAACATAAATCAAGTATGTCTGAATCTAAGTAAACAAATGATTCCTATTGTACACTGTAGATTTATAGCATGTGGGCCACATCCAAAGGCGTTTATCTCACATGGCAGCAGCACTGGGCTGCAATGGCCCAGCAAAGACTTATAGTAGGCCAAATTTGGTTCACAGCCCTTGCATTGATTATCCCTAATATAAACGACTTGGGGGAAGGGATAGAAGATCTAGAATAGGCCATTTATTGTGCTGTAATCTGATTTCGCGATTTCCTTCAGTGTTCCACTAAACTGAAGATGTCACCAGCCTAGGGGGAGGCTAGGATGTGCATAGGAAGCTACATAAAGCAGCTTCCATGGTTTCCTCCCCTCCACACTCCATTTCCGAGCACAGAAATGTAACGCCAGAGAACCACACCAGCTACAAGGAGATGGGGGCTGGGAAAGTGATTTTTGGGTTCTGAGGTTGGAGCCCTGGTTCTGACCTCAGAGCCCAGAAACCGAAAAATCCCATGGCCCTCTAGATAGCGTATAGTGGCCATATGATTGTGCCCTAGGAAAGATTTTGATACAGTCCAGAATAACCACAGGTAAGACAATATTGTAAAATGATATACACTGTACCATAACTTCCTCATATTCTTGATCTTCTTGATTGTCATCTTCATTTTCGTCATCTTCTTCATCTGGCTCAGGTAGATCTTCGTCATCATCTAACTCTGCCAACAGAGTACTTGCCTGACAGCTATCAAGAAAATCTACACACAAAAAACAAACAAAGCCACTAAGAATTCCTTAAAAAATAAGACATCAAGAATGAAGGATGAATTGATCCTATAAATTCAAAGCAGGAACAGGAAAAAGAGGTATCATGTTTGGGTAATGTTCAAGACAGCAGGGTGGAAACCTATTTAAGAAATGACAATGGAGAGCTGAAAAGGGGAAAAGCACTTCAGAAAATAACCTGAAAAGTAATGGGAAACTATTTGTATTAAAGTAAAATATTCAGTATGTTTTTTGAACATATAAAATTAGTGGAAATGTGAAATAGCAAGTTTACTATTTCTCCCCAATGTGTTCAATATGCATTTCATACCAATTGTTTGCTAAGTACATTTTCAAGAACTTACAAATGCCCTTTTAGTTTTTAGCAGAGGAAGTCATAGACCATTGTCAGTGCTATAACACACTGAACTAAATTACAACTGAAATTAATAGGACTGCACAAATATAAATGACATACAAAACTAACCCTTGGTGCGTCAAATCATAGGGAAATCACATACACACTCACCCCTCAAGAATATCTTTATTAGTATCCCAAGTAAGTTCTACAATGACAGGAGAAATACTCATAGCTTGCATTCAGCCATCTACTGAAGACAGAGTTCCACTTCTTGCATTCAGAAGACTTCGGATCAAACCCCAAGAAGTGTGTATTTTCTGAGTTTCCTAGAATTAGGGTTTTTGCATATAATGCCTGCCTATGGCATAGTAAGTTGGGCGGCAACTTCATCTGTATAGAAAAACAGCACCAACTTCTGATTCCCTTCCTGCCTCGCTCCCAAACTACTACAATGTAGACCACGGGTGGGGAAACTACTTGCTCTCTGTCTTTCCATTCTTCTCCACTCAGCAGGCTTTTAAGTTGGTAACTGCAGGTATCACATGTCATGTCTGACAAATGCACATGTCTGTTTTGCCACTTACACATGAGCAAAGCCCCAACCGGTGGCAGGTTCCTGCCACATGGACATGAAATTGTGGGTTCATTGCTGTAACAGTATGCATGCAGTTTTCCACACGGAAACTATGTCCATGCAAGATACTTGTCACATATGAAGCAACCCATATTCCAATATAGAAGAGCTCCCTGTTTCCATAGGAGGCATTTTGTATTTCTTAAAACTTAACATGGGCTCACGTGACAATTGTCTGGACGTAGAGAAGACATTTTTTCCTTAACATTGTCTTATCAAAATAATCTATGAATAATGCCAATGTCAAAAGAGTTGATCTTACCACATGGATTTCATGTAGTGTATATTTAGTTGTGCTCTAAGAGCTGGTATTTATCTTGCAGTAGCAAACCTCTACAGGCACTTTGAAACAACATATTCATCATGCAAAACTAACCTGGTGAAAATATTCTCACTGTGATTTTATCAAATTATATATGCAAATCTGGCTTAGGAGGCTCATACAATTTATTAACTTAAAGATTTCCCATTAATAAAACTCCTACCCAAAAGATCACGAAAGCTACAAATATCAGTAATACAACTCAAAACAAATTACAGATCACTCCCAAAATATCAGACTATATTATAATACCAGCCTGAAATCATCTTTTAGGTACACTAAGATATTTTAGTTCTGCTTCATATTGAAGTCAAGGAATTCAACAGATGGAAGCAGGTATATTCTTTTCTGGTGCTTTTGAACGAAAAACTAGTTTGAATCTGTAGAGGCCCACATGATTCCTTTCATTGTTTTCTGTACTCTAAAGGATAGTTGACATATAACCCCAGTTCACATAGAAGCCACAGGCTTGTTTCTGGCACCAGCTGATACTGGTGTGGAAGTCTTCCATGCAATTCATGGGATCCAAACAGTTAAGCATCTTGAAACAGTGGTGTCCGCACTGCACACACTACATGTGTACAACCATTACCACACAGAATTTCCCAATGGCTCCTGCGTAAATCATACAATGAATATGCTACATCTGTATTAACTTGAATTTCAGCATTATGTAGGTCCAAGCCTTCAAAATAGGAACATAGGAAGTTGCCTTACACTGAGGTCAAAGCATTGGTTCATCTAGCCCAGTATTGCTGACACTGACTGGCAGTGGCTATCCAGAGTTTTAGGCAGGATTTCTTTCCTAGCCCTACCTGGACCTTCTGCACGCAAAGGATGTGCTCTACCACTGAGCTATGGCCCCTTCCCAATGATGTAGTTCAGAGGTAGAGCACATGCTTTGCAAGGAGAAAGTCCCAAGTTCAATCACTGGTATCTCCAACTAGAGCTAAGAAGAACTGCTCTCTGAAACCCTACAGAGCTACTGCCAGCCAGTGAAGACAATGCCAACCTAGATGGGCCAATGGTCTGACATAGTATAAGGCAGTTCCCTAAGAAAAGATGTCAATGTATCACTTAATTTTCAATTTTCTTTCTAACACTTACAAGGCAACTATATTTCTTCTCTCACCTCAGCTGGAATGCATCCAAACTAGCATGTGCTAAACATTTTGACAACTGATTCAGTTATTCACATATTAAACCCTTGCTTTAATGTTTTTTTGTGGGGGGACACACAGGTATTCCTCAGACTTTTCTCACATGTGTATGATGCAACACATTATTTTTAAGAAGTGCTATGTCAAGAAAGTTCTGACCTCCAACAGCTATGACTGTTGCTTGAGCTTCTTAGAAGTATACACTGTTGAGCTCTGGGCCCAGTGCCAGAAATTCATCAAGCAGCCTTGTGGAACCTGTCTGGCTGCACTTCAAATCTGTCTAAGAAGCCTTAACTGCCATAGGGGCTTCTTCTACAAAGGCACCATCTTGCTTCCCTGAATCCCATGTGAAAGTCATTTCAAATAGCTCTCCGAGTGAAAATGAATCAGTCATGTTTCTGTTAAGAACTTTACTACTTCAAAGTAAAATGTGTGTAAGCCAATTGTTTTATTATTTGCCCATAAATGTGATTAGTTCCTTTCATTATTGAGATAATGACCTGGTCCAGATCTCATGAACCTGATTCTTGATATCATGGCTTGGGAACACGGTACAGGGTTGTACACTACCTCCTCTCCTTCACAGTTTCTCTTCTACAGTTTTTGGCCTTCTCTAACCATAGTTTTCTGACACATTCAGATCAGAAAACTATGCCTCCAAACCAATTTCAAACAATAGTTTGAACCAAGCCAATACACATGAAATACTTTGAAATACTTGAAATATGTTGCAGAAATGCTAAATGTTGACAATAATGCTCAGATGCTCTAAAATCACAGACATACGCCTGGATCCAAAGGAACCATAGGTTTGGATCCATAAGCACATGCCAGCACAACTCTCATGGGGGCTGCAGGGAAAGGGTGAGAAATCCTCATTGAGCAAGCAAGTTCTGCTCACATGTCTTCGGGTCTAACTCATATTTCATATTGCGAACATATTCCACAAGTGAATGATGCAATTTGCATGACACACTGGCCTCATTAGAGGTTGTTTAACCCATGATGAGCCATGGTGCATGTCGGGCACCATTTTGAAAATGCAACTCCCACTCAGGGGTTGCTGTGCCATGCAAACATGGCCACTGAGCATTATTTGAGGGTTAAACGAATTGGCCCAATTACTGCAGCATACCATACTGGACAGTCTCGTCATAAATCAGTAAAATACACATATATGTCTGCATTTCAAAATACCATAAATGAAAACTTGTAATGGGGTTGAAGAGCTGAAATATTTGGAAACACTGATATTAGGCTAAAATCCTTTGCCTGAGAAGTCTTTATATAACTAGTAACAGTTATTTGATATGCTTTAGTAAATGAAATGACTAAGTGAGAAACCTATAACAAAAACAGTCAAAGGAAAATCATTAATGGGAAATCTGCTTATGTTCATTTAAAAATAAAACTTACCATATAAAGAATATTCTGCTTCCTGACCTGTATCGCTCTCACTAGATGTTGATGTTAGGCTAGTAGTTAGAGTGTTACTAAGTGACTGACCAACAGATAAAACTGTAGTTGCTGTGGCTACATTGCTGCTGCTAGTAACACTGGATGTAGACATGGTCACAGTTGATGTGGTACCAGTTGTAGTCAGATTAGGAAAACTTTGGGCACCCATTAGAGGAGAAGCTATAAAGATATGGTAAGATAAAATAAATGATCCAAAATAGTACAGTTTTACATTCATGAGTGTCGTATTAAAAAAAAGAAGTCACCAAGTCTATTGTATTTATCAAATTAGAAGTACAGGCCAATGAAAGAAAGGGCTTCAAATAAAAGAACACCAAAATAAATATAGAAATAAATGAAGTTATGAAGTATCTCACAAGTCTAGTTTTGAACAAGTATAATTATGATGCCTAAATCACATTATATAAAGTTCACAATAATAGTGTTTACATATATTAACTTTGATCCAGAGAACTGTAATATCAGTAGCGCTTGTGGCACCCATTTCTTACTGAATATACTAACAGCACCATTGCTTAGAATCAGCTGCTCTTGGAAGGAAAGGAGTAGGGAAAGAAAGGAAGGCTTGAAATACAAGCTAGTATCTCCATTTTACTTTCCATGCAGAAGTAAATTAGAACATTTCTCCATTGCTGTCTTGAATTTTGTTTCCAATTTGTGTAGATTTAGTACTTTCTGTGAATTAAGAAATTATTCTATCATTGGCAATAATTTAACTAATGTAAAATGCTAATTTTATTTATTTGCTTTGTGTCCCACATGTTCATGGTTTACTTCTTCCTCTGTCTTCCGTGAGCATCCCTGAATGCTACCCAATACAGAGCCCCTCCAAAGGCAGAGCAACACCCCCAAAATGGCTTGTTGTTTCAGATATAAATGCCAAACCACAGTTTGCTCCAAGGGTGTTTGCAAACCAACATCTCACTGTGCTTTCAGATCACAGTGTGGTGCCCACTTGCAAACATGTTTTCTTGAATGATGTTACTTCAGGCATCCCAACAACTCACAGTCTGACATTATGTCTTAAACATCTCATAACCCATTTTCACTAATGTTGGAAGCCATTCTGTCATTCCATTTTATTGTTTTCTTAATGGCAATAATATGGGGTGGAAAAAATAAAATAAAGTAACTGTACAATTACAAAAGAAATAGTAGAGGTTACCAAACTAGATAGCATCTACAGCTGATTCCATACTTTAGAAATAAATGTGTTAGATTTTTGTCTTCTATGATAGGGATGGGCAGAAGATAGATCTTCAGATGTTTTGGACTTAAATCCCAAAAACTCTGCTAGCATGGCCAATGTTTAGGAACACTGGGAGTTGAAGTCCAAAATATCTGAAGATCTACTTTCTGCCCACCTGTGCCCACACACATACACACACACACACACACTCTTTAGTTCAGATAAGTTTCCATAATTATCTTTTCACTCATCTTACTCATCTCTAACTATAAGCACATCAGAGAAAATTGGTTCCCTTTAAATTATCCAAAGTGCTAACATCCTCAAACAAAAAGAGAAATTGAAAAGCAGTCTCCATAAAATGTGCTGCAATTCTTTCTATAAAGCACACACATACACTTTCATTGCATATGGCAGGCACTGCCCATTCCATTAAAAAAGAGAAGACAAAACTAGAATGCCTCCATGATCTTCTGTCAAACATGAGCCACAGTCGACGTAAGACAAAATGGTGAAATAACTTGACACCGTATTCCTTCAACATAAATTATTAGAACTATATCTTTAGTCTACCAAAATATGGCTTTTATCTATATTCTTACCAATTGCAGCCTTGTAGTGTGAAATTGCAGTAAAGCATATACAAAAAAGTAGAACCATATACCCTTCTCCTGTGAATGTGTCATTTATTTATAAAAAAAATAAACATAAATGGTTGAGCAATTTTGAAAAAAAATGTTTTCTTTAAGCCTTGCACATACTGCTAATGGTCAATGACTTCAATAATCAACCAATATATTAGTTAACAAAACGTACGAGACTTTCCAATATGAAGTAAGAATGCAAGAATTAAATATTTTACAAATTATATCATATTCATGCATAACATTCTAAATAGATGTTAATTGAGACATGCATGTATTTCTGGGATCTTCAGTGGCTGGCTAGAATTAAAAGACTTAGTTAATATGTTTAATTAATCCAAAAGAATTACAGTATTATAAGAAGTAGAATAGACTTAATTATGATGTTGTGATTACTTAATTCCTTACAAGTTATGATATTTGATTTCAGGGGGAAATAAAAGTACATGCTAGATAAATGGAGCAAATTGGCATTCTGGCTGTGCAATCTTTTTAAATATTGATGCAGCACAAATTTCCCAAATCCAAGTACATACAAAATTGGGGGCAATAAGGCTAATATACAAATCGAGATGATTTTTCAAAGCTACTACAACATTTCAAAAGGGAAAAGAAAACACATTCCTCTGCTCTTCCATAAAAATGGCATATACTGACCAAAAATGTTGTTTTTACTTACTTGCAGTGCTCATGACATTCCTTCCCAGAGTATTAGTGTTGTTATCACTGCTACTTCGGCTTAAATTCATGTTATTAGTGGCATTGGTGCGAGCTATGTTTGCCACTCTCCGGACAAAGGATTCCAAACTAGAAGTTTCTCGTGAGGATAAGTTAGGAACACTTGCACTGGAACTCATTGGAGCCCCAGCAGCCAGCAGTGAGCTCACTGATAGTCGGTTACTTGCTGAAGAACTAAGGGGTCTCTGAGAAGCGGCTTCTTTATTAGTTAGCTCAGATACTGAACTAACATCTGGAGAACTCACACTAACAATTCCCATGGATATAGCATTGGATTCCCCAGTTGCACGGATTGAGTTGTCAGGTCCTAGCTTTCTTTCAATGTTTTCATTTCCCACATCTGCTGTTAAGGTGCTGGTACTTGCACTGGATGCTGACCCTACTTCAGTATGAGGCATGCTATCAGCAGAGGAAAGTACAACAATTGGCTCATGGACGTCAGTGCCTGAAACTATATTTTGCTCCATTACATTTTCAGATCTCCGTTCCATTTTGGTCGAACCCAAGCTGATGTCGCTGCTACTGGCCACGCTACACACAGAACTGCTACTTCCTTTTCTACTTGAGGAGCCTGCAGCAGCAGTCATCTTGTCTGGACAGTTGTTTTTCACCAAGCTGCTCCATGACTGCGTTGTGCCTGAAACAGTGGATGAAACAGGTTTGGGTGATGCCGCTGAATCAGGGTCGTACCCTGGGGCAAGCTTGAGGTCAAATTTTCCTTCTGCGCCCATACGGTAAGAGTTAGAGCCACCAGCATCCCAGGTGACATCAATCCAGCCTAGAAAGGGACAGGAGTTTGTGAGACCCAGCAGAAAGCAGACAGGAGCGTGTCAGACAGTAGCTCCACAATAGGGATCAGCTTCTCATTGGGCCGCTATCCTGAATTACAGAAGTTACTTAATGGGCTTTAAAGCCAAACAAAATAAAATTAAGTTTTGAAATTCAAGAAGCATGATCTTTGTAGATGTACTAAATTTAACTGGCAGCTCTTCATGTACTTAATTTTAATTCTGAAGATCTGAGAATTCAGCCAAAAAATATAATCAGTGTTTGATATTAAAAGTGACCAACTACTTATTTATTCCCTTAAAAGTACAGTTTGAGTTAAGTCAGGTAGAGATATGTGGGCATTTTAAAGTTAACGAAATACTTGAACATTATTTTATGTTTTACATTCTACAGTATTCAGTTATTAGAATGGTGAGGTTGGCCTCACTCTCCCTTGATTGCTGTTCAACCATAGTAGAGATGAATGCAATTAAAAATACCCCAGAAACCATGGAGTGAGGCTATTAAAAACAGTCTCCTCCTTCAGATTCCAGATAGGCAGTCCCAGTACCTTTGTTAAGGTGGGATGGGGAAGAGAAGGAAGAGAGACAACCGGTCTATCCAAAAAGTATCATTGCAGTTTCCTGCTAGTGATATGAAGGCATTTCTCCATGCATTATTTTAATTTTGCTTTAAATTTTTAGGTTCATAGTTTTTATTGAATGAATGCTCATTTAATTAAATATTGAATGCTACAAAGAGTGCATTAAAATCTCCACTCAAAGTCCAAAATTTCCTATTTATCGCCTGCAATTTATTTCCACATATTAGCAACTTTTTTTTGCAAATGATTAGAGATTTATACATAATAGTAAGTCAATAATATTCTATGTTTTATAAAAGTGGATGTTCCAAAATAAGCGAAACTTTGGATTCAATATTGTTAATTAGCAGGGTACTGCAGAAGAGCAGGATACTTTGCTCACAGAACAGCACTTGACAATTTACTAGATTCAATGTTTGCATTTCATTGTGAACTTTATAAAATGAGAAAAAACATGTGAAGAAAAAATGACCAATGTAACATTGCCAAAAAGTTGTAATACAGAAGCAGATAAAGCATTTTAAAGCAGAGACCATTAGGCAATGATGTAGACTCTATATTTTGCACCATAATAATTTCCTTGTTCAAAAAATGGCGATATAAATCTAACAGCTCTTACATTGGGAATTTAAGATCAGCCTCTTAGAATTATCCAATTTGGTTTCATTATACTTGTTAAGAAAACACCAACTGGATCCCAGTGAAGCTAGCAAGGTAAGAAAAGGCATAGAAAACTTGACAAAAGCCAAAGGAAAAAAGCAAGTTGCAAATGCCAAGCCAGAAGAAATATAGCAAGGTATTTTGATATTGTATAGACAGGAAGCATTGATTCTTCTTGAATAATGGTTCAGTTATTTATACTGCAATACACAAAAGGTCACAACTAATCTGCATAATGGAATGTAATTAGCATATAACATCCATAATACCACACTATGGTTGAGTTTGCATGACATAACATCCCAAAAACATTTCCCTGCTACAAGCAGAAGCATCTAAAGAATTCACAGATTTGCTTGTCATGGTTTGGCTAGCATTACATGTGAATCAGGAACTCTGGCTTCTCTCCACCCACACCCACCCCATAATAACCCAAAAATAACCGTGGGTTATTTCTCTGGCTTATTATATTTTAAGTGGCTGAAACAAGTTCTCTTTATTTCAGCAGGTTCTCTATGACGGATATAGTACACTCCTGATTTAACATGAAAAAATAGATCTGTACAGACTACAGAATTGTAATTTAATTTCTGAGCAGTTATTCGAGCAACAACATTAATTTGCTCCTACCTTCCTCGTTATTTCTGAATCTACATTTGTTGAGACAAATGCAGAATTTAACAGCTATTTTAACTAACTTGGCAATTTAAAGAGAACTAGTTTTCCTAAGCATTTGCTCACCGTTGTGCAATTCGCCTGTAACAGTGCCTTCACCTTGTGGACTACCATCTTGATCTCTCCATTTCCAGTCAATTCCTCTGATGACGCGGGCACCTGGAACCATGTACTTTAGAACCTGAGAACGAACCAGTCTCCTCTGCCTTCTCAGATTAGCCTCTGCTTCTTTAGCTGCTTTTCCTATGTACAATTGAAACTATTATTATAAATACTGTGTTTGCAGGCATGTCAGCTTGGCTTAAGAGTATCTGAAATATCATGGATGCAATCCAGCTGACAGTTAAGGCATACTTAATCACAATACAAATATGACGATCTTTTCAGCATTGCAGATTGTGCTGCAAATTCTGTCCTCAGAACAGCAACTGTATCCAAGGGAGTTCCACTGTTATCGGCTGAATCCCCCGATGCCATCTTTTGAGCTTGCAGCCTTCCAGGAATCTTCTCAGAAAGTTCTTTTCTTGGCTTAAAGTAATCTGATATTTGTTTCGTTTTGTTTTCAGATCTTTTTGACGTGCTGACATGGCACGTCATGTGGCTAATATGGCAGCCAGATTGGTCACCAGTACACCTAGGGGTGACCATATTACACCAACCTTAAAATCACTTCACTGGCTGCCAATTAGTTTCCGGGCAAAGTACAGAGTGTTGGCTTTAAAGCCCTACATGGTTTTGGTTTAGGTTACCTGCGGAATCTCCTTCTCCTGTACACTCAGGTCCTCTGGGGAGAATTTACGTCAGTCAGCCAAAACTAGGCTGAAAACTGTTACCCGGAGGACCTTTTCTTCTGTCGCCCCCAGACTCTGGAATGGCCTGCTGGAGAAGATTCGTCAATTTAACACTCTCTCTGAGAAGGCAGCTATAAAAGCTAGCCTCTTCCAGCAGGCCTACCCAGGTGAACTTTAAACCAAGAATTTTAAAATGTGTTGATTGTTTTTTATGCTCTTTTAATTAATTTATGTATTTGCTCTATATTTTATTGTATTAATGTTGTTCCTTGCCTCAATCCAAAGGGAGAGGTGGGTAAGAAATATATATTTTTATATTATTATTATTATTATTATTATCATCATCATCATCATCATCATCATCATCATCATTATTTGAAAGAGTTCAATCTATGGCAGACATAAAGAACAAGGAATTGGTTAATCTATATTGCTTACCTAGCTGATCCTCACACACACCATTCACAGTGCCATAAAGCTCAAATCCAGACAGAGAGAGGTAGTGTGTTTGCCCACTGGCATTCTTTCCCATCTGTTTAATTCTTACATGTCTCCAGCCTTGCTTCTCATCCTTTGGTGGGTCTAGCGGCCATGTTGCTGTTGACCTTTACGTTAGTTTGGAAAAAAATGCATTAAAATAGATAATGGTAATTTAAAAAACCTTAAACCTAGAACAGAGACACAGAACAATTCATTTCATGCTGGTGGTTTATGATCAAAGTAGAGTTACTTAAAAACCACAAGCTTCACAACTAGGTAATTATTCTCTTCATCACATGAATTATATTAAAAAGTTGTAATTCACTTTGTACTGTTGAAACTATGGAAGGGCATTTTTTATTAAATGAAATTCACTAAATAATTTTCATAAAATAAAGTTCTACTTTAAAACGAAGCTAGGACAAAAAGCAAAAGAATATTTCCATAATTCACAGACAATTCCTTCACTGTACACAAACTAAAAAATCCTGAACCCACTGATGTCAGAGGTCAATGCCTAGCAACTTCAATGACTCAGAATGTCCCATAAGATTATGGATACAAGAATCTACAATTATCACCAAGTCAAAAATAATAATGCTCTTTGCAGAATTAGTAATACAGAAGTACTTAGTATAAGTAAAACAAAGCATATTGATCCAGCACAAGAAAAGTAGAAAAATCGTAACATACCCTGGTTCATTCAGACTACAATCATCAACATGAGTATATAGCGTAGTCCAGTTCTGTCCATCTTTAGATACCTGAAAAACCCAATTTCTGAGAGCAGATCGTCCATAACCACGAGCATGGCGCAATGTATAAGCCGATGGTATTATCCAAAGACCAAGGTCTATAGCAAACCATGCATTTTTATCATCATTGGTATGACAATTTAAAGCTGAACTGTCACGACTTAAGATATCTTCCAAACGACCATACGGCAGATTTCTTCCTTCTGAAGATGTAACTACCACTAGCCCATAGGCGGCTGGATTAACCCACTCATATGCTGTTCTACAATAGAAATAATACCAGTATTATTCATGAAGCACATGGACTACAATAACCTATATAAACCTTGCTTTTTATATCAAAAAAATTAACACAAAGAACTAATGTAACACTATAACACAAATTTTAAACCTAAAAATCTAAAGCCATCGTCCCATGAATAATGTGAGCTCATTTCAAATTATTTTTCTTAAAATAAAAATCAGTGTATGAATGATCTTACAGTGCCTTTGGAAAACATGCAGAATTGGGCTATGGTATTTAAATACAGCTTTGCTTCATTTAGGAAGATCCTAAATCAAACTAGAGTTGTTGAAATCTTACTTTGCATTTGTTCCAATCCAGTAAATAATTCCATTTTCATCAAAATCATGCTGGTGTCTGAAAATGAATGTCTGCCCTTCACGTAATTTTCGTACGAAAACAAATGATGCTCGGTCAAAATCATACCACTGCTTTGCCACCTAAAGAAGAAAAAAGGTTTTAAAAAGTGCATCACAGAAGAACAGACATTTTTGTAAACATGGTGTGAAGAGGAGCTTGCTCACCATTTTTAGGAGGTATTGTTCTAAAGATTCTACAGTTGCCAAAGGCTCCATTTTCAACATTCGACCTGTTCTATCTATCAATGCTGTCTCCCCAGAAGCACGCTCCAAACGAAATCTTAGCCGTCTTGTTAATATCTAAAGGTCAAAGTAAAACATTTTTAGATACGTAACTTATGTTCAGACATTTCTGAAATGTGAAACACTAAAACATTTGATTACAAAGTCAAACAAATATTGATATATTGGGAAAATCAGTACATTTGACAAATTTGCATATGCATTATATGCATTAATACAATGTCTTGGATCCAACATGTCCTTCCAATAGTGGAAAGCCTCTTTAACCCATGGAAAAACTATTTCCAACTCAGCAAAAGAGCACTGCATAAAAAGCAATCCTGACCAGAGAAGTTCTTCAAAGTTCTTCAACAAGCTCTTGCTCAAGAGTTTGTTGAAGTTCTTTTCAATATTTGTATGGCTGCCACTTATGCGTGATTATATGCTACAGCCTGTTTCTTCCATATTCACCATATTTCTCATAATTCTTCCAGGAAATGATCTGGCCATGAACAAAGAACTGTAGAAAGTTCTTCCACACCCATATCACCTTCATTACCCCAAACACAGAAAACCTGATCACAAACATGCCCTGCTGAATGAGAAGGGCCAGACACCAACTGGTACAGACCCATTGTTGCCATGGAGGCCATGAAGTCCTGAGCCATTCCTGACAAGGTACCTTCAGGTGTATGCTGAAGACACACAGTACAAGTTAGGGGGACTACACATACACAGACACACACACACATATATATGAAACCATGCTGGTTAGCTCAGAAAGGGAGACTGCTGGGCAGTACACCAGCAGAATAGCAGAGAGAAGGCAGAAATTGTTTTCTCAAACTATGGCAAACTTAGTAATATTCATCTTCAATAGAACACAGTAAATTTCCACAGTACTGCAAAGTTACCTGCAGATTATATGTTGATCCTGGTGTATCATACAAATGTAGAGGTAGACGTTCAATAGATTCTAATACTGCTATCAATTTCCGAATTAATGCAACTGCTGGACGACTATGAACAGAGAAAATGAAAAAAGACATTACAAAATGTCTATAAAACAAGGTGCTTTGAAAAACGAATGAACGTTAGAAATAGATTTCCTAGGAAAAAGTTCTAATTCCAAAAAGCTATTAGCACTCAGTGGTGGCAGCAAGGCCCATTTTGGATGCAGTGACAAATAGTGCTTTGCCATTATGCTAAAGAGCAACTGTAAGCCTCAGGCTTGCCCACACCCTTTTCCTTCTCATACAAGGAGGAGATATATATATATATATATATATATATACCTTCAAGTTTTGCAACAAGCCATAATTTCCCATTTTAACCAATATAGGAAACCATAATTTGTTACAAACCATGAACGAAAACCAATTTCCTGCTCATGCTTGCTTGTTCTATATCAAACTGCAATTTCTTATTATGACCTGGTTCACATGTAACAGTTGTTGAATTCTGGGTTGTCATGATATGTGAACCCAGCTGTGCTAACAAACCATGATTCATTAACCATGAACAACCCAGAAAGAGAATGCATGATTTGTTGTTGCCTTGTAAACACTAGGTTGTTTAAACCATTGATTGTTAATAGGTTATTTCACCAGGATACAGAGGCAGCAGGCAAGAATGCTCTAAATACTAGTACTACATCACTGCAAAGGCATTTGGGATACATAGAGGGAGCAGGCAAAGGAGTTTGAGAAAACAAACTGTGGCTTGTTCAGTCATTTAACTAGAACAACAAACCTTAGGTTAGTGTTATGTGCGAATCAGGCCAATGTCTGAATCAGGCCCAAGTTTGTTGATCCTCAATTTTTTTAAAAAAAAACAGCCTTCACAATATTTAATGTGGTTTGAACTGTTTACTAAAGCTTCAAACCATTTTTCATTATAAAATATTGTTTGGAGAAAAGTGTAAGGGAATAAAAAAAATGTGTTTCTTAAAATGGCAACATCAAGGTTAGATGTGATCTGACAGCATGGCAACAATATATATAATACATTGGAAACAGGAGAGCAATGTTCTAACCATTGAGTGATTTAAATCCAAAAGGCAGTATTTTTTTTAAAAAAGTGCAGTGAACTGCGGACTGATTCTGCAACTCAAGACTAATATTTGATTTTACTGCTTGAAGCAAAGTATAAAAATATTTGTGTGCATATTTTATATGTTCAATAACTATTAAAATACCTTTCATCATCTTCATTTTCACTGAAAGCTGTTTTGAAAACATTTATTCTCTCCACTAGCTGACTACAATCTTGCTTCACATCAAAATCCACATTCTAAGAGAAAAAGAGAAAACACTATTTAATGGTAGCAAAAAATAAGCATGGCTGAACATTGTAAGCATGGATGAACATTGTTTAATGTAATAGAATATGTATTCATATTGTATGTGAATGTAACCTCGCACCTGTGTGCATAAAGAACAGGGTACAGAGCTGCTCCCAGGTGGTCCACTATAACCCTTTCCTCCCCTTCATGCTTTTGCCATGATGAATATACTCCAAAACAGATAAGCAATTGATGGTTCTACCACTACACCTATAAGCATTCAAAAGTTTGTTTTTCTCCAGTGCACAGAATACTTTCTGGAGAAGCAGGAAAATTGTCATGCTGATGTTGGGAAAAACATGTTTTTAAACTGGATGAAGAATCTTTTAACTGGCGTAATTTACCATGTCAAGGAATTTCTGGTATGCCAACAAGTCCTGTACAAGGGTTTATACATTGCATCTAAATTTGTCAGTCAACCAGTTGTGAAGTTGAATCCTAAAACACTAACTTTTATGTTGCCAAATATTTCTGCTTCTGGAAGATTTAGGGAAGAAGAGGTCAAATGGAGGCTGTAATCAGACAGGGGCCAGCCGTTATGATTACTCAGTAGGAATGAAAAGGTACATGACCAAAATAAAATATTTTCAAAAGTTTAACTTCATCATAATTTGGGCAATTGTTTTTCCCCTGGTGGCAAGTCCCATTTTGCTAATCTAAAAAACTGTTATTTCTCTCACCCCAGAGAAACCTTTACTGTACTTTGCTAAGGAAACTATTCATAACAGTGTGATCCTGCACACCATCTGCATTCTAGTTATTGTCTGACCTGTTTGGCAGCCCTCAAACTAGGAACTGATTTGGCTCCACAGTGCCAAAGAGGATGCTTGGCATCAATCATATTCAGAGTCCATGCCATAGCAAGAACAGGACTTCGGCAGGAGTGCCACTATGTTAATCAGAAAATTCCCTAGAGCATTCAGTAATCCCTTGGATTCCTTAAATCTTGGGGTGAATCATTCTAACAGGTCCACCTCCTTTGCCCAGGGGAAAAGATAAACTGTCTATCTAAACTTCATCAGCAAGTGGTCTGACCATGAAAATAGCCTTGAAGAGAACCCCCTCCACCAAATCCAGACCTCTAGCCTACTGCTTAGTTCAAAATACCAGGACAAGAATGTATCCTGCAGAATGCATTGGACCACAAATAATGGGAGAATAACTCCAGTCAGAACCTCCTGTAGTGTGCTATCCAAGGTCCTGATGCAAATCCTGTCTTGCCTGACGTGACATATAACAGACAGGGAGCAACATGTTGTCCATTTCCCTTGGATCTCATGCCTAGTCAGGACAGTAGGTTAAACTAAAAGATAGTAATTGGCCCAAGGTCAGTCTGTGAACCTCATGGATCCTGGCCTCTCCAGTCCTATGCCACACTGGTCCTGCAATAAACTTACATTATTCAATACAGTAAGAAGTGCTTGCACCAAGCCACTGCTGCACATTTCATATGGTGAAATTGTATTTTCATCCTTCAGTAGGACAATTAAATTTTCCAGAGCTGTCTTCATTAAATCTCGCCAAGTGTTTTCTCCCTCAATGAACTGAAAGAGAACCAAGAAATAATGCTTCCATTCACTTCACGTTATTCAAATGAAAAATATGCTGCATATATACTGTAACGATAATAGCAATAATAGGTTCAGCTTGGTGCAGACTAGAACTAGTAACTATAGACCAGAAAAGGACTGTAGTATCTCCAGCTCCCATACAAACCTTTCATCTCTTGCAAGCAAATGTCTATAGCCTACCTCTACAAGGGTTTAGTGTTATTTGCAACCGTCAGGAATCCAAGTTAATTTTAGAAACTCTGAAAATACCACTGAACCTGGGGGTGGGAGGATTTATTTCTAAGCCAGTCTGAACCAAGTCACTGTTGGGGGGAGGAGGCAGTATACAGCAACATATTCAAGTGAAACAGCCACAGCATCAATTATATTAACCATTAACATTTAAATAATGATACTTGCCTGTCTGTTAGTATGGAGCTCCCATGCAGACTCTAATTGAGTTGCTATGTTTCTCAGAGTTACAACTACACCTCTAGGCATGCTTTCGACAGCTTTAAAATGGTCATCGTACAAGTCTCTTGCCATAGTTCGTACCTGATCATCATTTGGGAAATCAGAAAAAAGTTATGCTAATCCATTCAATCAATATTTATTACGGTCACAAGACCAGCAGAAACAAAACAACACTACAGGTGCATATAGTATTCCCAGAGCCAATGAAGTAGAATGGGACTATAGGTATAGTAGTATATAAACCCACATTTTTAAAATTTAAACATTATCACAATCAGATGTTATTGTCCCACACCGACAGGCAATTGCAGCAGCACAAAATCCAGCCACCTTAAAAGTTATCTGAGAATTCTGGTCAGCCAGAAGATAATCTATATAGAACACATCAGATCTCCCAGGTATTCCTTGTAAAATAGGAGTAATAAAGATATGCCGAAAATCACAATAAAAAGAATAGTACAACAATACATGGCCCAGTTTTTATCATACCAGCTTTACAAGGGCATAGGCACTCAAAGTATGGAATATTATTGTATTTACCCTCCAAAAATGCAGAGGGAAACACATTAAACTTAGCCAGCATAAACACTTTCCTTGATTTCGGGATAGTTAAAAGAGTTAAATAGGTTGCAGGTAAAAAAGCCTGCCCCCTATCTCTAAATTCAGGATATGGAGTTGCTGCTCTTATAAGGTCTTGTAGCTCAATGTCCCAAATATGCTGGCATATAATCCCTTTGGCTTTTAACAAACCAACGGCCAAAATAGCATTTTGCGTGAAACCCATATTGCACAGTTTCCCGTCAACAGCCCTTTTCCATTTAGACTGGAATACATCGGTCAAGGTCAAAGGGACCAAGCCTTGAGGGGCAAATATTTTTAGCCAAAAGTTTAGCTTATATCTCCAGGCATGGGATTCAGTCCATTTAAAATAATATTAAATATTTTCCTGAGGTTAATACAGAATTAGCTTCACTCAGAATGGCAGTAATACAAACATAATGGCTGCATTTGCATGTAGCAGTAAGTCAGAATTCCAGAGAATCCAGACTTATCGTTCACAAGCCGCATGCTACATGATCAACTCCTGGTTGGTTCCTCCTGCTAGCAGGAGTGGCTAAAGTAATAAGAAACTAACCAGGAAGCAAAAACATAACATTATGTCTGAACCAGGACTCCTGGTTTGTCCTAACAAGTTAGAATCTAAACGCAGGGCTTGCAGTTGGCTTTCGATTCTTAGCCTGTTTGAGAGCAGCAACTAAAGAGTCCTGGTTCAGAATCATCTTAATATCATCTTCTGAAGTCCTGATCCATGTGGGTTTGGTAGATTTCTACCAGCAACAGGGCTTTTCCTATGTTGTTCCCCCACCCCGCCCCACCATCTGTGGAACACCCTTCCCAGGAATCTGCCAGACACCTTCACTGAAAACCCTAAGGCCTTCGGGGGATTACAATTACTGGTTATATCATCTGTAAACTGCTGCTTTATAAGATTTATTTATGGACATTTTCATGGATTTTTGTATGAACTTTATATTTTACATAAGCCACCTTGACTATTTAAGGAAGCAGAAAGATGGGGTCTTTAAAATAAATTTTAAAAAGCCAAGCAAAGAAACGATATAGAACCAGAAGGACACTCCCTGCCCCACTTTATCTTTCAGACCACCAGCATCCTACAAATGCTTACCAGAAGAACGCATAGGAAATAGAATTATTAAAAATGTGCATGGGCTTATAATTTCTGTAGATTTAAAGATGGAGAGGCTGCAGGGATCTTTGGGAAAGAGTTGCAGGGGCTCGCATCTCATTTAGATCTCACTGTTTTACTAATGCCACCTTCCTCTTTCTTCCTTTTGCACATTTACCTGCTGAGGAGGATTTTCCTGCCACTGGCCCCATAAACTGGGCAGGAGAAAGTGGCGGGGAGGCTTGAATATGAGAGACAGAGGGAGTCTTGAAGAAAGGAAGGGTCCTGACAGGAGAATTTGGAATAAATTAGGATAGAGGGAGAGCTCCAGCACAACTGTCCTGGGTGAAGGAAGGGAAGATCACATGATCACTGCCTTACCTGTGCAGTGCGAGGGTAAAAACCATACATTGGATGCCTCCCTCACACCCAAGTCCTTGGAACCCTACCCAGAGATCTCTAAAAGGAAAAAAAAATCCTTGGACCTCTAGCCATAGTCAGCCATTCTTGAAAGTGGTTACAGCAGGGTTGGGCAACTTGTGACCCTCAAGATGTTTTGGTCTACAAATCCCATCAGCCCTTGCCAGCATAGCCAATGGAGGGTGATTATGGGAATTGTGGTTGCCTTATCTTGGGTTATAGGAATGCCTGAGCAGCTGCCCCAAATAGCTCTGTCTCTGAGTAGCCCTCCTCACCGCCCAGCATACGCACATACATCTACAGAGAGGGAGCTTTGTGCATACTGCTGTACACATAGAAGCTTCCATGAGACTGAAAGTCCTGATAGAGCAGAGTTCTGGCTCATGCAAACCCTCTCATTGCAGACATCTGTGCTGTACATGCAGATGTCTGGGGAAGTGCTACTCAGCACACAAAATGTCAGTATGGAGCTCATTGTGGCTATGCTTTAGCATTGCTGTAACCACTTTCTAAATGAGTGAATACAGCTGGTCTCTTTCACAACTGAAGTTAGAATTCACTTATCCTCTTTTTAAAGACAGACAGGCTTAGGATCCGAACCAATTCAAACCAGCAAAGATCACATTTAAGATGCAGCATAGAAGTTAAGCATTTAAAACCCAAATCCTGCATTTAAAACAAACAAACAAAAAACATACTAACCTTTTGTTTTGTTTTTTCCAACTTGGATTTTAGCTTTCTGCCCCTTTTGCCAGTCCAACCAGTCACAAATTCTGATCCTACAGAACAACAAGAAGTCAGGATATCATGTTACCCCACTACTGGCACAGTTAAGATGTCACATTTCTAGTCTAACAAATCATGGTTTGCTGGATCAGGAATGCACTGTGTGCCCACACATCTCTCTTTCCCTCTCCCCTTGCCCAAGACTTCCTGGTTTGTTAAGCCAATTTCCTCTGACATCTGAACTAGAAATTATGGTTTGAGTGCTCCCTACAAACCAGGATCATTCTTGAGTCAGCAAATCATGGTTTATCATAACAAGAATGTGATACCATGCTACTATAGATATACTATAGATATACCTGCCTTTGCCTAGACATGATTACAAACTTACCCAAAGAGGTTTCAGCAGTAAAGGAATGCTTGGTTCCTCTATTAGATTCAAAAACAAAACCTGGGAGATCTTCTTTTAATATTGTAGCTTGCTGACCATCTGAATTGTGAATAGCAATTCCTCCTTCTTTTAGACAGGTGAGAGACCAATTTCCCACTGTAAGTTTAGCAGGTCCTGGGGCTGATAAAATTGGTTGGCTTGTTGTAGATGGTTTTACCTGGCTCCGAGCTCTTTGTAACTTCTCTAAAAATTCACTTCTACTTTCTGTTTAAAAACAAAAAAGAAAACGGTACCTAGTATTTGACTTAACATGTAATAATTTAGTTTCCGTAAAGCAACATGTTTGTGCATTCAATGCAAATTTAAGTTGTAGATTCAAGTTCTCAGGATAGTCAAGTACTGGCCATTACATCACAATACAGGGCAAATGACTACTTGGCAATAGTAATAATTACAAGTTTCAGAAAAACATATTATATAAAGATAATTTTTTAAATAACCTGTATAATCTGCATAAATATTAAATTTCTAGTAAAAGGAATCCAACTACAGAAAAACTCTCAGGGTTTGATGAAGAAAAGAGGCATCTAAATTCAGCAATTGAGGGGAAAAGAAAGGACTATACAGAAAAAGGATTTTGAAAAAAGAAACCCAGAGACATTACAGAGCTGTCAGCCAACACAAGGAACACTGTTGTAATAGTAAAAAATGTCAGCGTACTATGTTGCACATAATTGTATATGTAAACACAATGTTTTATTTTTATGTATTTATTATGCATTAAAAAAGTTAATTTTCTTTGAATAGAAACTAAAGTTGTTTATAATATATCAATGGTAAAAAACCCATTATCCAGATCATCACACTACCCAGGTTAATTGGGTAGACATCGTAACAGTTAATCCAGTTGAGTTCTTCTTCGTGGACTCTGTACATCACACATGTGGGTTCTGCATTTGTGCAAAGTTTCTTTCATGACATTTCAGCACCGAACATTTTATCATTCCTACCCTCAACCACACATGCTTAGAAAAATGGTTCCTATCTTTCCAGTCAGTTCCTCTTTGACTGCCACAGCAGCAGCAGCATTCAGAATGTTCCTGCCCTTCATTTGAAACTCTTGGAGCTGAGTAGATCTTTGTCTCCTATTTGTTTAATTTCCGTCTTTGTTTCTTTAAAGTTGTTCTCCTCTGACCTTTTTTTTCTTTGTGTTCTGTATCCTGAGGCACACTGGGAAAACCCCAAGGCTTTACATGTTCCTTTTCACAAATATTCTGTCAGAGCTTTACATGCCAAGCTTGTTAAATTGTTCCTCAAACCTTAAAGCTCTTTTGGGGGGGGGGGGGTGACCTTTCAGGTAGCAGATTTCATGGCATAGAAAAGACTCTCAAAACTTCGTTCCAGACCAATACATCCAACGTTGCTCCTAACCCTCCTTTTTGGGGCCAAGCCAAGTGTCCTCCATTGACAGAATATTTCACTAGCTCCATCCTTACCACACTGGTACTGACTGTGAGTTCTCTACAGACCGCTACTATAGCGACGTCACTGCTGTCCCCAGTGGAATCATTACTGAGGCCATCAGCTCTTCAACCTCTACCTACTCCTGGACTCTCTGACTGACTGTAGAAGACTAAGAAGACTAAAACTAAATGCTCTTCATCTTTATTCCCAGAAGAACTGAAGAAGCAAAATAAAAAGGCTAAGGGCCTGTGCCATTCTGAGACATAGTCCAGTACAAGCACAGCCTATATTGCTATCAATGCCTTTTGCAGCAGTGATGATATTGGCTCCCACCCTGACAGAATTCCTCTCACCACCACATCTCCTATACTGGTCTTTGATAAGTGCATTCTGGATCTTTCTTCATTGAATGAGGCATATATTATTGGTTCCTCTTCTGAAGGAGACATCAGAAATGTCAGAGGAACCTCCCTTTCCTTGGGACCAAAAATTTCCTTGGTCCTGCGCAACCAATTGTTGTGGAATGAATTACCTTGGCATCAATCCCTAAATGCAAGCAGAGGCTCCCAAGTCCTATTACTCTAGGACCTCTGAGTATCCTTACCTTGAGCAACATTTGAGATAATAGCTCATCCGACAGGAGGACATTTAGCATTTTGCACTCCACTATATGCACCACCCATGCCAGCATCAAGTTACATCCACAGTGTTGAGATCACCAGAAACCAACCTAGTGGCCACTATTGCATCAGCCCTGGATACTATGACCCTTAATTCAGCCCTTTTTTCTGCTCTCAAACCAGCCATCAAGGTTCAGACACCGATATCACTGCAGCAACTCGTACCAAATACACCAGCTCCAGTAGGCGGACACTCTATTTTACATCTCCTCCTCCTGTCCACCCTCTTTCCCCTCCTCCTATGCATCACTGCAAAAGTGACAGCTAGGCACACAATCCAGTACATAGATTTTTTTAAATTGACTACAATTTGGGCAATGTTGATTCACAGCACTTTTCTCCTCCTGTGCACATCTGTATGTCCATCTGTCACTGTGGTCCAACTTTTTTACACAGCATGTCCACTACTCAGACGTTGAGACCCTTGCTTTGACTGAAAGAGGATGGTCTTTCTGTTCCAGTTTAGTTGGCAGCCATGGCTACCTTTCATTCCCCAATGGGAGATTTGTTGGTTTTCTCACACCATGTGATTTTTGAAGGGTTTATGTAACTTGTATCCACCAGTTGTGATGTCAGTCTCAATGCGGAGCTTTTCAGCAGATCTCAGGAAACTCAATGTCTGTAATTGGAGTTTGGGGCTTTCTGTAATCAACAGTTATTGACTCTGAAGGTCATTTTCTTGATTGTGGTCATGTCTGCCTACTGCTCCAGTGAGCTGTGCGCTCAATGAGTGAATCCTCTTGCCCTCCACGAGGAGAAAGTCATCCTGTGGCCAGTTGTCACCTCCTTACCTAACATTGTGCCCTCCTTTCATGTTAATCATAACATTATTTTGCCAGCCTTCTTCCCGACACCCTGCTCCCAATTCGAAATCTGCTTGCATTTGCTGAATGTTAAGTAGGCCATTGCCTTTTACCTAGAACACGCAGCCTCCTACCATAAAACTCAGGGGCCCTTCATTTTCTATGAAGGCCCCAGAAAAGACCTCCCATTTTCCCCTCAAGGACTGTCAATTAAGTCATTGCAGCAATTAAGCTGGCCTATGAGCTTGCAGACCTGATGCCACCTTCTTCTATCCCTGGGATTCTGCCAAGGCCATTGGAATCTCAGTAGTGGCTTTCTGTGTAATCTCTCTTCCTAGCCATCAACATTCATGAGGCCTTACAAGACGGAAGCTAGAATCAGATCCAATACTGCATTTGGCACTGCTCTATCAAATGCAGGACAGGTGTTTCACAATGATTCAACAACAAACCACGATTCAACTATAGCCCATACTCAACCTGTACTATGGGCTGTCATTATATGCAAACCAGCCTGTAAATTTCAGTATCACCCCAATGCAAATTTTAAAAAACCTGAGATAATTGTTATGAAAAATTAAAATTATGAAAAATTAAAATAATATCTTAAAATTAAGAATAGTTTAGGAAATGTTAACAGAAAAACGTTCAAAATTAAGCCTTATAATCGGCCCGTAGCCTTACACCATTGGAAAAAGTAATTTCCTGAGAATTTGAATCATAAAATCAGTTCTAGCCATTGTTCAACAGGATACAGCAATTCTATAGGTCATTAAACACTTGCGCTATTTACTATTATTTAAGTATTAGTTGTTGCATTGATGAAAAGATAAAAATTCTGAAAAGGAGGCAGCAAGCAATATCCACCATGTTTCAGGGCTACAGATAGCTTAGTAAAGTACAACATGAAACTTTTCTAGTTCAAATATCTATCACAGTTTCTCAATTCTGATGAGAAACTTTTCACCACTTTTCACACACATGCAACTTCATTCTGCTAGCTAGATGCAAACCACAACATCATTCCAACTTGCTTTACCTAGAATGCAGTATATTATCACTACATTGTTTAAAGGACTGTATGACTAATATTAGTATGCATGGAAAAAATGAAAACAACATAAAGCTCAGATGTTCACTGAACACAGTTACTAAGAAGTTACTGTCACATGCTAATTAACAAAAGCATCACAATTAACTGACCACCTTCCACCTGTTTACATCCTTTACTATTTAGTGAAGCAATTCCTGTAAAATAGAATATCTCAAAATTAAATATATAAAATGTAATATTATGATCTCTTTCAAATTATTAATCAAGAACAAGACTGTACCTGAACTGTCAGATCCTCCTTCAGGACTGCCACTTGAATACATTGTAGCTAGCTTCCCATCCAAGATAAATCTGAACCATCCATTACTACCATTTGAAAGTTCCAAAGCTGCAGCATCACTCCAAATATACAGGCAGTCTCTCCCTCTAATGATTGACCAATCTCTCCAGTGATATGGTTTACCCTGCTGCAATTCTTTGGCATCCTCTTGAGGCTCATCTTCCTGTTAACAAAGATCATTTAAACTACTTGTATATGAATCCCTTATTTGATCAATCATGGAAGGTAAAACACATAATGAGAATATCCTACATTCTTGCATTTGCTTTCAGAATTTCAGCAGGCAGTATACCAAACTTTAAAAGAAGGAATTAAGATACATTTAAAGTGACTGCAACCAACATATCAAAGCACTGGCATCTTAAAAGTATGCTTATGGACATACATACCCAGATCCTTCTTTCATATGCTTTCATATGCAGACAATAAGAGCAAGCATTAGTGATAATGTCAACAAGTAGGAAAGCTTTTACAACCCACACAGAACTTAATGTATAAGAGATTGCTCAGGATTTCAATAAGCCCAAACACACACAAGCTTAGGAAGCGACCACTCCCATAGCACGATCACACATTTTTTACTAATATTGGCATGAGGAAATGTGGTTTCAAAAATGGCAAATTCACTGTACCTGTTCACAGTGCATACTAAATTTAGAAAAAACATATATTTCCTTTAATAAATGAACTTAGAAACCAGAAAATCCTCAGAAACAGGATTTGCTAGCTATATAAGCCTAGAACATTATCTACGTTAAAATAAGTATCTTCCATGCAAGGCATTAGCTTCAACCTTTCAAGTTTGTAAAAGATTGCATTACTAAAACAAGGCAAGACAGTGGTTCAGTGGTTTGACATACTAAGCAGTAATCAATTAATCTATCCTGCCAGCAAAATAGGGCAGTTCATGGACCCTCCGGAGCAAATTTGGGGAGATGCATGAGGCTGAAGGGGGTGACTATGAGGTGAAATTCCTACTGTGTGAGCAGATGGCTATTCATATAATTTTGGATTTCACTAGAAGCTACTGTACTTTTCATGAATATTCATTAACTCAAAACTTTACAGGCAGCAGATGGGTTCATAAACACTGAAATAAAGTGCTCTTACTTTCTCTGGTTTAGATTCCTCTTCATTCTCATCATCAGAAGATGGTCCTGCCAAAGTTGACACTTTACTTATTACACCAAGCCTAGCGAGCTGGTCTAAGAAAAGGTCACCCCCTTTATCAACCAAATCTCTTATGATCTGTAAGGCTAACAAGTGGCCATCATCGTCATCCTGAAAAAGTAACACAAAAATAAAAATAAAAGAGATTTGCAGCAATTCAATGTACATTTGATTTACTATTACATTTATCACAATAATTAGCACCTATCACCTACAACTGTGAGTCAATAACACAATGCCATAAAGTAAGAAAAGATAGTCTAATTTTTGAAAGCCAGAAAAGAGACTTGGTACACAGGACTCTTCCTGAACCAAGACATGTAGGGCTGTTTCATACATTACACAACAAACCTGCATTTTCCACCTACTGTACAAGCAACAGGGAGCAACAGTCAATCCCAGCGACAACAAGTATACTTGAATGATATAGGTGCAACAAAACTTTTAATTAATGTTCTTGCATCAGGGATGGAATCCACAATTACTTTATTTAGAAGCATGTCTAATTTTTCTTAAGACTTCCAGTGACTGAAATTCTATTGCGCTCCTGGACAACCAGTTTCAATTCTCCACCACTTTTATATAATATACTAAACTGATGCAAAATTAGAAAAATATGAAAAATATGAACAACAAACAATTACCTCTTGATCTAGAACAGTAGCAGTGATCTCTACCAGTACTGTAGGCAAATTATGCCCAGCATCAGAATCACAAACTTCTTTTAGAAGAGCTTCAGAACAAAAATGAATCATTTTTCTGATGAGAGCAAGACTTGCTTTCCTTTTAAAGAGAGAAAAATAGTGTTTTTTTAAAACTAAAACAGAAAGAAAACACACTTAAAACATTATATATTGGCTAATGCTTTAAAGATGAACCAAGTTTACTAGTTTTCTATTCTACCATCTGGAATCAGGTTTTGACTATGGCTAAACGCCACCTCTGCACCACCAGCGGTGTGTGTCAGCCATTCATATGTGTTGAAAGAATGCAATGCAGCAATGCCAAGGCAAGAGAAACCCATACTTGCCGCAGGGTAGGAATGAGTTCCATTCCTGTTTCCTGCCCCACCCTTGCATGTTTAACATCTCTCAGGAGTGACTCCATAATTGTGAATGAGATTTCTCAGTCAGTAATATTATACTCTCTAATACAGCCAAGCGTTTATTTTGAGAAAAGGAGTACTGCAAATATAAACACTCCATAAGAATCCAATGCACATCTTTTAAGTCATTGTGCATGCTTAACAGTGCCATTTTTCCATGTTATTGTTTGGAAAAAACATTCAGGTTGGGCTTCATTTTGTTTCTGGCTTCTCCTCTCCAGTATCAGTTCTTCTCTTATCCCTGATATACTTTAACTCTCATTCTTTTAGGAGTAGCAATCAGTGGTGGCAATCCAGAACACTCCCCTTATTAGCTATAGCAAACACAGTTCCATACACAAAGTTACCTCCCCTTATTACCTTATTGAAGGCAGCATAGTTTGTTGAAATGTTTGCGCAAACACAGGCAACAGTCTTTTCAAGTATATTGGTGCCATTTCTGGATCACCTTTGGGTTCATTTGATTCTTCTTCATCTTTGTTTGCATCTTTCTTTTTCTTTTCATCTCCTTTGTTAACTGGACACATCCAGTCTCCTACAATTTGTTTTAAAAGATCTCTATTAAAGTTTCTTTTAAAACAGCAGAGATTACCTTTCAGACAAAATACAAAATATTTGCATTTACCTCAAAAATGAAGATTCTTTATCAGTTTCAGATATTCAGATACCCAAGCCCTCTATCTATTCTGTGGCCTGGCAGCAAGAAACAGGCAGGGCAGGAGGAATATGGAGGCAATTTCACCTCCCATTTCCCTTTAAAAATAAACAATTCAGCTAGATGGGTCTCTGAGCCCATTTAGCTGACCTAACTGATTGTGGATGGGGACTGAGAGGCTTGCTGGATCCTGGTAACTCCTCTCTCCAACTTGCCCAGCGAACAACTCCCGTTTTTGCCTCTCTGAGGTTATCTGAGATCAATTTTCCAATCTCAGAAGAACATCCGCATCAGTGCTTTCCATGGCAGCTACGAGGAGGAGGGGGGAACAACTCAACCTCTATGGATTCAAAGGGGAATCTGACATATCCTATGGTCTCTGGGACAGATCTACATATTGGATTTTTCAGAAATTTCTCACAACCATGAGCAGCAGTATTAAAAGATTTTATTACTTTTCTTATTGTTAAAATTTTACTGTCACTGAAGTCAACTGCATAGTTCATACACAACAATATATTTGACAATTTAAAGTGCTGGTCCCTATCTTTATACAATTTGGGAACTGGTTACTTGAGGGACCAATTTTCTCCCACACCAACCTACACATACCAAAAAGATACACCTCAGAGAGATACTTCTCCATGTGCCCCTGCCACTTAAATTAAGTTGAGTGGCTACGGAAAAGAAGGCATCTTTGGTTGTGATGCCTCACATATGGAACTTTGTCTCTCGGAAGAATAATCTTCAACCTATGGTAAAGACTTGTAAATACCAGGAACATCCCTTTTTAATTTCACCAGACTTTTAGCCTCTGATTAAAAAGAAAATCTACTGTGAAACTATCTTTTTCACTGCATTATTGTGTTTTAATAGTTATTGTAAACCATTTTGTAAATAAAATAAGCCCTATGGTTTTCTTTGAACAATAATTTTAAATAACTGAATTTTGTATCTCTCTTACTTGCTTAACAAACATTTATTATCTATATATTAAATTTATAGGCACATAGAGCTACCACTTTGCTGGGTTGCTTTATGCACTGGATGAAATAGGGATCTTAAGAAGTATCTTTAAAAGGTAGCCATCACATTTTATTTTCTTGTTCCAGAAAAAAAAATCAATTTACCAGTTGCCTGCTTGCACCACATTTGATACCTACATATGCAGCTTCAGAAAGAGTTGGGGCTGGGCATTATCATGTGCAGCTGCAAACAAGCTAAATTTGGCCATTAGGGCACTCCATAGCTGCTACACATGCCACCTGTTTTCTGATTTTAAAAAAATGGGGAGGGGAACAACCAGGGGGTGGGGGTGGAGTCGGGCCTCAATGGGGATTGGCAAGGGCTGTATGTTGCCCACCCCTGCTTTAGACTATTACAGTTTGTTTTGAAACAGTCAAGGCAACAAGAAGGTTCTGTAGCAGAACCCATTCTTTCTATTTTATTTTAGCAAGAAAAATTGATTATACTGCAAAACAAACCATTAAACATTTTAGTAGTTAATGTTTTTTAAAAATTTGTTATCCTAAAACAGATATCCAATTCTATATTTTTATATTTAACACTTTGACCACTGCTTTAATCTTAAGGAAATAGACTGGCAACTTTTTACGCTAACCTGGGGATTGAAGAATGGCTACTACTTCACTGTGCCCTCTTTCACGAGCCTTGTCCAAAGGAGTCTTTCCATCTTCATCTCTCAAATCTGGATTGGCACCATGTCGCAAGAGAGTCTAAAAGAAATTTATTTATTACATTTCTTTATCACATAATAGCAGAAATGTTTTTATTACAAGAAGTACTTTAATCAAAAAGCTATTCAATACAATAATGGTACAGTTCAGGTTTCTTTAACTTCACCTGCCAAAACAGGTTAATATATCTAGTATGCACCTTAATATATGGATGTTTGGAGAGGGGGTGGAGGAAAGTATGCTCCTGAGCATTTCTACAAACATTAACAGCATTCAGACAATCCCTAAAAATGATTTAAAATATTATGAGTGAACTCTGTTAATACATATTCCTCCCTTTTTCTCTCACAAGGCATAATTTCTTCCTTCCTGTTTGAATAAAATCACAGTTTCCTGTGACGTCCAACACAGTAAACTGTGATTTGAGTCACTGCTCCAAACCAGAATCAATCCTGCTTTGGAGAGAATTGCACAAACTACAGTTTGCTATTTCACGTGTCACAGGAAACTGGCTTTGTGAGCTGCATATATAAATGTGACAGAACGGTCTAGACATGGCAACATGCTACCTTAGCCCACATAATTTAGCATTACAACTACCTTCTATGAATTGAATACAGTAAGCCTATTTACACAAGTTACTGGGGAACATGGGTGGGAGGGTGCTATTGCACCGTGTCCTGCTTGTGGGTCCATGGTCAACAGCTGGTTGACCACTGCGTGAATGGAGCGCTGGACTCAATGGACCGTTGTTCTGATACAGCATAGCTGTTCTTATCATTTTATTATCTTATCTGTACATTGCAGAATGTTTGGTACTACTCATGCCAAATTCAAATGTATCTCTTTAAGGTGTATTAAGGTGTCACCTTCACACCCCTTCTATCTCACTCAACATGGTTTGTTAGTGGGACAGGGATTTATTTATTTTTAAACCCTACTTATTTTGGTTGACCAAGTTGATAGCATCTAGGTTAATTTGTTTATATTTTTGTATTATTGAAAGACAAAATATAGAGCAAATAATTAATATAAAAAATTCACCTTTGCTACTTGAGGTCTTCCAAAACATGCTGCATAATGTAAGGACGATGATCTTTGACCTCTATTAACATCTGCACCTCGTTCACAGAGGAATTCAACCTGTTTACAGAAGAACAATTCATTTTTATTCATATGTTTTCCTTTATGCAGAAAAACAAATACATTATTCTTTTTCTTACTTACCATTTCTTGAGTTCCAAAAGCTGAGGCCCAGTTTAAGAGAGTTTGTCCTACATCATCCATAAAATTTACTTCAAAAGCTGGAAAGAAAAAATTGCCATTCTGAATTTGCAATGCAATTACTACAATAGACATAATAAAAACAAAAGGTACATCTCAGCATTCCACCATGCAGATCAAACAAGCCTCTAAAACCCTTTTCAACGAAGACATATGTCTGTTCCATACAGAGTCTTGACTGTCAAATGGTTTAGAGCTGAATCCAATGCTATCATTCCGCTGATGGAATTGCTTCTGCTAGCAGAACCAGGAGGGAAAATCCCCACCCATGCCCTCAAAATCTGCTCCAAGGGCTGAGTAGCAAGGAGTGTTGCAGTGGGGGAAAAGAGACGGAGAAAGTCCGCTAGAGTGTCATTGAAGTGACAAAGCAAGCAACTAAAAATTACTATGTCAAATGAAGATCTTCTGCCTACCTCCTGTATCAATAGCATCTATTAGCGCATCAGTATCTTTGCTGCGGATGCAATCTATCAGCTGCCGATGGGAACGCTCCCCGGTACTATCCAGTCTACGCAATCCTGGGATTCTGCCTGTTGATCCAGCACTAGACTTTGGCAAGGCTTTCCGTCCTTCAAACAGTAGCACCAAAAGAAGATCTACCAAACGCATGGTATCAAGTACACATCTTTCATCACCCTGCAATGCACTTTCTATAGAATCTGGAAGCTCAGATCTTAGGAGATCCTGGAAATAATTAAAAGTCTGAACAATAAAAATATACAGGACTTTAGAAAATCCAATGAGAAAGGGATTACATCTCCATACGTTAAACAAATTTAAGTAAATGGCAAATGTAATCGTAATAGCTAATATACTAAGGATTATAAACTGTGAAATTACAGGAAGGTTTATAGCACCAAAGATTTTTTAAAATTCTATTATTTAGAAGATGGAATACGAAAATATAAAACATGGCCATACAACAAAAGCCACAAAGTACAGGCTTAAATATTTGGATTTATAATATTCCAAGAAATTCTTACATGTCCAATGAGAAAGGATTACACTTCCATGTGAAAAGCTGAATTTTAACAAATAATATTTTAAGGATTTTAATAAGTGAAATTACAGCACAGTTTATAGTACCATTTTTTTAAAAAAAAATACTATTATTTTTACTATTACTATTATTTAGAACACAGAAAAATAAGAGAATGTAGCATATGGCCATAGAATACATGCCACAAAGTACATGTTAATGTTAAATATTAATTACTGAACAATATTCAAATAGATTCTTACATGTGTTACTACTGGAGAACCTCTGCAGAGTGTTGATAACAGGCTTACAATAGTTGACACCTGATTACTCAATTTAGAGTCTGCAGTTGCAGATGGTGCCCCTGTGCTGCTCCGTCCAGGCTTGCATGCTGAAGATGGCCCTGAAGCTGTGCCACCTGCTGCAGCCATTCGAGATAAGAGCTCCTCAGTTAGTCCATGTTTGGCTAGAGGTGCTGGGTCAACTCCACGACGTGTAAATCGATCAGCTAGGGAAGCAAAACACCGAAGTGCACCATCTGAAACCTGAGGGAAACAAATATACTTAAGACAAAATATCCAGACAAACATCTGCTAGGCAACCCTTTAGGACAACTATCAAGAATACAGAATTTTAGACAAATCCTTCTCTTCAATACTTCACCACAGAAAACCCTAGTGTATTAATAACGCCAATACTGCTTCATACCAAAAATATACAAAGCAAGTCACAAAGCAAGTATTTTGTGATACTTGCACTTAATTTTTTTAAATCCTAATAATCATATAACTGTTCACTTACACTAGCTTAACACTGGCAATTTGAAATAAGATGCTATATTATATTGTTAAAGAAATGTCAAAATACATACAAATATGTCAACTATAGTCATGTATATGCTACAGTGATTCTTAACTATTTACCTGATGGTCTTCATGCTTTAACAGACTTGAGAGGGATTCAACACAGATCTCTAAAGAGGAATCCTGAGGTTCCATTTTTCCACAGAGTCTGGATACTACAGCCATAGCAGAATGTAAAGTATCTTTATGAACCAGGTGTCCACTGTCACGAATAAATGTCAAAACACAATTCAAACCCCCAGCTTCAAACACAGCACCTGACTCACGTGTACAGATGAGTTCCAATACCTAGAACGAAAGTGAAATTATATATATATACAACAACATTTATGTTCTTTCCTCCACAGTCTCCCAATGTCTTTATTTAAAAATATTATCCAATCAATTTTGCATCTGCTTCTGGTCACAAAAAATCTTGCTGTGCTGCCTAATAGCACAGCAAGACACAAAGATTACATACATGCCTGTGCACAGAACAGATGGAAGATAACTGACAATAAAGCCAAATAGGAGCTATTAGACTAAAGAAATGACAGAATCAAATAAGATAAAATAACCAACAGAAAAAAACAGTCTTTTATGAACACTATATTCTAGAAACACCCTTAGAAAACAGACAAAGACAATGGGTGAGTACGGATGACACTTTAGTCCACGGAGTGGAAATAGTCCACTCTACAGATGGCTATTTCCAGGGTGCCTCTGGGTGACACGGAAGTGCTGCTCTGCAGAGTGGATTATTTCCACTCCGTGGAGTTGTCATCTCCCCCACCCTTGGCCCTGCCCGCCACCATTCTGGGGCAAGGAGCAGAGGGGGAGGAGATGCACCACATGGATACGTGGCACACCTGTTGCCAAGCAATGACCATGGAGGAATCCCACCTACTGTCAAGAGTAGAGATGGTTCCGTCGGGGCTTTTTTCTCCAGCAACGGCCACAGTGTGTCTTTTGCAGTGGCCATTGCCAGAGAAAGAAGCCATGGCGGAGCCCTCTCTCCTCTTGACAGGAGGTGGGATTCCTCGGCAACAGGCACACTGCGTCTCCCGTCATGGGAGATGACACGCCTGAAGGTTGTCGCTGCGCCCGGCATGGAGGGATAGGCGATGGGAGCATTGCTTGGCGCTGATGCGTCCTTCACCGGAGGCTGGATCATGCACCGAGACACACAAGGAGACAGTTCCGAAGCCTCTTGCTTCTGCAGTGGCAGCCCGCAGAGAAACACATGTTGTCCCCACCGCAGAAACAAGGGGCTTTGGAATGGTCTCCTCATCACAGTGGATCCTTCCCCATCAGGGACATGGCAACAGGGAAGTGGGTGGCTGTAACAACACCGCCCCCTTCCCTGTTGCCATGGCCCCGATGGGGAAATCTGACGATCACAGGTCTCTCCGCTCTCTGCCTCAAAACTAGATGGGGACGGAAGAGGTGCTGCCAAGACAAATGATACCCTCTCAGAGGAGAAGTTCTCTCTGCACCAATGCATCCTTCGCCCTCGTCTCCATAGCAACAGGGATGGGGCGGCTGCAACGCCACCCACTGCCCGTTGCTATGGAAATGACGGCAACAGAGTGGTGCACAAAGATCAAAGCTGCTGCTGTGATGAGCAGCACGGATTCTTTCACGTCGCATCCCATCCCCATTCACGAGAACAAAAAGGACAACCCTTTGCTGAAGCAGGCAGACGCTTGCGCGTCTGATTCCCCTTCTTCCTTGCGCTTACCTCCCATATCAGTGGATGGGTTTCTCTTGCAGTTGAACGTTTTACATCCAGCTGCGGGAGGCATCCTTACCCCCCCCCCCGCCCCCCACGATACCCTCGGGCCTACCTCCAGATGGATCAGGGTGGTGGGGTAGGGGTGACAAGGGATGTGCAAGCGCCTGGGAACACATGGGGCACCACAACCAGCAGCGTCCCACCCAGAGACAGTGTATGCCCATGCCAGGAAGTGCATGGGAAGCCGAGGATCGCACTGCCCCACCAAGGGACAGCACGATCAGGGCTCCTCAAGTGCTTGCCGGCACAGGATTATTTCCCGTCAATGGAGCAGTGCTGGGCTAGACCGGCTGGGTTTCTGCCGCTCTTGCCTCGCAACTGTCGGCAGGGGAAATAGTCAACAGAGCACGCCACATAACACAATAACCAACGGTCATGCAGAAAAACAACTCTGCAAACTGTTGGTTATCTCTGTTGGTTATTTTTTGGAAATAACCAATCGTGGTATGATTTTTGCCTGACAGACAATATGTTAGTCAACGGGGGACTATTTAATCATCACCACTGACTAATGTGTCGTCCGAACTGAGCCAATGTCTGAGAGAAACTTGTTCAGGTCTCACAACAGAAGGTATGTGACCAATTTGTGAGTACATTTTAGAACTATTGTGAAATCTAGTTAGATTAACACAAGCAATTTGTTTCTGGAAATCAAGCAGCACGTATTTAACTGAAGAAGACATACGAGATTTAATGTATCTTATTCACATCCAGTGAGTATTGCAAGTATTTCAAAGTGATTCCTAGTTTGAAGGAGGCCAATCTCTATCATATATGGTTTTATCAGTCTCAAGATTCAAATATCTAAGGAACAAACTGGGTATTATGCACAAAATCCCTAATTAGGACATATCTGTTGCTGTTTTTTAAATAGCAGTTGTGGATGTGTGATTGGATTGAGACTACTGCACAAGGCAGGAGGGGTGCGTGTGTAACGTTTCCCCTGGCTTTTAAATTAAACCCTCCCCACAGGTGTTATTTGCCCTTCAAGACAAAACTTACAGGAACTGGGAAGTGTGACCCAGTTCTCACATTACGATTCCTGGGTTGTTGATTGAAAGCGGAAGCAACAAATATGCAGGAGGCAATGCTGTTGCTTACTCCTGCTCGGCCATGACAACACTAATTATATGCAAACTGGTCTGTGTGTGGGGTGGCGATGGCGATGTTAAGACACCTCTCTTCATGTTTACAGCTATTGATACTGAAAGAAATGCAGGAGATCGAATTCATGAATCTCATACATCATGTCTAACTAGGCCTTATGTACTGACCAAAACAATTGCAAGTAATCAATTGAAGATGCTCAAAAGCACGATGTACAGATACATGTATCCTTACTTCTAAAACTAAATCCTGGTCTTTTAAGTACACCATCACTGTAACATAGTTTATCTTAAAGAAACTTTTGTTTTGTAACAAAGAAAAACATATACAACATACCTTTACACACTGCTCAGCCAAATCTCTGCTAGTTCTGTTGTTAAGTTCAACTACTACTAAACGATTACAAAGTGCTTTGATAGCACCATCTACTCCCACAATCCGTCGGGTGCATTCTGCTGATACGTCCAAATAATAAGTTATGGCACGAGCTGTTACCTCCAATACATTGTCAGGAGCACTTTCATCAAGAAAAATTTTGCACAGCGCTGGCAAAAATGTACGAGGAGGGCATCTGCAACAAGACAAAGATTAATCATTGTTAGCATATTCATTTTCCATGGTACATTATTTCTCATATCTACATGTCACTAGATTAACATCTAGACAAAATGAGTGGATTACAAACTGTGTTCCAGGGATTACAGATAATGTCTTGATTCTTAATTTCTGCTTTGTCCTCCCTGATTCCAAACTAAAAAAAATGCTCCTGAGAGTTGAAGGACCCTCTGGAACGCAATGGCATGTGGTGCAGAGGACTGAAGGAGAAAGAGGGAATAGCTGGAAATGGGTGGGGTGGGGCGGGGGAGGAGAGTCTTGCACGAACAGCCTTGTATCCAAGCCAATATCAGTGAATAGACACAAAATTCTTGTTCTCAGCATTCCTTCCTAGATTTGTAGAACACTGAACAGATTACCCATTACTGTACATGAAGTTCCAACTACTTCTTTCTATGTTATGCTCCATAATCCGATAGTGATTTTTTCCCCAAATTATTTCTAATTTAATGAGCAACCTGTGGACAGAACAGCTATATTTTCTACTCACCCTTACCCAAAACTCTTGTCTTTAAAGATGGGTAGATCTTGAAAAATTAAGTTAATCAAGTAGATAAATGCTTTACATTTTATAATGAAATGGAACTTTCTTTGCGTGAGACGCATTAGAATTCAAATAGGTAGAAAAAACACCTAAAGTACTAGTGCAATGTTTTATTAAGGGAAGAGCCATCATATTTAGAACGATGAAATTAACCAGCAAAACATTTCACTGACATTATCATTCTAAAGGTTATTTCACAAAACATAGCTTTCATGGGAAGACTGCTTGTAACCTCCTCCACAGGTAAGCTTCTCCATATAGAGATTTCTGTGTAGGCTGGCTCACAATTAGGACAGTCCATACCATATGATCTGCCATAGGCCAACACACAGAATGTTCACAAGCTGCCTGAAACCAAATTGCCTGGGAGAGCTAGTACACATGACATTGTTTATTACACAGAACATGAGAAGTGGTCCTAAGCCACTGAAAGTTTCATTCATAAACATTTTGAAACTGTAGAAATCAAAACATTTATTTATACGACACCATCAGTATAAACAGCACTTTACATAGTAATAAAAGAAAAATGTGTTTAAGTTAACAAACTTACATCCCATATTTCCATTTATATATAAAAATACCCTAAAGGCACAAAATACTAGTCCCCTCTCCTGAGGAACTTACAATCAAAATTTAGACCAGGGAGCCAAAAGTTAGATCCATCTCAGTGCTGAGCAGCAGCTGTACTTACTAAGTCAGTCACTTTTCAATAGTGTGACCTGCCTATTTCCATCAGGCCTCAACATCCATTAACTTTACAGACGGCTTTTTCTGGTTTCTTCCAATTGCAATTTGGGATTCATGGGACAGGAATATAACTCCAGAGATGGAGAGGCTGTCTCAGCCATGAGGGATGCATGACAAATGTGTGAGGCTTAGGGCAACTTCTCTTGCATTTAGCATCTTCCGCTCCCACCAGTACCAGTACGGAAGCAAGGAAGTGTTAACAAAAAAATGGGCAGGCAAAAGAGAGAAAGAATAGATTTTGATATATTTATGTTGACAACATCATTGAATTGGTGAGATTCACACTCCATTGTTTGTATTTGCTACAATGTATTATATACACACCTTTTATAGAAGAAAATATTAGTCCTGTTCAAATGTTTCAACCACTACTTATTTTCCAGTTTGCTGCTGTCCCTTGATATAGCTTTAGAAATAGTGTACCAAACATTTTGGAACTACTCTTGAGATTTTTATTAACAATGAAAAGTTCTCAAAATGATACGTACACAGAAAATTTTAATATTAGGATATGTCTGAGCTTTTTATATTTGTGAAAATACATCTATGTGTGATCTTATATTGCCATGGCCAAAAGCCGGAGCAATTAAAGAAAACTGCCTAGTGAAGAATAGTAGCCAGGTTGCTTCAGGATAGATATTACCAATATTGTTGTTCACTGTACACATCCCAGTTGCAAGTATCCCAATAAGACATGAATTTGAACTCATGGCACAGGTTGCAATTATAATGGTATCTTATGTATACAGAATCCTAGTCATTAATTCTGATACAAACCAATACTTATCCACATGTTTTTCTTGGTAGTTCCTACTGTTCTGTTCACACATTTATTATACTTTTAAGAATGAATATATTTAACACACACACAAACAGAATATCAAATGTTTCCCAACACAATAAAACAAAACAACTAAATAAATTGGAATTATTTACCAAATATGTGAATTCAATAATAATCAGAAGAGCTTAAACACAGAAGAGTTTAAATATAAATGCCATCTGTCAGAAGGAGGTGATCACTATACGCACACTAAAAAGTACTATTAATTAAAAAAAATAAAACGCCATAAAATACAAAAGCAGCAATAAAAAAATAAGAATGGAGCAAAGACTGAGGCCAGATCTTCACCAAGCAGGATATAGTGGTATGAAAGCTGTATAAAAGGCAGGAGCCACACCAAGCAGGATATAGTGGTATATAGGATGTGTCAATGGGCCCCAACAGTTGTCAGTGCACTTCAATACCGCTATAAAGCAGTAGTGTGGCTCCTGCTTGGTGTAGATCTGGCATAAATCTGATAAGGAAATAGTAGATGGCAGATAAATTAAAAGCTTTTTCGAAAAGAAACATGCAGCAGGACTGTTATGGAACATAAAAAGCAGCACCTATTTAAAGACATGAAGCATCAAGCAACTGACTAGGAAACTGCAGGGATACCAGTTACAATCACTACAGTATTGAATAACTCTGAACTAAGTTTCTTGTGTATTGCAAAATAGGCAGCAGTGGTCTAGCTTATGACGTGGCCCACAAGGTGAAAGTGGTATTAAAATATTAGGTCCAAATCTTCTGAACTTCTCAAGTTAATGACTCCCAGAGTTTAGAGTGCTCCTATTTTGTCTAAGATCATAGTTGCTTTGGTGGGCAGGGATTTTTCTACACATAGGATAAGATAGTTAAATAACCCTTTTGACTTTTGAAAGCATGCAACTATTGACCTGATTCGTACATAACACTAAATCATGGTTTATTTAACACATGGGTTGTTCAATTCTGAGTTATCATTGTGTGCAAACCCAGCCGCATTAACAAATCATAGTTTGTTAACCACAAACAGCCCAGAAAGAGAACCCAAAGTTTGCTGTTGGTTGTGAAATCTAGATCATTTAAACCATGGGTTGTTGTTACTTGTGATCCAGAATTGTGGATTGTTTCGGCAAGCTACAGAGGTGGCAGGCAAAAGCAGTTAAAAAATAAATAAATACAGCCGCCCTACATACCAGTACTACAGCACTGCAAAGGCATTAGGATTTAGAGAGGGAGTGGGTGAAGGAAGAGGGAAACTAACAACAATGGGACTAAGAAAACAAACAAGTTTGTTCGATTGTCTGCCAAACATACCATGGGTTAAATAAACCATGAGTTAGCTTTATGGGTGAATACATGTTTTCAATAGAATGGAAAGGATTCTTTAGTTGAAAACTAAATCCTGTTTACATTGAGCTTGTTCAGACAACACACTAAGCCATGGTTAGGCCTCTAACCCTTTTGCAGCTAATGGTTAGTGAGCATGTTTAAACCATGTTTCTGTAGCCACCATGGTTAGGAATGGTTCACACAATACGCTAAGTCATAATGTTTAGCTCAAAATGCTTAGCCACCATGGCACAGAGTGGTCTAATCCACACCAAGCAGGATATAGCGGTATGAAAGTGATATATAAAAGGCAGGAACCACACCAAGCAGGATGTAGCACTATGAAAACATTATATGTTATGTGTCAATGGGCCTCAACAGTTGTCAGCGCACTTCAATACCGCTATAAAGCAGTACCGTGGCTCCTGCCTTTTATATACTGCTTTTATAGTGCAATATCCTGCTTGGTGTGGATTAGGCCAGTGTCACCTGAACAGGATCATAAAAGGATTTACACAGAAGGATCATACATGACTCTACACTGACATTGGAATTCAAACTCTAAGGAGTGCCAACGTCCCCTTAGCATTTAGTTGCCTATCCCAAGGCTACCTGGACTCTGTGTAACCACTGAAACCTAAATTTAAACCTGCCTTCTCCATTATATTTTATCCTGCTACTGAAAAGTATTCAAAACCATATTTTCTACACCTCTAAATCGACCTTCACTTGGGGGGGGGGGGATGTAGTATTAACTCAGGATCAGTTAAAAGGCTACCAACATTATTCTAGTGAGTGATATACATAAAACTTGCACCTCCTCATTTAGTTGTTGGGACACAGATATTATAGTTGGCAAAAAGGAGGAACTAATGTTAACTCTTTACAGTTAACTTTTTACAGCATAACTTATAAGTACACAATACTTTTAACATACATATTATAAAAGGATACTCTAATTAAATTGGACCATTTTCTGTAAAACTATCATGGATGAAATCAGCTATATTAACATATAAACAGCATTTTAAACTCCTATGTATTATTATTCTTGTACAAATCTATGACTAATAATCAGCCTCCCTGAATCACTGTCGCTGAAAGGTGACTAATGTCAACTGCTATTAACAGGTCAGAATGACTAAAATGAACACCATTTTATTGCTTGTAAGATGCTTTCCATGAGTAAGCTGTTTTACAGACAAATTCATAAACCAAAATATTTGGATTTAAACAAATTTAATTCCACAGAAGTGCAGAATGCATAATCTATAGAGTACATGTTGCTTTTCTCCCTTAAGGTTTGTAGTTGCTAAGGCTCTCCGTCATAATACTATATTTTTAATAGCAAAGATGTTTTGCTTCCCTTGACTTCATGTAAAATATGGTGCTGGAACTAATACAAACATAAATGCTTTACTTTGTAAAGAACAGGTAAGGCATTCATACAGCAATTTCTCCTTAAAGTTGTTGGTTTCTTAGGGTCTCTGCTTACAGCAAAGAGTTTACTTTCTCTAGGCAGATGTATTTCATTAAAACTGGGAAGCTTTGCTAACTCATAATAAAAACCAGTTTACTGCTCAGAACAAAATTTTTAAAGCAATATTGCTCTAATAAAAACTGTTCTTACTAGCTCCTGAAAGAAAAACAATCCCCATTAGTCTCAAAGACTGAAGGGATCTATTAAATCTTCACAGTTTCCTTTTAATGTATCATCAGTTAAAGGCATCATGATTAATAACTGTTCCACGTCTTCCACAGAAATGTGCACAATTCAGAGATCTTAAAAATTAAAGATGATTAAATTTTTCTGTCCAGTATATAAACATGTTTTAAAACTTAGGATATAGAAGTTCTCTACCTATCATTTCCAATATTAGCAAATAAAATATATTTCTGCTAACAATTTAACCATTTGGCAACTCCTGCTTAGTCAAGACACAGATCTGCTTTCAGCAAGTAAGGGCTCTACTAAGTTAAGTTTGTTAACAGGAAGTGATCTGAAAAGCCAATCTTAAATACTCTGGAGCAGTATTTTGCAGATCTTGAAAGGAAAAGCGGAATTTTTAACAGAGACTTGCCTGGTTTTTTCTTCTCTCATTATTTGGTAGCACATTTATCTCTTTTTCCCTATTGATCTATATGGGCAGTGAAAGCTCTAATGTAAGTCCTTTGGTTATACCAGAGGATTTGAGCGGATGCTAAAGAAGCATGCACCTAAGGAAATAACTCTAATCGCTTCCAGTAGAATCACTCCTGAACCCTGCTACCTTACAGTACAATCAGAATGAATTACAGCTGCTCTTTTTGACCCGTGCTATGGATCACCACTGGTGTCGATGGATTGCAAGCAGTGATCTCAGTGTAAGTATAACAGACTGTATGTGCTCTGCCTACAACATGTTCTGGTTATGGGTTCATGGTATTCCCAAACTGATCAGCATACATGTCTGCATAAAATTATCAAAATGAAAGTTTACTTACGTTTCAAAGCATCGATCCACATTGTCTGACATCAAAAGCAGCATACATAACTGCTCCAGCGCGATAAGCTGCATGTCTCTTTCATCTCCTTGGCCCATCTGCAGCCATTCGAGCAACGTGTCTGGGTCCACATCTGCCATGATTTTAAAGAGTTGCTTTTTCTTAAATTAAAAAGTCACCAATTTTTTAAAATATAAAATCCAGTCAAATAACTTGAACACAATTAATCTTCCACTCTAATAAGATCCCAGGTATTTGCAGTCTTCACCTGAAAAGAAATAGCAAGCCATCAGAAAGTGGGTAGTTAATTAGTCTATTCATTCTTCCCAGTTTTATCACAAAATACTTTATATATTTATTACAAGGGTTGTGTATACTATGCACTAAATAACTGTCCAAAAATAAAACAAATCTTGCAACCTTGATATATTCTACAAATTAGAATTGGAGATATCCAACTGACAGCTCTCTGTTGATGTAAGGCATCCACCAGTGGCAAGGGGAGGGGGCAATTTTCAGAATTTCCCCACCCACAGCTTTTCATAGCACCTTCTACGCTGGTTCCCAAAAAAAAAAAAAAAAAACCCAATTCTCCAGTGCAGTTACAGAGGACAGGAAGAAGTTGCCAAAAAATCACCTCCTTCCCCATGCTGTTGGCATATGCCTTCTATCAGCAGAAGGACACTAACTGGATATCACCCAAAGTATTGGTTGATCTAGCAAAATATTTGATTTTTTTTGCTTCTGCTGGTCATAGGGAAGAGGCAAAAACTTGAGCATATGGATGTGCCATCCATAACCAACAGAATTTCTACTGAGTCCTGCTCTTGTCTTTGAAATTTCAACCCTATATGATAACTAGAAACTGCATTAAAATATCCCTCTTGCCATTAAATATGTTGCTCCCAGATGTAATGTCACTGGAACAATAAAGTTTTTGCTGACAAGCAAGCTTGTAAAGTTAAGACTTTTGAGAGGGATGGGAAAATACCAAAAGCTTTATCATCACCCAGTGATGTAGCAATTATGTTGGTGCCTAAGAATTTGAAATAGAGGGAGCCTGGTACTTTATCTGCTCTGGAGGTTTGTAGACATTCTAGAGTAGATTGGGGGGGGGGGGGCAGCAGAATGGAAGACCCAACTCCATCTGTGCATACAACTTCGATGATGATGAAGCCAAGATATTCAGCAGTTCTAAGTTACCTAGGACAATGCCAGCAAAATGCTAGAAGTTTCATCCTTAAAATAGTACATCAGTCATTGTATCTAATCCTTTGCATTTATTTATTGAAAGATCATTGTGTAACATGTGTATAAGGCAAACAATGATGGCTGAAAGACAAGTCAGAACACTAGTATTTCAAGAACTAACATTCTCTTCCTAAACAATCATCTATTCTTAGAGCTGGAACATCTACTGAAGCAATGGTGGCCTTAGTCTTCATCTGCAATCTTAGATTGTAAGATACTAAAATAATGACCCACTAAAATATTCAAGCATACTGACCACACTGGAATTTAAACAAAAAACTAAAGCATCAGAAGGAAGTCTTTCTGCTCCCTTAAGAAATATTACTGACACAGTATTAAATATGTAATTCTTCTGTCATATTTAAAGAAATAGAAAAAAGTGGGAAGTTTTGGTTATTAACAACTCAGATTGTGTCAAGATAAATTAAAACAGCAACAAACACCCTTCTAATATTTTGTTATTTGAAGTAAAAAGGATTGCTAGAATGGACAGGTATCTCGATGAAGAAGTCTGTGGTTGCACTGTGACTTTAATTACTCAACTGTTGCACACCTACATCCCAAGCCAATTCATGTTTACTCAAAAGTAAGTCCTACTGAGTTCAGAAAGGTTTACTTCTTAGTAAGCATGTTTAGAATTGCAGTCTAATCCTTTATGTCTTCATCTTGGAATAGCAGTATTCAGTTCTGCAGTTTGCTGATGTCAGGCACACAGGGCAACCTATTTAAGAGGTGAGTGGTAGCCACATCAACTATATCCAGACTCTATTGGACAGGGGTTAGAAGATAAATTTTGCATGCTACTTCTTGTTTGTTGCATTCATTAAACTGCATCCTTGCATATTTTCACTTTACTGTTTTATTGTTGTTGCTGGAGACTTGACCAATTTATGTCGTTCAAGTTCTATTTTAGTGTCCCTTTAGGGCTGATAGGTTTTAAAGATTAAGTTATTAGTCAACAATGAACAGCTAGTAGTTAAAGCCAATATTGATACTGTTCAGAATTTTAATTTTTTTAAATTTAATTATTACTATTAGGTTTTGCTTAATTGACCTGGAAATTCTTTGATATGAATTACTTTATTAGTGTAATCTTGATATTATATTGTGCTACTTCTTTTATTTTATAACATTTTGTTATTTTTCCATTTCTTATGTATTAAGCCACTTTGAGCTCAATTTATTATGAAAAACTTGGATAAAAATAAACCGATAATTTATTGAACCAAGTGATGTTTCAAATGTTTACCACCTGGAAGTTCCCTGGATTTGTTTGTGTATCAGGAGCATGGGTCTTTACTTCCACTGGTATCTTACAGCACAAGCATTGATAAGTCTGCTCAGAAGTAAACCCATTGAGTTTAATGGGACTTACTCCCAGGTTTGCATAGGATTACAGCTGCAAAACTTTAATGTACTAATAATTATCTAATTTTGTAAACTTGATTCTGTTGCTGTTCCAATACAATCGCCAACAGTACTTGGCTCTGAACATTAAATCTGTTTATCCAAGTGAATATGCCCTTTTAACACATTCCTTTCATCCTTATAGAACTGGAATTATAAAAATAGCAAAAGGATAACTATTCAGAGTTTCTTCAGGCAGTAAAATATTTGGAAGCGGGAAGATTCATCTACAATTAAACAACTGCTTGCTGGGCAAAGTCTGGCTATTATGTTTACTTGTGATCAGTTAGAGATTAAAAAGTTAACATAATGAACAGCATAAAAGGAGGAACTCCAGAGAAAAAGTTAATATACCAACCTCAGGGCATAAAATAAAACCCTATCATATATATATATATATATAGGAAATACCAACCAAGTGTGCTTGAGACCACAGTAAATCACACAATGCTTCCTGCATGCTTAAAAAAAAACTCTAGGCAACCAAAATAATAGCAACTGGCCTATATTAAACATACATATATTTCCCACAAATTATAAAATTCTCCATGGTACTATATAGTTTTCATTGCTTACATGCACACTTCACAAGAAATACACTCCAAGCTTTAATAAATGGAAGTCAAACACACAGCCAACAGATACATTTGACATACTCTCCCTAGACAGTCATAAACGTGGGGCGAGGGGGGCAATATTGTGTTGGAGCACATACTTTGCATGCAGTGGGCCCCTAGGCTCAATCCCTAGTACCTCCAGCAAGTCTGGAAATGACCCACGACCCCGGAGGGCCACTGCCAGTCTGAAGACTTAACTCCATGGGCGGATGACCTGACAGTAATGAAACTTCATAGGTTCATCTAAGCATTTGCAGACCCTCTATAAAATAAGATTAAATATAACCAACTCCAGGAAATAAGCCACGACTGTGTTTTGGTTTTTTTAACAGACTTCTCCGTGTCTTCCTCCTCCAGAAAATTGCTATTCTCTCTCTTAATCACAAAGGAAGGACGGAAGCATTGCTAACCGGCATAGACCCTCTCCTCCTGGCAGGCCAAGATAGAAGCAGGCCCAATAACACCCCCTCCTTGCGGACAGGCCGGACATCACTCTGGACCCGACAAGCGAAAGCACTCGCTCCCCTTCCGTCCCCAAATCCTAGTTTTTCCGGGCCTACCGACCACCGCGGCGCCTGGGCTTTGCGTGGCCTCTATCTAGACTCCCCCCCCCCTCCGCGCTCCCTCACACACTCACACCCTTCCTCTGTTCTCCCTCCAACACACAGCGCACGCATCCGACCCACCACCGGCAGCGCCGTCCTAGAATCGCCTCACGAACCCAGCTCTCTTTACGTCTCCTACCCGGGCACGCCGGGGTACTCGCGTTCACTGCGAGCCGCAGGCCTCGTAGGGTGACCCGGCCAGGCGGTTCAGGCAAGGCCGCCTCGAGGGCCGCAGCTTTCTGTTTCCTCTCCACCGGCCGGCCAAGCGACTCGCTCCCCGCGGCGGCCGACTTCTCCCTCAGCCGCCGCCGCTGTTGCCGCCTCAGCTTTCTGGCGCCCTTCCCCCACCCCCCCTCAGTCCATCGCCAGACGGCGTCGCATCCCGTCCATCTTGATCCTCCCGGCAGAAGGTGGGGAGGGGGGACGAGAGAAGCGAGCGCCAGAGACACGAGAGGAGGAGGAGCCCGCCAGCCTCGGAGTCAGGCCGAGGCCGAATCCCGGAGCAGCTCAGCAAAGATACGGAGAGCGGGCAGAGGGGGCGCTGAGGAGGCGGCAGCGTCTCGGCCTGGCCCGGCTTTTTCTTCTTTCGTCACGGGTAATGCGTGCTTTGCCTTCCTCCTCCTCCTATTCCTCTACCGCGCCCCTGTAATTCAGAACAAGAGAGTCGGAGAAAATTGAATGACCTATTGATTCCTCACGGCGTGGCGAGCGTCACAGTCTTCCTTCTCTTGGTAAATACGAGCGTGGTTTGCCTTCCACCCTCATGACTTTGGTTGATATTCTCATTCTCTTGTATTCTTGATACCCTCAGCTTTTCTTGTATTCTTAGACTTGAAGAGCCACTTTAAACTCAATTTATGTAAACTTGTGGACAGTAGGGACCATATCAGAAGGCACAGTCACCATCCACCAAATATTAATATTCCTTTTTTTTTCTTTATTTTTACTCTCCCTCCTGCTGCCCCATTTTATCATCACAACAACCCTGTGAGGTAGGTTAAGACTGAGAATGACTGGCCATGTTGACCCAGTGAGTTTCATTGCTGAGAAGAAATTTGAGGCTTCGTGTACTCTAGCCCTACACTCATGTCTAACTCCACACAGTGCATTTGGGAAATGTAACACCTCCAGATTTTCAGATGACTGTTTCCTGCTAGTTCACAGATTCTACACAGCTCTAAACAACGGAATATAAACGGGCTTTTGTACTAAGTATACATACATGACAAAAGAAGAGATCCATTTACTTAAAGAAGAGGTTGTCCTTTGTTGATTACATTGCTATAGTACTTACATGGTGTAAAAAATTCACTACTTTTTTTGTATACCTATACTCCTGGGTTTTCCAAGAGCAGATCTTTGATGCTTGCTGAATCTTGCCCTCGCTGCCAGAATCAGAAATGACACTCCTTATGAAGTGAAATAAATATTATGCATATTGCCAAACTCTTACTGACATGCCACTCAAAATGGCTCACAACATATTAAGGCCATCTATAATAACATATTATAAACCATAACATCAATATCTAAAAATATTATGCAGCAGGAGAAAATAAAATAATATAAACTGATAGCAAAAATCACATTAAATTTAAAAAAACACTTAGCATCAGCAGTTAAAACTAGTAGCAATTAAATACCATAAGCATAAATATAGTTTAAAAGCAGTTTGAAATAAATAAGTCTGCAACACCCGTTTAAAAAATATCAATGTGGGGGCAATACTTACCTCTGTAGGGAGGAAATTCCATAAAAAGATTCTTTGTCCACTGCCAGCCAATCTAATACTTCTTGATGGCAGGCCAGCAAGCAGGGCCTCGGAGGCCAATTTTAGACCCCTGGAAGGCTCATATAGGTTTAAAGGTAACCACGAGCACTTTAAATTGGGCCAGGAAATGAACTGTCAACCAGTGCAGCTCATACAAAATAAGTGTTATATGTTCTGATTGCCAGCCTCCCAAAAGCAACTGGATATCAGCATTCTACACCAACTAAAACTTCAAATAGTCTTCAAAGGCAGCCCCACAGAGAGTGCATTACAGTAGTCCAGTTTGGATGTACCCAGAGTATGTATTGCTGCAGCAAGATCTCCTATCTCTAGATAAGGTTGCAGATGCTTAAGCTGATAAAAGTCATTCCTATCCATCAACACAGTCTGCACTTCCATTGACAATTCCACATTCAGGAAAAAACCCAAGCTGCGAACTTGGCCTTTCAGTAGGAGTGCATTTTCACCTCGAACCAGTTCCATCACTCCATCCAGACCAGCTCTCAGTCAGTTCCAGTACAGCTGCTAGATGGTTTGAACATTTTAGTTGAAAAATTGAGCAGTTCTCCAGTGAAAATAGACATGTGATGTTTCAATGCCATTGTAATTATAAAATATTGTTTTTCTTTTCTAACCAAAACAGGAGAGTTCTATTGTCTTTTGTGTGAATATGGATGGAAACAGACAATCATTTAATGGCTGCAGCTTTAAAATGGTAATGTTAAGTGCTATGAGAAATCTATAGACACTTATTGTGTGGTAAGTTTTGTATTGTTATGTTCACACAACTGCAATATCATTTCACTCATTGGATGGCCAGAGCCTAGAGGGACATCTATAAGCAGTGAGTATACATAAGTGTTTCCATTCTTGATAAATGTGTACACTCAATTCATGGACATTCCATCCTTGATGAATTTATGCACACAATCATGCACAAAACAATTCCTTAACACTGAAGAGAATGGGGCAACTCCTACTCACACGTGGCTGGGTATATACATTGGATCCCTGAATTGTGGCTAATGTACTTGGTATGATGGATGAATTAGTTTCAAATTACACATGGTTCTTTGTATGGTTCAGCTTTCTGCTTGTTGGTTTATTCTTTCCTAGCCCTATTCTTTAAAATGTAAGCTATAATAATAAAAGGATGCCAGTCTGTTTGTCACAGCCATAGTGCAAGACTGTAAAACTTAAGACATTTGAAACTTGGCATAGGGACCATAGGATGTTCACAGGCTTATTTTGTTTTTAAAATGCATTAATTAATTTAAATGTGTCTATGTGTTTGAAGCCTGCTGTATGATCTTCAGTCACTAGGTGACATACTTCCCTAAGCAGCAAATTTGCTTTGCAATCATAGTTTGAACTTGAAACCAGGAAAGAATGTTATGAGGAACAGAAATATACAGCTCCCCCTGCTATGGGGAACCCCCTCCCTCAAGGGAATGGAGTGGACAGACCCTTTCCTCCAGGGGCTATAAGGGTGCACCATGGTAAGGGATGTGCCTAGGAGTCATTGCTTCACTCAGGCAAGGTACGTACAGTGTGCCCAACTCTGATAGCTGTGTATGTTTACTTCAAGGCTTCTCTGAATCAAACTGAGGGCTATTCCAACCTGTACAAAGTTGGTCCATTCACTAGCATTTTATAAGGCAGAGAAGCCTTTTATACCAGGATCTTCAAAGCTGAAATTCTAAACACACATTATGTGAAAGGCAGTTTAAGTAAAATTAATGGTGTATACTCTTAATGGAATATAATGTGTTTAGGACAGTGGTGGAACAGTCATGTTCCAGCTGAGCTTTCATTCATTAGTTATAAAATTTATAATTTTTGGTTCTCAGATGGATCTTTTAGTAGGATCCATCTAATAGAACATTCTACTTATAATGATTCTCTGCAACTTACTATGAATTCAAAGTTAAGAATAAAAATCCCCACATTCATATTCCCTTTGTCATCACATGAATTGTCTTTGTAGAGTTGCATGGCATTTTTTGTAATGACATTCATTAGTCACAGAGAAGTTAGTAATATAATGAACATAACATTGCAGTATGTTTAAATATCACTGGTGACTACATGGGAGATCCTTCCTGTAGTCACCAGAAAAATGGGTGTATGCAGAGAGCATTAAGACATTGGAAGTCCTTCCACCTCACACCACAACAGCCAGTCACATGTCACTGTCCTAAGATCACTTGGACACCATCTAGGGACAGACTTTAGCTACTCAGAGTGACGTGATGTGGCAATATAATTGTCAATGTAAAATATTTTTTCTTTTCTTTTAACCCAAACAAAACAGTTATATCTTAATCATAACTGAGTAGAAATTGTGGAGGCAAGTTGATCGTAAAATATTTTGGGCTCTATCAAAGATATTAAATATCAGGTTTGGCCTCTTATTCGGTCTTTTAAGAGACCTTGATGTGGCTTTTATCACCCATGCCACATTTCCAGCAAATTGTAAAACTATATTCAGGACTAGGCAGCAAATGTTCTCAATAGACAAAGGAGTTGACAAAGTAATGGCTGCTATTTTAAGCCACAGTCAGGTTTTACCTATGCATACGTGAAATTTTCAACAGAGTTTTGCAATGTGGAGTGTTCCTGTTTAGTGTTGCAGTCAATCAGCCATGTTCTCCTCTAGGATACTCCCATTTCTTTCACCCTCCAACCTAGTTTTCCATTCTTTCCCTCTCCTGCAATGGTCAATTATAGATATTGCTCCAGGGCTTCTACTGGATAAGGAGTTGACCCCTCCAACACATTTGAGTTTAATAACCAACTAAATCGTCTTCAGGACACTTCCAACCCTACAGTCCTATTATGATATAGAATATTTTGCTTTTCTCTCTTTAGGGCTACAATTCTAATCCCACCTACTAGAGAGGGTAGGTCCTGTTGAACTTAGTAGGATTTACTCCTGAGTAAACATGCATAAGACATGTGAAATAAGTCCATTTATACAGTACATGCTTGCTAGAGATAGCTGTATTTCATGTAACAATCTGATAACAATTTGCCATAGGTGACCAAAAACAACAACAACAACAACACTCTACTGCTTAGTTATGAATCTGTGTGAAAATTCAGATCCGGAGGCTCCACTTAACATGCTATAAATATGTGAATTTAGATGAGCAAGTTAGAGATGGGGACTTCTCTGTGGAATTCTGGAATTCTTTCCATTTGGAGATCTGTCAGGATCCTTCATTGTTGATGTTTATGCATCTTCTGTTTAATAGGCTTTTAGGATGGGTTGTGCCCTCACAATACAAAATCCTATGGGTTGTGCCCTCATGAGACAGAGGCTTCCATGTATCAAATGCCCTGCCAGGGTGGGAGGAGTGGTGGAAACTCTCTTTGCCTCTCTGTTCTCTGAGCATTGTATTTTTTGCTAGATGGGCTTTTTTACCTGTCTAGCAATGGTGTTTCAGAGCTGAAAGACGTTCAAGATGGCTCGTATCCTGGCCTCTCCAGTCTCCTCCTTCTCCGACCACCAGAATACCCCCGTTTTCCCTTCTCAGAGAGCAGCTGGTGTGGTTCTTTCCATGCAAGCTGCAAGGGGTGATTCTCCAACTTCCCCTTCTGAGTCACTGTCCTATGGCCCCTTGTTGTTAAGTTTTCAGTAGGTACCAAAAAACCCAAATCCCTGGTGCCTATCTAATTTGTACTAGTAGGGAGTTCCAGACTGAGGGTCAGTCATTTTTGTAACTTTGTTTATTGTAATTAAAACTTGGCAAATATTTAGTTCCAAATATTCCACAGCAAAACAATTATAAGGCACTAAGCTTTTTTTTTTTTGCTCAGTGACCTGGTTCTCACGTAAAGCAATTAAACAACTTATGGGTTGTTGGGCTTGAGTGGGAGAGAACATGCCTCCTGCGTGCCTATCACTTCCACTTTTACTTTATAACCCACAGTGGTTAACCCATGGTTTGTTGTTGAGTTAACCAATAGATAGTTTAGCCCTTAAACATCCCATCAGTCCCAGTTTGGACATCACGCTCAACAACCTACAAAGGATTTGATCAAAGGTTGTTCAGTAAAAATGAAAGTGGCAGGCACACTGCAGGCAGCGCACCTTCTCTCCCCCGCTTGTCCCCAACAGTCCATGGTTTGTTTAACTGATTGGCTGTTGTTATGTACAAATTGTCACTTTTGACAGGAAAATGACAAATTTTCATTTTTCCTGTCAAATTTTCATTATTCCTGTCAAAAGACAGGAATAATGTTCATTATTCAAAGGACAGAGGGTTCTTTTTTATCCCTTTATCATAATGGATTAATAGGTCAAGGGGGGAATTATGAGAATGATATTAACGATATAAAATATTTGATACTTCATTCTTTAGATTTTAGGTAAAAGATCACAAAAGCAGTTCTTACAAAACACATTCCCTTTAAAAAAACATTATATCAGATTTAATATATTCATTTTCACTAGCCTTATTTGTAAAACACTGTATGAATAAGAAGAAGCTTATGCTTCTAAATGTTTAAAACAATTCCAAGATTCAGAAATCTTTGTATAGTACAAGCAGTCTGAGTGACCCCATAGATCTTAGAACAGGTCTTGGAATGACACTGCTTTCCAAGTATAAGCAGAACAAAACACATTTATTATAGTTGGTTGTTTTCTGTACCTCTGTTCCACTCCCAGCTAACTCAGAATGCTGAAAATTCATTCCAAACCTTAAATAGTTTACCAAATGATTCCTTATGTTAAAGAAACAGATGTTTCAACCTATTATGCTTTTTATGGTTAAAAGTTCTTTCCTGTTTCAGATTATTCTCCAGTTGTAGCGAAAGGGGCAGTTAAGATTAGGTACTTACTTGATTTGTCCACTGACAGAATTATACAGTCTGGCTGGGTTTTCAGACATCTTGAAAAATACTTTCATCCAGCAGAAAAATATTCCCACTTTAAATCTCTTTAATTAAAAAATAGTGTCTGGGTGAGCTTCACATTAAGATCATAACACTTCTGTCTTGGTTTTGCTGTTGTAACGTCCTTGGGGTCTAAACTTAGGGTCAACGTCTTAGCTTTCCCACCATGTCACTGCCTGTAATTTTGGATCATGGCAGTCACAAGTGCTACTCTACGTCAGCTGTAAAACACCATGTTTACCATTCACCAGCTTGTGCAATGTTCTGTAGCAGAGAGTGTGTTAAAGGTTGCCTATTACATTCTTTAAATGTTTTGATTAGTCATGTTGATGAGGTTTGTGCCTGAAGATTTTATGTAACTTAGACTTTGAAAGTGAACAGCATTAGAAAACTTTTTTAAAAAAAGAGTAGTGCCAGGTTCTGAATTCACATAATTGTGGACAGAAACTGAATTGTACCAATAGTTGGTACAATTCCTTTTAATCACTCATTCCATTTACATTGGAACATGTTTACTATCTGGTCTTTATATATACATTTCTGCTCAACTTCTACTTTCAGACGTAGTTAACAGAATGTTGTCAGCTTACAGCCCCTTCTGTAGCGTCTAATAAGGGAAGCAAACATTCTATAGATGTTGCCATCTCAAATTCCTAAGTCCAACAGACAGGAAGTGAACTCCCTGCTTAAACATCCTGCTTGTACTGTACTACTCAGAGCTGAAGTAATGAGGAAGGCTTTAGCTTTAGGTTCCAGCCAATCAGGACTTGCAAGAGGATGTCATATAATTTTTGTTGTTGTTCATGTGAAACATTTGTCCAAATGTATTGTAGGATAACTAGAACCTTTTCAGCTGTCTGTTTTGACTCATCCTAACAATAATTTTGCATGCCCAGTGGTCCTTTTGATTTTATTTGGGTTTTTGTTAAACAGCAGCCTCTGATCTCAAGGGAATTTTAAAAAGTACTTTGCAAAGTGGCATGGGGCAGGACTGTAGTTCATTGCAGGGACAGGGAATCAACCCATGTGCATGTAAAGCCCTTGGGCACACCTAAACAGTATTTCTGGATTGTGGTATTACAAAGGAAATACAAGGGTTCCCAGCCCCATAATTCCCTTGCAATGCTAGTTTGGGTGCTATGGGGGAGAAGCATGGATGCAACAGCAGAGCTTAACACTTTCCCATCCACCAGTTGTTCCTTGCAGATGCTTTCCTAGTTAGTTTTCATTCCCTGCCCCCCTCCAGCTTGGCTCAGAAACTGGAAGTAAACCTAGCTTGTGGGGGAAATCCTTCCCTGTAACTTTGCATTCCCCAGTGACACTTTTGGCTTGATTTGGGTTTTTGTTAAATTGCTTTGTTCCCATTTTCTCTGCAAATATTGAGGTAGCGTTCCACTTAGCCTTACATCTTTTATGACAGTTGGGTATATAAGTAGTATTTTTTTTAAAGCACAATTGTGATGGATGTTGTGCTCTCATTGTATACAAGCGATTCCCTAACATGGCAGAATTAACTGGTCTATGCATGTACCTATCTAAATGATTTTATTTATCAAGAATTGTGGTTTTCTTCCTGAAGTTTGATGGCATGATGCTCTTTTTTCATCCTTGAAAAAGGGTTTTAATTTTCAAAGAGCATTTAAGATTTTTTTAAAAAAAATAAAACAGGTTTGCAGCATACGCAGTCATAGATACAAAGCTTTGCCAAGCTTCTTTAAAGTCTCATCATTCTTCTGTGGTCACTATGTCAATGCTTGGGAAGCCTGACAGCCAAAAATTTCAAGTCACTATCCATGACAAGAACATGTTGTACATCGTGAGCTTATGGGTTAGAGTCCCCTGTCAGTTAGATCATATGAATTCAGGCTATTGTGGTCTCTTCCTTGCATTGAAACCGGTGCCGAGGTGCTGGAACTTGTGCTGGCAACATTTTGTCTTTACTTTCCAAAATTCTTCCGTCTTGGATTTACCACTGTCTGAACGAACTAAAGCATTCTTCACCTGGACTCTTCATCAGATTTGGACCTTGTCTGTTTGGACCTTGTATTGGAATATAATGCTAGAACCAACATCTCTAATGCCTGGACCACTTTCTTGTTTGGACACAACCCTTCTTTAATTCCTGGAATCATCCTGACACCTGGGTTTTTAGCCTGTTTGAGGTGTAGTGTAATAGCAGCCCTAAGGAGGAACATCTCTACTGCCCAGGACTCTCAGCTGTCTGCTGTTATCCTGCAAACTGGATCTAGTACCGGAAAAATTTGGAAAAAAACCTTTTCCCCTTTTTTTCTGAAAATTTCCCTTTTTTCCTGGATTTTTTTTTTAACTGAAATTTTTGGAAAAATTCAGAAAAAAAACATTTTTTCCCCGAATTTTTCTGGGTTTTTTCCGGACCTTCACATCTCTGAGAGCATAGATTGAAGAGGCCCTGAAAAGGAACATTTCTACTGCCCAATGCTCTCTCTCTCTCTTTTAGATTTACTGAGACTCTTAATTTTTGATCTGCTTTGACAGACACCCCATGGAGTGCCAGCATAGACTCTATTGGTGGACTGATCTCTCTCTCTCTCTCTCTCTCTCTCTCTCTCTCTCTCTCTCTCTCTCTCTCTCTCCTAGTTTGTAACTTGCTCTTGAATCATGGTTTGAATTACCTGGCTTTATCCTTGACCTTGCCTTGTACGCTGAACTGTAGAGATCTTGACGTCATGCTGATCTCTGGTTTTGTATTGTACACTTCTTTGGTAAATTCCTTTATTAAACAGTATAAAAATGTTTTAAATTATAGATAGACAGGGGTTAAGCTACGTATATGGAGAACCTGGCTTATAACCCATCCCATTATGCTCAACTCAGGCTGGATCCATTTGAATTCACATAATTCTTTCTCAACATGAAGGTTAAACCATATAGCCAACTGACATGTTGAAAAAGTGTTTAGTGTGTAACTCAGAATTAGGCACTAGTTGAAGTGGTCTTGCGATTGCTTCACTTCATGTGGCTGAGTTTGGTATGCAATAAAGTAGGCATGTGATTGTTTTATGGTACACCAAGCTTGTACCTCAGCTCAATTCAGCAAAAATTGCCATGTGGAAAATGGTTATTGTTTGACCTGTGTAAAATCTGAAAGCACATTTAGGCTGCAATTCTATCCAGACTTACCTGAGAGTAAGTCCAGTTGAAGGCAATGAGATTTATTTCTGAGTAGAAGTGCATAGGATTGTGCTGTTAAGTAGGCACATATTTAATGCTGAGAGCAAGAAGTACATCAACAGTCCTTTCTACAAAACATTTTATGCAGTACTTTATATCTGTAACCTAGGGAGTGATACTTTTTACTGTGGTGCTTGTCTGTCTGGGAGTTTCCTTGCTTTTCCTAATCAGTAGTATCTGATCTACTTCATGTATCAACACAAATCAGTTGTGTTAAATATCTCTGCATTGACTAAGGTATTAGATTGCAGAATTCACTGCACAGCCATGTTCAGCCCTAGTAGATATTTCCTTCCAAATAAAAGCAGTTTTCTGAGTTATCAGCCACCGCCTCCTCAGCAAAGTAGTAAATTAATAGTTTCTGCTTTAGTTCAGTATAATTTTGCTGTTTCAATAAGCATGAATCACTGATGGAGATTTTAGAAAAATGAAGAGATTTGTGTCAAGTGGATTACTAGCAGCATGAGTTATTACGTCAAATAATACAGAATATAAACTGATTTGTTTGAACCAAAATGGCAATTTTACATGGATGAAAACAAGTAAAGCACAATATTTGAGAGAGCGTGCTCATTCCTCAGCCTGTTAAAAATAAGTGTGGGCTTCAATCTTGGGTTTTATCATGACATTTTTCATTTTTCCACAAGCACAAATACAAATTGTAATTCCTCATATCTCAATATTCATATTTGAGGTATATATTTGTCATTTTCCCTCCCTCCTTTGAAAATCGGTACAGAGGTCAAGTAGTTCAGGAGTGGGCAGAATGTAGATTTGTATTTACTGGTAGATCTCTGGGTGATTTGTAGTAGATCAGCAAAGATTTCTTACTACAGAAAATTTGTTAAGGAAAGAAGATGGATGAAATAGTTGCACAATAGCTTTTAATTGGTAGTACAAGGAGCCCTTCATCTAGAAATATCTGATGAAAGCTTGGAGTAACCAGAAGTGGATTTTGTTGTGCGGAACAACTGTGAGCTAAATTCTGTTCTGGCACTCAAAACAAATGTCTGGAGCTCGGAATTGTTTGTTTCATGTGTATGTTTTTTGCAATAGGCTCCAGTTGTAGTTCTTCAGGGTTCTAGTAAAAGAAAATAATAATAAAAAAAATCCTGCAAGCTTGAAATCATCCCACCCTTGGAGGAGGTGTTTGAATGAAGAATTGTGTTGTAAATATACATACCATATTTCAACTAATGTCTCAATCTTTAATTTAGATATCACATTGCAGCCTTGTGTACATGTTTCTGGGATCCCAGTGAAAACTGATGGAAGGGTCGGGATGGGATTTTGAATCTGAAATGTAGAAAGATGCCCTGAATGTGTCTGCTGTGACTTCTATGTTCTCTTTTACATTTCTGTCCCTGTTGAAAACAGGGGAGTGAATACTGAGTGTTTTCCTAAATGTGTACATCATCTTTCATTTCAGTGTCTTAGGCTACAATCCTAGACTCCCTGACCTGTATATAAGTTCGGTTAAATGCAGTGGGGTATGCTTCTGAATAGACATGTACAGGATTGCACTGTTACTTTTCAAGAGATTTTGCATTACATCTTCCTTGGTCCCCTTGAAAACTAATGTGGGGATTGAGTTGCAGTTTGAACTTCGATGTGGAATGGTGTTCTGAGTGTATGTATGCAACTTCTTTTTCCAATCTCTTTGTCTTCAAGACAATTTCATTGTGTTGCATTTTCATTTTTCTTCCCACCTGTTTTGAAAATAGAAAAAAATCTACATTAGAGCCTATTATTATTGTTATTATTATTATTATTATTATTGCAAGGCCTTGCTATGCCAGTATTTTTTCAAAATGCAATTGCTGCTATAGGAACACATGGTAATTAATACTATGCAGTATTAACCACATTCATAATGTATAGTGTTGTAATTGCGGGAGAAATAGTCAGAATTTTAACAGTCACATGCATTTTATTATTATTTGTGTGTATAGCATGAGCATGAACTGCAAGCCATTGACTTGGTTCAGACAACACGCTAACTAGCAGTGGCTTAAATAGTTGACGGTTGGTTATTTAACTCACTGTGGGTTATCATGTTGTGTTGCAGGAGGTTTTTAACCAACGATTGGTTATTTGGCTGAAATAACCAATGCTGTGCAGAGTTGGCTCTTTGAACCACCGTTGGTTATTGTGTTGTGGACACTGTTCATTATTTCGTAAGCCATCGTTGTTTTGTCAGGCAAGAGTGGTCAAAGCCACTCTAGCCCAACCAGCAGGATAGTTTTTCAGCAGCAATGGCTGATGGGATACTAGTGGGAGGACTGAGTGGGGAGAGAGGGCTTGGACTAATAGTCAACTCGGTGCTGATCCTAATCCACACCACTGTTGATTATTATCATGTTGTGTGGGGATTACCCCTTAGATAAACAACTGTCAATATTCAACCCACCGTTGAATATGGGGTTGTCCAAACGCAGCCAGTGTATAGTGCTGCAATTGTTGGAGAAATGGGAGGGCATGCTGCCATTTCAGTTTGCTTCTCAGAGGATGTTCTCTTAACTGCATATGCACCTTTACTGCTGCATAAGAATGAGGATTTAAGAATAAAAATAAGCTGTGTATATATGCAGTGAAGAATAGCTGCAAAAACAACATGGAATTCCTGACTGCAAATCGCATGAACATCAGTGCAAGGAAAGAGCAGGGAATTAGAGGAGAGGAAGTAAATCTTGCCATGGGAAATATTGCAGAACAGGTTCTACAACTTTAAAACATACAATACCACTAGTTTGGAGCATGCATCTTTGTAACACACAGAAATTGCAAGCACCAAAAATAGTCATGAAAGTAGTTTGGGGGGGAAAGGAAAATAGTGACAAGAGAACAGATTTGGGTGTGCATTGTGTGACCTCCTTGTGAGCCAGACATCACAATGCTGAGGAAAATGCTAATATAGATAGGCTCTAGGTGAGAAGGTAAAGGTAATATTCAAATATGAAACATACAATTGTATCCTGGACCTGTTAATCAAATTTGTAAGATCACTTAGGTGAGTGGGCACAAGAGATGGGGCCTTATCAGTGGGGGCCTCTGGTTTGCAGAACTCTCAATTGAATTACATATGGCCCCTACAATATAGGCCTTCCAACAGACTGTAAAAACTTTACTGCTTCAGTCCACCTTTCCATAACACTATTTAGTGCTCCATAACACATTTTTGGTTTGTATTTCAAAACTGTATTACAATTTGACGTCTCAGATGTATCTTAATGTATCTTGCTGCGTATACTGCCTTAAAAGAGTAATTTCCTAAAAGGCAACCTATAAATACTTTAAAGAAATAAAATATATTCCAGTATTTCAGTGTAGCTGTTGTATTCCATGTAGTTATTGCACTACAAACAGATACAAGGTCAAATGGTTGCATTAAAGCAAAGGCCTTACTCAGTCACTAATATTGGGCCAGAAAACCCTGATTCATAGGGCTAGGGCTTGCTCAATACATGCAGTGGAATAATATGGTAGAATCCTGAGGTGGTGGACTGCACCACTATGTTGGGAAAAACAGCATTCTAAAATAAACTACTAAGAAATAGAAAATTATCATATTAGGAAGAAAGATTTGAGCCTAGCCCTTTGCTTAATAATAATAATAAAAAAATTCTTACCCGCCTCTCCGTTTAGATTGAGGCGGGGAACAGCAGTAAATATAAAATATGATAAAATACATAAAACTGATTAAAAACATGGTGCATATTATTAAAATAGCAATAAAATGGACTGGTTTTCTATTTGCAGAGGAATTTTCAGCGTAGGGTAGGCACTAAAAATGTGGCCCTCTACAGTGTGAAGTGCTATTGTCCCTTCCACCACTTCATTCTGCTGCATCTGTATACTAAGCTTAGGTCCTTAGGACAAAGGAAAGTAGGGCCATGGAATTTGATATTTTCTTTATGGCGGCATCGGCTTAGTAGGGAAATATTTGAATATACCCCAGTGTGGCCCACAAAGATCTCTGGATATAGGCTTGTAATATAATCATCTTTTAAGCAAATATCTTCTAGCTATCAATATAAATCAAGGACTAATTTTCCTATTAGCCATACAAAAGTTTAAAGAAAAAGTAATCTCTTTATTCCAAAAGCTTCAGCATGTTAATAATAAAAAAAAATATTTCAAACTCCTCTATAGTTCCCTAAACATTAATAGAAAGAATATATTTTCCAATAGGCACAAGGGAGCAATTGGACTTTATTTTTTCATGCATCCATCATATCAATCTGTTTTCTCTATCTGTGCTGGTGTTAAATTATTAAGCCGAATAGCACAAAATCATTCTCATAGATTCACTGGCATAATGCAACAGGAACGGATGGGAGATCTGGAGTTTCTCAGGAGTTCTAGGCAGCTCCCTCTCAGATGTGCAGCTTTTAGCAGGACTACCAAAATACACATATTTTGTATTAGTGTATCCACTAATCTTGGAGAGACAAGATCTAAAATAGCAGTAGCTCAATTTAGGTTTAGATAGTACATTGATTGGTGGATGTTCACAAATGGAGATTCATGCAATGAATGAACCATATCTCATAATTAAAGACAGAATTTCAAGGGCCACAGCTAAAAGAATATTAGATAGTGAAGTGGAGAAGAGCAAAAACATAGTATAGTTTGACGCAGTAGAAAGTAATAATGGCTTTGTGAGTTGGTTGCTGGGTTGCTAACAGCAGCAGTATCAGTGCTGGAAGCACCACATGGCACAATGACAACATTCTTTTGCAGTTTCTTTATTGGTACTAAAAGCATCCCTAAAACATGGAGAACATGAGTGGGAGGGTGCTGTTTCATTCTTGTCCTTCTTGTGGGCTTCTCATAGAAATCTGGTTGGCCACTGTAAAAACAGAATGCAGGACTAGATAGACCCTTGGTCTAATCCAAGCATAGCTCTTCCTAGGCTGCAATTCTGGGCGCACTTTCCAGAGATAAAGCCAAATGGGACTTACCTTTGAGTAGACATGCATAAGAGTGCACTATTCAACCATTTAAAAAACCCTGATTCGTTTCCCCTGATTTTCAACAAATGTTGGGATTTGTGTTTCCTTAAATAGAAAACTTCCGTTCTGTTTTGCTCCTGTTAATAGCTATGTGCATACATATACTTGGGGCAAGCAAGTCAATAGAGTGGCCTACTTTTTATTATTATTATTAAGGTAGCTGGATTGAAGCTGGTTGAAGAAAACAGCTTGGCCCCCAAAGAAAGAAAATACAGGATTATATTTCTAATGCCAGTAATTAACTCCAAGAACAAGGAAACAGGTGAAGACAACTTCAGACCTCTGCTTCTCCTGGACTATCTTCCTCCCCCACCACATAGATGTCCAACTCCAATTGTCCTGTGAAAAAGAACAGGAGAAAAGGGAACTGAAGACAGGTGATACCTTCTCCTGTTCCAGCTATATATAATTTTCAGATGTATGGTTTTTAATGTATCCATTGCTTTTTATGAATGCTGTGAGCTGCTTTGAAAACTCAAGTTGAAAAGTGAGATACAAATCTATAAATAAATGAAATATCCATGTCCTGCTATTAATTTCATGCTGTGCTAGGGAGCTTCCCAGAGGCATGGCCTCTGTAAAAACAGTGGTGTACATGGATCTTTTTATGGCTGATACACCAGGGCTCTTATGTTCTTAAGGAAACAGGATGCAGGATGGAGTGTCTGTGGAATATGTGCGCTATTAGGGGCCCATCACTGTCTGTAAAATGGTGTCCCCATTTCCCCCAGGTAATAGTTTATCTATTCTCTTTATCTGACTCCAGTTTAGCTGGAATCCCAAAAGACTACACAGCTAGGTGTTTTGGAAAAGGCAAGCCTATGGATCTAAGATCACCACTCCAGGGACAACTGGAACTATTGGCCTCACAAGCTCACAGTTACACCATCAGTAGCCATGATAAATTGATTCCAAAAGCTACAGAAAGGTCAACATGATAGTGTATGCCACATTTATCTCAAAGGAGGAATCATCAAGGGTTTCTAGTTCAAAATAAAGCACTACAAGTCAATGACTGGTTGAATGCAGGTGTACTGATGTAGTGGGTAATACTTCAAATGACTAACTGGTGAAATAAATGTACTTAAGACAGGGATTGCAGTTTTATTTAAAAAATAAATCTAAAATTCTGGTTTTATGACTAAAATAGCAAGCACACAGATTTAAGTGAAGAAAATTAGCTTTATGTAAATTAGAAAAATGACATTAGAATTTTGTTCAACTGGTTAATTCTGTACAATTTACAATTTTATGTACAAAATTTATAATAAAATACAGTACACTCTTCCTGAGTCACAGTTCTATAGATGATTTTATTTTCCCCACTAATTATTAGGTGGAAATACTATAATTGTCCTAGCATTTATTTTACTTCAGGTATTACTGACATAAAAAACAAGGCAATGATCGCCAATTTAATTCTTAAAATAAAAGTGAAGCAATTAATAGCTAGACTTCTATACTAAGTATGACCAATTGTTAAAATGTACCATTTTGTTCTGTTTCTTCTGGTGACTCAGTTGGAATGGAATGCAATCCAAGCCTACTTTAATTAGTCTGCCCTTGGCCTTGCATTACTGTGTACCTGAACACATGGTCTGTGCATCAATTTGGAGATCATGATAGATGAGATGCCTTATGTAGAGGCAGTGTGGATTAAAATAATGATGTGTAAGCTTCAATTGTATACTTAGCATGATAAACTTAAGATGATGTTGTGGGTAGCATGAGGCCTCAGTGCTGCAAATGTAAACTTATGTGCTTGTACATATAAATTCTCCAAGTAATTGTATGAGTGGAGTGTCATCATAAAACTGTCAACAGTTTTAGAATTCATGAGACTGTAAACCTACTAATACCACCTTAAACGTGAATTTCAGACTCTCAGCAGTAATTTTACACACTTTTATGTACTACAGCAACAGGTGCCTGATCAATTAGCATAGGAACATATTACAGAATTGTAAGGAACTTATGGATTAAAATTGCAATGAAAATGTGATCTCGCTATTATCATTTTTAACAACCGCTGGAGCTTAATGTTAAGACTAAATGGTATCCCAATGTATGTGTCTGGGCCTACATTCACATGAAATTCCATGATGCAGCCCGACTGGCATCTCCTGGACGGCCCACCCCATTTGTCACCACAGTGAGCTAGCCACGTATTTTGTGCCATTAACTCTAATGTAAGAGATAATTTCCCCTGTTTATGGCCTAAGATACACATTCGCTACACTCCACGGGAGCCAAAATTGAGTACATACTGAGGAATTCCTTAGGAGTTTTGCCGAAGCAGCCCTCAGGGTTTAATCTGCAAACTGCTTTTAAAATTCCAAATGAACGGTACAATTTTTTTTGATAGTTCTGCACTGAGAGCTGTTGCACAAAATAAAACAACGAGAAATACAGGTGCATGGGTGGTTCTGGCAGATGTGCAATGGCAAATCACAGGCATGATTATCCTTCATTTGTGCTAATATTAGAACATGAAATAAATATGCGGTGTCATTAATGTAAATATCAAGAGCCCAACATATCTAACAAAAGCTTTGATATGTTTTACTCAGAACGCTGTAGTGTTTAGAAAGAAAAAAAGAGAGAGGATGGTAACATTGTTTTAAAACTGTCTTCATAAAGTATATGCCCTGATTGAACAAGAGGGACTACCTTCTAGACTTGGAACTGTGTATGCAAAGGAGTACAGCATACTTGGTTACTATTTCCACATTTAGCGGCCATTGCTGTGTGTACAGCTCCTGCTACTGATTGAGTTAATCACTATATGGGTAAGTACAAGGGTGCACTTCTCTGGAATGGGCTAAAATGTGCTGATTTCCAAAGTTAAGCACAACTGAACTGAAAATAAAAATCCTACTTCATGATGAAAACATCCAGAAATGAAAAGGGTTCTTTTGCAGTGTTATCAAAGTGCTTAGGATTTAAAATGAGTTATTTCACAGAAAGTTGGTCTTTAGTTGAATACTTGAACTTTTCCCAGGATTCTTTGAATGCCTAGGTGTTGTCTTGTCCTTGATGCTTTCCTGATTGCCCTTCACAGCTGATTCAAGCCTAGCTTTCATTGGCGGTGAAGAAGCCATTAGTTTTTTAAAGACTGAGGAGTACTGGGGTCCAATTTGCATCAGATATTGCAAAGAAAACTCATGTAGGCTCCTTGCTGAACTTGTAGCTGATCCTAAGGCATTCTCATCCAAAAGAAAAGAAATGAGGATGGGTAGAAAGCAAGCCACTAGCTGAGTTCCTGCGAAAAAGTGAAAAACAGTTTCTCAATACTCACGAATACCACTTATTACACAAATAGCAGCACTTAGGCTGCAATCCCAATCACACTTACTAGGGAGTCATCCCCATTGAACACAGTAAGATTTACTTCTGAATTAACACGCACTGTTAAAATAATGATTTCAACTAGTTATTCAAGGCATTACTACACTGTTGTGCTTTTCCAGGGCTAGCCTTAGGGTGGGTGTATACAAAGGTCTTTCATCTCTACACTTTGAAAGAGCTAACAAGCGGTCTTACAATGGCAGAAGGCCCTTTACTTTTCCCTATCTTTAACAAGTACCCTTCTTGATGGCTGCCATCTTTCCAACATTTTAATGGAACCCTAATCCCAAAAAACTGGAGTGGAGAGAGAACTCCCCTCTCTCCTCAGGAGTATTTTTATTTTAGGAGATTGCCTTTTTCTTCTCCAAAATGGAAAAAGTTACTGGTCACAATTTAAAACCCAAGCTGATATAATAAAATATATCTTTGACTATGGCTGCAATTCACAGCCTTGTTACCCTGGCCTATTAGCTGACTTCAATGAAACTAAGCTGGTTAAAATCATCATACATGAGCTGAACTGAGTTGTGTATCCCAAAATATACTTCTAAAGTAGGCTTTATAATCCACGTTACTTGAACAGATATTTATTCCGTTTATTTATAATTATTTTACTCTGCATAAGTACAAGACCATAGTTAACTAACTTGAATATTAAAAGCAGCAACAATATTTTAGAATATACTTTCAATTAGGTTTAAGTAATGTGCTGCAGCAGCAGCAATATTTTTATACCGCTTCTCATTTGCACAAATCCTAAAGCAGCTTATGAAATAATACAATAAATACTATACATTAGGGAGTACCATATTAGAAACTGATCCTAAGAAATGTCCTAGCTGGGAGAAAGTCATAGTTACATTTCTATACTGCCTAATAGCCAAAGAGATGTTTTCAATTAACACCTAAAACATGCCAGCATTGAGTACTGGCATATTGCAGAAGGGAGGTCATTCCACGGGGGCGGGGGGGGGGGGGGGGTACCACCACAGAGAATGCCTGTCTTCATGCCATGTCAGGCTATGGCCGAGATACAGGTCCTCTCATGAAGACTCTAGTGGCTTGGGAGGCTGATATAGAGGGAGCTGTTCCTCGAGGTATCCTTGTCCCAAGATGTATATGGCTTTGTATACAAATACCAACACCTTAGCTCAGTAGCAGCCAGGCAGCCAGTGTAACTTGTTTAGTACAGGAATAACGTGCATGGTACAGCATCCCAGTAACCTAGCTCCTACATTGAATCAGCCCTAAGGGAAGTCCCACATAAAGCACATTACAGTAATCCAATCTTGAGGTTATCAATGTGTGGATCACAGTGGCCAGGCTATCCCTGCCAGAAGCAGGCACAGTTGGAATACCAACTTAATAGGGGGTAGGGACTCCTAGCCCTATGATTATCCAGATAGGCTGGAGATAGTGCTGAGGAGCAGTCAGTGCCCATTGGCAAATGTAGTCATGTGGTCCTGGAAGCAAAAATTAAGTTACTCGGTAGGAAGTTGAAATCCGGGACCTCCAAGGTAGCTTTTTCTGTTCCATGTGCAGGGCAAGCTAGACAGAGATGAGGGGTCTCAATGTGCTGGGAGAAGAAGAGGTTTAGATTTGTTAGGCAATGGAGGACATTTTGGAATGAAAAGGACAGGGTCCCCTTGACTAGTAATGATACTATACTCTTGGTGCTTAATGTCAAGAAGATTGTAGAGCAACTTTTAAATAACCCTTGGGGAAAGCAGCAGCTGGGATGAAAATATTTCTGATCGCTCAAAGGGGGATCAGTAGAACTAGGCAATGAGTGTACAACAGGACATACCATCAGATATGACTAATCCAAACTCCCTAGGCGCTGGATGTGTTTTCCCACTCCTATATAGCATAGCATGATTATTTGCAAAAAAAATTCCTCATTCAGTGCATGTAGAATGCCCTTTTGTTAGATTAAGAAATCAAAACTAATTTTAAAAGTGTTGCCTACATCAAGAAATGTAAATAGATCAACAATGCCATAAATCCTGAACATGCTTTTACAACTGAAATTGCATTAATACACCCATATTTTAATCTGCATTTAATTGCAGATATGTTAATCTGTTTTGCCCTAAAAAGGATACTTACGATGCTCTTCCTCAGCAAGAGCTATAACAGCAGCCACCACTTTTATCCCTTCCTGAATAACATGAAGTTCAGCAGAATTCTCAGGTTTAGCTTTCTCTGTTTCTTGCAGTTTGCCCACAATTGATGGTGCTAATGAATGAATGTAAGGATATGAGATAGTGCGGTTTGGGTACTGAAAAATGGTTAGGAGCAGCTGATAGCATTTAAGTTGCACCTAAAAAGAATTAGGAAAATCCCATGTTAAAAAAACAAGTTAATATTAGACTGCAATTAAAATGAGTTGCATTTGTGGTGCTGTCTTATGCACAATTATAAGAACAAAATGACTGCCCCAATGTTAGTGTCAGGATCTGCTCTTGGAGCAAACACAGGGATAGACATTTTGGAGGGTCTGGGGATCAATCTCCACCCCCTGGAACCTACTGCTGCAATTGCCAAATTGGTGGCGAGAATAAAAAATACATTTGTACTTTAAATAAGGTGCATGGGACTGTGCATCTTGTTTTAATAGAAAATTGCGCTCCCGGAAGCCCTGGAGAAGCATGATTTTGCATTAAAACAAGGCACATGCTCCCTGCACACTTTGTTTTCAAATGAAAATGCAGGTTTTTTCCCTTGCCACGACACAGTGATGACACAGTGGTGATTTGGTGGGGCAGGCACTGAAAAAAAGATGGGAGGCCCATATGCAGTCCATGCACTGGGTGTTACCCATTTTTGATCTAGTAGGGCAAGAACCGATAACACAAAAAAGGAAAGGAGAGGAATGAATACAGGGATGGCTGTCAGATACCAATACATATGATTACCCTGTGCTCTTTCCCCCTTTCTCTAGCTGTAAACTGTGCTGAGGTTAAGAACACCATACATCCCAACTCAAAGTGGAAATGAGATCTGTATGACGAGCACCTCAGCATCAAGATGAAGGAAACATACACTTGGATCCTAAAGTAAATTAACTTAAGGAAGTTTCCCATCCCCTCTCCCCATGCATTCACCTGTACCCCACAAAAGCTTCTCTCTGGATGGTTAGTGGGCTCTCCTGATCAATATGGAATGGGACATGGGGAATTGCTGGAAAGGAGGGAATCTGCCAAAATTGGGTCTGTATTCTAAGTTAAGTTAACTTAAGAAAGTTAATGGAAAGGAAGTATCATGTCCCCTCCTTTCCACTGGAGCCACTTGCATTTCTTTGAACAATGTGGGATATGGGGCTGATGGTGTGCATATGCGCTGGGGTTGGGGAGGAAACTTTGCTTCCATAACTTCCTTAAGTTAACTTATGATCCAGGCTATACTTCTTCAATTCTCCACAAGAAGTTCAGCTCAAGAGGTAAATAAATTAGACATAGACCCTGTGGAGAATCCACTGTGAGAAGATGTTCATGGAGAAGCCAGGGTCAGGAGATCTCCTGGCCAGATGATTTCAGATTTCTCAACTAAATTACCAGGACTGACTGGCTGGTGCAGTATCAATATATATTGTCTTAATTATATAGAGTAAAATTTAATTATAAATGACTGATGCAGATTGTTGTTTTCACTGACAGGAACAGCAGGGAGAGAAAGGAGGATGTAGGATGGATTCCTAGATAGAACAGAGTTTTAAGAGTTTTGTAGAGGTATAAAAGATAATGCAGAAACCATGAACATATCCAGACGGTCTTCTCATCCATTTTATCAAAGTATAAGGACTTGTTTTCTCAGATGACAAAGTGTTAACAACTGTGTAAAAAATTATTTCTAAGCGGGATGTTCTTAAAGATGCTATAAATAAAATCACACATGCCTGCTAATTCTTGCCACCTGCTTAAAACTTCAACTTTTAAAACTTTTAAGTCAAAATAACAATTTTGAAGTCAGCATTTTTATTTAAAACGTATTTATATTACCCTTCTGTTCAAAAAGGTTCTGAGCAGAAAATAATCTCAGATGGGGAGAAATACATCAGAGGCTGGGAAGAGAAACTGTTCTTCACCTGGTGTCTAAAAGACAATAGTGTAAGCACCAGGCAAGTCTTCCACAACCAAGGCACTACAACTGAAATGCCTTCTCCACCATTTCCACCTGTCCCGCTTCAGCTGGCAAGGATACCCAGTGTTCAATGGAAGAGCTGAAAATAAACATATAGCAATGGTAGCAGATTTCTAAACAACCATATAGTACTTACAATAGGATCTTTAGATTCCATTGCTGATTTAAACTTTTCAATACAAGGTATCTGAAGGCACTCCATGGTAGTAACTTCTGGACTTGTAGACAAAATAAATACTGAAATTGCAGTCAGCAGACTGCCTTCATCCAATTCTTGGTAAGCACCATCTACCAATGATAAAACAGGGATAAAGCAATGACAAAAATGTTGAATGTTTGTTCTGAAATAGGAGTATTTCAGAAATCAAAATTCATAAATCAAGATTCTAAGTTAAAGTTCTACTACAAGTCAATATGGTTTTGAGTCAAATTACAAAATAAATAAAGCAACATAGGATGTATATTTGAGAATCTCTTGCAAATTTGTACTCAACGAACGCTGGGGAGCATTTGAGGACTCCTGTTAAGAAATTGTTCATATTTGTCATGTATTAAAGCTATAATACAATTAAAAATATTTTGCAAAAATATTTTCAAACTTACTGGTTTGGGGATTTTTGAGGAACTAAATGAAGCAAGATAAATGAAACCTCTAGTGTAGCAGTGACATGAGGGATCTTGTTTTTGTTGGTATATTCCATTTTATCCCTATCCCCAACTCTCCTAGCAGGCAATAGTTAATTGAAGATACCAGGGTTCAAATCTACCTGGAAATTATCATCTCTAACTTAGAAGCTCTTCTAATAAGTGACTGTTAAGTTATGATTGCTCACTAGTGAGGGGGGAAAGTACCCTGCATATGTTCACAGCAACTACTGTAGAGATGAAAGGCAAGAGAAAAATAGTCTCTCCTCCTATACTGATTGAGTTATACCCAAACATCTTCCTCGGCCTCAAATACCTTGATCCCAAAAATTAAAGACAGTGACCAAAGCACTACGGAGCAACTCATTCCAAGCAGTCTGGCTCTTCTCTGCCCGAGCCATGGGAGAAGACAGAACTCCTTTAAGAGCTTGTAATGATGCAGCAACAGTCAAGGGTAACTGGCCAGTGGGAACTTTCACAGCAGTTTCTCTGAGGACTCCAAGAATCAGATACAGGATAGTAGGAAGAACAGCAATGCTTCCTGCAGGACATGACAAAAGTGTGGTGTAAATATCATTGTTAAGAATACTGAACAAAGCAAAAACTTCCAATTTGCATTCACTTCAAGTTCGGCTTTGTTCTTAATAGGAATCCTCACTTCTAATATAAGCACTGTAAGCATAGCAAAATATTTTAACTTCATGTAACATAAACTGATAAGTATCTGAAGAGAGATCAATTTTTGAAAAATAATAACATTGCAACTATAAACAGTGACAAGATGGCAAGCTCTACTCTCTTATTAAACTAATGTTTATACAGCAACTGATCAATGAAGACTATTTGGAGCTAGTTTATATTAAGGAACGCTGGATCAGTCTCCTGTAGCTGATGAAAGAGCTATAGACTCCTTCCACCAGCAGAGGAAAAGCACTCTACCCATCTGTCACTGATACAAGGTTGCTTGACAATTGTACTCACCACATCAAAAGACAAGGGGATTTGGGATGAACAGTGGTCCCCACTAGGTATACAAGAGCATTCTCAAAGCACCTTTTTGCTGCAAGACTTTTAAAATAACATGCCACTCAAAAAACATTCTAAACTGAAGCCTTTGAGGTACCAAGTTTTAAAATGAGCTGATATTTCACATCAGGAATGCTTTCAAATAAGAAACCTGCCAAGCAATCAAAGGTGATTTGATCATGAGAGAAGTGTGTTCTAGTCAGCTCCCATGCCTTTGAATCAGCCCTGAACACTTAGCCAGAGGAGAGGGAAAGAGAGATTAATCCATGGCATTGCATCTAAATGGATGACAATTTAAATTGTAGTCAATGTGCATGATGTACATTGATAGTCCAGAGGAGAAGGTAATAAGAACATTAAGAAGAGAAATGCTGGATCAGACTAAGGGTCCAACTAGTCCAGTATTCTGTTCACACAGTGGCCGACCAACTCTTGACTGGAAACCCACAAGCAGGACGTGAGCGAGCAGCCGATGAGAACTAAAAAAAGTCCTCATGTGAATGGTCTACTTACATCAGAAGTGTAATCTCAGAGCCATGATCTTGTATGTGTTCACAGCTCAGATATTACACTGGTTATACAAACAGACCATTTGTGAGTCTTTTTAAAAGCACAATTTGGCTACTTGTATGTTATCTAATCTGACATACAAATAGCCATGTTGGATCAAATCAAGAATCCATCTAGTCCAGCATTCTGTTCAAACCCACAAGCACGACATAAGTGCAACAGCACTCTCCATTGGTTCAGTAAATTATTTTTAATCCACTAAGAAGAACTAAAGTGACAAGAGAAAAATTGTGACAATATTGCCTCAGTAAATGAACTGAAAATATAATGGCAAAGCCATTTCTCTTTGCCGTCAGCTTTTTCCTTGCAAATTAAACAGATCTTGGGACTTCACCTACCTTCTGGAGAGCAGACTGTAGGGACATCAGAGATGATTCCTAATGCTGCTGCGACCAGTCTGCTTCCATTCTCCGATAACAACTGAGGTTTTCCAGCTGTAATTCCAGGACAACCTGTTATGGCAGGATTAAGCTGAGGCAACTGTCTTACAAGAATGCACACACACATCTCCAGTGTTGCAAAGACTAAGGACTTTCCAGGCATCAGTCCTCCTGTGTCTTTGCCTTCTCCAAACTCTGGCAATGTTTCCTTTTCTTCAGCCCCATCGTCAACTAAAATAAAAGAAAGGACAAATATAGCACCCAAGTACTCTTCTGTTTGCTACTTGAAATTTGTTCTTTGAAGCTTTATAAACAGCAACCAATTGCATTGTTATAATTTCAATGGATATATGAACATGACATGAACTATAATAATTGAGACAGCAAAGGCAATCCATGCACAGAAACAGGCTTCTGTGTGCAGATGGCCCTTCCCCATGAAGGGCAGAAGAGTGCTGTCTCACTGTCTCATAGATAAAAAGTCTTAGATCCATCATCCAGGGTTGCATGCAGTGTGCTTCTGTACCACAACTGAGCCATTAGGCAAATAATCTGAACTGTCAGAACTAACAGCAGTGATATGTTTCAAGGCAATTTTGGAGAAAATTTGACTTATTTATCAACTCTGGTCTTATGTGAACTTACAAAGTATATGTAATATAACATACTGATTTGCATTCATGAGGGATAGAAACCTGCTGTATTTTATGAAGGAAGAGTCACTCAGGTAGCCACATGCATGAAATAATCAAAGGCTTAATCAACAGGCTAGTGTAGGAACTAAAGGTCAATCTACAGAATACGTTAAATACATGGTATGCAGCTGACTCTTTCATACTATAAAGTAAGCATGCAGGGCTCTGATCCAGATTTGGACCACTGCACACAAGTAGGGGAGGTTTACATGTCCCCACCACCAATCACTCGTTTCCCAAAATACCCCACTCCTTCAAAAGAAAAGAAAAGAGATAGGATATCTCTACTGGTATCACTAGAAGTTTCTTTTAGACCCCCCATGAGAGGAGGGCAAACTTTGGAAAACAAGTCACTGGGAGGAGAGATTTGAACCTCCCTTACCTGTACACGATAGTACACCCCACCCCACCCGCACACACACACTTTAGAGTAAGAAATAAAGAGTCATTTGACTGTAAGAGTTAGAGGGTCTTGTTTCTTGAGCTGGACAGATTAATGTTTGTGTGAGTAATGCTTGTGGAGAACCTTTAGCCAGCAGGCAAATCTGATTCGTGAAGATCCCTATCCAGCCTGTGGAGCCTCCTTGGAAATCCTCCTGGAGGGATCTGAGAGCCCCTTTATTCTCTCATTGGAATATCACCAGTGATACAGGCAGTGGAAAACTCACAGCCAGTGCTGGGAGGAAGGGCTCTTCCCAGCAGCAGGTGAGTGAGTTTCCATGCTGCCCCCATGTGCTGTACAAAACTGGGGACTTGCCTATGCTATTCTTTCCCCAATGGGGAGGACACAGTGTGTGTGAAGCATCCTCTGCCTTGGTGCTGCCCAGGTAAGGGTGGCTTTGTCCGTGCTGCACCTTCCTGCATCAGCAGGATGTAACGTGGGTGAAGCACCAAAGCATTCCTGGCCTAGATGGTAGCTGGAGCATCCCAGACACTACCTGGATTGGGGCGGCTTTGCCTGCACTGCAACTTCCTGCACTGGGATGACACTGTGTGGCTGAAGCTTTCCTGCCCTACACAGTGGCTGGAACACTCCAGCCAGTCCTGGGACTGCTTCACCCACATGATGCCTTTCTGCATCAGGAGGATGCAGTAGAGTTGAAGGGCAAAGCATCCCCAGCCTAGGCGGTAGATGAAGAACTTTGCTTCGGTTGGGGCTTCACGCATGGACAGAAAGAAGACAAGAGGAAGGGGAAATAAATGGAGGTAGGGGTAAACAGGGAAAGAACATAGAAATATTTAAATTGTAGATACTTGTATCCCTACTGCCATTTTAATACATACTTTAAAAACAGAATTCTATGTTCTTATACATCATAACCCTCAATTTGAATTCACTACAGCTACACTACAAATCCAAACTGGTTTTAGACCCAGTTTTACTGCTGTGTTAGAACATAAGAAGAATATTAGAAGAGCCCTGTTGGATCAGACAAAAGACTTACGGTATCTACTTCACTCTGACTATCTTGAATGCTAGAAATTGTAAGTCTTTGTGGATGCTGAGACTTCATTGTTGAGACATTCTGAGCTCCCTTACAGAATTATAATTTCCAAGCTTTTTCTAGTGGGGTGACAGCAATTCAATCTTTTAGTTTGCAGTGCAGGGGGGCAGGCAATACTTGGCCCGTGGGGGGAGTTTTTGTGGCTTCCACTGGGTCCCCTGCCTTTGCGGTGTGGACCCTATCACTGGTACGCCACAGGATTTCCAGTGATTCCTGATGGGAAACAATTCCCAGCATAATTGCACCCCCCCAAACCCCCCAAACAGCCACTTGGCTGGCTGGAGGGAATGCAATTCTGCTGAGGAACAAGGTGCATATTCCCCACACACCTTGTTTCCCAGCAGAATTGGGAATGCAGTGACATGGCAACTTCCAGCTATGGAGGGGAGGAGAGGGCTGCAGCCCCTGGAGAGTTTTGGGGATTCCAATGTGTCTTCCCCAACCCTTCGTAGTTGCCCACCCCTGTTGTAGGGTAAGAATGTATTAACTCTAGCAGGTCACACTATACTTAACAGCCATGCTATTAAAAGAAAAAGGAGGAACAATTTAAGAAAATCTATTGACCTACCCTCAGCCCCCCAAGCAAAGACCACTTCAGTATGGTAGTTCTAGTGCAGGACAAATATAGCAATGAAACAGGGATGCAGATTCAAAGTATACTTACTAGTATTCTGCCACTAGTAATGAGAATCCTAGCATTTTTTCCCATCTACAATAAAACCATGGCCACAAGAAATCTACTCACTTCTATCACACAAAAAACCAAAAAAACTACCTTCTGCACTTCTCCGTTTTTCCTTGACATGTTCCTGAGCTGCAAAGAGAATCTGCCGAACAACTTCAAGAGCTGCAAGTTGAATGTCAGGAGATTCTCTCGTCAGTATAAGCCGATGCAAAACATTCAACAGCTCAACACTCAGCTCCTATATAAAAAGAAATAAAGTTTTTTCACTAACTTTTAACACATCACATGTCATCCTTATAATAATGCTTAAGGTAGATTAGGATGAACAGCGTGCGACTTGCCCAAAACTACATTTTGCTTTGTGACTGGTAACTTGAGCCCAGGTCTCCCTGATCCAAGACCAACACTTTATCCTCTACATCACCACATGTCTAGCTTACATGTTAGGAAAACATTGTGCTGTCCACGAAACTGTCTCACTGCTTATGGACCCCTTTCTAGGGAAGCAGATACTGCATGGCCTACAAGGTAGTGCAACTTTTCACTGGTGTTACCCAATGCCGGGATGGAAAATTTTGGAGTAACGTAATATAACTATTTTTGTCTGTTTTATTATCTTAAAAAACCCTAGTAGATGACTTTCCACCATCAATCCAAAAATATTTCATAATGATCCCAAAATATGGTCTCACTCTTGTCCCATACGATGGTCTGAAGGGAGAACATGTGAATTCTACTATTGTAGCTAAGGCAGTTGTGCCCCAAATCTTAACAATAACAAAATAATTTTTCCACCTCCACCATTCCAGCAAATGAACAATCAAGGAAGCTATAAAAATAAACAGAACCATTCAGCATAATAACAGAAGAAATGCAATTCAAAACAAGACAACCAAATACATCTGAAATATACATGACAGCACTGAAAACAGATTGAAAATATTCTTATTTCTCAGAGAGAGAGAGAGAGAGAGAGAGAGAGAATATAATATAATATTTCTGAATTGCCCATCCACTTGATGGGTGCTCAAGGCGATTTATAATAAAACCATAAACTCAATGGGCCTGTTCAGACAACACACTAAGCCATGGTTTGGCCACTAACCCTTTTGCAGCGAACTGTAAACCATGGTTATATAGCACTTTGGTTAGGAATGGTTCACATGACATGCTAAGTCATGGTTCACATGACATGCTAAGTCATGGTTCACACATCACAGTAAGCCATGATGTTTAGCTCAAAATGCTTAACCACCGTGGAGGTCAATAAAATACAACCATGTCAAGCAAATCCAAAACAAAACTGATAAAATGCATAACAATAAAACGGACATTGATCAGATGTGAGTGATTTTATCAGCAAAGTATTTTGCAAACTTGTCAAAGCAGGCCTCAGATGGCTCCCCCTCAGCACCTTGGAGATCAAGATGGAGTAACCCTTTAGCCACTGAAATAACTCCACAGACAGCACTGCACTGATGTAATGGAGACAAAGAAGAAAGACTTCTTTGATGCTTCACTGCCACAGAATGGGTCTTCACATGGGCTCTAACCCATATTTGATCAGAATCAGCCTGAGGGTTTTTTCACCATTGCTCTAGCCTTAATTGCCTTAAACTCCTAAGAAAACCAAGGAGCACGTGTTTTGTGTCCTGGAAAAGGATATTAAGGAGTGATCATGAAACATCAAAATCAGACATGAAGCAGTTTCTTACAGATGTCTGGCAAAGGCAATCAAAATACCTAACTATTCAAACTCATAATTTTCAAATTAGATTGTTACCTGATCGCTACCAATCTTAGACCTCGGCCAAGGAACATCAAGGAGTGCCTGCAGGGCATGTAGACAAGCAGTAATGTTTTCCATTGCTACATCTGACCGAGGAGAACAGAGAAATTCCACACTAATTCCTAAAGAAAGGAATGGATAAATGCCATGAATTGTAAAAAAAATAATAATAATTTATTAACAGAACTAGACTTAAATTCCAATGCAACATCAACCTATTGACAAATTCCAACTGGAATTTAACATGCAATTTAAGTAACAATAGTAGATAATACAATCCAAAGTCTGGGGGAAACGCCTTTCAGATGTGTTGCCATTCTGGGTTAAGTGTCCTCAGTTAAGATGGACCATTAGCCTAATTCAGTGCAATGATGTTCTGCAATAATCCTATGCAAAAAGGCAATTTTATCAAGGGTGGCATGTTAACCAATTTGACATATACCTGATAGCTCATACTGATTTCCAATGGCATTTGGCAAAAATGGTTGCTAAAAATAACATCAAGAAAAGTTTATGTGCGCACTAACCCAATACAAGATGAAATCTATCAGTATTCACATCCTCTGGTGATTTTACAGCAGCCCTAGATGTTGAGTCTTGACACATAGTAGTTGGAGTGACAGGTCGAGAGAGATTAGTTAGACCTTCATCTGAATCCCCTACAAGGAAACCTGTGCTGGTAAGCCATAATGCTGTAGCATGGAGAATCAGAGCCCAGGAATTTTGATAGTGTGGTCTTGAATTTTCAATTGTCTCTGCTGTATAGAAAGCACCACCTACAAAAAAAGCAATAAATATTCAGTGTTTCCCAAATAACTCCGAATGTGTTTATTGTTTTAATTACTGTTGTTTATTGTACATCTATGAAAAGGGTTATTCTTTGCAAGTAATATTATTCAGATAATCTTGAAGGTGATTTCAGTAAGCTCATTGTCTTCACTTTATTGAAACTTTATTGTTCTACTTGCCTTCCTACCTTCAATAGGAAGCTGAGCGCTGTATTCTGAAGGCAACGTTAAGAGAGCAAAATCCTGAAGTGCAGCAAGCCAGAATTTGCTCAGGTTCCCCAGGTCTGCTTGGACTACCTCCAAAAGTTCATCCACTGAAGGTGTTTGATCCCTACAGCTCTCCTCCGCGATGTTTATGACTAAAGGTGGCCTGTTGGTATCAATTTGTTTTTTCTGTCTTTGTACTGCAACTATATAAACCTGTTTATATAAAAAGCAAGAGTAAATGGACAATTACGTTATTAAGTCACTAAATAAGAATGCAAGAAACAGCTATAATTTCCAACTCCCAAAAAGCTCACAGGTATTTAACTACATTGTACCACCATCCAAATCCACATCAACTTCATTTTTTGATTAAACTCATCTTTTAGGCATATATATCATGCCCTGAATTTATGGAATCCAAAATCCACCATGCTCTACACTCATACTGCAATAGAGATAATACACTAGATTAGCATTGATAAACAGCAGAGTCTCACTTAACATTATTTTAAATGTTGTGTAATAGTATCTACAGATTTACAAAGTGGCTTAATAGTCCAATGCATGTAATACCAAGCAATTAAATGTCCAAAAAGCAGGAGGCAGTGGTTGGAATAATGTACAAAATGAGGGTGAAGAGCACCCAATCACTTCAAAATACACTAAGACCAGAGATAATCAGTTTAACAATATTTATATTTGCGTATGACTGCTATATATAACCAAACTTCCAAGTGTTTAAAGCACAGTATGGTATGAATAAAATTATTGCACTATTCATAATACAGAAAATCACACGTTAATGAAACTCCACCATTTAAACCCAAAGGTAATGTTTACTGATGTTATACAGATTTTTGGTTTATGATATTAACAATTTGTATTGAATTATTGTTGTTATACTGAATGAATACTTAAGACCAGGATACCTTTGGGTTTAAATGGTGGAGTTTTGTTAACATTGTGTGATTTTCTGTATTATGAATAGTGCAATAATTTTATTCATAACATAGTGTGCTTTAAACACTTGGAAGTTTGGCTATATATAGCAGTTATACACAAATATAAATATTGTTAAACTGATTATCTCTGGTCTTAGTGTATTTTGAGGTGGTTGGGTGCTCTTCACCCTCTTTTTGTAATACCAAGCAATCATATCAATCAATTCACCTTTTAACTAATGTGAATAGCATCACTTAATAACAGGTATAGATGATGGTCTTTCCACATATTCATGAGTGAAGTATTATTAAATTGAGGCACCTCATATAATTTATTAAAATTGTTGCCACAAGATATGGTAATAGCCAATAGCTTAGATGGCTATAAAGGAAAATTAGAAAAATTCATGCAAGATAGGGCTATCATTGATTATAAGATATGATGATGATGATATATGGAATCCCAAGGTTCAGAGGCAATATGATTCTGAACACCAGTGTGGAGCAGGGGGAGGAAAGGTGGGAAAGGGGTGTTGCTTTCTAGTCCTGCTTGTGTGTTTCCCTGAGGCATCTTGTTGGCTATGCAGGATGCTAGAATGGATGCATCTTTGATCCCATTCAGCAGAAGTCTCCTACACATACAGGAGTGCATGCACTAGCCACCAGTTCTGACAGCCATTCAGGCATGCTCCTGACAAGAAAAGAGCCATTACTGTACAGCAGAACTGGGGGGGGGGGGGGGGGGGAAATAACCTACTTGCCTAGAAAAAAAGCTCTATAGGTCACAGATCTAATATAAGGAAGGTTATTGTCCAGTATACATAGGAAATTACTGTCGGTTGCAAGAGAAAGAAGATGCAGTTAGGAAACATTACTTTCCTGCTAAGACCCTTGCTTCAAATTGCTTGGTTTAAAAAATTATTCTAAATAAATATAATCTCCAATATGGATTTGTATAATGCCTGGAACAGCCCATTCAGCTGAAATCTGCATGTTTTCTCCAAAGAACACATCTCAACAAGGAACTAGTTCTACTTTTTTGATCACATCTCTGATCCACAATTATAGTTCCAAAGGACGAATGCAACCATTTTTTAAAGTACCTCTGCCCAAGCTTTTAGCACAGCCAGTATCTCCATAGTTGTTGTGCCTTCATTGTACAGTTGATTTTGTGCTTCTTTTACAGCCTGTATTTTAGTCAAGGATGTCACAAGCAACTGATGAACTCTTTGAAGGTCATTAATGTCACTAACTACACCGCTTGCTATCCAGGCACTGCAAACCTAGTATGATACAACAGTGAATGCCATGGTTACTTTTGAAATACTATGTTTGCATGCTCTAATTTATTTATTTAGGTTATTTTAGGTGACCTGATAATAACTGTTCTCTAAGTGGGTTATAATTGAGAGGAAAAAATTAAAATCACAATTGCAATAAACATACAATGAAGGGCAACAAATAAAACACATAAAGAGATCGAAATGCATCACTTAAAACAGATGTGAAAAATAAAAATACACAGCACCAAACCACTTTAAAACAGAGAGCAGAGGACTAAAATTCACAAAGCTAAAACAATGCTAGAACCAAAATATAATTTAAAACAGCTAGGAAAATAAAAAGGATTTTTGCCTGTGTCAAAGTAACATTAGGGTAGGCAGGAGGTGAGCATCTCTGGGAAGAGCAATCCACAATCGAGGGGCTGCTATTTAGAAGACCCTTTTACTTGTTGGCACTCAACATACTTCACTTGGCATAGGCCTTCTAGGGCCTCAGATAAAAGCCTTAGGGATTGGTCAAGTACATGTGGGAAAAGGTGATCCTTCAAGTACCATACTATGAAGAACTTTAAAGTTCAAAACCAACACTGTAAATTGTGTGCGAGAACAGACTGGGAGGAGTAGGGTTGAGTGTCATCCACACTCAAAATCCCTGGAAGACTTCATTCAGCAGTTTAATGTAAATATTAAACAATATGGGGGATAAGCCAGAATCCCTTGCTAGACCCCAAAGCTTAAGTTCCCTGCTAGAAATCTTCCAGTACCACTTTCTGGAGATGGTGGTGAAGGTGTGAGTGGAACCACCAAAGTGAAATACTATCCACACCCAAATCAGAAAGCTTCTCCAGAAGGATACAATGATCCATTGTAGTGAAAGCCACTGAGAGGTCCAGGGGAGAGTCAAAGTTCCCATCTCTTTCCTTCCAAAGGTCATCCGCATGACAACCAACACAATTTCAATGCCAAAATCAGCACTAAACCCAGATTTAAATGGATCAAGAATATCAGTCTCATCCAAGATTGCCTGGAGTTGGCTGGCAAATACTCACTTAAGCATCTTGCTTAGGAAGGTGACATTATCCACGGCCTATAGTTGTTCAAATCTTCTGGTCCAAGGAACGTTTGTTCAAGAGCAGTCATACTACCATCTGCTTTATGGAAACTGAAACTGCCCCCTTTCAGGGGAATTTACCGTCTCCTGAACCCAACCAGTCATTGCCTCCCTGCTAGATGTGATAAGCCAAGAACGAAAAGGTGGAACACACAAGTGGTTAGCCAGATATGACCAAGCATCTTGTCTACACCCTTGGGCTCTAAATACTAAATGTCATCCAACAAATTAGGGCCAGATGCAGCCATGGTCACCCCATCCCTGATTGATCTGCATTAATAGTGGCACCCAGATCACTGTAAATATGATAAATGTTGTCTTCAAAATATCTTGCAAATATGTAACAAGGTACTAATGTTTCTGCCACATGTCACCTTGGGGCAGTTTGCAAAAGATCCAGAACCACTTAGAACAGTAAGCTCCAACATTTGATCATCCAATGGTGGTTATGCTTTATACCTCCATCACTGCCAGGATAGCCTCAATAACAAGCTCTTACCTGCATTTGGTGAGACTCATCCCAAGCATGTCCTCCACTCACAGCCCCCAAACTGCTTCAGTGCCCTCAGCTTAGAGGTGTACCAAGAAACTTGCTCAGGAGAGGATGCTTGGGAGTCAACTACCCATGTCATGCCTACATTCCATACAGTGACCTGTAATTTGTCAGAAGAACCAGCTATACTAGTTGGAGAATTCATCTAACCCCTCAGGAATCCTTTGGATTCCATTAGTCTCCTGGGTCAGATCATTCTAACAGATCCCCCACCCCTGCAGAGAAACAAGGCTGCTGCTAGTCTGATTCTCAACAGGAAGTGACTCGACTAGTACAAGGAAATTATTAGAAACAGGCCTTAAAAGTTAAATGTTAATAAAGATTACAAATAAGGACAAGGGTATCGGGGCAGCCCTTTCTCTAGACTGCTGACTCAATTATGCAATTACATGTAATTTTCAGTGGTGCAGTGTTCCCAAGTTATTTTTTTTTACAAGACAAGATAAATATATCATTGTTTACTTTATCAGGTTTCACTTGTGGTCAGTAAATCTTCATGGAATTTATTCTAAAAATAAAAAAAACTTGCCTGACATGCTTTTGCTGTTACATCAGGTGGTGTTTCTGGGGTAAAGGCTGGTCTAAGTGCTGCACCAACCTAGAAGAAAATTAGTTGATACAACGCTAAAAAACAATGTTCTGTCAGAATAACAGTCTCAATTATTTTAGAACACTGTCTCAGTTAACATGCTTACGAATGTGCATTATCTTCAAATATGACGCCTTTGAGACTAAAATAGTTCAATATATGCCGGTGTAACAGGTGACAATATGCAGGATTTGTCTGCTGATTTACTGGATATCTCAGGGCTAGAATGCCCATTTTAGCTTCCATAAGCCCATTTTAAAATCACTCCATATGGTGAATAACTGGAGTTGCAGCTTTCCATAGAGATCAGGTAGATTAATTTTTTTAAATTATAAAATGTGTAATATCAGAAATTACACATTTTATACTAAAACATATGATACAAAAATGGAGTCAGTACACATTATTTCCAGCCTTCCTATCCCACCATTAATTATCTATCTATCTATCTATCTATCTATCTATCTATCTATCTGGTGGCAAAAATCACAACCACAAAATTAAAATCTATATTCAAAATTTGCAGTTTACAATCTAACTATAAACACAATTGCCTGATTTGGATGATTAAGCAACCCATGATTTGTTAACCATGATCTGTTTGCGAGTGGTCAGGAGGGGCTACTTACATTTGCTTGATATTGCTCCAGAATTACATGACCCGGGAACTCTGGCTCTGGTACAGCAGCAAACTTTCGAACAAGAACTAATAACAACTGAAGGCCTGAAAGACGAAGTTGGTCGCTGTGATCAGTGGCAGCCATAAACGCCATGCGGATCAAGTCAGCTAAATGCAGTACTAGGAAATCATCTAAGTGTGATAAAAAGGAAAATAGGGTTTTGTCAAACCAAAGAACACATTTATTGTGGGCCAGAAAAGCATTCAGGCCTATTCTGTATCCCCTCTTCTTTTACTTTCTCAAAATTATACATCTATATCTACAACTGGTGTCACTATAGGCTGCTATTTGCTGCACCAGGAAATCACTAACAGCAGCTGCAGATTGTCAACATTTGGTGTAGAGACAAAAAACACCTCCCGGCTTGTTTATTGGGTTGCAAAATCTGGGAAAGTGTGGCTCTATCATATTAACTTCAGGAGTGATATGTCATATTAACTTCAGGACTAATAGATTTATTATGATATGACAGTTTCTCAACATTCATTTGATCAGATGCATAAAGTGTTATCTTCAGTTGGCATATATATCTATTTATATAAAGACAGGTAAAGGCATGGAGGGAAACAAAACAGTGGGTTCAAATTATCATGAAATAGAAAAAGTAGTCTGTGACAATTCAATATGCAAAAATAAACACAGTAACCATTCACAACCGAAGTGACTGGTGATAACACAATTAGTCCAAATTTGCTAACACCTGTAGTGGAACAGAAAGCCAGACTGTATTTTTTTTAACGTATCATGACCATTTTGCCCCATTGTTCCATTTTCTCCTCTCTTTTCTATGTTCATACATCTATATCTACCAACTGAAGGTAACTTTTATATATCCGCTACAGCAATCTCTAGTCCAGAAAAGTTTACTCCGTAATAAACCTGTCTCATTTAAAAATGCCACAAACCTTTTTGTTCAACAGTGTTGTTTATGTATAGCAAACACACAGTGAGCAACAAAACGATAATCTAGACCTGAATGCATAGAAACGTCCTCTCAACCTCTGTTACCGTAGTTATGAAGAAACTTCATTGAATTCTGTCAAGTTAATATTTGTCAAAATTAAATTTAGTTGCACTTTGATATTTGACCATGATATTTTCCAGTTGATGTCTGTGTCAACATTAGCACATACCTCTTGAATCCCTTTGCTTCATTTCCTGGGCAAAAGCTATGTCAAAATGAGCGTTGTTTGCGTTCTCACACTGGCTGATAATTTTACAAACACATTCTGCAGCAAAAACTCGAGTAGACCATCGAGGATGGGGGAAGGGGCGCAATTTTTCATCACTTTCCAAGGCTAATGCAAATTCATCATCCACTTGAGCACCCTCTTCTTCTTGGGTTGCGTCCACTGAAGCCACTGTTGTGAAATCTGCATTAAGGGACAAACAGGGAGCAAACTGGGGTGATGACGAAACCTTATCCACCAAAGGCTCAGTGCGGAAATCAGCAAAAGAGTGGAGGAGGTGGTAATAGGGAGGGAAGGGAGGAGAGGTGAGCAAGGGGAATGGAAGATGAGGAGTGGGGAGTTGAGAGGCAACAAGGAGAGATGTAGAGTGCCTAAATATAGCAAAGCAAGCACAAGGAAAACCTCCCTAGGAAGAGAATTCTATAAGTCAGGCACCACTCCTGAGAAAACCCACTTCCTAGTTGCCATCTGCCTCACCTCTGAAGGCACCTGGAGGAGCACCTCTGGTGATGATCCCAGCACACAGCCAAGTTGATGTGAAGGCAGGTGTTCCTTCAAGTCCCTTGGTCCTAAGCTGTGCAGGGCTTCTCTCCCACCCCCACCCCACTTCTCCTCTCCCTGGTCTCCCAACCAAGATGTTTTGTGAGTCATGCTTGTTACTTATTATTTGCACCAGTTATCAGTCAGATTATATTTCTCTCTGATAAAAAGATGTGAACTGCAGGTCTAATTACTGGGCAGAAGATATTAGCACATACCAGCAGAGGCTGCTAGAACATCCTTGCAGAGCTTCAACCAGAAAGAGAGTTTTTCAACAGCCATTGATATAAGCATATGGTTCAGGGTCTCTCTAATATCTTGGCATAGTTTTGTATCCAGTTCTTTGTCCAGCAAGCTCAACAATGCTCCTTCAAGGCCTACTTCTCTGATGTTAATGCCTTTAAAAAAAAAGTGCAATTTGAATGCTTTTACTCCCAAATGATAATCAATTACTGCATTTGAAAAAGTACAGAGTATGTATTGAGACAAAATCTGAAATAATGTTAAAGAGCTACTGTTGTTGTTTTTTATAATTTTATTTAATTTTCAACATAAAATACATAAAATAAACACAATACATAAACAAACCCTCTACATCCCCCCTGTGCTCCCCTACCCTTGAGACCTTCATTGCTCTGTTATACATTTTTCCAAAATTGCAGTGATTCTTTTGAAGGTGTACAACCTCTCCCCTTTACTAAAACATGTTCTATAAATAATCCCCAAATACTTTCAAAATCATTCTTTTTGGATAGTCCCATCCTAACTTTCATTTTACATGTTAATCTATCATTAATTGCAATATCCCACACTCCTTTGTACCATTCTTCTATACTATAATTCCCTTGTATTTTCCAACTTTTAGCTATTATTAATCTAGCCAGTGTCAGGAGGCTGTTTATCAATTCTCTTATATTATTATTCCCATATTCTTTATCAAACATCCCCAATAAAGCTATATTTGGACTTGCTTCCACATTCTTACCCAATATTTCACTTATTTCTTTAAAAACTCTTTTCCAATTTTTTTTTACATACTCACATGTCCACCACATATGGTAATAAGTCCCCACTTCCTGACAACCCCTCCAGCATAGTTTTGACATTTTCTTATCTATCTGATGTAATCTTACAGGAGTGAGATACCATCTCCAGATTATTTTATAATGATTTTCTTTTATCCTTATTGATAACAACTTTAAAGTTCTTAGTTCCCATATCTTCTCCCATCTATCCCCAGTGATTTGAATTTTTAAATCTTCTTCCCAGATTGTTTTCAAAATTTCTTGTGACTCACCCTCCTCTAACAATATATTATATATTTCACTTATTATACCTTTTTTACTTTTATTTTCCCCCTCCTTCTCTCTTGACTCAATTAGATTTTCAAATCTTGTTTCCTTTCTACAATCCTTATTTTTTCTTTTTCCATTTTTGTGTCCATTGTTCCAATTGTAAACACTTGAACCATAATTTTTTTTGCCCTCTTAGAACTTCTTCTATTTGCTTTTTATTAACCAGTCTCATTAATCAGTCTTTCACTTTAATTATTTTTTTCCCTCAGCAGCCCTTCCAATTCTCTTCTCAAATTACCTGGGAAGTTTTCCAATAAAACAACTGGGGTTAGAGGAGAAATTCCTGGTATTAATTTCTTTTTATACCTTCCCCAAATTTCTATGATATTCCTTAGGATGGGATTTTCCATATCCTTCAGTTGATTCTTTTGTATTTTACTAAAAAAAAATAAATTGTAACTCTAACTCTATTTCTCCTGTCTGCGTCTTTAACCATTCTAAATCCTCTTTCCCTACTATTCTATTTATAACATATCTTAATTGGTTAGCTATATAATACATCTTTATATTCGGGAGTCCCAACCCTCCTTTCCTTTGAATCTTATACCATTTCGTTTTATTAATTCTTGCTTTTCTATCTCCGTTACAATAATTATTGATCATACTTTGCCAACTTCTTAATTCTACTTCTGTTATTTTAATTGGTAACATTCTAAACAAAAAAATAATCTTTGGTAATATTTTCATTTTAATAACCGCTATTCTACCAAACCATGAATGCTTTAATTTCCTATAAGCCTCTAACTTCTTCATTATCTTTTTTTAAAATTTATTTCCTCTAACTTTTCTAAATCTTTCGTAATATAAACTCCTAAATAGCGCACTATATTTTTAACCTTCAGATCTAGTTTTAAACTACACTCATCCCTTTCTACTTTATCACAATTAAATAACATCATTTCTGATTTCCCCCAATTTACCTGTAACCCTGTAATCTCTCCAAATTCTCTCAAATGTTGTTTTATTTCTTCTATACTTCCCCCTGGATTTTCTAGTGTCATCCGCAAACATATTAATTTTTATTTTATCCTCCCCTCCTATTCCTTTCAATCTCTCGTCCTCCCTAATAACATTTGCCAATATTTCTATAACAATTGCAAATAATATTGGGGAGAGAGGACACCCTTGTCTTGTGCCTCGGGCTAAGGTAATTTGTTGTGTTAAACCATCATTTACCATTTCCTCCGCCTTATTGTTTGCATAAAGCTGATTAATCATTCCCATGAACCTTTCTCCAAAACCAAATATCTTTATAATAGTTTTTAACACCAGCCATTCCACGCAATCAAAAGCTTTAAAAATATCCAAAGCTATCAGCCCTGCTTTTAAATTCCTTCTTTTAATAGTATTTATTATATTCAATACCCTCCCTATTAAATTTGGCATTTGCCTCTCTGGAATAAATCCACATTGATCCTTTTTTATATACTTATTTATAAAGGTATTTAATCTTGTTGCCATGATTGCTGTAAATATTTTAGAATCTTGATTAATTAAAGAAATAGGTCTATTTGATGCTGGGTCCGTTAAGTCCTTATCTGGTTTCGGGATTACTATTATCAACGAATGTTCCCACGATGGCGGGGTCTTTTCTCCCTTTATTATATTATTATACAATTTTTCCATTTTTGGTAGTAGAAGTTATTTAAATATCTTATAATATTCCGGCCCCAACCCATCAACTCCTGGAGATTTCCCTTTCAATTTGTCAATAATTCCCTCTATTTCTTTTTCCATCACTAATGCTTCCATATAATCCCTATCCTTATCTTGTAATCTTATCTTCCAATTTTTCTCTATATATTCCTGTATTCTTGTTTGTGGGCCCGCTTCTGATGTATACAATTCCTGATAAAAATCTTCAAAAATTTTTAATTTACCCTTCATTAAATTACAGTTTTCCCCCGTTTTATCTTTAATTGTCCCTATTATATTTTTTTCCTTCTTTGATTGCATGGACCTTGCTAGCATTTTAGAATTTCTGTTGCTATATTCAAAAAAATTCCTTTTCAAATATATTAATTCTTTTTGAACTCTCTCTATGTCCTTTCCCTCAAGTTCTTTCTGTTTTGCTTGGAGTTCGGCATATATATGCATATCCTTATTAGTTCTAAATTGTTCCTCTAATTCCTTAATCTCCTCTTCGATCTTTTTACTATGTGCATCTTGTTGTCTTTTTAATTTACACGATTCTCTAATACATATTCCTCTCACTACTGCTTTCATCGTGTCCCAAACCATCCCCTGCGAGTTTACCCGTATCATTTATTTCCAGTATAGTCTGAATTTCCTTTTTCATTTTTTCCACAATATTTTTATAACTTAAAATTTTAGTATCTAATCTCCACCTTTTTGCTTCCCTGTAATCTTTCTTTATTTTAATATCCATGCTCATTAATGCGTGATCTGAAACTTTAATTACATCTATTTCACAATCCATAATCTTAGAAAGCAAATTCTTTGAAACAAATATATAATCAATACTGGAGAAACTCTTGTATTTTGATGAGTAAAAAGTATATTTTTTTTCTTCCCCTTTTACTATTCTCCAAACATCCTTTAATTCTTTTTGCTCCATTACTTTTGCTAAACCCATTTTCCCGATACCTTTTATAGTATCTTTATCTTTCATTTTATCCATCACCATATTGAAGTCTCCAGCCATTACAATATTTGCTTTCTCTACATTCCCCATATTACTAAACACTTTATCATAAAAATCCATTTGCTTTTCATTTGGAGCATATACATTAACCAATACATATTTTTCCTCCCCCAAGAAACAGTGTAAAATAATAAATCTTCCCCCCACATCCTTTACCACTTTGACCACATTAAGTGCACATTTTTTAGAGATTATTATCGCAACACCTCTTGCTTTAGAAGTCCCATATGCTTTCTCATATACCCCCAAATTCCTCATTTTAAGTTCATTTCTACCGACTTCTTTTTGATGTGTTTCTTGTAAAAATATTATATCAGCTTTCCTTTTATTCAACAACCCTTCAATCCTCTTTCTTTTAATAACACTACCCAACCCATTAACATTTAAAGTTATCAATCTTACTTTATTTTCCATATCTCCATTTTTAATTTTTTCTGTAGGTCTCCTAATATGTCACAATTACCCCCCTTCCCTCCCCCTTCCCCCCACATATAACCCCCATTTCCCCCCCTTCAACCCCGGGTTTCCCCGGGCAGTGGCTCCTCTCTTCCTCTTCTTAGGACCCTTCGGGGGGGGGGGGGAACGGCAGACATCTGACATGGAACCAAAACAGAATTTCCCCTCCCTTTGCTCTTCTTATTATCCCTCTTTAATCCATTTCTCAGTCACAAACTGCTTCCTCCTGCTGCCCCTTCTCTTTCTTGTTCTTTCTCCATCAGGCCCAGACGCCGCAGCAGATCCATTCCTTGCTCACATGATGTTATTCTATGTTGTTTCCCCTTGTACATAAATCTCAGGAATACTGGATATCCCCAGCTATAAACAATTGAATTATTCCGCAGGGTAGTTGTACACAGCTTCACACTCTTCCTCCATTGGATTGTTTGAAAACAAAGATCATTGTAGATCTGTATCTGTGAAGATTGGAACATCAATTGCCCAGCACGTCTGATGGCTTGTATCAATTTTTCTTTTTTGTAAAAACTGGCAAATCTTACTATTATGTCTCTTGGGACCATTCCACTTCTTTTAGGTCCAACTCTGTGGATCCTTTCAATATCTTCTTCAGCCCATATCACTTGAGGATCCATCTCCTTAATCCATTGCATTAGCTCGTCTTTCAAAATCTTTGAGTTTCCCCTCTGCTGTTCCTGGAAGAATCTGATGCGTATATTCATTCTTCTATCTCTATCTTCCATAGAAATTAAACGTAAGTCCATTTCTTGTAAAATTATTTCTTGCTTTTTTATCTTATCTTTGTTCTGCTCTGATTGCTGCTCCAAGGATACAAATTTATCATTAATCATTTGAAGACCGCTTTGTAATTCCGATTGAGAAATCTGGACCTTCTTAACCTCCTGCATGAGCTCCTGCTTCTGTTTATTTATCATGACTTGAATACTAGCCAGTAAAGCTTCAGAGGACATCGGCTCTGTTTGTGGTTTCGTTATCTTAGGAATTGCTCCTGGCTTAGCTCCATTTTTATGATTCCCACTTCCAGTTGTCGGCGGACCCGTTTTCCCATTCGTCATCTGCTTCTGAATTTTCTGAATTCTTTCTAGTCAGACGACACCAACTTTTGTCAGAGGAGTGTACTTTAACTCTCGACCACTTCGGTGGCAAGATTTTCTCACTTTTCCCCCCTCCGCTGGTCATCTGGCATCCAGCCAACGGTTGCGGCGTTCGATCTTTCTGCTACCTCTTATTTAGATCTCTGCTAATTAGCTAATTGGCTAATAATGTCCAGTATTCTCTGTAAGTACAAATTATTCTTTGCTTTTGTTTAAAGTTGTATCAACAGAGATACGCGCAGTCTGCTGTTTCAATCCCAGCTTGGCTGCTCTCCCAGTTCGTTAAAATGTAAGACTGCTGGTTTATCTACAACCTTGCAGATAACTTCCCTTTATTCTGTAATGGTTCCCATAATAAACATTGCTCTTCACTTACAGTTTGAAGCTCTTATAATTGGGATATTGTTCTTTTTAGTTTTTCTCCCACGGGAGGAGATACAATCCCGATCTGTTTACTGCATACCGGAAGTCCCGCCCCCCTTAAAGAGCTATTGTTCATCTCATCTGTCTAAAGCCATTAATCCCATGGCAGAACCAACAAACAAGAACTGTATTAGTTCCATACCTGTTACACCAATTCATTCACCCCCTCCAGTCCCCAGTATATCATATCTTTCTGCTACCTCTTATTTAGATCTCTGCTAATTAGCTAATTGGCTAATAATGTCCAGTATTCTCTGTAAGTACAAATTATTCTTTGCTTTTGTTTAAAGTTGTATCAACAGAGATACGCGCAGTCTGCTGTTTCAATCCCAGCTTGGCTGCTCTCCCAGTTCGTTAAAATGTAAGACTGTGCAAATGTGCAAAATGCAGCGGCCAGATTGATAACTGGAACCAGTAGGTTCGAACATATAAGACCTACTCTGGCCCGCTTGCATTGGCTGCCTGTATGTTTCCGAGCCCGGTTCAAGGTGCTGGTTTTAACCTATAAAGCCTTACACAGCTTGGGACCACAATACCTGATGGAACGCCTTTCCCGACATGAACCTACCCGAACACTACGTTCAACATCTAAGGCCCTCCTCCGAGTGCCTCCTCCGAGGGAAGCTCGGAGGTCTGCAACAAGAGAGAGGGCCTTCTCTGTGGTGGCTCCCCAATTGTGGAACGATCTCCCCGACGAGGCCCGCCTGGCGCCAACATTGTTATCTTTTCGGCGCCAGGTCAAGACTTTCCTCTTCTCTCAGGCATTTGGCAATATCTGAGGAGCCTGGGTTTGTTTTGTTTTGTTTTTGTAGTTTTTTGAAGTGTTGAAGTGGTTTTTAAATGTACAGATTGTGTGTATGTTGTATGTTTTTGCTGTTTTAATTTTTGTATATTGTTTTTAATTGTTTTAATCCTATGTAAACCACCCAGAGAGCTTCGGCTATGGGGCGGTATACAAATGTAATAAATAAATAAATAAATAAATATAATAAAAAAATGCTTGAAAAACACAAATATGGCTTTGAGTGATTTTAAAAAATCATTTTTAGAACCACTGCAATAATTCTATACTGATGTATTCTGGACCTCTGTAGGAATATCTAGTTGTCTATCTCCTTCATATTACCAACTCTGTAAACCACCTCCATCAGTTCCTTTCAGTGTCTAGCTCTCAGATTTATACAAGAAAGAAAGTGAAAGGAATATCACCACAACTGCTATTAAGCCTATTTCAGAAAGTAGCCACATTGGGATTCTGCTCATCTCTGCCACACAGCAGACCTCAAATTAGCATGAGTATAGGTGTCATATTCCAAAAAAAAAGGCTGTTGGGTAAGAGTTCTGTACTCCTCCCTCCACATTTGCAGTACATCTCCTTTTTCCACAGCCACTCCTTTCTTAAACTAATAAACTAATTTCTGTAGCATCAGCCATGGGCAAAACTGCTGTTTCAAGAAGTCATGAGAACTTTAAGGCATTTAAGGTTACAATCTGAAGTCAGAAATATGTTCCTACAAGTCATTCCTTTTGAGATACTCCTGGTCTCAAAATATGACATACCAATGATTAATATCCCTATCACGATTGTAAGAAAACAAGCCTGTTGAAAGATTCCAGAAACTCTTGGTGAACACAAATGTCTTTTTGAGCAAGATATGCATATTAGAGACAAAACAGGCAAATGAGCGATCACACAAGAAGTAAACATTTTGGACTTTGTGTCTCCAGACTAAAGGGAAGGGTTGAATGTTTCAATGCTTTCTCATGTAAAAAAATGCTCTTGCATATTCAAGACTAGCATTTGAAGAAGAATACTGGACCAGAACAGTGTGTTCAGCGGCACTGGGATATGCAGGAGGAAGGAATAATTGGCATGTTTCTACATGGCACATTTCTTTTATGAGGGTTTTTTTTATGTGAGGCACCAAACATTCAGTTCTGCAGTTTGAAGTACTACAGTCCTGGAACTGTTCTGCCACATGGTGAGCTGTTTTGAAAGTTTGTGATTAGGCCTCAAATTTTCCTACATAAAATTTTGAGATATACAAATGTCATCTCAGCCAGTCTCCAGGAAGCCAGTGTGCAATACATAAATATCTGCAAGACTATGACTGGTAAATAAAACGTTATTTAAGAGGAGAAAACATGATCAGTTTTCTAAATCAGCAAAGCTCTGCATTTTTAAAGGCTCAATATTACCTGGAGTAAAGTCTTCTCTGCTGTCTTTAGCCAGGGCCAGAGCATGTTCAGATACCTCAGCTGCTTCCCTCTGCACAAGCTGATGTAAACAACCTAGTACGGCTCGCCTCAACAATAGATATGAACTAGAGAGATTCACCTGAAATATACAGACAAAGGACATAAGCTGGTTTGGAATTTCATAGATGTTATCTGAAGTTCTCCAGTAGTTACATTTTTGAGACCAAATCAGAATTCAGGATTTAGAAAAGAAAAGGGCAGGAAGGTGTGATATTTCCATTTCAAAGTACAATATTTCACAAAATGTGGAGAGATTACTTAAGATCTGAGTCAACCTCCACTATTTTGGCTGTATTTGGCTGGTGTTAACAGTTTAATTTATTATTTCATTCTTAAACTTCTTTGTTGTAATCTACCTTGAGCACAGATGGAGGAAAGTGGGATACAAATATTTTAAATAAGCAAATGGAAAGATTTTAATTATCTTAACTGTAAATATGTTAAAACCTTGTAAAGCAAAAGACTTTGGATTAGATCCAGAATTGGTCCTCTGTAAATGGAAGGGCTCCTTTCATGGGCTGAGGGAACTTGGATCCAGTGGAGGCTCCTATTAGCCAAAGAGACCCTCTACCAGATCCCAGTTTCTTTGGGATCTGTTGGACGGGTCCCTTTGGCTGACGAAACTGGGATCCAGTCGGGACTCCCTACTGAGGAAGGGGGTAGGGTGGCCATTTTTGTTGATTCCTCTTTCTCCCCTGCAGCTCCTACTACCTCTGCACACACTGTTCTGGAGGGCTTCACAATCCCGCTGATCAGATTTTGAGGTACATAGGTGACTACAAGGAGGAGGGGGGGAATAAATGAAAATCATTTTCCCCCTTCAAGGTTATCTGGATCCAACCCTGTTTATTTGGTTGTAGCCAATTATGTATCAAAGTGCAATTTAACCCCCACCTCACCTCCCTCTGTTTACATCACAAGCATATAAGAATCAAAAATAGAACACAAAGACTATCATAATATAGGTATGGGTATGAAAAGAAACTCAGCATAGGAAGTTGCTTTATATGGAGTCAGGCTAATGTATTGTCTACATTAACTGGCAGCAGCTTTTCAGGGTTTCACACAGGAGTCTTTCCCAGTCCTGCCTGAACAGGCCAAAGACAAACCCAAATCTATGCAATATATATTGCTGTGAACAGTGACTGAAGTTTCTATTATATAATACACAGCACACTATAATTACATACTAATAATTTGTTTGAAATAACTTGAAAGGCTCTTTACCAAAGTATATAGTAAGTACAAACACCTACTACAAAAAAAGTTTGCTGCGCTCTTACATAAGTCCCCAAGATGTTGCTTTTTAAACACTGTGAGAAGTTTATCATCTAAGGGTGCAATCCGACATAGGATGGCTGGGGCATGGAGGTGATTTTGCCTTGTACTCCAGTCACTCCGCATTTCTGCTAGATGGGCAATTTCACCCGTCTAACATTGGCACTTCGAGATGGGAGGGATTGAGGCCAGGGAGGCCATAGGAGACATCATATGGCTGAAGCCCCAGTCTCCTCCCATCTCTGCCCCAAGGAATGCCCCTTTTCCCCTATCTCCACGCTCTGTTTACCAAGCACAGAGAGGTAGCTGGCACAGTTCTCTCTGCACTGGCTACGAGGAAGAGGGGAGCACGATTGTGTGGCTAGAAGGTCGGGCCAAGAAAACAAACAATTCTATAGCCTCCCAGATACTGTCTAGGGCCCCCAGAATTGCTTTCTTGATTTAGAAACTCAAACAAACATAAATAATCTGGCATATTACCACCTAGTTATTTTGTACATAGGCGGGATATAAATTGAATAAATACATAAAAATAAATAAAATATTTCAAATGCACTAATAATATGGATTCTTTTTTGTAATATTCTAATTCAATGTCCACAGGAACATTTAACTTTTTTTGTATCTAAACCAGCTTTTAGCTGAACTACCAGTATTCCAAGTTTAAATCCAGGTCCTAAAAATGATATTGGAAGAAAAAACAAAATGGGCATGGAATTATACAGAGATTTAAGTAGATTATCATTTGTTTTCTTTCTTGTACACACCAAGTTTTACATTAAAAACTTGAAAAATGAGATGGAACAGGATGCCTGCTGCAAAGAAGCCTTGTTTGAAGGTGATGTACATCATTTGTCAATGAGAAATCATTAGAATGAAAGAGTGGCAAAAGGAGGTAAAGTGGACATAAAGAAGGTGCTGTAGAATCACCATTAATCAAACCAAGTCTGCATCTATTATTTTCAGGAGTTGCTGCATTGACACTAATTTATAGAAATCACTTAATGCATACAAAAATATGCTCTGTATATCTTTAAGAAACCAAAATATATTAAGATGCTTGAAATTAAAAATACAAGTACACAAATGAATATTTTATGGAACATTTATTCAAGCTGATCTCACAGAGTCATGAGATTTAGGCATGCTGTAATAAGAAAGAAAGAAAGGAAGGAAGGAAGATCTATTTTACACAAAAAAAGTCAAAACACACAAGCTTGACTGCAAGACAAAGCAAAATGCACATTTCTGATCTCTTTCATTCTCCCATATCTTAAAAGAACAAGGAAGGTGGTGAAAATGAACACAGAAAATGCAAGCAATACATAGAAATCGCACACACCACAAAAAGGTGCTCTTCTTTTTGCGCTTTAAATGTTTTAAGTCAAACTAATGCAAACATAAAATATACACAACAAAGTCTGAGTGCCAGCTATAAGGATGTTAAGAAAGAATTTGGTTAGGCTGAAACAAAACATCACTCAACATGCCAAAAGTATTTTATTTAACATTAATGGTTAAATACAAAAAAAAGGAGAAATAAAAATAAAACATACTGAAAATTGTTGAAATTTTTAACAATGCACAGAGACCTACCAACACAGAATTTTCCAACAAGATCTCCTGCACAAAAACAAATGATAATCCAGTCATAACAAAACTCAGGTATCAGAACCCATAGTGATCCTGAGTCCAACAATAATAAGTTTAATGCCACAAGAAGAGCACTTGCGGATTACAATTTAATTACTTAATTTTCCAGGTCTTTAAAATTGCAAAGCTAATTGCCTATATTGCTAGCTGCTCAAAGCCATTAATGAATCAAGTAATGTGAAACTGCATTAGAAACAAATTATATTTTAAAATGTATATCAATTGTTGGTACTTGTTGCAATGAACCAAAGAAAAGCAGAGCATCATACCTATAATAAGATGACAGTTCATATAAGCCCAGATTCAGAGAGGCTAATATGATATAGGCAGTGGCCAATTTTGGATCCTGGCCATAACAATTAGGAATAGGTCAAAACATTTGTAAAGTCAGATGATACTTCCACAGTATTCACCACTGGCACAGCTAGAGCAGACAGCCTAATCACCATAGAGTTTGACACAAAACTATGCAAACCAGATCTCCAAAGGATCATTTCAAAAGAATTTGTAGACGGAATTTCTCTCTGTGACAAATTACTATAGCCCACATATTTATATGGATCAGTAATGCAAAACCACATTTAGAAATTGAAAATGTTTTAAAATTCCAATGTTTCAAAATGTAGACAAGGCAAAAGCACCCACTAACTTTTCATAATGAATGTTGCCCCTGTCTTCACAACCACTCAGACATCATTATAATGGGACCTACCAGGGATCATTATTAGCTCATATTCCAACTTAATATATGCCATGACTTATCAACAATACCCTTCTGCTGTCCCATAGGACAAACAGGTCAATGTTTACACTAAATAACAGATACAAACCAGACATCAAAATGACAATTTTAGAAACTAGTGAGAGAACATTTCTGTCTCCCAGGATGCCCCTGCTACCGATCTGAAACTCTACATACTTCCTCAACCCTGCAAAAGAGTAACTTCAATCAAAGGGAAACTCCTGCATGAAACTGTTGAACGATAATTCATCGATAAATTTCTTAGTATTCATTTATGTCTTAATCAGAACTTTAGGTTTCTCAGGTATTTAAGGAAAAGCTAGGACATTTATGTTATTACTGCTGTTGTAATTAGTCAGTTTTGCTCTTGCATATATTTGAACTTTCTATAGAAATGTCACATACCTCTTGTGTTTCATGGCCTTTTGGCCCTGTAGTTTTCAATTTCTGTCTGTATCCATGGGCAGTCGCAAAATTCCTTCCCCCAATTTGCAATTTCATTTGCAGAGCTGAACTGTGATGTTTTGGGGGGTGGGGAAGCTTTTTACAAACTGTGTGTGTAGCATTGCAAAGCGTCTTCTTCCTATTCCCTTCCTTTCCTAGTCTTATGTGTCTGTGGAGTGGGGGAGCAATGTCCTAGTTATCTACCTAGGCAGCCAACCAGGCAAACAGCCAGCTGGTGAGCCAAGTGGGAAACAGCAATATACATAGATACATTTGTAGACACATGGATTGTTTTCCAGTTGATCATCAAATTGGCGGGGGATGAAGGCGGTGGTAATGAATTTATAAATTGTTCTGTGAGAGAGGAAAAGTTAATTATGATATAGCATGGCAAAGCAACTCTACCTTATTTCCTCTTTCTCCTTCCTTTGCCTGGCTGGAGAAGTGGGAGTCCTTATAGCCAAGGCATCTGGCTGTATGTAAAGTGGGGACGCTCTACCTTCAGTGGACTTAGAGCAACCTGGCAGGTAGTGAGTCAGTGGTCACTGCTGTTGCCCACTTGGCTGGTCAGCTGGCTGTTGCTTGCCTGCCTAGGTAGCTAGCTAGGACACATATGACTGAATCCAACGGTGACAGCCCACGAGCGGCCAGCCCCGCCAGGAGCTCAGTCGATTTGTCCCATTTCAGAAACTAGCATTTCCATTTGTTTCGGCTTTACCCCCGGAGGTGCAGGTGATGGGCCTTGCTTGTGCAATGGAATCAGCAGGGCTGGCCATTTGTGGAATGGAAGCAGGGGCATCATTGGATACTGCCCATATAAACATCACTTCATTCATCTGACAAAGTGGGATTTAATACATGAAATATTGTGCAACAATAAATCTTGTTAACCATACCACTCATTAAAAAATTCACATTATTGAAAGATCCTGAATTTCCTACTTCAAAATAGTCTATTAAATTGGGTTCAAAAGCTGTTTTTCTTTAAAATAGAGTTGCTTTAACAATTTTTAGAGCATCTGTTCAACTGTTCTGGTTGCAAAACAAGAGAAATGCATTAAAATAGATATGTTTATAAATACACAAATATATACTTACACACAGGCACCGTACAAGGCTAGACAAGTTCACATAACGTGGAGCAAACATATGAAGCTGCTGAAGGCAAGAGATGGCTTGAGCTTGGACAAGGCAGTCAGGATTATCTTGCATTACTGCACAGCCCAGGAGACAAGAAGCCCTTAAGGCTGAGACTGTAGTACTCTTGCCTACACACAGGACAAAAAGGAGGGAGAAACATTTCCCGCTATAATTTCATTTATTAATCTCATAGCATCTAACATCATCAAAACCCTAACAGCAATAAATTATTATTATTATTATTATTATTATTATTATTATTTACTTTTATATACTGCCCCATAGCCAAAGCTCTCTGGGCGGTTCACAAAAATTGAAAGATTGAACATTAAAAAGTCAATATACAAAATTTAAAACCATAAAACATAAAAACAACTAATATTTAAGACATTTTAAACTTTAAGCCTGGCCAGGAATTCAATTAAAAACCTCAACTTAAGCTGTTAAAATGCCTGGGAGAAAAGAAAAGTTTTGACCTGGTGCCGAAAAGATAACAGTGTTGGCGCCAGGCGGGCCTCATCGGGGAGATCATTCCTTAATTGACGTTTATCAACTGATTTTTACCACTGACATTCAGTGAGGGCCATGCTTTAGCAAAAAACTAATTTATTTCAATAATATGGTATTGATGGGGGAAACTCAGAGCACCGTTTCTATTATGTGCCAGGACTATTCATGTTCAATGGAAGAGTTCCTGTGTTTGCTTGCAAATGTCACACTTTATATTCCCACTCCAATAGCTGGCAATATACACTTTTCAAATGTACTTGTGCACACACATGTATGGACAGAGAACAGTGTGGACTCCAAAGAGAAAAGGGCAGGCTTATCTTTGCCTTGGATGTAAGGAGGATAACTTCAGACTGGGAGTCTATCTCGGCAATCAGGGAAAGGGGTGTCTCTATCCACCCAGCTAATAAATTTGCCATGATCTGAAAACCACTGAGGGTTCAACTGCAGTGAAGAGAGAGCAGTAGTTTATTTGAAACAGTCAGAGAAAGGAGTGTGCAGCTCCCTATTCATTTCTCCATTAACTTTGCAGCCTTCAAACTACGTATGTAAAGGTAATCGTCAAAGACTTTGGGTAAGAGTTCCCCACAACATGCAAAAATCTGAAAGCTTTTCAGTTAATTCTCACAGTATTGCATACATACTTGGCTAGCAAAAGTTATTTCCCAACTTTATGATTAATGGTTTGATCCATGTCCATCATGTCCCAAATGTATGCATACCTTGCAACTCAGGACCCAAAGTGGTGATAAGTGCATTTAAACAGCGACCAAGGCTTTGATGGACTTCAGCATAAGCAGGAGGCACAGTCAACAACAACATGAGAACAAGAGAGAGGGTAGGTTCCACATGCACGTGATACAGAGGACCAGCGGAATCAATGATCAGTGACAGAGAATGCAGTGCCCAGGTCTGTAAAATACCAAAAGTGTAGTGTTGTGTCACACATACACACACAGAGACGAACATGAAATAATTAGCAAATTGTGATCAAAAATAAAATTGCTGCATAAAATGAGTACACTTTAGTGAGATGGTGAGGAATAATGTGTCAATAATTCAGAATAAAATAATAATAATAATAATAATAATAATAATAATAATAATGTATTTATTTATTACCCGCCTCTCCCAATGGATCGAGGCGGGGAACAGCATTAAACACAAAATACAAAACTGATTAAAAGCACATAAAACCAAAACATCATTAAAATACCAATAAAACACCAATAAAACACTTTAAAATTCATCTGGGTAGGCCTGCCGGAAGAGATCAGTCTTTATAGATCTTTTAAATTCCTGAAGACTGGTGAGTTGGCGAATCTCTCCCGGCAGGTCATTCCACAATCTGGGAGCGGAAGAAGAGAAGGTCCTCTGGGTAACGGTTGTCAGTCTAGTTCTTGTTGACTGTAGTAAATTCTTCCCAGAGGACCTGAGTGTGCGGGGCGGATTGTATGGGAGAAGGTGATCCTGTAGGTAACCTGGACCCAAACCATGTAGGGCTTTAAAGGTAATAACCAACACTTTGTACTTCGCCCGGAAACTGATTGGCAGCCAGTGAAGAGATTTTAAAACTGGTGTAATGTGGTCACCCCTAGATGTACCGGTGACCAACCTGGCTGCCATATTTTGAACGAGTTGAAGTTTCCGGACTAGGCACAGAGGTAGCCCTATGTACAGCGCATTGCAGAAGTCGAGCCTCGAAGTTACCAGCGCATGCACTACTGATTTTAGGTCTTCCAACTCTAGGAAGGGGCGCAGCTGGCGTATCAGCCGAAGCTGATAGTAGGCACTCCTGGCAGTCGCATCTATCTGAGCTGTCATTTGGAGCGACGGATCCAGGAGCACCCCCAAGCTGCGAACACAGCCTTTCAGGGGGAGTGTAACCCCATTCAGAACTGGTTGACATACCTCCAACCCCAGGTTGTGGCCCTTGACAGTAAGCACCTCCATCTTGTCTGGATTCAGCCTCAGTTTGTTTTTCCTCATCCAGCCCATTACCACCTCCAAGCATTCATTCAGAGGAGACACACTATCCTTAGCTGACGCTGTTGTCAAAGGCATAGAGAAATATATTTGGGTGTCATCAGCGTATTGATAGCACCCTGCCCCATGCCTCCGGATGATCTCTCCCAGCGGTTTCATGTAGATGTTAAACAGCATTGAGGATAGGATGGCACCTTGTGGTACACCACATAGCTGCTCTTTCTTTGAAGAGCAACTATCCCCAAGCATCACCATCTGGAACCTGCCCAAGAGGTAGGACCGGAACCACTGAAGCACAGTGCCCCCGAGTCCCAATTCCCTCAGGCGTTCCAGAAGGATGCCATGGTCGATGGTATCGAAAGCCGCTGAGAGGTCCAGGAGTACCAACAGGGACACACTCTCCCTGTCAATACTTAAGCGTAGATCATCCACTAAGGCAACCATAGCAGTCTCAACTCCATATCCTGCTCTGAAGCCAGTTTGAAATGGGTCTAGAAAATCTGTATCATCCAAAACTGCTTGCAGTTGGAAGGCAACCGCCCTCTCGATCACCTTGCCCAAAAATTGAAGATTTGATACTGGCCTATAGTTATTAAAGTCCAGGGGATTCAGGGAGGGCTTTTTTAGAAGCGGCCTTACTACCGCTTCTTTTAAACATGATGGAAAACTCCCCTCCCTGAGAGATGCATTAATAATATATTGTAATTGTGATCTAACTGTATCTCCTCCCTGGGCGACCAGCCAAGCAGGACAGGGATCGAGAGGGCAAGTCGTCCTCCTCACTCGACCAAGCAGCTTGTCCACGTCCTCGGTACTCACCAACTGAAACTGATCCAGTGTAATTCTACTCGCGGAGTTGCTGGACACTCCATTGTCAGCTTCTGCTATAACGACAGCATCTAAGTCAGCTCTTATCCGAGAGATTTTATCTGTGAAATTTTCATTAAAGGCATCACAGCGAACTACCGAAGGCTCTAAAACCGGGTTCAGGGGGGAGGGTGCCCGGGTTAGACCCCTCACCACCCTGAACAGTTCTGCTGGACGCGAATTTGCAGACGCAATGCATGCAGAGAAGCTTTCTTCGCTGCGCGTATTGCCACCCCATAGGAACGAAGATGTTCTCTATGTCGTGTCTTATCGGATATAAGTCGAGTTTTCCGCCATCGGCACTCCAGTCGTCGTCCTTTCCGCTTCAACTCCCTGAGATCTTCTGTATACCAGGGCACCCGATTAGAAGCGGGTCGGAGAGGACGTTTGGGGGCGATCGTGTTGATAGCCCTGGTTAGGTCTTGATTCCATCTATTAACCAAGGCTTCTACAGAATCGTCGACGATACCAGCCATAGATCCCTCCAAGACCTTCTGGAATCCAAAAGGATCCATCAGCCTTCAAGGGCGGACCATCTTAATAGGTCCGCCACCCCTGCAGGGGTGGGTGGTAGCCGTGATACTAACTCTGACCAGAAAATGGTCTGTCCATGACAATGCAGAGGTATTTGTTACTCCGCCCACAGATCTGTCTGTTCGGAGCTGAAGACAGCATCGAGGGTGTGACCTGCTGAATGTGTAGGTCCAGAGACCAATTGGGATAGGCCCATGGTTGTCATGGATGCCATGAACTCCTGAGCTGCACCTGACAAACCAGCCTCGAATGGGATGTTGAAATCGCCCAGGACCAAAAGCTTGGGCGAATCCAACACCAACTCCAAGACCAGTTCCGTGAGCTCGGCCAGGGAGTCTGATAGGCAGCGGGGTGGCCGGTACACTAACAGAATCCCTAGTCTATCCCTGGCCTTCAGACTCAGGTACACACACTCAATGTGCTTCAATTGCCGGACAGGAAGTCTGGTCAGGTTAAGATTGTCTTTGTAGACCACAGCTACTCCGCCCCCCCCCCCCCCACTCACTTTCCCTCACCTGCTCACTAACACAGTATCCAGCTGGGAGAGCCTGAGCCCATGTCGGCCCACTATCATCTCCCAGCCAGGTCTCTGTGAAGCATGCCAGGTCGGCCTCCTCATCTATAAGGAGGTCATAGATTATATTTGTTTTATTTTTAACCGACCTGGCATTGCATAGGAGCAAGGAGAGGTTCTGTGGGTGGCCTGGTTCGTTCTCTAAGATCCCTGGGGTAGCAGGGCGACTGGAAGGTAAGATGGGTGTTAAATATCCATCTCTCCTTCCCCTATAATGGCACATCGCCCTGACTGAAAACTATATAATTTTAAGATAATGCTCTAAAGAAACGTAATTGTTTCTCCTGGCAGAGCTGAGGAAAGAAGGCAATAGCTGCTGGTTTTGGCACTCACATGTGTGCACATTCACACATGGACACACACACACACACAGTATAACTGATCTAATTCTCCAATACAAGGGGCAGTAAGCCTATGTACACCAGTTGCTGGAACATGAGTGAGAGGGTGCTGTTGTACTGGTGTCCTGCTTGTGGGTTCTTTGTTGACACCTGGTTGGCCACTGTGTGAACAGAATGCTGGACTAGATGGATGCTTGGTTTGATCCAGCATGGCTCTTCTTATGTTTTTAATCTTTCTTGCCTCCATCAATGGCAAGAGCAACTCACTTACCCAGATTAGAAAGGATGGAAGTAACCCAGGACAGAGGAGGGTTGAGTGTTTGGGAATCCACCCAACTTAGATCCATTACCTTCAACATGAATGCTGTCCACACCTGCTTAAGAGCTGGTAGGCAGGTGAGGGAGGGGGCACAGCAGGTAGGTTCCAGTGCAGCAACAAGGGATTCACACTGACACTAACCCTGTTCAGATGACACACTAAGTCACGGTGTGTAAGCATTTTGAGCTAAATGTTATGGCTTAGCATGGTGTGTGAAACATTCATAGCCATGGTGGCTACATAACCATAGTTTAAACATGCACACTAACCATTTGTTACAAGAGTTAGTGGCCTAACCATGGCTAAGTGTTTTGTCTGAACAGGCCCATTCACTGTGCTCACTGTAAGCCCAGTAACAAACATTATCCTTGCCTGCCTGAGTTTGAAAATTCCAGCACACGTTACTCTCCCTCTCTTCCTATTTGAGAGAAGGAGAGAAGAGGGTAAAATAACCAGCAGAACTGCATGGAGGCAAGAATAGTGCACAGGAGACTTTGAGCAGCCACCCTGCATGTTGCAACGGAGCCCCTTTCTGCCCAATTCATCCACTGTTCATGATGAGACTTCATTTCTACAAACTCAATACAATATAAACAACAACAAAAATATATTAAAACCTCAAGGATTATTTTTGAAGTGTTTTGCAATGCACTTTTAAATCGGTAGACATACTTATGTCAATTGCCATTTTGTAAAGTAAGTGCACATTCAAATGAGATAAAACATATTAATGTCTGGTTTTAGGCTCGTTTTCTCTCAAAGGCCACTTACAAAGTAAGAAAATCCAATACATACCTGTACTTCAGGTGACGTGCTGTCCTGAGATAATGTATAAAGTATTCCAACACATGCATTCAGGTGCTGAGTAGAGCCAATTCCACCTAGATATCTATAGAGAGATCCCAGAGCCAAAGAATGTCCTGTTCTTGATATCACATCTCTAGCAGATTTTAGCCTAAGAATTGTAAGATTTTTAAAACAAAACTGATCAGAATAGAGATTATTGCAATGAAATAATCTAAACAGAACCAAAAAGTGGCGCCCTAAACCCTTAGGCCTTAAAGATGGAGAAAAAAAGTGGGGGGGGGGGGAGAGTGGGAAGCAGTGACACTACATTTCTATCCCTAATCCTCAATAAGGAATGGCTAAAATAACAATACAACTATTGTCTCTGCAGTTATCATGGTGAGCTTTGATGAGTAGAGTTATGTCTGATAGATCTCTTCTGTCTTTATTTATGCAGCCAAAATATTTGAATCGATTTCATGCACCTCATCCAGAACTTTGTACATATTCCAATACTCACATGGAGTTTCTACAAACGAGGCCACTAAATAGGTAATAAAGAAAAGTAGGCCAAGAGCATGCCACTAGCTGAACTTCAGTTGCTTTGCACTGAAGGGCTGAAAGGTAGATGTGAAATTGTGCTGGGCTTTAGGACACCAAGCATTCAATCCTGTGCATGTTTATTCAGAATTAAATCCTACTGTCCAATGGGCTTACTTCCTAGTAAATGTGTTCAAGATTGTTGTAGGCTGCATTGTTTGATATACTCTCACTGGCTGATTGATCTGCTCCCTAATATTTTTACTGTGAAAGCAATGGGAAAATGCATTATCCATATGTATGTAAAAATACATTATGAATGGGTTCACTTGCTAACAGAGGTGGTTCCAACAATCTTGAAGCAAGTACATGTTCCATAGTTCCTAGGAAATGCAGTTCAGACTTGCCCATGAAATCAGGAATTTCTTAAACGATTTCTGTTTGTTAGAGAACGGGACTTGAGATATCAGATTCCTCTCTAAGTAAGCACAAACCTTTGAGAAGAAAAAATAACCATCTTCTAAACAGGAATAATGTAACATAATAACACCATATTATGAGAAGTGACTTACTTGTCAAAGCTAATTTGTGCCAATCCAGCAGTGAAGGTACTGTCAGCAACTACCTGTGCAAGTCTGGCTAGAGATTCTGCAGCAGAACATCTTAAAAGTGGGTTGCTACTTTCCAAGGCACTCATCACTAAGGTTAGGGCACAGGTGCGGATTTCTTCAGAACCTAAATTTCCCTTGCAGCTGGCCAAGTGCTAGAACCAAAATAATAACAATAATAATGATGATGACAATGACAACAACATAAAAATAGCCAATGGAACTTAATATACTGCTTATATTTTACAGGGTTAACATGAACATTACCTACAAATATCTCACCATTCTTCACTGCTAAATTGAATCGCTTATAGCTGGTATCAAAATATACCCCATCTCTATGTGCATGAACATCTTATGGGTGGAGGGAAAAACTGTTCCTTCAAACATCATGAGGCAGGTGAAATCAGAGGCAGATTGCCCATATAGGGGCATAATTTCCCCCTTGACTCTAGACGCATGAGAAGGATTATGTTGCCAATACAAGCATTACTTCCCTTAGACTTTCTAAACAATAGTAAAAAGTGGGGTCCCACATTACCCCAGATTCTCTCTCTGTAGATGCAGCACTTTTTTAAGGGCAGAAGAGACGGTAGCCATGAAATCACCTTCTCCTCAGTTGCCATACCTTTCCTGCACTGCCATTCCGCCCAGCACCCACTAACCCCATGTGTGATGGCACCTCCCCTTTCTTGATAGATAGAAAGAGAACAAAGGTCATCTTTAAGAAGTAAGAGAAAGCAACAAAAACACATATTTGTAGTTGCATTTATCTAATACCTATTCAATTTCTTCTTGGTAGATTGATAATAATAATAATAATAATAATAATAATAATAATAATGAAACTGAAACTGAACTCAAACAATTTTTTTTATTAATTTTCAAGGTGATATTTCTCAAAGGGAGTAAATTTCCAAATTCGCAGAAACTGCACTACAGAAACACATCTAAATGTTTAAGATGAATATCATCAGTTTTGGGACAAAGAGTTAGTTCTTATAATAAAGGGAGGGGGAGACTCTTACCTTCAAAACGTTAGAAAATGCTGATATAACATTTTGTAGCACTATCTGCTGCCGCGATCCTTTCATCTGTTTTATTGATGTCAATAACTGTTCTAATACCTGTAGCCTTAAAGACACAAAAATGGGAGAGGAAATTGGATTATGCCGTTCTCTCTCTCTCTCTTACCCTATTATGGTCAACAGAGGTCAATTTGATGAACATGAAACTGTGCTTTTGGTATGACAAGTCTCCTAGCGTCGAATCCACTCCTTCCAACTTTTTCCAGTTGGAAAAGTGTTTGGAAAACTTTGTGCTCTTTTCTACCATTGGTCACCCTTTATTCCTTTCTCTCTATTATACCTTGTTCTCTCTCCCTTTTTATATTTCAATATTTTATGTACTTTTATTATTTTAAGTAAGCATTGGAATATATGTTATTTTATTATACTTTTAGAAAGTGTTCCAAAACACCACCTAGGACGTGTGTGTGTGCGTACACTATGGGACAGTATAGAAATATCATAAATGAAATGTTGGAACTGCCAGGACAGGGAAGGGAATATGTGCCTGAGGGAGAATTTCCTCTCTTCTCTATAATGGAACATGTGTAAAATGTGTATTTAGAAAGTATTTTTTTCTGATTTTTTTTTTTAAACTCCCAGGAGGGATTAAATATTCAATCAGCAGTCCTTATTGCCAAGTAGGTCCCCTCTACAAGGATTCGCTTTTGCGCCCGGTTAGGTGATTATGCACATAATCGCTGAAGCGCATTTACACCTAATACCTCTGCGCGAGAGGCGGCGAAGTGCATTAACGGATGACCAAAATGCGCTTTACAAGTAGTTAATGCGCATAAGCGCTTGTTCACATAGTCAAAATGCGCTTTAACGGCCGGAGCAAAATAAAACTCGCGATTTAACGCGCGTTTGATAATGCGCATAATCGGAGAGATAACGCGCCTCTACGCCCGATTTGCGCTCCGTTCTTGTAGAGGTAATTTATTTTAAGCGCCTTGAAAGAGCTTTAAACCTCTCTTGTAGAGGCAGCCGTAGTCTGCATGTGTAGCTCCACCTTAAGATTGGTTTCACAGGTGCCTGTATATCTGAGTTAGGGAAGGGAATATATGAGACTGTGTCAAGACAATGACAGGTTAGGGAGAAAAAACACAAAGCTTTAAGAAAGTACAGATGATCACCTTTACAATATGTCTGTGCTTGTGCATCTATACAATAAAAACATGAAATTAGCACCAGCTGTGGGACAGTGGTGGAAGCTCTTGGTTCATGCCCTGCTGTAGGGTCCTCAAAAGCATCTGGCTGGGTCTAATCCAGCAGGAATCTTCTTACATTCTTATAGGAATTTCTGGCCGGAAGGAACCAGAACAACCAAGGAAATGTCTCAGTGGGAGACCCACTTTCTAATCCTACTATGTTGAGTGTGGGTAAAGACTAACAGCCTCAGTTTCTAATCTCTAATTTGGGAACAACAGTAACGTTACTGCAGTTGTGAAGAAAAATGCAGTAAAAATTGTACAGCACGTTTCAGTTTCAGTATTTTGCTTTCTTGACAAAGGTCGGAAAAGTGTATTTCTATGCATTACGCAACTCAGGTATCCTTTATATATTATGCATTGACAGGCATATTGTGTGTTCTACAGGTATAATTATTGCCACCTAACAATAAATTATTGTAATCTGAAAAAAGAACAATTATAATATACATACATAAATACCATCCTAAAGGGTTAATAATCTTCCTACAGCATTTTATAGCATTTCATATTGTAATTAAAACAGACATAACCTTTAATATGCTTTAGCACATGTGCCAGAAGTTTGTTAGAGAATGGTCAGATAAAATGCTGATTTTTGGAAATTAATTTTTCCACATCAGTGTAATTAATTTGAGGCACAAAGCTAATTCTGTATCATTATTTTTTGTACCTTTGGGACTCTGCAACATGGGAAAATATTACTCCAAAGAGACGGGTTGCTGCACTGATAATGGATAACGTTGGAGGTAAGGGCTTAGGCACTGAATCACCTTCTGCAGTTCTCTCATAAACTGAATGTGGATCATACTCCAGGCTTCCACCAGCTATACTGTTAACTAAGAGCAGCTGCAATGATAGGAGAAATGCAATTGTTATCACAGGACATCGGCCTTTCTTCTCTAAATTTATAGGTAACTGCTAAATTATAAGTAAATACCTGCTCTTCAATAAATCTGTGCTCTGTCTCCTGCAGTAAGGGACCAAGTAAGGCAAGATCATTCTGGTGAGAGAGAGATGGAAGATAAGCAGCAGAGGCTGCCATCTGGTTATCGGGTTGAGTCAAATCAAGCACTAGTTCTTTAAGGACAGCAGAAAAGCTTCCTGTAAATTATGGAGATAGAATAAAACCACTTTTATACATAGTTGGTATCAAAATATATTATTTTCAAGGTGTTTAAGGATAAGAAATGGCTTCTGTGATTTTTGATAAATGTGCTTGTTAGCAGGCTATAAAACTGAACAATTTTAACAAATGAGGAATGCAAAACATCATAATACTGGGGAAATTCTCACATTAAAGATTTTGAGTCGCAAATGTGACAAACCATTTTTAAAGGCCCACAATTTAGAGTATCATAGTCAATGAGGTTACAGGACAGCATAAGCACAGGAATAAATGCAAGTTCCCCCCACCTCCTAAAATGTCATACCTACCAATATCACAAGTTAATACACTAAACAGAAACACTATTTAACAAAAGTACAATTTAATGAAAGAGACTTCTTTGCTCTTCTTTACTGCTTCGCTACAGGATAGGCTCAGCTATATTAAAGACAAAAGTACCCTTCAAAATAAATGTCTATGTATCCTTAATTCCATACTCTAATTTTGCAGTTGAACTAACTGCTTCAGGATCATAGTTGTCAGGTAGATGTAGTTCATTAAAACTAGAATGCTTTGTGTCTTTACGGCTGCAATCTTGAGAAGCACCTTGCTCAGGAGCATGAGAGGCAGAAAGGCCTACGACAGAACTTGTGGCCTTTTTGGAGACAACACATCAACCACCAAAGCTAGTGGATCCTCTGTGCTCTCTTCTACTATGACCAGAAGCAAAATGTCCATCACTGACTTTCCCAAAAGTCTGTGCAATGAAGCTGAAGACCTTCTGATTGAGAGACTATTCATTGAATTCATCCTCTGCCTACAGCAGCAGACAGCCTCCCATCTGTCAATGTCCTTGATATCAATCACAGCTATGGACAGCAGATGTGACTCTGCCTAGGTAATCAGAAGATGAGCTGTCCTCTTGCAACCCATGAGAGCTGCAGAATCCATCTCCCTTAATACAAAATGTTCAGTCCTCTAATCTGCAAATGCTTGGAGGTGAATGTTAAATGTGCAGCAGCAACTGTAGAAGGTTGATATTAGTTCTGACTCCTCCAGTGACCACCTGCCCTGCACTATTTGCAACTGCAAAGTAGTTCTAAATCTCACAGATTGGCATCAATTTTCAGCATCAGCCTTTCTGATTATGCCATCAGATGTCCAACTCATATATCCCTTCACATGAGCTAGATTTTGAAGAGAGACATGGTTCACTTTGATCAGGTCCTGATACAGAAGCAAAAAAAAAAAAAAAGCAAAAAGCTCAAGTGGTCTTAGACAGAAATGGGTCCACAGGATAGTTTGGTATGATGTCTAAGCAACAACCGATTGTAATAGCAACTGCTCTGCTAGCACAGACCACTACATTCACAGACAGGAGTACTGAGTAAATCAGAAATGAAAGCAGATGAGCAGCTCTAAAAATATATAGCTCATCTATATATATTTGGAAGCTCAAATTGTAGTTCAGCTTCTGAATTACAATTAGTGCAAACCATGGTTTGGTATCATATTTGAATTAAGACCAAAAGCCACCAGATCAGACAAGCCACAACTCATTTCCCTTCCCCTGATACCCTGCCTTTATAAGGTTTAAACTTCCCTCAGGTAAAACACACTTCCTGTGAACAACAACCTTGCCCATCCTTGTCAAGACATTATATAAAGGATTCACCTGAATCTTTGCTCTGTTTAGGAGCAGCCCTCTCAAATAATACTCTGGCTTGGACAATATGCCATGTTTTGGACACTTTCACTAATATAAATCCATAATATTTTGTATGAAAATAAGACTTGTTTGTCAATTTGTTAATAAAACCGAAAGAGCAAGAAGGAAACCTTTGAAGATGTCTCAAGGAGGTATTGCTTGAGAAAATACATACCTCCATACATCTTGGGAGGCAACAAAGTAAGCAACTCATAAAGTCTTTTCCTGTATGTCACTGATGATGGTTTTAAAGGATTGCCATAAGTTTTATTTAGTGAAGGAAGCCTTGAAAAACATGAAAGCACATATCAATTAAGTTAGAAGAAAAATTATATCCAACAAATTTCAGCTACTAGTTTGCTTTCCACCTTATCTGAAATTCACTACAAAGTTGCAAAAATGTAAGCCACTGCTTGGTATTAGATATTTATATTCATTCTCAACACATCATTTCCTCTAATACTTAATACAAATGGTTAATGAGGACCAAAATGGAGCCAAAATGGAACCAGTGAGAAACAAGAGGAAAGTACCAGCATGCTCAGGAGGACCCAGCACCACCAAAACAGCCTGATGAGAACTGAGAGTGCTCAGCAGCCTTAGAATTTTGAAGGGGAAAACAGAAAAGGCGGGAGGAATGAAATGCCCTGTTTGAGTTCCTTATAGTATCGTGGAGGCGGGCATGGCTGGCATGCAGGAACTCTTAACAGGAGCACTCTTGCTCGGAGGTTAGGATACACTACAACTTTTCATTGCAGGTCCCACTTGTAAACCTTATTTTAAAATTTCATCCCTATACAACAATGTAAGAATTTTTAAAAAATACTGACGCAGATAAATCTTTAAAAAGGGGGAAAGAAATAATGTTTTTTCTAATGAGGAAGCCATTTCAAAAACGTATGGACGGTCACATTAACCAGTTTCTGTATTGGGAATAATCTTGCAATGTATGACTGCCTTATGAATTTCCAAGCAATCCTTTTTTCCTGCATGCATAAAATGTCAACCTGGATTGCCAAAGTATATCCACACAAACCAATGCTTTAAAGGTTAGCTTACATATGCAGAAGAAACCAGAGAAATATTCAATGTTTTGTTTTTACTATGACATCACAGTTCCAAATTAATGTTTTCGGTTAAAATGTTAGGATTAAGAGAGTAATGCTTAACAGCTTTAGCAAACCAATTTTTGGTTTTTGGGTGGTTTTTTTGTTTTAGTTTTTGCAATACTTACTGTGTCAGTAAATTAACAGCACATGGGAGGGGAGGAAGCAATCTTTGAATAACTTCATCTGTAAGGAGTCCCCCACAATAGAGAATAAAGCTTTTGATAGCTGGAATAAAGTAAACTTATTATAACAAACTGAACTACTTTTTTAAAACAACAATTATAGACATACCTAGAGGTATCACAATAGAATTGTTTTACATATCTAACAAAATATATCACAGACAGAAAAAGGATTAATGGGAGAAGAAAGCTATTATCTATTGAGAAGATGAATTCTATTTTATTACAGAATTCTCATTATTTTATTATGGAACATTAAGGACACCTTTTCTATGTATCAGTTATAACTAGGGAAGTGCTGGATAGAGATCGCCACTGTTTGACTACTGAATGTAATAACCAGTCTTTTTCACGTTTATATCACACAACCAGAAGTTGTGGAACATAAAAATGTTCTAGTTATTTTTGTAACACATATTTAACATTAAAAACAGAACTGAGAAATCCATCTAAATGCTGATTTTCATCATATTTTTCCTTAAGAGGAATAATTAATCTTTGCCCTATCATGATACCTCTGCTACCTGTCAAATGCCAACATGTAATTTAGAAGAAAACAGTATCTTATATGCACAACTTGGTAAACTACAAATATTGCCTGGAGAAGAATAAGATTCTGGGCACCAGTGATGAAGCAAGAATGAATGGAGTCAAAGGCCTTCCGTAAGGACCCCAGCATTGCCATTTCCCAACAGCAATGCCAGGGTCCTTACAGAAGGTATTTGGCATGTTTAATATTTAACATATTCCCTGCTACTACTTCACTGCAACCTCATTGGGAAGAAACCAACAGTGTCCAGCTGCTAGGGCTATTAATGTTGCACGTGTGGAAACCAATGGTTGTGCAACATCAATCACGCTAATTTTCTCAAATGCTATTAAAATGCACGGTTTAGGATCAAGACAACGATTAAATTATATAAGCAAAGTTCCAGACAGCCCAACATAATTATGTTCAGCCATGTCCACCAAATTAATGCCTATCTTTGCCCTTATTATCCAAGGCAATTTGTATTTTAGTTCCACACTTTTTAATCTATCTCATCACACCTTTGACTCTGATACTTAGATTAATTCTGCTTTTAAGCCACAAGTACTAGTGAAATATAAAAGGACAAGTCTAAGAGAAAACATATCTGCCATATGATTATTGGAATAACTTCAATATATCTAATATATATGTGTGTGCGCACACACACATATGTAAAACATACATCAGTATTAGATAGATCATAATTATTAACACAAACATATTGGCTGTGCTTGGACAACACAATGTCTATGGTGAGTTAATAGTCAACTTCACAGTTTATTATCAAAGTGGTACTCCCCACATGACATGATTATAAACAACCATGGTGCAGATTAAGGCCAGTATCGAGTTGACTATTAATTAACCGTGTGTTTGACTGACACATCCCACACCCTCTCTCCCCCCCTTAGTCCTCCCGCTAGTATCCCATCTGCCATTGCAAGTTCTGCTGGCTGGACTAGAGCAGCAGCCGCTGCTTTGGTTGCTCTTGCCAGGGGACTCTGTAGTTGCCGAAAATAACCAACTGTGTGCGACAAAATAGTCAACGGCACATGACACAATAACCAATGGTTGTTCAAATAATCAACTCTACACAGTGTTGGTTATTTGCATTGGTTATTTCAGCTGAATAACAAACTATGGTGTGAAAAAGTCCCAACAGACATCACAATAGTCAGCCATTGACTATTTAACCCACCGCTGACTATCGTGTCGTCTGAACCCAGTCAATATATTACATATTGTGGAGATTAAACACAAAATAATAAAGGGCAGTATCCCATTGGACGCTAGCGCAAATGTAAATTATATTGTGCTAGTGTAAAGGACCTCTAGCACAGTGCCAATAACATTAGCTGGTGTGATGGAGTTTCCAGGAAACCCATACCAGCTAATGCTATTGGCATTGCATTAGAGGTCCCTTACACCAGTGACATGCAATTTACATTAGCTTTCAATCGGATACTGTCCAAGAAACTTTAACTATTTATCTTCTGACATTTTAAAAAGAAGGGAGAGAGTAAGAACTACCCATGATAAATTCCACCTACCACTGAGAGCACCCGCACGACTTTCCAGTGTAACTTGCCATGTAAATGAATCACCCCGGCTCTTCTCAGTTTCTAAATCTTTAGGAGATATTGGGAACACACATTTCCACAGTAACAACATTCTTGGAAGATGGTGCTGGACAACTGCAGGACCTATCATTTTTAAGATTGAAAACATTCTCATATGAATACTATGAACTACAATATTTTAAAATCAGGTGTCAGCCATCTATGCAAGCTCCCAACCTTTTAACTGCCCAAGGGCTGCAGCTCAGAGTTTCTGATGGGCACAAAGACCTCATAGCTAATGATCAGCAACTGTACTATGCATGCTACATGTGGGTCCAAAGAGACCAAGAGTTTTCCCAGTTCCAGCAGAAAAATCTCCAAAGGTTGGCATGTTTCTGGTTTCGTTTTTGGAACTGTAGAGACCCAAGGACAGACAAGATAATTCTGGGAATATCATACAAAAATCTTTTTGAAACAATTTGGAGGAACACATATCTAGTTAAACTTCCCAGGTTTTTTTACGGTTGTGCTGCCCTTTCTCTAGGATGCAGGAAAGCTATCATATCACCAAAATCAAGACTGAGGGCTGTATCCAGTGCTGCTGCACTACTGCTGGATACGTGGTGCCAGCAGGACCCAATGGCAGCGCAACAAGAAGCTAGAGCTAAAATGAGCAACTCTGAAAATGAGCTGAAATACTTGTTCCTGGAATGGAACAGAACAGCACATTTCTCTTCTGTTATTTCCACTGACTTGTTCCGCTCTGGAAATAAGCATTTTGGGTCATTTATGGCATGGTTCTAGGAAGTCCTCGCTGGTGCATACACAGCATTGAATACTGCCCTATATGCCCTACTTCTTACTTGAAAAGAAATAAAGACAGGATGGTCAATAATCTTACCCAATGTCATTAGGGCAGCTATCAGAAGCCACCCAGATTGCATCCTTTGTACTGAAATACGACTATTCTGAGAAGCAGAACGCAATAAATCCTCAGCTACCATCATGATAACCTATGGTAAAAAAAAAGCCATAACTATATTAACCAATGCAAAACACAAAAGTCAACACTTTCAGAGGGAAGCATACATATTGTTTCTATGTATGTAACACACACACACACACACACCAATGAGCATAAATACAGATTTCTCACTTATCCACATAATCCACATCCACAGGGAATAAAGAGGTGTCTGAATTCTTTAGGTAAAACTCTGCTTTATTATTCTGCTTTAGTAAGGAACTATTGTGGAAACTTAATGACTATCAAATATACTGCTAAATGCTTTTAAAGGGCTAGACTGCAACTTCCTCAGATGCTGTGAATTGGCCTTTTGCAATCGGCAGGTATATATTGTTATTGCTTCTGGCTGACCACTCCTTGCTAGGCAGCTGCGTTTTATTTGCTGCTTTTTATTTAATTTTTATTGTAATTGAGAGTATTTTAGCTTATTCTTGGTTTTATCTTGTAACCCACCCAGAGAATTTCAGTTATAGGTTTCCTTAAAGATAGTATGTATGTATGCATATATACCTGTATAAATAAGTGGCAGATTAATAGGACCAGAATGGCTGATTAATGAGAGTTGGTTAGGAGATAACTTGGGAATCTCTGTTTTTTTTAATAAGATACCCAATCAGAACTTGGGTTGAGTATGGATGAAGGGGTATTAAGGCATATAGAAATAATTTTAATTGCAAAAGAGGTTGTTTTAATGGTTGTTTTATGCTTCTACAGCTGAAGCAGATCCTTCTATTTTGTTTCAGATAGCTTTGAACTAAAAGATATATCAGCTGATTTTATTATCCATCACTCCTACTTCATTAGGCCTGTAGCTCACCCATTGCAGGCACTGGACTTGTAATCACATCCTAGACCTAACAGAGAGTCAGAGTTCAGTTCCAAAAAATGAGACTGAGAAGCAGATGACATCCAAGGAAGGCAGCAGATTTGCAAGTTATGCACTCCATATCCAGGGAGGAAGCAATGAAAAGCAATACTACAGAACATACAGTTTTCTGGTCTGAAGGGTCTCTGTTTCTGTCACAGAGACCCAACAGAACTGTGAATGAACTTCTAATTAGCCATTTTAAAAGAAAATCTGCTTCTTGGCAAGGCTAAAAGGGTTTCACTTCCATTGTCCAGGAACACAGGCACAGATTTTTCTCTACCACTGACAAAGCTGTGATGTCTGTGGGAAAGTGGTGAGCTAAGGTAATCTGCCAATTTAAAGCAATAACAAACCAGGATGAGGTTATGGGAGCTTGAATCTTTTAAAATAATTTCATTAGCTCCTAAACTTCAGAGACAAATAATGAATTCTTTAAACTTTCAGAAAATTCTTTAGAAAAGGATTTCTCATAACTCTTAATGCAGTCTCCACTATTAAAAGTGATGCTGATTTCTCTCTCTCTCTTTCTCTCTCTCTCTCTTTTCCTGGATGCTTATCTAAGAAACAGTATTTTAATTTTTTCAGTGACCTTGGTTGTTTTTTTAAATCAGATCAATTTATGATTATATTTTTTGTTAACGGGCTGCTCAACAGTAGAGCAGGCACTGCAGACTCCACTGACAGTTGGCAAACCATGGAGGTGGTCACGTTCAGAAAACCTAATTTAAATGCAGCAAGACAAGGGTGGGGAAAATGATAGCAAAGTGATCTTGCGAAATAACCCTGCAGATCCCATACACAACATCAGATCTAGCAATCACAATCTAATCAAAACTGTAAATAGTGAGATTAGTTGTTGATTTGATAACTTTAAATAAAGAACTGACCAGGCGGCCATTGTCTCTTTGGATGGTGAGAAGGCCTTTGACAAAATTCATTGGAAGTTTATGCTTGCCACATTGAGTAAATTTGGTTTTCCAATGGGATTTTTAAAGTGGGTTCAAATTTTATATTCGACCCCAAGAGCAAGAGTCATGACCAATGTTGGTTGTTGATTTTTTCTCTATGCCTTTGATATATTTCTCTATACTTTGATAACATCGTCAGCTAAGGATAGTGTGTCTCCTCTGAATGAATGCTTGGAGGCGGTAATAGGCTCGATGAGGAAAAACAAACTGAAGCTGAATCCAGACAAGATGGAGGTGCTTGCTGTCAAAGGCCACAACCTGGGTTTGGAGGTGTGTCAACCAGTTCTGGATGGGGTTACACCCCTCCTGAAAAACTGTGTTCACAGCTTGGGCGTACTCCTGGATCCGTCGCTCCAAATGACAGCCAGTTAGATGCAACAGCCAGGAGTGCCTACTATCAGCTTTAGCTGATACACCAGCTGCGCCCCTTCCTAGAGTTGGAAGACCTAAGACGCTAGTGCACGCACTGGTAACTTCTAGGCTCGACTTCTGCAATGCGCTGTACATAGGGCTACCTTTGTGCATAGTCCGGAAACTTCAACTAGTTCAAAATATGGCAGCCAGGTTGGTCACCGGTACACCTAGGGGTGACCACATTACACCAATCCTAAGATCACTCCATTGGCTGTCATGGTTTGGGTCCAGGCTACATGGTTTGGGTCCAGGTTACCTGCGGGATCGCCTTCTCCCATATAATCCGCCCCGCATGCCCAGGTCCTCTGGGAAGAATTTACTCCAATCAGCCAGAACTAGGCTGACGAGTGTTACCCAGAGGATCTTCTCTTCTTCCTCTCCCAGACTGTAGAATGGCCTGCCGGAGGAGATTCGACAAACTAGCAGTCTCCTTGAATTTAAGAGAGCCATGAAGACTGATCTCTTCTGGCAAGCCTACCCAGTTGAATTTTAAGATGTTTTTAATAATATATTAGGTTTTTTAAAAAATTTACGTCCCTTGTATTTATATTTATTGTTGTTCCGCGCCTCGATCCAGAGGGAGAGGCGGGTTAGAAATAAATAAATAAATAAATAATAATAATAATAATAATTATTATTATTATTATTATTATTAATTATCCTTGCTTGGGCGAGGTACTAGACAAGGATGCCCTCTCTCCCCACTGATATTTGATTTATGCTTGGAACCCCTTGTTGTGCAATTAGACAGAGTTGTAGTATTCATAGGTTTTTGCATGCTGACCTAGAACTTAAAATTATTCTTTGTGCTGATGATCTTTTATTGTTTATTTCTAAACTCCAGGCATCTATTCCTGCCTTGATGGCTCTGATAAACACCTGAAATAATGCCAATTGGAAATAGTATATCTTCTAATGTGTTGGCTTATGGACAATTTCGGTGATGTCCTGATTTTATTACTTATCTGGGAACGCTTATTCCCAGAGATATATCCCAACTGATTAAAATAAATCTGAATAAGTTAATCGAGAAGATTGTATGTGATATATTAAAATTGAGTTTGTGGGGTAAAAACACACTTAAGATTAATATTGTACCTCGAATTCTCTACGTTATACGTGGGATTCCATTACTTATACCTGGCAAATATTTTCAACAACTTAATGCCTTGTTTCGTACATTTTTGGGGGGTTCTTCCCCACCTTGAATATCTTTGAAACACATGCAACTTCCGATCAAAGAAGGTTTGGATTTCCAGACCTAGCTTTGTATCATTGGGCCTATTTATTGACCTGTACTAAGTTTTGGTCTTCTCCAGCTTGCTTAGATATACCACCCTGGTCAGTTTTGGAATCCTTATGGTTAGAACCGCTTCCTAAATGGATGACACTCGGTTCTCAACATGTTAGATTAAATAATCCTCCTCCTACAATCTTGGCTGCTAGAGAGATATGGTGCACAGTATTGCATCAATGCAGTTTGTCACATTTTCTCATGCAAAATTGACTTTATGGGGAAATCCAGATTTAAAAATTGAAAAAAAATGTTTCTGTGGAGGACAAGGACGGATAAGGCAATCTTTACTTTAGATCAATTAATAAGTTCAGATGATGAGTTTATGCCATTTTCTGATTTGCGTGTTAAATATAATTTACCTGCTATGGCTGAATGGCAATATTTACAATTGCAACATTTGCTGAAATCCAGGTTTGGGACGGCTACTTTTACGGCCTCAGAGCCTCCGTTATTGTTAGAAACACTTATAGTAGCTCCACAACCCATATATATATAAATATTTAGTAGTAGTAACTAAATATAATACTCATCGTTTGGATTGGAATCGAGAATTGGAGTGTCCTATTTTGCCCAATTAATGGACTGTTGCCTTAGAGACTGTATCTGGAGTTTCTATGTACCTTGGGCTACGTCTTATTCAGCAAAAAATCCTCTTTCGGGTCTACTGGACCCCACGTCTCTTCAACAAGGGTCTATCTAATTTACACAATTGTTGGAGATATAATGTACCTAACGCTTCTTTAACTCATGTGTTTTGGCAGTGCTCAGTAGTCTCCTCCTTTTGGAAGGTTAAAATAAGGATAAATCCTGAATCAATCTTTAATATGAAAGGATGTGCATACCCTTCTAAACTACCTGCCGATTTCTTGGAAACTAACACAGGGTCAGCGCAAATGGATTTTCAGAGCCCTCATGACAACTAAAAGACTTATACTAATATATTAGAAGGATAAATGCTCACTTCCCATAATGCAATGGATCGAGGACTTAATAACTTTATCAACATTTGAATGGGTGATATACAGGTGCAACTTGCGAATGGATAAATATATGGCTATATGGTCTGATGTTTTTAAACCTATGTATAATTCTCTCCTCCCCCCTTTTTTAACATTCAATGAAAAATGATGACATCGCTGTATATGTAATTTTTTTTGCTTTTTTCACTATTTGTTTTGTTTTATTGTAATGTATTTTTTGAAATTCACAATAAAAATAATTTAAAAACCCTGTAAATATTCAGTAGGACTATGACAGGTAAATGCACATGTATGCAAGCCCTGAAGTGATATTTCCATGCATAACATAGTCATTGGATCAGGTGTAATGTCCGGTGTGACGTTCTTTTGAAATGTTTTATACTTGGAGTATAAAACTCCAGGTTCAAGCCCTCAGTGTGCCATTTTGGTTTACCATTCAGTTCCATTTCTGGTTGTTGAGCCAGTACTAAAACTACCATGGTCTCTTGGTCTCCTCCATTGCTGGAAGGAGTCCATACACTTTTCAGAGCATGACAAACTCCAAAGTCCTGTGGACAAACCCAGAAAGAACCACCAGAAGGGTATGAGACACCGTTGTTCTTTCACTCTTTTGCCACTTTTTGCCCAGATTCATCAGAGCCTGGCCACTCAGATTCTTGCCTTGCTGCAATCCCTTTTTTAAAATGGACCTATTTTTCCTTCACCTGCTGAGACTCTGGAGATTCAGCATGTCCCAAACTTCAGTTTCAGGGACGGGTTACTCAAAACAAAGGAGAGGTACTTTGGTAACTCTATCCTATCTTCAGGATGACCTTCATCTACAAAGTGCAGCCTCCTACTCTGTACCCCTTTTGTGTATGAGGTGTGTATGTATGTACAAATCTGGCCTAATTTTGGGTAAAAGCTAGTTGGAACCGGAGCCACATAGTGCAAGCCTTCCCCTGGCCTTCTACTGGGAAGGACTGTGCCTGAGCTTCCAGCTTTGTTTGCTCTTATTTCATCATTGTCAAAGAAGCTGGCTTAGCACACAATAGTGGATATGCTTCTCCTCACCTGAGGAAACAAACAAGGTTCTCTAACTTGTTTGTCTTCTCAGGTGAGGAGAAGCATAACCACTATTGTGTGCCAAGCCAGGCGTTGTAAAATAGAGTGTGTATTTTAGCACTAGGTAATACTGTTCCACCATTCCCTAGAGTAAATAAATACAATTAAATGTGACATGCTAGGTAATAAAGTATAGTGGTTGTGTTTCAGAGGGCACATGAACCAATTTGTTTAATAAGACCACTTAGCCATTTAAAATAATGTAAGCTTCTGAACACCATCTTCTTCTTCATGCAAAAATGTATATTGTTCTCTGCAGAACATGATAGGGTATAAGATCTGAGCACAGGAACTTACACATAAAATTAATGTAGTCTTCTTGCCAAAACAACAACAGTACAGTATTCAAGTACTCAAATTGCCTGAAGCAATATCAAATGGTAAATGAGAAATGCAATTGTGACATTGCAAAGAATACCAGAGACATAGTTATAATAATTACCTTCCCTTTGCAATGTGGAATTCCTAGAGGACACTGTCTGACAGCTCCCAACAAAGCAGCAATAGCAAAGCTATAGCCAGTCACTGCCTCTGGGGAGGATTTCAATGCTGTGAGTCTCTCAATACAGCGATCCAGCAGTGGAGAGAGGAAGCAGGGTAATGCTACAGCGATGCAACGTAAGCACCATGCTGCTGCTAGCTGAACTGAAATGCTGGGATGAAGGATAATGGAGATTACTGCATCAAGAACCCCTGGAAAAATCAAAGAGATTCTCAAAAATTAGCACAGCAAATTTTTGAGAATAGTTACTGAGATGCATTCACAACTGATATCTGAACATACTGAGAAATATCACCATGAAGCAATACTAAAAAGGAAATTTCATGCCATAAACCAGTGGAGGCTGGTAGCTTCAATGTAAATAGGGCGGTGAATCCGCTCTGGGTTTTGGTCAGAACCAGGCAAAATTCTAAAGGAGCTATCCAAGATGCTTCGCAACATCTCTTCTTGCTGTTCTCCATTCTGGTTTTTCTCCAAAGGATCAAAATTCTGGAATACTTATCTTTTTCTCCATATGTCCATTGTAATATTCACTCTTAGCACAGAACCTCAGCATCTGTCACATCAGGGTATCCAGCAGTTTCCTCTTTATAGTGTCTAAGAATATCCTCTTTGTAAGATGTGCAGCCCAATTCTAACCATGTTTAGTTAGAAATAAGTCCCAATATTTTTAAATGGCAGTTACTCCCAAGTAAATGCAAATAGGATTATGGCCTTAATGGTGATTATACAAACCATATACTTATTTTAACTAAGCCATAATTGCACACATCCTATATATAGCGCCTTAAAAGAGTGTTGAACCACAAAATGGCACTGAAAAATATAATTTTTCCTAAGTATCATGAAAACTGATCCCAGCAGCCTATTCACCACAGATCCCCTACAATCCTCTGAATATTTTCCGAATAACTTAATTTATGAGAAGCCTCCACTGGGATCATATGAACCCTTAAAAAAGAAAAGAGAAAGATCATCCCCTATGTTAGTTCTTGTAGTCATTCTGCAACATACTGGATTAAGCTGAAATACCCATCAACTTATTTATTTATTTATTTGAACTTTAATATCACCAGTCAAGGATCCAAAGACACATTCACACAATCGTGGAGAACAATTACCTGCACTAGAATCTTGAAGCACTGGTGCAGCAGTAGTGCCTAAGCCATGTATGAGGTTTCCAAGCTCTTCTAGTGCACATATAAGCATATGCTGGCTTGCTGCTATATCTGTTGTACCACTACGGGTTTCCACATTACCACCACTCGTCGCAGCATCTAGCAATAGGATAGAAGTTGCCACATTAAGTTGAAGAAAAGGTTAAAAGCTGTGGTGAGGGGACATGACTGGCATGTACCATGTCCAGTACAGTTTCATGGTTAAAGCAAAGCCTTATTAAAAAAACACTGCCAGTTCAGAAGGCGACACTTAAGTAACTAAATATCAAATAACAGGCGATCAACGGCTACTAGTCCTGATGGCTATATGCTACTCCAGGATCAGAAGCCGTATGTCTATATACACCAGTTGCTGGGGAACATGGGTGGGACGGTGCTGTTGCCCCGTGTCCTGCTTTGTTGGTCTGACCAACAGCTGGTTGGCCACTGTGTGAACAGAATGCTGGACTAGATGAACTCTTGATCTGATCCAGCATGGCTCTTCTTATGGTCTAATAAACAACTTTGTATGTATCCTTTGTGCCTACATGCAGGCTGTAGAAAATTAATAGCTTTTGAATACTTATCCCATCCCAAGATGGGGTGAATTTTTTCAGGGTTGTCTAAGAGTGTACTACTTCCCCTCTATCCCTTACATAACTACTTATCAAGGTACTAAATATTGTTGTGTGTTTTAATTGCAGCTATTCTAAATCATGTTTTAAAATTATTTACTATTCTACAGCAAGTAAAAAAATATTCTATACAAGTAAAAGTAATATTCTGAGGTTCAATATTTTAAATTTTAAGTAAAACTTAAAACTTCTGGAGTAGAAGTGTTTCAGAAGTCATCCTGATAAGATCAGACTAGAGTAGTTTATGCCATCCAATGTTTCTGAACAAGACAGTTCCCAGTAAGTTTGCTTGACCATCTTGCATGGCCTGGGTGGCCTAAAGCTAAGCTACTGGGATCAAGGAGCAAAAATGCATTCCCAAATCTATTAGTTTCAGTAGATTTTACTGGTTACATCATGTAGATTTTAGCATTTCTGAGATAACATCCATAAAAGTTGGGCACAAATGCAAACCTCCAACTCTGGATAAGAGAATAACGGACCATCTATTTATTTCAGCATGACAGTGGCCCTGTTCAGAAGACACCTTAAAACAAAAGAGCCTTAACCACCATGGTTTAAGGTGTCTTCTGAACAGAGCCAATGGCTAGCTAGAAGCCATAGGAAAGTCCGTAACCATTAAGTGCAATGCAGATGGGTGCGTGCATCAGTTCTAAATTCTTATCAGCCATCAGTCAGTAGTGTACAATATGCAGTTTTGGCTGCCATAGTTTGTAATCAATTACTAGACATACTTTCCATACGTTTATCTAAACATACATTATGGGGGCGAGGAAATTAAGGAACTTTTAAATATTAAAATGATATGTATTTTTTATAACTATTCCCGGGGGGGGGGGGGGGGGGATTCCAGACAGCCATGAGAATTTTTGGGGAAGATATTGCATCAGGCTTTGAAACATTGCTGCTTATCCTTCACAGGTAGATTGGGAAATGATATCAAGTACTAGAGAAAAGGAAGGGGGAGGAAGGGATAACAAATAATCTTGTTAGTCTCATACCCACAACTTTCTTCAGCTTCCAGATGGCTTGACAAATCTCCTTGGCAGTTGCAATTTGAGCTTTTTCCCCTAGAAGGCCTCCTACTGTAGCTCGGAGAATAAATGAAATGCAACGGCGACAGCAGACAGCGTCCATCTGAGTCTGAATAGCTTTAGGGTGAGACTGAGACACTAGGTCTAGAAGATGGGAAAGCAAGGCAGAGAAATTCCTTTCTAGCCACTGGCCTCCTAGTGTGGAGATAAATACCACATATGCCTGAAAGAGATTTGATTAAAGAAATGTTTTACACCATCATCTCAAAAATAGTATGCATTCTTAAAATGATAAAGACTTCCGTTTCCTAATGCAGGCAATCATAATTTAAGAGATCATAAAAAGACCAACCTAATTTTGTTAACATCTCTTTAGAGAGTAACATGTTTACAGCTTCACAATCTGAAGCAAAGCAAAAATGTTTTGGCTTTTAGTCATTTAAACAATATACTTCATTAGTCAAATTTAGATGTTACATTGAAAAAACAACCTTGCTGTCCATTAAAACAGTGGCAACACTAAGCCTGGCTTAATTGTAAATTCATGTTGTCCCTTTTTCTGTTTTATTTCATTGTGGAGCAAGACAATGCTGATTAAATAAATGTTGAATTTGACATCACTAAACAAGAGCTCCCACCTGTTTATCATTCTGTATACAGAGTGTATGAATGAAATTTAAGAAATATTCAGTTACAACAACCTACAACTGTGTGATTTGGGCATTCTCACCCTCACCCTACAGGCATTCATCAGAGAATGTTTGCAAAAACTGAAATATTTCTCTTTATAACAAATGAATTTTAATTGTTTTGCAACTACAAGAATCCCAACAGAAAGGCGGCTTCACAAGTCTACTCTGAATGTCATTTATCTTGCTCATATCTACCTCTTACTTATCACATAATAAATAGGTTTGCTTTATAAAAACTGCTTGCATACAGATAAGCAGTCACAATGGGAAGTGAACTTACTGAGTATTCTTCTAGCTATTAAGGGAGAATTATTTTGTGGCCATCTCTCATATTACAAAATATTTGAAACTAATTTCCACATTTTATTTGGAAATACAGAAAAGGGATAACCCTAACCAGATAGTATTGTTTCTGATGGTGCATGAAAAGTGAATTATTTCACTAGCACTTTCAGGAAAGCATAATACAAAAGTTGCAAACATAAAACAGGAAGGTTATTACATTTAGGGCACAATCCTATGGCCCACTAGACACTGTCTACAGGGCCAACAGAATTGATTGGATTCTTGGAATTGTGGTCAGAGTCCCTGAAACCACACTAACCCCAGAAACTCCCCCGCCCCCTTTCAGCTGGTGCAGTTCTCTCCATGCTGGCTACCTCTCCAAGCTTGGAAACAGCATGGAAAGGGCAAAAGGGGGCAGTCCCGAGGGCAGGGAGGGGAGGAGATCACAGGCCTCCAGGCCCCTTCCTTCCTCCTCCCTGAAGACTTTCCTAGATGGGCAAAATCACAAAAATACAGGGCTGCAGCAGCATGGAGAAGATCCTCTCCATGTGCCATCCACCCTGCATAGGATAACTGGCAGCCTCCCTAATCCATCTTTCAGGGGAAAATACATAATCCGAGTACAAGTTTTTTGTAGTTTTGTTGAGCACAGAAGACGCTTTATCCTACCTTTAGACATGAGCATGCACAACTAATTTTTCTCCAAGAGTTAGCAACAGAAGCCCTAATGATTCCCTCCCACCCATTCCCTGCTACAGGTTCTGGCCCAGCATGTGTGATCTTGTTTCTGCAATTCCATTCAATGCACATAAAGAACAAATTGTAGCTTTCTGTTTTTTTAGTTGTGATACACAGCAGAGTAACCTGGTTGAAGTGGCACTGTGAGGATCTGATGTTTCAATGGTACAGCAGGACTTTCCAAAGTATTGGCCTTAGCGGGAGGATGAGGGATGGGGACAGGACAAGACTATTTGGGCTCTGCTTCAGGCAGCAAAATACCTTGTGCTGGCACTGTCTGAAGGATATACAAATAATGGCTAAATCCCCCGTTTACCACTGCAAAGCTCTACTGGCACCGTAACAGAACAGGCTCAGATACTACCTTGCTAGACATAAAATTGCTCTGGGTTATTTCTCGCTCTCTTTAACAATATATAACTTCACTGAGTTACTAAACAGTTATGCAATTGGCTGCAACAGTCACTGAAAAAATAATGTAAAAGTTTGCCTTGGGCCTAACAAGTCCTTTTATATTCATGCTTAATCAAGGAGCAAGTTCTTTCAGACATCAGCAGAGAGCAGTTACCTGAAATACTGTATCCAGTTCTGGATACCACACTTTAAAATGGATTCAGATTAAACTGGAATGAGTTCAGAGGGCAACAAAGATGATCAGAGGAATAGAAACAAAGTCCTATGAGGAAAGCTTGAAGGAACTGTGTACTCTGAGCCTTGAGAAGACTGATGGGGGATATGGTAGCACTTTTCAAGTACCTAAAGGGTTGTCACACATAATCGTAGAATAGTAGAGTTGGAAGGGGCCTATGAGGCCATCGAGTCCAACCACCTGCTCAATGCAGGAATCCACCTTAAAGCATACCTGACAGATGGGTGTCCAGCTGCCTCTTGAATGCCTCTAATGTGGGAGAGCCCACAACCTCCCTAGGTAATTGGTTCCATTGTCGTACTGCTCTAAAAGTCAGGAAGTTTTTCCTGATGTCCAGCCGGAATCTGTCTTCCTGTAACTTGAGTCCATTATTCCGTGTCCTGCATTCTGGGTTGATCGAGAAGAGATCCTGGCCCTCCTCTGTGTGACAACCTTTCAGTATTTGAAGAGTGCTGTCTCCCCTCAGTCATCTTTTCTCCAGGCTAAACATGCCCAGTTCTTTCAGTCTCTCCTCATAGGGCTTTGTTCCCAGACCCCCGATCATCCACATCACCCTCCTCTGAACACGCTACAGCTTGTCTGCATTCTTCTTGAAGTGTGTTGCCCAGAACTGGATGCAAAACTCAAGATGAGGCCTAACCAATGCCAAATAGAGGGGAGCTAGTACCTTGTGCGATTTGGAAGCTATACTTCTATTAATGCAGTCCAAAATAGCATTTTCTTTTTTTGAAGCCACATCACATTGCTTGCTCATATTCAGCTTGTGATCTACAACAATTTCAAGATCCTTTTCGCTTGTCTTATTCCTGAGTCAAATATCCCCCATTTTGTAAATGTGCATTTGGTTTCTTTTTCCTAAGTGTAGAACTTGGCATTTATCCCTATTCATTTTTTCAGCCCAGTGCTCCAGTCTATCAAGATCACTTTGAAGTTTGTTTCTGTCTTCCAGAGTATTAGCGATCCCACCCAATTTTGTGTCATATGCAAATTTGATAAACATTCTCTGCACCTCCTTGTCCAAATCATTAATAAAAATGTTGAAGAGCACTGTGCCCAGGACTGAGCCCTGCAGTACCCTGCTCGTTACCTCCCCCCAGTGTGAGAAGGTACCATTGATAAGCACTCTTTGAATCCGATTATGTAGCCAACTGTGGATCCACCTAACAGTTGTTCCATCTAGCCCCCTTTTCACTAGTTTGTCAATCAGAATGTCATGGGGCACTTTGTCAAAAGCTTTGCTGAAGTCAAGTCAAGATATACTATGTCCACAGCATTCCCACAGTCCACAAGAGAGATTACCTGATCAAAACATGAGATCAGATTCGTCTGACAGGATCTGTTCTTGACAAATCCATGCTGGCTTCTAATAATCACTGCATTGTTTTCAAGGTGCTTACAGATTTACTTCTTTATAAACTGCTCCAAAATTTTCCCAGGGGTGGATGTCAGACTGGCTGGTCTGTAGTTCCCAGGTTCCTCCTTTTTGCCCTTTTTGAAAACAGGGACAACGTTAGCCCTCCTCCAGTCATCCAGCACTTCACCTGTCTTCCACAATTTCGCAAAGATAATAGACAGTGGTTCTGAGAGTTCCTCTGCCAGTTCCTTCATTACTCTAGGATGCAATTCGTCAGGCCCTGGAGATTTTGAATCCGTTCAAAGAAATTAGGTGTTCCTTGACCATTTGTTTATTCATCTCAAACTGCAATCCTGCCCCTTCAGCTTGTACTTCACTTTTTCCAGAGGAGAAGACTGAGCCAAAGTAGGAATTGAGCACTTCTGCCTTTGCTTTGTCATCTGTTACCAATTTGCCATCCTCATGAAGCAGTTGAACCACCATTTCTTTCCTATCTTTTACTATTCACGTATCTGAAGAAATCCTTTTTATTGCTTTTAGCATCCCTCGCTAGCCTCAGCTCATTCTCAGCTTTAGCCTTTCTGACACCATTCTGGCACATCTATGCTACTTGTTTGCACTCTTCTTTTGTAGCCTGGCCTTCCTTCCACTTCCTATATGTATCCTTTTTTATTTTCAGGTCATCTCTAAGCTTTTTGTGGAGCCACATTGGTTTCTGTTGTCTTCTAGCTTTTTTCCTTGTTGAAATTGTTTGTAATTGGGCCTTTAAATTTTCCTTTTTTAAAAACTCCCACACATCTTGGACTCCTTTTCTTATTAGGGTCACTTGCCATGGGACCTTATTTATCATAGTTCTGAGTTTATTAAAATTGGCTTTCCTGAAATCCAGAGTACGCGTTTGGCTACACTCAGCTTTTGCTTCCTTTAAAATCAAGAATTCAAGTATGATGTGGTCACTTTCCCCCAGAGTTCCCCTAACTGCCACTTTATCCACTAAGGTATCCCTATTGGTCAGTATCAAATCAAGGATAGCCTCTAGTTCCTTCCTCAACATTCTGTAGGAGAAAGTTATCAGCCATACATGTCAGGAATTTCTTGGAGGGACCACTTTTGGCAGAATTTGTCTCCCAACAGATATCAGGGTAATTGAAGTCCCCCATCGCTACTAGATCAGATTTCCTTGAAACACTGGCAATTCACTTTTCAAAAGTTTCATCCTCATCTTCTTCTTGATTGGGTAGTCGGTAGTAGACTCTGACTGTCGTGCTCCTATTTATTTTATTTTAATTGCCCTATTTATTTTAATCCAGATGTTCTCGATGGGGCTCCCAGGCTCATCCTCTTGTATTTCTGTGCAGGGATAAGTATTTTTAACATAAAGTGCGACTCCACCTCCTTTTCTATTTCTTCTGTTCTTTTTGAACAAGTTATATCCTTTAATTGCTATATTCCAGTCATGGGAGTCATCCCACCAAGTTTCAGTTATACCTATAAAGTTATATTTGTCTTCATGTATTAAGAGTTCAAGTTTGTTCTGTTTGTTTTTCATACTCCAGGCATTAGTATATAGACATCGAAGACCATGTGCTTTGCAGTCTGGCTTCTTTCCTACATTGTTTTGAACACTATTTTTGGGCACTATTGGAGCTGTTGTCTCTGTTATGGTGCATAAGCCTTCATCCATTGTTGCCTCAAAGTTTACGTCTCCCACCCTCGTAGGATTCAGTTCAAGGCCCTCCTGAAGTTCTTCATGCTGTGGCCGAACACATTCTTCCCAGCCCTTGTAAGGTGCAACCCATCCCTTGCCAGCAGTCCATCTTCCAAGTAGCGTAGCCCGTGGTCCCAGAATCTGAATCCCTCATATCAGCACCACCTTTGTAGCCAGTCATTCACCTGGAGTATTTTTCTTTCCCTTTCTAATCCTCTTCCAAGAACCAGGAGGATGGATGAGAAACCTATCTGGGCCCCAAAGTTCCTGAGTTTCCTTCCTTCCTTGCATTCCTTGAGTGCAACCTTTCTCCGTCATCCAAGACTGTATGGCACGAAATAACAGGATTAAGTTAGAGGAAGTCAGAATGTGGATGACCATCAGGAAAAACTTCCTAACACAGCAGTCAGACATTGGTTCTAGGGAGGTGGTGGACTCTCACTGGAGGTATTCAAGCAGAGACTGGACAGCCATCTATATGGGATGCTTTAAACTGGATTCCTGCACTGAACAAGGGATTGGATGAGAAGGCCTAAATGGCCCCTTCTAACTCTATGATTAAATGATTTGCAAGACACCTGCCAACTTGGGATACTTTTGTGGTATTGAGAAGTACATGGCATTACAAGCTGCTCCATGGCATAGTATTTTTTTTGTTTGTTTGGTTGCTTGGTTTTTAAGGTAATTAACTTATTTAAACTTCAAGTTTTAAAAGCCACTTGGAAAAGGAAACCATAAACAAATCATAAAAAAAATTCAGCAAATTCTAAAGAAGAAATAAGCAAACTACAATTATTATTAAAGTAAAATACTGGGAAATATTAGACACAACTAATCAGTCTGCTGAAAAATGTTTTGAGCTCTGCTTCAAAGCCATACAATTTATTAACCAATCCAATATATGAGCTAACAGATACTATTTTGTAATAAATCATTCACAGAAATAAGGAAAATAAAAGCTCACAATAGTAAAGAGATTTTTATAGTTCTGCAATGTAAGCCAAACCTGAGTAACTCCAACTCTAACATCCCTGTTGACCGAATTGGTCCCTTTCAGGATATCACCACTGGCTCGTAGAAATCCTGAGCTGCCACGAAGGAAACCTGTTCCCAACAGTTCCAAAGCTTCCTCAAAGGATGTTTTGCGAACATTTTGTCTAGCAGATGCTTTTTCATTGGGGAAAAAAATATTTCAAATTACACACACAGCACAACAACACACACCCACAACTCCAATATCATTCATTTACTAATTTTCTATTGTATTCTAATATTAGGCAATAAAAGATTTGAACCCTAGGTAGCCTAATCCTATGTATATTTTCTAGAAATAAATTCAGGTCCACTGGACTTACTTCCAAATAAGTGTGCAGAAAACTATAACGTTAGAGTTCTAAATTGGAATGAGTAGCACTGAAAATTGTGCACTTCCCAGAGAGCTTCGTCTGATGGGAAGCATAAAAATGTAATAAATAAATAAAACCAATTTTAATCTATACTATACTCATGCAATAGGGTCCTTCATTGAAAACTTTGGCTAAATGCACCAAATGGCCCAACTATTTAAGTATTGCCAAACAAGAGCTTTGGCAGGACGACATTATTGATATAATGCTAATGCTAAAGGTTTATTTATTTTATTTTTTGTTGCATTTATATTCTGCCTTTTTTCTTCCAAGAAACCCAATGTGGCATACATAATCCTCCTCCTCTCCATTTTATCCTCACACCAACAAAACTGTGAGGTAGGCTGGGCGTCTGTGATTGGCCCAAAGTCACTCAGTGAGTTTCCATGGCCAAGTGGGCACCAGAACCCGGATCTCCCAACTCCCAGTCCAATACTTTAGCCACTACACCAGCTGATGAAATTAAACTAGCCTTATATCAACATTGCAACAGCATTGCTAAATATATGGACTCACAAAAATATTTAGATTTGGCTTCCTAATTGGGGAAATTGAGTTAGCACTTTCTATGCTAAGTTGTAATTTAGAACAACCCAAAAATAGCATAATTCCTGATTTAAGCAAACTACAATTCCTTTGCTACACTGCATAATTGAAGAAAGGAGTTAAAGCAAGCACATTTTATCAGCAGCCACAGACCCAAGAAATGCTATTAAAACCCAATTTTGCCCAGGTGGGGCTTAGAAACAAACTGGGAACAGAGCACAATAAACAACCCAGCTGTCATAGTTGGAAATGGAGGAGTGCTTTGATGGGGAAGTGGAGACTCTAGTTTTTCTAAGTGTCTGTTAATCCACTGCATCTACTTTCAGTTTGGTCATAGAATTGAGATCCGAGCAATACAAGAAGAGTGTACTTTCCTTCTTTACTACTACATAACCTCTAGGTGGCACTGTGGTGTAGCGAAATAGTGCAAATACACAAGAAAAAATCACGCTCTCTTTTGCTTTCACAATTAAATGCCGCATTTTCCCTGCTCTAAAAAAACTCGCCAAAAGTGCTGGTCAAACACATAAATGAAACTGGAGGGTCAAAACACTGTCTAAAGAATCCATACACAACTGTGACCAGGGAATAATGAGCGCAAGATAAATGCCTCCTGTAGAAAAGCCCCGAATGACCATTAGAATACATTGAATTCTGAATGGCCATTGGAATGCATTAAATCAGTGGGGATTGACCCCAGTAACTATCCCTCTTCTGCAACACTCTCATTTCTCCATCCCTCATTGCACTGTTCCTTGCCTTCCTTCTCTAGTTTGGTTGCCAATACTGCTAACTCCTTTCTCCTCGCCCTTTCCCCACTGCCCCATTACATTATGGGAAGGATGTTGTTTTAATTGTTCTGTCGCAGAATAAATGCTTAGGGTTGTATCCGAAAGTGTCCTTTCACTGATGGAATGAACACCACTGGCTGGTTAAATTCTCCTTCCTGCCTGCAGTTCCCAGTGCAAACCCCCCGACCTATTTTAGAGAGATGAGTAACCCTCTAGAGCAGATCTGGGGGCTATCTGGGGAGGGGGTTGCAGCAGAGAGGTTGGGAAGAGAAACTCCTGCTGTGTGAACAGAAATCTGCTTGCCTAACATTGGATTTAATCCATAGTAAACACATAGGACTGGTTCACATATAATGTTTCCTTAAATATGATGTAGATTTGAAATGGTGTAGGGTGAAAAATCATATATACTACCATATACTGTCATGTATTAAAACTAAGCAAGTATCTATTCTGCAGGATGTATCTGGATAATAATTGGATACCTTATTTTTCCCTACACCAATGTAGAGGGGGTGGGAAATCACTAATAAACTTACCTGTGCCTTGTTTAGATGTTACAGTGCTAACCAACACATAGCCTAAAAGCTTAGAAACAGCCATTCGTACATCGTAATTGGACCCTTCCAAAGATTTAAAGCACAACGTTACAACACTATCCAGGTCTGTACTCCACATAAACGTTGCTTCACTCTGAAGTTCAAGAAGACACTATACCAAGATAAAGTAAAAGAAAGAGCAGGCAAAAGAAACAGATTCAATTGTGTGTCTGTAAAAACTGTGTAACTTGGAATATTGTACCTAAAAGCTAATTGATTGTATCCACTGCTGGTGGAATGGATCTCCCTTGCCTCCTGCACTTCCCCACACATACCCAAAACCTGCTGCATAAGATTGAGGGACCCTCTAGAGTAGATGTGGGGAGCGCACGGGAGGCTGCAGGGGGGGAGGAGAGGAAGTGAGAGTCCCATTATATAATGGCCCTGTGCCATTAGTGCCCTAATCCTATACCCGTTTATTTTGGAGTAAGTCCCATTGAAGTCAAATAGGCTTATTTCTGAGTAGACACGTATTAGATTACAATGTAAATCTCAAAGTAGGCCATAGCAGACTATACCAAAAAGACCTGTAAGTATTGGTATGGCTATAAAGGGCAATACTTTGAGCCGATAAACACCTCTTCACCTCTTTCAGATGAAGACACTTGCAAGCTTCAGTCTGGTATGGGGAAAACACTTCTCCATGTAAGGCAATACTCTGCGCAATCTCACTTTTATTATCCCAGCAAGAATCCAAGCATGCTTGATGGGAAGGCTTAAAAATAGTACATAACTGAAAAAGTGATCCATTTGGGCAGGGTGGAGGGTGAGGAGAGAAATGCAACATCTGCTGGGCTGAATTGCCAATATTAGTTTCCAATATATGGTGACCTCAAATGGTACACATTTAATCAGTTTAAGAAGAATTTGGACACATAAATAAATATTAACTTGCAAATCACTTGTAGACTAAGCACAAGAAGGGAACGTGACCTGATTATTAATACATGTGCACCTCATTGTAATCTGTAGGGGTTTTGGAATACAAGGCTTGTCAAGACTGAAAATGTACAATGCATGACATACATAAGTTCCACAATACTGGTTTGCACAGATAACTGACAAAAGATACCCAGGGCATGGTCTGAAAGCACATGAGCCAGCCACCTTGTTTGAAGCTAAGTAGGTCTGGGTCTGGTCAGTGCTTGGAAGGGACACCATCTGGGAACCATATGTAGCCACCTTGAGTTCCATGATGGAAAAAAGGTGGGATTTAAATGTAATAAAAATAAATAAATACATAAATACAGGCATTTATTTCCATGACAGAAATTCTTCCTAGCAAAGATATATAGAATTGATGTATAATTTACCAAAGATGATGTTTAAGTGTAACAAAAATATTTTCTGTGCCATAAGAGAAAAGAATTGATTTCCTTTTATCCTCCATTTAACATATGCTATTGTATATAGGAAGATTAATTACTACAAACAATTAATAGGGCATTTTACCTTTGCAGCAGCACAGCGAACTGCCATTGATCTATCCGTTAGGCACGAACGGGCAGCTTTGTATATATCTCTGTGACATGGAATAGCAGCAGCTCCCAACCCTTTCAATATATTTTGCAAACTTAGCATTATCTCATACCGCCCTTGAGACTGGAAGAGAAAAAGGTCATCTTATTTTGTAACTAAAGAGCATTGTTTCATTTATTTATTTGTTAAAATTTTATTGTACTCGTCCTCCAGCGAGTTCAGAGCAACATTTTTATTTATTTAAGCATCTCTATACTCCCTTTCAGCCAATAAGCTCTCAAGGCGATGCAGAGTACAAAATGCAAAAAAGTTATTAAACTACAGAACTAAAAGCTGAAAGGCAGAGCCACAGAGCACTTAAGAATGGAAACAATCCTCCACAATTGGCTCCTCCAAACAATCCCACAAGGCTAAGCCAAAGCATCACTGCATCATGCAAGGTACATTAGGTTTTCTTGGCCAAAGCTTCCCAGGCTAACTCTATGGCTGAGTAGGGGTTGATAACTGATTTCCCCAGTCAAGCCCCTTTAATCTCTATACCAGTGAAGATCTCAAAACATGCTTGAGTTAACTTGGTCAGTTAGAAGAGTACAAAGAAAGATTTCTTTTAAGGCAAAATAATATTTTATTTACTTAAATCATTTTTATCCCAATTATTATTATCATCATCATTAGTAGTAGTAGTATTAATATTTATATACTGCTCCCCATTCAAGAATTTTGGAGTGGTGGACAAATCGAATAAAAACTGAATAAAAACACATTAAAATATTTTTTTATAAGAAACAAAGTGCAAATAAAACCGCGGCTGGTCGTTAAAGGAAGGCTTCCTGGAACAACGATGTTTTCAGGAGGCACCGGAAGGAATACGAAGTTGAACTCCAGAGGCGGGGAATTCCACAGGATGGGGGCAACCACACTGAAGGCTCTTCCCCTGGTGCACTCCATAGATAAGTCTATGTGGAACCACCACATACAGCCAAAAAGGCTCCAATGGTGACTTACATATGATCAGTATAAACAAGACAATCTGACCACATGCTTACGATGTAAAAGACACCACACAAAAAGGATGGGGAGGGAAGGATGGAAAGATAAACTCAGGCACCAGTTCTCAAAGTAGTTATTCTCCTGATCAGCTGGAAACAGTTTAGGGAGAGAAGGAGTATGTGGAGCTGGTATTTCAGCAGCACTTCCCAATAAATTCAGTTCAAGAAAAAAGATCTGCAGGTATTTTGGGGGGAAATCCTATGCATGTTTAGAAAGAAAAAACTTCTACAATTATTTTCTTTTTAATCAAGCTGAGGAATGCTGGGAGTTGTAGGATTTTCTTCTGTCTAAACATGCCTAGGATTGTGCCTTTAATAAATGAATGTTATAATAATTTATGGTTCTAAGAATATGCAACAAGGCTCTTAATCTCGTAGTACTATAGCTCCTCTCTCATTGGGAAACATCCAGTAAATATCATGTTTTACCAAAAAGTTTCCTCTGGTCATTTCCACCCTTCCCCACAAATGAGAATCTGCCCACTCTAGCATTTGTTGACTTCTGCTTTGAATTCATGCTTCCTTACCTCTGCATTCTTCATTGCTTTAAGGATATTCCCTACAGTATCCACAAAGCTGTTGCCCAAAATTCTTCCCAGCTTTTTGTACAGATAGCCCAAACAAACCACTGCAGCACTTTTTAAAACAGAGAATTGAAAAGGTGAAAAACAACTGCAGTCAGTCAACATATGTTCAGCAAAACTTTCTTTTACTTACTACACGCAACTGAAATCCTTAGTTACAAAAAAGCAATTAAGTATTAAGTAAATTTCAAGAATAAAAATAAATAAATGTCAATATTAAAAAAGAAAATACTAGAATAATTTTCCCATTACATGAAACAGAACATTTTGAATTTGTTTCAAGCCAGGTTCTCATTTATTTGATTTGGCATTTCCCAAAGTTTAATAAAGAAAAAGGCAAAAAAGGAGGACAGCCATGATTGTCTAGTCTGATAACCACAAACAAACAACTAAGAAGTCCTGTGGCAGCTTAATTTGTTAGTTTTCTTTGACTCTGGCGTGAGCTTTTGTAGTCAGCTATGTCTGATCAAGTTAGCTCTTGTCCAGCTCTGGCATCAGTGGTCAACCTCAGCATGGGCCCACTGGCAACTCGAGTCCAGCTGCAGCCACTGCAGCTTACTCCCTACCCCCCTTTCACCTGTGGTGTGATGGAAAGAGAGAGCCCACATGCGCCTGCTAATGACCAAAGTTAGAGGGCAGAAGGATTAGTATTCATTCCATCATGCCTTCCCTATCTCACTGGGCTTGTGCTCTCTGGTGCACAGTTGAGCTCAGAAGAAATCCTTTTCAGCTGGGTTCCTCCTGCTCTTAAGTCTGGTTCCAAAGCCATGCATACCTCCTTCTCCTCTCCAAAACTCTCATGGGACATTTATTTCTTTTAAGTGCACCTCCATAGCTCTGGCAATGGGGCTGCAATTACCCCAGCCTTGTAAATAAGCTCTCCAAAGTTACTAGCCTGGCTGGTGGCTAGCAGAGGAGGAACATAGAACTGCATTTCTATGCTGGGCACAGAAAAGGGGGTTTCTTGGTCACCTCTGGTTACCAGGCTAGTGCTTAAATACAAGACTGGATTGCCTATCATGACATTTTTCATGACAGTACAAGGACATGATCCCACTACCATATGAAGCCAATGTCTCTAGCCACACCTGCAATCACTGCCTTCACATTATTGCCTCTTTGCCTCACCTAAACTGGCTAGACCATCCTGACTCGTTAATTTCATTCTAGGCTTACTCCTACACAGGAATGCAAATGAAGAAAAGAATAGGAGAAAAGTAAAGAACTGCTCTATGTGTGGTATAGTATCACAAGTGGAGAGTGCATGGCAAAATACAGGGGTAACTATGGCGCTCTTGCCTGAGCCAAGAAAAACCAGGAGTCAGTCCTACAGAACTCATGCCACAATCAGTCTGTTAATTATTATTTAAAGTGCCATATATTTCTTTCTCATTTAGATGAAGAAATAATATTCTAATATGACTTAGTTGGACATTTAGACTTACAGTTTTGTCGGCAGGTAGCTTGGTGAATCATCTTTACTGCGAATAAGTTCATTGCATTTGTCAATGGTCTGGTGAACAGAAAATGTGTTTCCAGAGCTATACAGTATAGCCAGGTTCTTAGCTATGAGCTGTCTGGCAGGAGGTCCTGGTGAGCTGGTTAATAAAGACAGCAGTTGTTCAACAAGCTTGCTCTGTTTTTCTTTTATATCAGCCTGAAAATATAAAAGAGTAAGTAGGTAAAATTAGAGAAGGGGCAAACTCTGCATTAAAGTGGGGCCTGTAGGTAAACTTTCCCTGTTTGAAAAACGTCATCTCATTTTGAGTAGGCTCCAACCCCTTAAATATTAAGTCTGGTTCAAGATGGAATTCAAATCCCATGTCTGCTTCTAGCCAGCCTTCCCAACAGTCCTCTCCCTCTGGCTTAAAAAAGCACGTTTTCTCAGATCACACTAACTGTTGTGGCCCACTGAGGAGAGAAAAATATGAAACATATAATTTTCTTAAAATGTTATTCCATTCCAGTTGTATGATACTTACCCGACTGGTTGCTGGTAAAAGTTTTTCCAAAAATCTCAACCACTCAAAACCAAACTCTGCTTTCTGAAATTCACCCAGTTGGTTATAGGCCTCTTCATTAAGTAATAAGCTGTGAGCCAACTCCATTCCTTAAAGCACCTCTTTCTCACAACTGGAAAGCTACTCATGAAGACACACAGGACTATTGCTAAGCAGTGTCAGTATGCACTGGCTGAATTAAATCGAACACCTAGACAAAAACAAATATATTAAATGTTTTGAAACAGAAACAAATAAACGATGCTTTAATTTCAATACTCAAACTTATGGGATGCTTCATCAGAAAAGAAAGGGCCAGGATGGAGTACAGTTGTTTTGTGCTGGAACATCACAGTCTGTGGCAGTAGTACACTTAGTCCTTAGGGGGGCAAAACTAAAGGCACTGCAGCAATGGAATAGTAAAGTCCTAGAGCACAACAGCCACCAGCACCACAGGTACAAGTTTCCAGATCCCAAGTATGATAGCAAAGCACCGTGCAAGCTGTGTGTCAAACACAACATTGTGGTGTAGCTGCACTGGTACAAACTATTCCACTTCTCTTCAGTTATGCATAATTATAGGGCCGGGGACCAGCTTAGTGATATAACTTTGATTTTCAGCATTGTGAACATCATGCATAACTAGGCACAACTGTAGGGATACATCTAAGTACTTTATGAGCAGCAAGAATCTTCTGGTGTTTTAAGAAAGAAACAGGTAAACCGCATTAATTGGATCATACTGCAATGTGGAAATGACAAACAAACGCTTATCATGCCACTGCCCAAGCAGGGCTACAGTAAAGCTAGGTTATTATAGTATGCCACTAGCTATTGTACATTCTTCAGGTACCCCAGAATGACTTCGGCAATTCAGAGGATAGCAAGGAACTATAAGTTTGTTATGGCTTGGTTAGGCATTCGGACGACACAATAGTCAATGCAACTGATGATTGTTTCCCCCACCCCCAGTTGCTTATTGTGTCATCCGAATTCAGCCAATATGTGACCCTATGGTTGCAGTGGCACATTTTCATAATGACAAACCATAGTGTGTCATTATGTCTGAATGTGGTCATTATGTGCCAATGACATAAGTAGCTCTTGATACTTTATTTCATTAATTATACCCTGTTGTTCCTTTCTGTGGAAAGCTTAAAGCAGCTAACAACCAAGCAGCGAACAATAAAAATAGCAATATTAATTAATCATTAATCTACTAACTTATCAAAATAGTTAAATAATAAAATCAGTATCTCAACATATGTTGAGTATCTTAATTGCTGCAGCAATATATAATAGCACACTGCTTTATCCCATGCCCTCTTCATTCACTGTTATTACCATTTTATAAAACCACCTGTTTAAAGAAATTTAAGTTTGCATCCCATTCTTCTTTGACAAATTACAGGTGTCAGCATAGCCGAAACCAGAGTGATCTAGAGGTCCAAGCTAGTCCACTCTGCTCAAATGAGCTTTGGATTGAAGCCACTTACTCTAAGACAATTACAACTCAACTGCAAGGAAGCAAAAGTGGAAATGAAGGCTTTCATATAATATGCTAAATTAAATCTTAAATGAAACAAAAAGAAATTAAGAGTTGAGGAAACAATAGGTGAGAGAAATGCTTGTGCATGATAAGAGAATTCAGTCTGGTTCAAATTATATCTGTAAGACTAGTTTACACTTCAGAACTAGCTGAAGAGGTGAGAACACAACCACACCTTACAATGACCATACCTTTTTTTATTATGAATCAGCTCTTTATATGATGAATCAATTATATGCAGCATCATAATTAATTTCCTCTGTCAGTTTTAATGAACGTTTACAAAGGAGAATGCAAAATACAAAAGGAAACACATCCTTCTGGAAGTATATTTTGTCCTACAAATAAAATATATAGAGGTTAGTTTATTTTTATTTTTCCAGGAAGCTGATAGCTTCATGAAGATGGGCTTGTTGTGTTGTGTATGCATCCTGGGTGTGTGTATAGAATGAGGGGGTGGGATACTTTGCCATAGGAGACAAGGACAATTTCTTTATATTCTAACAGTATGAATTAGTGGTAGGGAGAAAGGAATTTCTATTGCTCAAGAAAGAGATAAACATTAGTGCAATTGAGCATCCAGTGAGATCTGATTAGTTCAAGAGAAAGGTCCTATTAATTATTTACACTGTTGTTCTAGCCAATTTCTACACAAAGAGATAAATAATGAGCTCTAGTGTACAATTTAAGTTCTCTAGCCTTCAAATTTAGGTTGTGATCCTTCTAAGTTTACTTACTAGGAAGCACATTTTATTGAAAATAAGCTTACTTCCAGGTAAATCAAGTTAGAAAGACAGAGATAAACATTTTTGAGGCATTACTCAAATTGCCACACAGTTTACCACATGAAAAGTTATGAATAGTTTTCTCTTCTGAAGCTACAATTCAAGGGTAGTGTGGCAAAGCAAATGGATGTTGAGCTGTGTAATGGCCAGGATGTTCTGTGGCTGGCATTTTCTTTGGGGGCGCTCTCCAATGCTACATGATTGTTATGATCAAATTGGCACATACCCAGCAGAAGTGACTAACATAAACACAAAGATTTTTCTTCACATTCTTTCAATGTATACATATATGCAGAGTAACAATTTAATCTGTACTACTGACAGAATGGACTCACTACTTTGGGTGGTAGTAGTTACTCTTGATTAATTAGGTTCAGAATAAAGGGTTTATTATTTTTTAAAAGAGCTGACGCAAAATAAAATGGCTGATTTCTTCTAACAACAAATTGGATTACAGAATACATTTTACTTTAAAAATTATTCAACATTCCTAAGTAAAGAAAATAATGAATTATTCAAAGGATGAAATAGCAAAGTTTACACATAGAGAAGTTCAAACTTTTCTTTTGCTCAGTATAGGAATGATCACATGGACCTTAACTTGTGTTTAAAAGTATTAACATCCAAGTAGTGAAACAATTTTAGCCTATCTACAGCCAGCCTGAAAATTCACTATTTGAAAGTTATTGTACATTGTAAAGGTGTGAGACTTTCTTTCTTAGCAAGGCATACCAGTGAAATCAGTATAACTGATCCAGGCATAAGCTATTCAGTGTCAGGAAGCAGGATTCTTAAGCTTGAACTTCAAAGCAGCAGTCTACCTATACCCCAGGTGACACCACTGAATTTATCATAATTTTATTATCTGAATCTTTGATTCCAAACAGCAGTTAGTATGCTCTGGGATACACGATCTAATGGATTTTCCTTTTACAGTATAACCCTTTTCTGTATTTGTTTAAAATGATGGAGCAATTATATTAAAATATATTAAGAGTCCATTGGTAAATGGGATTGTAAAATAGAGGGAACATATTTACAACACTTGATCTCCTGATTTAAATGCCAAGGACTACTTTGTCTATTTCTTAACCATCTAACCCATCTCTCCTCCCAGTTGTCAAGATCAAATGGAAATATTAAAAATATGTCCTAATACTAAAGATCATGTTAACACAGAAACAGCAAGCTTAGTATAAATCCCAGATTGTGCTTCTGCAATTGTCCCCAGAGATTATTGATCACAGAAGTACAGAAAAAGAAACCCCTCAAATTCATCTCTGCTCCAATGAGAGAAATCCACTTAAAATTCATATGCTGATGACATTTAACACCAGTAAAATTAAAGCACATCAACAAAAACCTGCCACCAAACTGCTGGATTAGAGGCACCTTCTTTCACATGTGGTGGATATGTGGGCATATACATCGTTTGGAGATTATATATCACAAATAACTCATCCAAGTAACTTATGCAATAATAACCAGTTATTACATTGGGATCTTATTTTGTTACTGTTATAAGATGTTTTGTTACAAGATGAAACTAGCATGTCATTGGAAACAAGCAGAGGATATTTATTTATTTATTTATTTAAAATATTCCTAGGCCGCCTTTCAGTGCAATATGATGTACAGAACATGGTTGGTTTTTTAAAATTTGGAAAGTAGTTCTTGTTGAACAACTAACACAGCACAACAGACTACTACGAAAAACAATTAAAAAGGATACATTTATGGGAAAATGGTTCCCTTTCATAAGGTACATCAACGTAAGCGCTGATGTACCTTATGTACAGCAACAATCACTAAGTACCCAAGCCTATTTCTGGAATGGAATAATAATAAAAACTAGAAACTGAATACAGTAATGTTGACAGGTAAAGCAATATAGATTATGTAATTTTATAATCCTAATTCTAATGATGAATCTCCCGCTTTTATTCCGTATGAGCCAAAACATGCAAGTCAGATTGGGTACAGATTATATTTTGTTCAGACATTATTATATTATGTATTTAGAAAATAAAATAAAAACATTTGGGGGGAAACATACACTGACAAAAGTTGTTCAATAAGATTTAAATATTCTAAACCAAGAAGAAAAATATATTTTTCCAAATAAATAATTGTTTAGGATGTAAAATAAATCTCTCATAGCCTCAGGTTTGGACTACTGCAATGCACTGTAATGAGACTACCTTTTAATATTGTTTGAAAACTGTAGTAAGGTCAAACTACAGCTGCTATAGGTGCAATCCTATGCATGTTTAGATAGAGAAAAATCCTACAACTCCCAGCATTTCCTTATAGGCATGGTGCTGAGACTGGGGCTGAATTTGGACAACACGATAGTCAATGGTGGGGTAATACTCAACTTTACAGTTGTTCATCTAGGGGGTACTCCCCGCACAACATGGTAATAAATAATCAACCATGGTGTGGATTAGGATCAGCACTGAGTTGAGTATGGCAGCATTCGGACGACACGATAGTCAATACAACTGACGATTGTTTCCCCCCCTCAGTTGCTTATTGTGTCGTCCGAATTCAGCCCATATCATGCTGCTATTGAAACTACTTTGACTGGGACCCAGTCCATTTCTGAGCTTAATTCAAATCTTCAAAGCACAAGGTTTAAAGACCAGGTAATTGTTGGACCGTATGTTCTGAAACCAGTCTGGCCAGTCACAGAAATCGTAACTGGAAGCTGTCATCTAAGCGGCCCCATCTTCTGAGTTAAGGCAGATGGCAACTGGGACAAGAGTATTTTCAGTTCTATTCCTTCCTTGCTGATTACTTCCTCTTTTGAAAAAGGAAGTAAACAATGCACACTTAGCCCATTCAGTTGGCAGTTCTGATCATGCGCTGCTTCTCCTGCACACAGCAGGAGGCAGCGGCAGCTTCTGTCTTAATTTTACATCAGACTTACTGGGGTGTTTTTTTGTGTCGCTAATAATAATAATAATAATAATAACAATTTATTTCTTACCCGCCTCTCCGTCTGGATCGAGGCGGGGAACAACAACATGATAAAATACATAAAACTGATTAAAACATGACACATATGATTAAAACTGCATAAACATCCTAAAACATCCTAAAAACATCCTTAAAACATTCTAAAATTCCACTGGATATGCCTGCCGGAAGAGTCTTTATGGCTTTCTTAAATTCTAAAAGACTGTTAAGTTGACGAGGGCCCCGCGAAAATCCATGAGTGCCCAGTAACGAGCATGCAATAAAACGCTCATCTGATGGGGCTTCTAGAGGCCCTTCTTTGGAATATTCTTTCCAGAAAGGTTCATCTGGCACCTATGTTGAAGTCTTTTCAACATGAGGCCCCTTTCTTCTCCAGAGCTTTTAAAACTGCCACTGTATGCATTCTACCTGGTGTGCCTTACTTGGTTATGTTTAATCAGCTGTTTTACTCTGCAGTTTTATCAATTTTATGTGCTTCTTGTATTGCTTTTATTATTCCAGGGTGAGCTGCTCTGGGAACACTTATGTGACAAGGGCATGTTTTATTAATCTAATAACTAACTAAAGAAGCGTCTATATAAAAGCAATTTGACATTTTCTAAGATACATATTTAAATTAGTGTAAAACTGTGGCTTTAAGCTCCCCTTTTGTACTAACAGGGTGGGCTTTTCCATTGTTTTCCATGAATGTTTATACATGTAACAGTTGTTATTCTGCCAAGATTGGTAATGGAGTACAGAATTCAAGGAATAGGATGCACTCCAGATTAACTGATCCAAAGTTTAAGAAAAAAAAGTGGGAGAAAGGTAGGGGTGATCTTAAACACCCTCCTACATTTTGATCCTTAAACATTATACCTTATATGAACTAACAGGCTCATAATGAACTCCCAAAACTACCTTCCCAATACTCTTGTCATCTGCATTAAGAACCACTACCACCCTATTTCACACTCAAATCAGTAAGGTATATAAGAATACACTGTAACTGGAGGGGGAGAACATACCATTTGGTCAATCACCAACCACCCTAACTAACAGAGTTTGACAGGGAGTCTCTCATCAGCCTAAAGGGATCTTCAATTTGTGCTTCCTTCTGAAAGCAGGAACTGGCATCTGATCCACATATCCTGAAGGCCAAGCGCGTGTGACCTCCACTCGCACCTTCTCCAGAAGAAAGAACTTGGAGACCTCGGAAGATCTATGGCTTTTTAAGACCGCCCCCCCCCCCCGGCACCTTTATGAAGACGTTCCGACAGGTTGTCCTCAAGAGCTTTTGGGAGGAGGGGGGCACTCTCTCTCTCTCCGGAAACTTCGTAAGAATATCCCAAAAACTTTGAAGCGAATGTCTCCTAAGCCCTACAATCCCCAGGAGAATGTCCGAAGGGGAACCTCTCACGGTCGTCCCCTCAGCATCAGCGCTTTTGAGTTCTTATTTTTAACCAACTCGCCTCTCTCCACCCAGGGAGGAGCCGACGTGCCCCGAAGCACGGCTGCTGCGGAGGGGCTGTTGGAGCCCCTCGCGCCCTCCTCTTGCCAGCCGCAGAATTCCCCCCCCCCCCCAGCTCAAGAGCTTCTTCCTCCCCACTCTCCAACCACCGCTTCCCACCCAGATTCAGGTTTGCTCCTGTCCGTCCCCAGACAGAAAAGAGGCAAGGAGGAGCGGCGGTCTCTCCTCCCAGGTTACCTGGTCGCCACCACCGGCCTGCAAGTATGCAACTCAACTCCCCGGGCAAAGCCTGGCTCGCTCTCTGCGCAGGGTGGGGTCCTGCGCAGGCTGCCACCGCGGGACCGGGATTCACACGCTGGCGTTCGCTCCGTCCGCCTCTTCCCTGAACCAGGGAAACCCGGCGCACCCTCCCTTCGGCCAGGAGGAGGAGCTACTGGTGCCTGTGGCGCCCCACCCCCTACTCTTTCCCGCTTGGGTAGCTGCTCAGGGCCATCTAATCGGCCCCGGAGCTATCGAACGCTGACTGTGGCAAAGCACGGGCCTCATGTGGCAAAGCACAGGAGCTGTAGCCGCGACCCCATAGGGAAATCCTTCTCGCTGAGTTCGGAGGACACTTTAGGCAACGGAGGGGGTGTGGGGGAGAGGCAACTGACGGTTCGTTATTCTTGCAGTGCCCCACACGTTGCCGTTGCTCCTCCCGGCCTCATGATAAGCAACGGGTCTCTGATAAACAACGGAGCAGCCGGTTGTTTTTTCCCGTTACATAATATACTGTCCGTTGTGTTGTTTTTCCCCTTGCCTAAAGTGTCAGCTGAATTCAGCCTTTCTCGCTTCCTTTCCAACCGCCTCCCTACAACGCAATGGCCTGTTTCCGACGACACGCTAATCAACGCGGGGGGGGGGGGGAATAATCGTCCCTTTCGTGTCGTCCGAATGCTGCCTCCTTTGCCTAAAATGTTGTTCAAATGCTGCTGATGAGCAACACAATGGACGATTGTCCCCCCCCCCAAAAAAACTTCTGTTGATTAGCGTGTCGCCTGAAACAGGCCTATGACAGACATAACGGTCTGTCTGTTTTATTGTATGTGCTGCGTGCATGCTTTTTAAAGTTGAACTCTCCTAAAAGGGGAGGAGGATGGTTGAAGGCTTGTTTTTTGCATTCACTGCCAAATCCTACCAAGAATGCTTCCCCCGCTCTACTTTTCCTATCTTGTGCACTGTCACTGCCTGCCCTCCCCTGCCAAGGCTGAAAAGATACTGACACTGCAGTGAGCTCATTTGAAACCGACCCACAGCCAAATAACTACGCCCCACCTCAGGCAAGTTCCATTCTGTATTCAAACTTTTCTGTCTCATTCAAGGCCAGGCAGGGCCATTCCTGTCCCAAAAATGAAGGAATGAAAGCTGGACTTCGCCATTTAGCAACCAAAGGGCAGGGTTTTTCTTTTTGCCTACACTGCTATTCTTTAAGAAAACATTTCCTTTAAGTATTTCCTTATCTTAAAACAGATCAGTTCCACATTGTGCAGCAAGAATCTCTTCTTGAATTATATTTGATCTGACTGCTTGGCTACATGGCTCTGGTGCCTTACAGCCACACACAAAATTCAATTAATAAGCTACAAGTTCCAAAACGTGTTTACTTGTTCAGACTTGGAAGCCAGGCCCAGTGAACTCAATGGGCCATTTTCCTAGTCAACAATAGTTCATGAGAGTGTCCCTAAACCAGAATGTAAGCCCTTCAGAACCATTCGTCATAGGACACAGATCATAGAAAGCTGTTTTATACCGAGTCAGACTATTGGTCTATCTAGCCCAGTATTGTCAACTCAGCTGCTCTCCAGGGTTTAAGGCAGGGCTTTTCCAGTTCTATCTGGAGATGCTGGGGATCGAACTCGGGACCTTCTGCATGCAAACTAGAAGCTCTACCACTGAGCTATGACTCCTCCCTATTGGGAATAATACCTGGGCCTGATTGGCAGAAATGCAATGAGAGAACATTAAACCAGTTTGTGAGAGAAATGCACTGTAGCCTTAAGAGCATTCCAGCCTGCTTTGAAACTTCACTGGCTGCCTGTTTCTTTTATTGCATCATTCAAAGTGCTGGTGCTTACCTTTGAAGCCCATATATTTTAGTGTCTAGGTACCTGAATGAGCTTCTTCCATACAAACCTGTCTCTACATTGATCATCTTTGTAGGCCCTCTCCAGGTACCCCTGTCTGAAGTGAGGTGGGTAGCAACTGTGGAGGGGGCCTCCTTGATTTTGGAGACCTGCCTCTCAAATGCCTTCCCAGATAGGCTTTTCAATTAAGAACATTAGAAGAGTTATGCTGGATCAGACCAAGGCTCCATCTAGTTCAGCATTCTTGCCAGTCTTTTTGGTGCCTGGCAGGAAATATTTATTGTTATGCTTGAACCATTTCTCTGATGAATGGAAGTTGCAGAGGCACATACATGCCTCGGTTTGGTTTTCCTAGGAGTGTTATTTATTTTAAAACATGCATGTTCAGCATAGTTCAAGACACAGCTTAAACACTCCAACAGATGAACAAATCCATTGACTCTCACCTCAGATCACCAGAGAAAGATATCCTCACCTCCCTAAAACTCATCTCAGTGTCTTCTGCTGTGTCACACTTGAAACAGGGATCCGTCCCCTTTGTTCTTTTTTATAAGACCTAGATTACATAACCCTTAGATAGGAGTGGCAAGGAGAAAGGTATACCCCCCTATGAAGAAACTTTTTTTAATGTTTGTTTTGCAATGTTTATATTCTTTGAGTGACCTCTGAGCTAGGTTATATTGTAGCCGAATAGGCCAGAAGCCTAACTTTGCAACAGTGTATTGGGCATATGGCGTTAGTGGTTATAGTTGCTAAGGGAGGGATGCTTCAAGCTGACAGTTTGAAAATGACTTGGGAAAGAAGCTACCTTTGTTTGGATTGGTCAGGGTCAACTAATGTGGCTCGCAGACATTTCATTACTGGTTTTGGCCAGGAGATATTTTTTTTAATGATCAGTTGGCGATAGTTGGAGAGTTAATAGTTGTTAGATTGGTGTGGTGCATTGGAAGCAAGCTAATGGCTGAAAGGGGGAGAGAGACAGAGAGAGAGATTAGAACTGGGGAAGGAGGAAGACTTCTAGCTTAAGGGAACCTACTGGAAGTTCTGAATACCAGAACTGTTGGCTGAAGGGAATAGGAAGCCATGCTGTGATGAAGCTTCAAGGGGGCAATAGAGCCCAGCACCAGGAGTTTTAGGCAGAGGCCTGACCAGAGAGAACTTCAGGAAGCAGGCCCTAAAACACAACAGGAAGAGCTGGAAGCAGATGAAAACTATTGTACAGGAGCTGTTTCCAATTGAGAGGGATTGGCTCTGGTGGAGTTAATGAAATTCTGGTTTGAGGGGGAAAGCTATTGAAAGTTTATTTTGCTTGGGAAGACTCTTTTCTATTAAGAACAGTAGCCAAAGTTATTTAATCTCAGTATATTTAAGCAATCACATCCTATTTGAAAAGTAACACTTTATTCCCTTGTGTAAAAAAATCCCTTAATAAACATCTTAATGTTGTTCATCCTATGAGCTTGTCTCAATTGGGGGTGACTAGTCCATACCTACACCATAGAAACCAAGCTACTCAGTTTCTAATAGGTACAGAGGGTGGTTTTGGTTGGTTACAGGTTTTAAATAGCTGAGAGCCTTGTAGCAGGGAGCTCCATATACCCAATTCTCGAAGTTTTAATAAGACACGTATTGGTTGGAAAACCTATGTGATTCTTGCCCTTTGAGTGATTAGCAGTGGGATAAACCACAATGTTGTTCTTCCACATATCGATTCAGGTATTTCTTAGGCATTCAGAAGACTAGAGAAAGATCCAGCTATTGGAAGCAATCAGCCCATCTCCCAAATAAAAGATGTACCTGACAACTTTGCTGGATGACAAATGGAGTTTTTCAGCAGTACTTCCGGCTCCATTAACTCTCATCGCTCCAATCCCAATTTTTTTCCAGGCCGTTTAAAATTGGCTGATCTCCTAGGTCAGCCTTCCCCCACCTTGTGCCTTCCAGATGTTTTGGACTACAATTCCCAGCATTCCTCACTATTAGCTATGCTGGATGGAGGTCATGGAAGTTAAAGTTTTACTTATCCTAGATTTCATTCTGCTGCTGTGATTTTACGGTTTTCTCAGCCCTGCTGCTTTTTTTTTTTTTTTTTTTAAAAACTTAATATATTGATTGTGCCTTTTATTATTTTATTGTTTTACTATCTAGTTAGCTACCCTTAGAGTAGCAATACTGAAAAGTGGCATATAAAATTATTAATAAAATCTTGCTTTAAATAAATCCTTCTGGTATATATTTCCAGCCATCTATGAATGGCCTGATTTTAAGGCTGGAATAATGAGGGGTTTGAAGCCAACAGGGTGGGAGGAGCAGCAGAGATTATTTTCAGCTCCTTCCTCTGCCATTCCTGATTTTTGTTAAATGGGCTTTTCAGTCTGTCTGGTGAGGGCACTTCAGGGGGGGAAGTAGGCCAGGGGATGGTCATGATAACTTGTATCCTGGCCTTTCTGATTTCCTCCCCTCCCTGCCTACCAAAATCCTCCCTTTCCTCTTCTTCTGAGGTTGCTTTTTTCAATCTCGGAGAAGCAGCTCCTAGCTAAGAGGAGGAGCAGTCTGGGGTCAGATCTCCAAATCCCCCTTCTGGGGTCAGAGCACTGTCTCTGACCTCGGACAGTTATTTTGAGCCATCCTATGATCCCTAGGACACTAGCCCAGGGACCATAAGATTGCTCTTTAAAGAGGAGTGTGGAATAGGAGGCAAGGGTGCATTCTTCCTTCTTAATGAGAAATATATTCTAATTCTGGCTACTCCCAAAACAAAATGATTGAAATTTCAATCATTAGAGCGAAAGCGACATAATCAATACATTAAGAAAGTACACTTCTTGTGCTCAATACTGGAGCCAGACCTTTCATGAAAATGACAGAAATAACCTAGTTTTGGTGGGGGCAGCAACACCACCTCTTTGCTCTGAGTGGGATGTCAAGGCCAAAGTATCCCCAACGAGGAGTGTTGGTAGGATTTCTTCCTGAACTCCAGCAAAAAAATGTGAAATAATCTGAATACTGACTTCATTCACTTTGAAATAATTACTCATAATGATCTAACATAGCAAAGACTAATGTGAATCAGTTTCCCCCCACAAAATGCATCAGTGGAGAAATTGGCAGGTACTAATTCTCAAGAGGACATGTTTCAGCAATAATGCATTACACTTTTGAAGCATAATTATTCTTAAAATCAGTAACAACTGCACTGTGGGTGTAGTGCCCAATTGGTTTACGGACTACATTGATGAAACCTGTAGATCAAAAATGTTTTTTTTCCCTTTCTTTTTAAGGCTGTTGGTGGAATTTATTGTTTGCCTTCAATGTATTTTTTGTACAAAGTCCAAAACTTCTATCATTACAGTTCTGCAGACACAGCAAGAGTGATGTATCACTATGTGTATCTTTATCTTTATTCCCATGATGGAGCTTATATGCTACCTGTGGTATACGATGACTGGCTACTGAGTTACAGAGCAATCCTAAGTGGGGTAGGGGAGCAAAATAGCAAGTCATCCACCATTTCTAGAGTCCTGCCAGCTTTTTAGCCTACAGAACCTTTATTTTGAACTCCTTCCCCCTTGAATTCAATAGGGGAAAATAGCTGAGGACCTAACCTTGGAGGCAAATAGTGGGTCTTTGGGTTCAACAGATTCAAAGCTACCCTATCTGCTCCTGCAGATGATCATGTGAGTTTTCTGTGGACATAACTGGGGCCAGTGGAGGTGTATCTCCACCCCATCCTAACTCCCTTTGGGCAGCAGACCTGGGGATTATGAGTGCTCTATTAATTAGAATCTTATCCTCCAACATGGCTGTACGGGAAAAGTGGAGGCAATTGTTTGGCCCTCTCCATGGACACAAGTGGGAATGTTTCAATGTAGGCATCATCAGCAACCAACACTGTGTGTGGTAAACAGTAATGGAGTTGCCAGGGATGCTGTGGAAGTGACCATTACTGTAGCTATATTTGCTCTTGTTTCTATTGCTCTAATTGTGCTTTTAACATTTCTGCATAGGATTGCAACTATATTAGTCTGGCTTGTCCTTGAGTAGCAGTAACAAGTATAGCAGATCCTCAGAGTCAGCCTGCCCGTAAGGCATACTCCTCCTCAAGGCAACTTACAATATAAAACTTTTAAAAAACCAACTAAAACAGCAGGATAAAACATTTAAAATAATCACAACAATTCCAATTTATTAAATAAAAATTAATATACATTTGTTTATAGGCAGACTAAAATATCCAGGTCTTTAAAGTCAGTTTAAAATCAGACTGCGGGGAGCCACTCTTACCTCCTATGGTAAGGTATTTCATCTCTCATGTCACTCCATCCTAATTATCTCATTGGTGGCACATGAGCAGAGCCTTTGTGGCTGATCTTCAGGCCCAGAAGGTTTATAAAAGTAGAGGTGGTCATTCAAGTAACCTGTTCCAAGTCAATTAAGGTTTTAAGGTGATCACCAGCACTTTAAATTGGGCCTGGAAATACACTGGCAGCTGATACAGGATTGGCGTTATATGCTCTGATTGACTTGGCCCCAGAAGCAACCAGACTGCTGCATTCTGCATCTGCTGAAGCTTTTGAAAAGTCTTTAATGATAGCCCCATGCACAGTGTGTTGCAGTAGTCTAGTCTGAATGTAAGCAGGGCATCAGTGACTGTAGCAAGAGTCACTTTCTCCAGATAGGGATGCAGCTAGTGAATCAGTCAAAGATAAATGGCACCCTGGTTATCAACACCACTCATGCTTCCATAGATAGTGCCAAGTCCAGGATAACCCACAAGCTGCACACTTGTTCCTATGAGGGAGTGTAGCCCCTTTTGATACTGGTTTCACATCTCTATCCAGACCAGCAGGTTTCCCCACCCATAGTACTTCCAATTTATTTAGATTAAATCTCAGCCATCTCAAAACTGCCTCAAAATACCTGGTCAGTTTCCAAGCCTTTCTGGGACTAGATTAATTGAAGGAATTGAGAAGTAGAGCTGCATACCATCTGCATAATTATGACACTTTAGCCTAAAAAGACATAAAATCATAGAGTTGAGCCTATATGGCCATCAAGTCCAACCCCATGCTCAGTGCAGGAATCCACCTTAAAACATACCTGACAAATGGGTGTCTAGCTGTCTCTTGAATGCCTCTAGCGTAGGAGAGCCCATCACCTCTCTAGGTAATTGGTTCCATTGTCGTACTGCTCTAACAGTCCGGAAGTTTTTCCTGACGTCCACCCAGAATCTGGCTTCCTGTAACTTGAGCCCATTATTCTATGTCCTACACTCTAGGATGATCGAGAAGAGATCCTGGCCCTCCACTGTGTGACAATCTTTCAAGTATTTGAAGAGTGCTATCATGTCTCCCCTCAGTCTTCTCTTCTCAAGGCTAAACATGGCGAATTCTTTCAGTCTCTCCTCATACGGCTTTGTTTCCAGACCCTTGATCATCCTTGTTGCATGGAAGACAAGTTAGAATCCTGAGGCCCACGAAAGGTCAATGACCATGAGGCAAGCACCACCTTCTGGGTACATTTTTAAATTTGATTTGTACCCAAATTTGCTTATTTATTTGATTTTCTATATAAAAAAACGGTGCTCAAGGCAGCTTACAGGGACAATAAAACTGACTGAACCAATACATTAAAATATATTTAAATAAAAAAAATAAACAAAACAAATATATATATACTACAATACTGTGTTCCCATATTCTGATTAGGTGAGGCAACTCAGAAGAATTCAGTGGTATTAAAGGTTGCTGAAACATTCCAGAGAATTAATAAGGTTGCACTTTTCACCTCCATTTCCTGGCATAAATCATCCACCAGGATGGCAGAGTAATTTTGTTCTATTGTTCAACTGCTTTTTACTGACTGTTTTAACGCTTCCAACAATTGGTAGTGTTATACGTTTGCATTTTTATAATGGTTTGCTGATTATAATTTTATTGTAAACTGCTTAGAAAATTCCACTGAAACTTGAGTAAAGAATAAATATTATACTATAGACAAAACTAATTCAATAAAGGTGTTGGATATAAAGGATTCTAATTTATCACAAGAGGTAGAATGAGATGGCTTTTATAAACAAAATCATATACCCACAAACAAGTGGCATTAGTTCATCACAAGTACTAAAACTTCCTCAATTACCCTTTTCACTAAATTTCAATAATTAGATTTCCTGTCATCCCAAACATTTAAATGGTATTAATATTAGTTAGAAGAGAACATTGCATTCTGCTTAGATAGCAGAAAATGTTTTTGTGTTCATGTCAGTTCCTGTTAATGGAAAATGATAAAATATGTAAACCCGCTAAACCAGCTTTTCCCAGCCTGGTGCCCTTCAGATGTTTTATACTGCAATTCCCATCATTCCTGACTATTGGCCATGCTGGCTGGGGCTGATGGGATTTGGTCCAAAACATCTCAAAAGCACCAGGTTGGGGAAGGTGCCTTAAATTATTTGGAAAAAATAAAGATCTGTAGTAATTCATTTCTGTTTACAGGTGACAATATACAGGTCTGGTATATATGAAATGCTGGCTCCCTACAAACTAGCTTGTGCTCCATAAGCAATTTCCTCCTCCTTTGTCAATATCAGCCATGGTTTAGGAAATAATAATAATAATAATAATAATTATTATTATTATTATTATTTTATTTCTTACCCCCCTCTCCGTTTGGATCGAGGTGGGGAACAACAGTAAATATAAAATATGAGAAAATGCATAAAACCGATTAAAAACATGGTACACATTATTAAAATAGCAATAAAACATCCTAAAACATTCTAAAATTCCACTGGATATGCCTGCCGGAAGAGATTAGTCTTTATAGCTTTCTTAAATTCTAAAAGACGGTTAAGTTGATGAGTCTCCTCCAGCAGGTCATTCCACAGTCCGGGAGTGGCAGAAGAGAAGGTCCTCTGGGTAATACCTGTCAACCTAGTTTTTGCTGACTGAAGTAGGGTCTTCCCAGAGGACCTGAGCGTGCGGGACAGATTGTATGGGAGAAGGCGATCCCGGGTAATCTAGACTCAAATCATGTAGGGCTTTAAAGGTAATAACCAACACTTTGTACTTCGCTGGGAAAGCAATTGGCAGCCAGTGAAGAGATTTTAAAATTGGTGTAATATGGTCACCCCAAGGTGTACCGGTGACCAACCTGGCTACCATTTTTTGAACTAGTTGAAGTTTCCGGACTAGGCACAAAGGTAGCCCTATGTACAGCTCATTGCAGAAGTCGAGCCTCGAAGTTACCAGTGCGTGCACTACCGTCTTTAGGTCTTCCAACTCTAGGAAGGGGCGCAACTTGTGTATCAGCCGAAGTTGATAGTAGGCACTTCTGGCAGTCACATCTATCTGAGCTGTCATTTGGAGCAACAGATCCAGGAGGACCCCCAAGCTGCGAACACCACCACTAATCATGGCTAATGTTAACCAGATTCTCTTGTAACAATAGTTTGCAAATCTACTTTAAATCATTGCATAATATCTGTTTGCAAGGGAATCACAGGTAATATTGTCACTCATAGCTGGCGTCCAAGTTGCAAATCATGATTTGCAAGGTCCTTGTGTTATCACCTGCACTGGACCATAGTAATTTTCTAAAACTGCAAAACTATTTCTAAATGGATGTAATGGCTCCCATAATAGTTCTAAATCACTCTACAAGAATTAACAAAAAACATTGCACACTGAAAGTGAAGTGTGAAGCTACCCTTATTTAACGTGTTCAATTAGGTACGAAAAGAAATTACATTCTCGCTGTAACAACAGACAGTTATGGCTGATTTCAAGTAACTCAATTATTTCCCTCTCCCAACAATTAAAACCATAATCTCTTAATTTCTGACAGCTTTAAAGATAAATTATTCTGACAGAACTAGGCAAGCATTTAAGGGAGGTGCAGATGAGGACAGCTCCTTGATTAAACTGCCCAGACAGCTTCGGCTATGGGGCGGTATATAAATGCAATAAATAATAAAATAATATTATGGTCTCCACAGTGCCATTCCATTCCTTCATCCAAAATCCAAAATATGTTGCAATCTCCTTTCTAACACAGCACATCTCAATAGCCTAAGCTCCTTACATTCATATTTTTAGTATGTGCTGATTTAAGAGGGTATATTGTGACCAGTATCTAGATACTGTTAGAATGACCATGAAATACTGCCATTAAATTCAGATCAGTGAAACAGTAAAATATGTCCGGATTAAAACCATTTTATCATGGAATTTACTTTACTTGCTTTTACATGTGATTTTCAAGAGAAAACCATAGGGTAGGGGCCATCCTGGAGTTACCTGGATAGATAATAGAATACTGGAGCTATGAACATATCAATATTATCAAGCAGCATATAGATCAGGGATAGGTAGCTTTTTGGGCTGTGGACAAATTTGGCAATTTGAGAAACTGTCCTGGGCACCACCACAAAATGGCTGCCTTGGGAGAAATGGCAAAAAACTGAGCACAAAGCAGAAGTGTGGTCTGAGCTCCCGTACATTAAACAACTCCTTTGAACCCAGTTTTCAACACCAACAAAAAACTATTTCACAGCAATCCCCAGTTGCTGGTAAGAAAATGTATTAATTTAATTTAAAAAGGGGGTGGGGGAGTAGGGCACCTTGGTGGGTGCCAAGAAAGGTGTCTGGGGACACATATAGATCTTTGAAATGGTAAGAAACAAAAAGCAAAAGAGAACGAATTATTTAGTAGAAATTATTTCCTCTTTCCTAAGGAAGAGAAACCTGATCTCATTACTCGCCTCCAACTCCAAATACTACCCTACCACAACACAGATAGCACAAAACATCAATGTCTCAAACACAGGAAATCAAAGATTAAGTACAATTGATTTATCACCAGTGAAGTGCCAGTCAGTATGGTGGACAGTAATTTATTTATTATTTATTAAAATGTTTGTATCTCGCCCTCGCCCTATATCATTGGGATCTCAAGAGAAGAGCACTCAAGGTGAAGTGAGGTGGGAGAGGAGATATAGGCTCGTGGAGATAAAGGAAGGAGAGCCACCACCAAAAGGTGGGAAGAATGGCATTCCACAAACTGCCTTAGCAACCACTGCTCACCCATCTCTTCAGGCCACTGAGTCAGGCTGAAATGAGGCTGAAAATCCAAATGAGAGGCCCCTTTCCCACCCCCTGTTGGAGCTTGCCTCAATGACTGCCATACTCTCCTATGGATAGGCAGGTTGTACAGACTGTCAGTCGCCGTTGACAGGTATAGACAGTGCACATTTTGAAGAGACATCTAGTGGTTCAGGCTGGGGGCAAGGTGAGACAATTAATCTCTGTGTTCATCCCTTGATCTTTGTTATGTTAGACATCCCATTCCTTAGTCATGTTAAAGCAGGGATGCAGAACCTCAGGCCCAGGGCCAAATCCAGCTATCAAGGGGAATTCAGAATATATATATATATATATATATATATACACATACACTTATTGATAACTAATACATAAATAGGTATCCTCAAATGGACACTGCCTTTCCTCCAAAACCACTCCCTCTCCCCAGTCATTGATTATTGGGTGATTTTTCCTCATTCAAAAATACTTAAATGCTTCTCATCAGGCTTAGGTACTGGCAATAAGGGCTTTAAGCTAAAATATAATGGTATTTTTCATATTTTGGACCCTAGCACTTGCCCTGCCCACCAATGCAATGCGGCCCTGAACAGGTTTTCTAAAATGGAATTAGGCTAAAAACGATTCTGCACTCTTGTCTCAGGGTTCAATCCTTTGCATGTTTAGACAGAAAAAAGTCCTACATGGCTGGCTGGAGAATGCTGGGACTTGTAGGACATTGTTTTCTGTATCAAAGTGTATCAAATATAGAATGTTAGGAACTGACCATTACATATTAAAGTTATTTGTGGTTAAGAGTTTGCCGATCATCAAAGTGATGGACATGGTTTTTAATTTTTTGGCTTAGCTTTGTATTTCCAACTACTTTTAATTATTTAAGAATCAGCAATAAGTCCAATATCCTAATTCTGGATTTCCCCTGGTAGCGTTAATTTGTCAATATTGGATGGCAAATATTTGGCATTCAGGATGGGGATTGTTTTTAAAATGATACTGGTTCCAAGCATTGTGAACTGTGATCATAATGGCATAATAGATTAGGGACTGGCCAGAGAAGAAAATAGTCCAGGTTAGGAGCCTGCCTGAATAGATTCAGGGTTCAAAATAACATTTTGCCAGTAGATGTCTTTTCATCAAAGACTGAGAACCATCAATCTACTACAAGCCAAACACAAAGGAGGAAGACAACATGAGACAGCTTCATTTTAAATAATTAAATGTATTTAGCTGGGTATCAGTTTACTGAAGTCCTTCCTTTGCTCTCAAACATTAGAATCAAATTAAGTATAATGTTACCTATTGGCACAACAGTGCAAAATGTGTCAGACAGTATGTCCTCCAAACCCCTTAGTTCTCAAAACTCAATCATATGAGTGAAAGGTCCATTTGTATCCACTTTCAACACCTGTCGGTTTCCATATGTACCATGCCTGAGAACAGTACCAGCCTCAGCACTCTTGGTATTAGCAGCCAGTTCTTGTTCACACTGAATCACAAACTGGGAATAGAGGTCCAGCCCCATTTCCTTTTCAACGTTGGAATGATACTGCATTCTTCTTCCCTTCAGTTTACCACCCAATGTTGCTTGAGGTATTATTAATATGCTACCTGGTAGATCCAAAACAGATACATATTTGCCACCTTCAATTTCACTTAACTTCACATGCATGAGCGTATCAACTGCAAAGACAGAGGGGAAAAGATATTGCAATTACTAGGGTTTAGAACAATTATGCATTAGCAATGCAGCATTTAAATTCTGCCTATTTATTTAAAGTGGTTGGATCCAGGATCTGTTGTCACGAGAGAAAGGGACCTCCTGTGAGAGGAAGGGCTCCAATCATGGAAGGTCCCTCTGCCCAATATTTGGGGATCCCCCATCTCCCCCACACCACAGCTCACTCTATTCAGCAGGGTCTCTTGATTCTCTGTGTAGTATGGCCAGGGGGCTGGAGGGGCTGCATGGAAAGGATGGGTTAGAAAAATCCACTTCCATCAGCTCAGTGATCCAGAATAAATCTGAATCCAACCCAATATTTATACACCACTCTTCAGCTGGAAAGATTCCCAGAGCAGCTTAAAATTAAAAAAAAAAAACAAGTCAGTCCCACAAAAGGAAAAAAGAGATGGGGAGGGAAAAGGAAAATAAGAAAATTCAGACACTACTTTTTAACATTATAAGAATGTCCCATGATTGCCATATATACTTTCCTGTATATGAAATGTGTGTGTGTTTCTGTGTGTGTTTGTACATAGACATATAGTACCTGAATGTTGATGTCCAGCTCCTGATACAGTAGTTCAGAAGTAAATTTACCTGTACATTAGCTCCCCCTACTGGCTATCTGATGTACTTATTTTTCTAAATATATATGTAATTCTAGAAATATTTCTAACCTAATTAGGAACTAGGGCACTGTAGTCCCTTGAAATATCTTTTCCAAATATTTAACTCATTCTTAGATACTGATCTCCAATTGCTTTTACATCTGTAGAAGTGGAAAATCTAGCAAATCTTTTTCAAACAATTGCATGAAACACTGGGGTGTCACATTGCAAAGCAGGTGAATGCAGAATCCTAAATAAATTATTTGCTGGTTGACCAATTAGGGCCCACACTGTAAGGCTAGTTTTCAAATTCTTTTAGCTCCAGTAAACTTTCTTAGGGCTGCATCCTATGTTACCATTTTGACCTAAAAGCACTTCACTTTTAGTTATAGAAATGACACTGTCTTGTCAGAATGCTGAATTCTAAGATTCACAGGACTGCTTCTCTGTCTTTAAATAAAAACAACTTCCAAATAATGAGCACAGCATGCAAAACTGACGGAATTCCTGTCTGCCCTGGAGACCCCTGCAACCCCCCCCCCATCTGGTCCAGTGGGGCGGGGGATACTCTGGAGAAGATTTGAGGTGCATGCGGGGTGGTGGTGCACAGAGTAGGAGAGGACGAGGAAGTTGCATTGTAACTGTAACTGTAACCCAGGGTTTTACAACCCATTTTTAGTGGGGTAGCAGTTTTCCCCACAGCTCATCCCAACACCAGCATTGCCTATTTCCGAAAAGAACAGCAGTAGCCACAAATGTAGTATAATGGCCTGATACAGAGGACGTGCCACTTAACAAGCTTATTTCCAAAACAAACCATTCAATCATGATTTTTTTTTAAAAAAAAAAAAAAAGGGGGAAAAAGAACAGGAAGTAAAATATCATTACCAATTCAGCTTATATTTCAATAGTGTTGCGGGTCTAAAGCTCAGTATGGCTCTATATTAATAACACTCTGCTTCAATAACCTTATTAACAGCTGCCTTAATAAGAACCAGTTCATTAAACAGCACATTGGACTCATGTGCAGCATAATTCAGAATGAAACACTTGCTTAGAATAACTGTCCCCAGAGAGCAGTTTTCATTATTTTAATAGAAAAACTCATTAAATGACTTCTTTATTATAATTATATTATAGGTTCAATGATGTATCTGAAGTTAATTACATAGTTTTGGTACTGTTCTTTCAATTGTCTGCTTTAAGAATGTTTTACCTAAAAACCTACCCATTTTGGGAATAATTTCTTCACTGGCCCCTTTGAAGAAACATACATAGATTATAAGTCCTCGCTGGATCTATATAAAATAACAAAGATAAATTTATACATCCATAAACCTGCACGGTGTAATGAAATACATCTATTAACTCTATGCATTAAACTATATGTACAGCACAATTTCATACATGTCTATTCAGAAGTAAGCCCCAGTGAGTTCAATGGGACTGGTTAACAAATAGGCCTTCGTTGACAAAAGTCATTCACTTTAAGTAGACCTGGACTGAAATGCATATGTTTATATGAGAAAAGCAATTTCCATGTCTGGAATACTGAAATAAAACACTATTTTGGAGTAAAAAAGTCACTTTTTTTTTAAGGCTGCAGGGAATCCTTTGAAGACATTTTTGTCTTCCTACCAAGGGTTCATATTTCACTGAATCCCAAATGTCATGCTTTTAAAAGACAAGTTTTTTCAGTGACAAAGAACTGAGCATTTTTATGTTCTATATTTCTTGAAAAAATAAATAATTACATAGTTATATAGTTCCAAAATTATACTGAATTTGTGAATTGAAATTAGCCACTTAGCATATATGCTTTACATTGCAATTTTATACATGTCTACTCAGAAGTAAACTCCACTGAACTTAATGGGGCCTACTCCCAGGTAAGTGTGTATAGGATTGCAGCATTTGTGCTCCCTTCACAGATTGTTCTCAATTCAAAAGAGCCATCTGTAATGCTAATATCTTGTGGCAAATGTAGATTTCACACTGGCATCACACACCTTGTCTGAAGCAAGAGCTGCTTCGAGCTTCCCCTAAGTCATTCGGCTAAGGATTTATTTTTTCCCCTTGAGTGCCGAAAGTGGTGGTCGTACATTCTTTTGGTGATCAGTGGACGAGAAGCACTTCGGGCACTCGGGAAAAATCCTTAGGGTTATTATGATGCTCTGAATGAAGAGCGATGGAGGCTGGGGTCTCCGATGTCAGTGGAGCTGTGGATCCGTTCTGGGCTTCAGTCAGAACTCATTTTGGGGAGTGGGTTCAGCACCTTGGGTAGTTCCTTTAGAGTTCTGAGTGGTTCTGCCTGAAAGCTAGAGCGGATTCACAGCCCCACTGACATCGGGGCCACCAGCCTCCACTGATGAGGTGGTCTTGATGGTTTTAGGAAGCAGGGTGGCCGAGTACAGGTTGAAGAGCAAATCGGAGATGGCATTGAGGGGGAAATCATATAAATAACCTTTGAACCCCTAGTTTCGGGGATTTTCCACCTACAGATCTGTGGAACAGACGGACAGGAAAAGGAAATGAGCGTTTGCTGTCTCGGGAACGCCTAATGCAAACCATCAATCGGAGAGAGATTGGCACGTGCAGACATTACCTCCACCCACTCGGCTTCGGAGCCCGGCTCGGCGGGCTTCACCTGCAGTCTCGCATGCAGGCATTGCTGCAAAACCGCCCGGGCTACTGGACCTGGACTCGACTCAGACGCGGCCATCACACCCCCAGGCGCGACGTGCAAGGAAGAAGCGATCCCGCCTCCGAGCTTTTTTCTCCTGCTGCCCCTCCTCTACAAGGCTAACTCCTCCCTTGCGGCAATCACGGAGACCTATACAGAGAGAAATTGGATAGATTGACAATTCACTTGTCTGGGAATGGAGCTTCTTGCTTCTGCTTCTTCTTTAAATACTATTCTTTGTTTTATTTTGAAGAGGGTTCAGAAGCTGCAGCTTGTGCAAAATGCAGCGGCCAGATTGATAACAGAGACCAGAAGGTTCAAGCATATAAGACTTATTCTGGCCCGCTTGCATTAGTTGCCTGTATGTTTCTGAGCCCGATTCAAGGTGCTGGTTTTAACCTATAAAGCCTTACACGGCTTGGGACCACAATACCTGATGGAACGCCTTTCCTGACATGAACCTATCCATACACTATGATTCACATCTAAGGTCCTCCTCTGAGTGCCTACTCTGAGGGAAGCTCGGAGGTTGGCAACAGGGAGAGGGCCTTCTCTGTGGTGGCCCCCCAATTGTGGAACGATCTCCCCGACGAGGCCCGCCTGGCACCAACGTTGTTATCTTTTCAGCACCAGGTCAAGACTTTCCTCTTCTCTCAGGCATTTAGCAAGATCTGATGAGCCTGGATCTGTTTTTGTTTTAAATGCATGTGCATATTTTGTTTTGTTTTAAATGTATGTGCATATTGTATGTTTTTGCAGTTTTAATTTTTGTATATTGTTTTTAAATGTTTTAATCTTATGTAAACTGTCCAGAGAGCTTTGGCTATGAGGCGGTATACAAATGTAATAAATAATAAATAATAATATTTTTCTCCACTTCTAAGCGGTTGTGAAAGCTATTGCTGCTTCCTTTTTTATTCTATGTTTGAGGCACAATCCTGTGGATGGTGAGGCAGGAAAAAAAGCCTTACAATTCCCCAGCATTCCCCTCCAACCCTAGGTGGAAGAGAAAGCTGTCCATTGAAAACAATGGATTTTGGCGTAGCTGTGATTGTCAGCAGCGCACCTACGCAGAAGTCTTTAACAAATTATGCTGATAACAAAGCTTGGAAGGAGAGGAGAACCAAGCTGCAGAAATATCATACTGAAATATTTATTAAAAATAACTTTATACTACTTACTATTTTAAAAATTTCAAAATGGTTCATAAAATTATTGTTCAGCGCTCCAGAATCTGTCTAGATGTGCATCAGTATACAAATGTTGTAAATAAATACAAATAACTAAATAAAAATTAAGGTATACGTTAAAACCTTATCTGGGACAGAAACAACAAAACATATCAAAAGTATATTTAAAAATGAGGACTACAGAATCAGTGTTAATGGTCAGTGAAAACCTACACAAACAGGCGTTTTTTTTAATTAACCATCAGGTGTACAGTACTGTTGGTGCCTCCTGAGAAACAGTGGGAAGGGCATTCCAGAGAGCAGGGCTCACGGCAGAGAAGGGGCATTGCTGCCAAGTGACTTACCATAGGTCAGCCTTTCCCAACCTTGAGCCCTCCAGATGTGTTAGACTACAATTCCTATAATCTGGGGGATTTGGGCTGGAAGATTATGGGAGCTGTAGTTCAACACAACGGGAAGGAACCAAATTGTGGGAAGCTGCCATAGGTTGTGGCACAATTAACACAATAGGTTGTGTGAAGTTCTTAAAGATCTAACAGGCCATGGCGTGGTTCAGTCAGGACTTCCAGAGATGCAGTGCTGGGACTTTTGAATTAGCAGGGACATGAATATCATCTGCTGCCACCACCACCCTTCAGAGTTCCCATTGTGTTGGAGTAGGGCTGAGTAGGGAGCAATTAATTTCCCCAATGACAATGTATTGCTTCCTGTTGTAATGCAAAATATTTTGGTGTGGTTTCATCTTGAATTGTCATTTAAGATCCATTAGCTTTACAAAAGACATGCTCCTGGTGGAAATAAAACTGCTAAAACTGGTCTGTTGGTATGGATCAACACTGTTGCCTGCATTTTTGGCCTATCCTTTGGAGAGTGGATATGGGGACTGTAATTATGAAAATCTGCACTTCAAAATTTATTAATACACTGCTGCTAACAAGTCTGGGAACAAACGGCATGTATATGCTATTATGTAATGTTTACTTTGTGTAGGCTACAATGTATCTGAGTACACTTGAGTCTTCATTTTGTAACTGTCAAAGGCCTGTATAGTAGTTGCTTAGTGACATTCTGAATCACTTTGAATATTGTTAGATGGGGATCAGGTTAATTCAATTCTGATTGGCTGGGAATTCTAGCTAGGTGGAAAATAGTGGATGGAACTAACAGTCAAGCAGTTGATGGTTGCAAGTTAGTTTGTGGAGAGGGAGAAAAAATGTCTGCTGGTTGGTGTGCGGTGTTTTGGAAGGACTAAGAGAAGGAGAAAGCTAAGGCCTGAATATTAAGCTATTCCTTCTCTATAGGATAACCGCATGTGGTTGGTGAAAATCAGCTGGCTGTGTTATGCCAGGAGGCTGCTCTAAGATCTTGCCAGGAGAAGGTTGTATAACCCAGATAAACTGTCCTAGCAGCTAGCAATACAACAGAAGGATCTTTGGGAGCCAGAGGTAGACTGCACCCAAGAACTGGACCTGGCTGGGGTGGAGCTTTAGGGAATTTGGCCTGGAGTAAAAGATGTCAGTAAGAGGCTTGTAATAGCAACAATGTCTCAAGTCCTTAAGAATTGTCGCCAAGCAGTCTTGAAATACCCAAAGTAAATATTACTATTCCCTTATGTGTAAAATATCCCTTTAATAAATTAACTTCTTTAATAGTTCATCTTGTCTCTAGTATTAGTGCCCATCTCCTGCCTAAACCACTTCTACCAGGCTACTAGAAGGTTTTTTAAGTATTCTAAGTGAGTTGGTGATAGGAGAAAACAGCCAGCTTGGGGAATCCAGAGTTATAGTGGCAGAGAGTTCCTTAGGCCCAGAAATATAAGAATTTGCTGGAAATAAGAAATCCCATAGGTGGGATTGGCCAGTGATGGAGCGTTTTTTCCATAGGTGGTGGCAGTTTGCCTCATAAGGTCTATACAAGGGAAGTCAGTCCTTCAAGTATACTGGGCCTAAATTGTTCAGGGCTTTTATATGTTAATAACAAAACCTGGAACATGGCTTGGTAGCTAATAGGCAGGCAGTGGACTTTTTTCAGCCCCTGTGCCACAATACCAACGGCTGTATTTTGCAGCAGCTGAAGCTTCGGAGCCAGTCTCAAGGTTATTTCCACATAGAGTGCATTGCAGTCATCCAATTGTGAGGTTTCCAATGCATGAATCACAGTGGCCAAGATATCCCTATCCAGGAAAGGGCCTAGCTGTCATACCAACTGGAGATGGTAATAGGCACTTCTTGCCTCCAAGGTTATCTGAGTTTCTAATGACAAAAATGGATCCAGAAGTATCCCCAGAATATATATCTGCTCCTTCAAAGGAAGTGCAACCCCATCCAGAATGGTAACCCCACCAAATCCTGGACCCAGGAACCACTCACCTACAACTGCACTCTCGTTATATTACATATGACTAGTAATATTACATATGACTTATGGAGGATAAGGCTATCAACGGCTACTAGCCATAATGGCTATATGTTACTTCACTTTAAAAACTACCTGGTCTTCACATATAATTTTGTTCAATACACACAGTTATATTTCTCTCCTTAACTGCATATTTTCTTAATTTGTATGTAGTAAGGCTTTAAAAAAATTGGGAAAAGTTTACCTTAAAACTGGAGCCAAGCAGCTGCTTTTTGATGATAAGAAATGGGAAAATATGCTTATTAAATATTGCTCTTTAATATAAAAAACATAAGTGCACATTGGTAAGAATAGTATGGCTGTTTGCTTCTGTAATGGCAAAAATGCACCTATTTACAGAATTTAGGGCCGAACTATACATCATAAGAGACACAGCACTGTTGCCAATTCAGGTCTCTTCAGTCTCTCTTCTATATACTGTGGCATGAGATCAGCATGTTTGTCTCACAATCTCCATCTCATATCATTCACTAACGGAGATAGGGAGAAGACTACTGCAAGGACTTTACATCACACTTGGTTTGTATCAGATGTTACAAGGAAGAGAGAATAAAGATGTACATAGTTGGTGGCATCTTATAACATCTATTTGGCCCTAAAATATCACTTGTGTTCATTGCGACCTTAAAATACTAATAGTGCATTATGCCTTAAATAGTTTACCCAACAATATTGGAACGTTCTACTTTAATGTCAATTCTACTCAGAAATATGAATATGCGAATTGGAAGTAAAATATTTTTAATATTTTTAAATATTAAATATTTTTATTCCATATTCCTCCAAGCAGCTCATGGTGGGATAAATGGTTCTCGTTTTATCCTTACAACTACCCCATAAGGTTGAGTGGTTGTTATTTGCCTAAAGCCACCCAATTATAGATGTGAAACTGCAACTTTCATACAGACGCTGTTCACTATACCACCATGGCTCCCCCAGTGAAGTTAAAGGCTGCAATCTTATTCATACTTACTTGGAAGTATGCCTCACTAATTTCAGAGGAACTTTTCCAACAAAGCATGTATATGAATGGGTCTTAAATTAAGGGATAAGTAATCCATATTAAGGATTACTGAGGATCAATTCAGCAAACATACCAAACAGCCTGAGAGAGGGAGACACAAGAGCAAGACAGCACTATCCTTGATATCATTAGACAGGACATATTCTTTCACTGCTTTTTATTGATCTGTGGACAGCTGCTTCCTAGTTGAACCATGCCTTCTTGAGTCAGGCAGTAATTAGTCAGGGCAACAGCCATCCAGTCCTGTTGTTAGGATATGGATGGCTTCCCTGGACTCCCCACTTAGAATATTAAGGTAAGTGGGTGTTGTGTTTCCCATTCCCTCCAGCATTCACATGTGCTGGCAAACTGACATGGGATGCCCAATCAGTAAGACTTCTTTTATTGGAGGAAATCCCATGATAAAAGCTTAATGGTTACACACTTCAGAAATACTTAAAGCTGATTGATATTCAGAAAGCTTTCGGCTCCAAGATAGTGTACAGTCAAAATGCTACCCACTACAATAACAACTTGGTTTCCCAGTTGCCATCTCAATGGTTTCAAACATGGGTTCCAAACCCAACTTAGAGAGGGGAATGATTCCTGTTCCATCAGGCAATCACAATAGGACATTCTTGAAAGGCTTAACAAACCATCCCAAGGGAGCTAGTCCATATGCGGGCCACACATTGGCAGCTCTGGGGAACATGAGCAAAGCCTAAATAAAATCACGGGGTGGGTAAAAATCTCAGGCACATGAACTCCCATGCTTGTACTTTAGCACCGGGAACTCCCCGCCACCTGAGTCTGCAGAGAAAAAGTCCAACCATAAAAAACCCGTCTATCCTTACACTGAGTGATTGATAACACACACAATCCACAGCAAATGTGAGTTCAAGTCTATGAAAAGCCTCACAGTACTTTTCATGGCACAGTCCTTAGTAATCCAAAGTCCAAATAGAAGACAGTCCATGTGCAGAGTGCTTACGAAGTCCCAAACGGTGATGGATCCAAATAGGGAGGGATTTTGGGCCATCAGGTGAGGCTGTGGATGTGCTGAACCAGTGCCTGGCTGCGACAATGGACTGGATGAGGGCTAATAAACTGAAACTCAATCTAGACAAGACTGAGACGCTGTTAGTGGGTGGTTCTTCTGACTGGATGGAGGGTCTTCAACCTGTTCTTGATGGGGTTGCACTCCCCTTGAAGGAGCAGGTTCATAGTTGGGGAGTTCTCCTAGAACCATCTCTGTGTCACTTGAGGCTACCAACTTCGGTTGGTGGCCCAGCTATGCCCCTATCTGGACAGGGATAACCTGGCTTCAGTTGTTCTTGCTCTGGTAACCTCCAAGTTAGATTACTGCAATGCACTCTACATGGAGCTGCCTTAGAAGACAGTTCGGAAGCTGCAGCTTGTGCAAAATGCAGTGGCCAGATGGATAACTGGAACCAGAAGTTTCAAGCATATAAGACCTATTCTGGCCCGCTTGCATTGGCTGCCTGTATGTTTCCGAGTCCGATTCAAGGTGCTGGTTTTAACCTATAAAGCCTTACATGGCTTGGGACCACAATACCTGACGGAACGCCTTTCCCGACATGAACCTACCCGAACACTACGTTCAACATCTAAGGCCCTCCTCCAAATGCCTACTCCGAGGGAAGCTCGGAGGTCGGCAACAAGGGAGAGGGCCTTCTCTGTGGTGGCCCCCCAATTGTGGAACAATCTCCTTGACGAGGCCCGCCTGGCACCAACATTGTTATCTTTTCGGTACCAGGTCAAGACTTTCCTCTTCTCTCAGGCATTTAGCAATATCTGATGAGCCTGGGTTTGTTTTATTTTTAGGTTTATAACTTTTTAAAGTTATTACAGTGGTTTTAAATGTATGTGTATATTGTATGTTTTTGCTGTTTTAATTTTTGTATATTGTTTTAATTGTTTTAATCTTATGTAAACTGCCCAGAGAGCTTCGGCTATGGGGCAGTATACAAATGTTATAAAATAAAATAAATAAATGAGTCAAAAGATGATCCTAGCAAAGGCTCCTTGCCTTTGGTCCAGCTTATAAAGGGAGGCGTAGGCTTGCCTCAAACCACCCAACAGACAGGACTCTGGCCCGTAAGCCATGCCCATGTCCAAACAGGGTGGCACTGCTCAACCCACCAAGATGATGCTACAATCTGAGTGACTCTTTCAACAAGCCCCCCTTTCTAAACACTATCCATTTCCCAGAGAAGTCTAACAGCGTCAAGGTCGAGGCAGGGGAGTGAAACTACCCCTTCAGTTCTTTCCCTGAGAACTCTGACAGAGATAAGTTTGCACAGATTCTGACATTCCAAACTAGTTCTAAATAAATCTACCCACAACTTGCAAGGCCTCCCAGCCTTGCTGAGACTATCTGACAGTGGGTTTCTGACATGACGGAACATTCTGACATCTTCTTGGTTATCTATTTGTTGTTGTTTGTAGCTTTTTGGGGCTGTTGTAGCAGTTTTAAATGTATGTGTGTATTGTGTGTATGTTGTATGTTTTTGCTGTTTTAATTTTTGTATATTGTTTTTAATTGTTTTAATCCTATGTAAACCGCCCAGAGAGCTTCGGCTATGGGGCGGTATACAAGTGTAACAAATAAATAAATAAAATAAATAAATATAACAAATATGCATACATGCTTGTGTAATTTATTTTGGGTACAGATTCTGTCCCTTTTGGTTCACAGTATAAATGGTCATTAGATATGTTGATATACAACAGCTCGAACAGGCAGTTTGCTAGTCACAACCATTTCCTATATTTTATCTCGTTAACTTTGATGAGTTGCCTTTCCCAAGAATATGGGATATATGATTAAACAATATGCAGATTTTCCTGTTCTATGGGAGCAACTGGAGTATATGAGACAAGAAGCTAATTTTACGGATCTTTAGAGCACACAGTGAAAAATACATTACACTATTAAAAATAGATTACTGTTTAGTATTTCAGACAATTACAAAACAAATATGTGTACATATTGAATTAGGGTAATTAAAACTTGATTACATTTCAGGGTAAAATAACCAGATTTGATGCCTCTATCAGTTACAAAGTGACTAAAAGACAAACATCTTGCTCCAAAATAGTTCAGCAAAGCTTGTTACATAAAGAACTAATATTCTCATACTTTTCTCTGCAGAAGACTAGAAACAAAAACACATTTAATCATACTGTCTTCCCTCTTCTGCTATCCACCATGTTTATTAAGCTCAGTTGCTAACCCACTGTGTTATTTACCATTTCAGGATTCCTACTGATGTCCTACTGGTATGTACCAAGTTATTGGGATCAAGGACGATGTGATGCAGTGAACTACGATAAGATTTTGATTAAGGGATGAAACTTGGGCTTCCAGACAAGCCCAAAAGGGAACACATTCTCAGCTTTTCTTGCCTCTTTGCAACCCTGATCCCTTCTTTCCTATTTGCTGGAGGAAGCAAGCTCTTAGATTTATGTACAATTGCTGAGAGGGGTGGGTGTACAATGGGACTTGTTTGTGTGTGGAGAAATGGGGTGGGGAGAAGACATGGCTACTAAGGCTGTTAAAGAGACAATAGGATTCCCGAGATTTCTTCAGGAAATCCTAGGGACTCAAACAGGCGGTTGGCTGGTCTTAGTAGTCAACCCCCAAACTGTGGTGACCTTCCCCTTCCTCCAAGGGATGGGTTGTTCTCCATGACCTCATGCCGTGTTCCCAAAACTCAGCATTATTTGTGCCTGGGTTTGGTAGTCAAACTATTAAAACTATATAGGTCCACTAAACAGGCATTTTTCCATGCTTGTAGTTGTTTGCTGTAGTGCATAATTCAGAATCCACACACTTCCTTGGGGAAAGGCAGGTAACTTTCCACCAGAGACAACTTCCCACTCACCATAGGAAACTGAGTGTGTGGTGGGGTGCAGCCATGTTGCAGGAAACCAGTATAGGCTGAAGCATCCTGTATGACTGAATTATGGAAACCAGAAGATCTGAAACAATGCTCCTATCGGTGTGCAAAATAACAACAACCACCACCACCACATGGTGGCATCTGCCATTACCCAGGAGAACTAAGGTCACAGAATCTGAACTTTCTGCTTCCCAAAATCCTCGATGGAAATATAGTAATCGTAAAAGTTCTGCTAAGCATACAGCAACTAAAGACACCAAAGCTAAAATAAAAGATAGCACTGGCAACCCTAATAAAAAACATTCTCAGGAATACATAATTTGGTATCATTTGGTACTTTACAGAGCAACATAAGCAAAAGAGACAGGCTGCTACCAAGCACAGGAGAAACCCGTAGAAAGTTCATAGAATAGTGGTAGTAAGAAACAGTACTCTATACAGTCAGTACCCATAGCCGACCTGGTACCACTTCTCTTTTTTCTTCAGTTAAGTGAATTTAAGGCTACAATTCCATACTAACTTACCTGGGAGAATGTCCCATAAAACACAATTGGACTAACTTATGAGCAGATATGCATAAAATTGTGCTGTAGGTTTCTTCAGTTTTATGACTTTAATACAAGGGTAAGCAACTTGGTGCCCTCCAGATTTTTTAATGACAAATCCCATCCGCCCTAGCTAGCATGGTCAATGGTCAGAGATTACAGGAACTATAGTCCAAAACATATGGAGGGCACCAGGTTGCCTACCCCTACCTTAGCATGTAAGGCATCAGAATATTTTGCAAAATTATCAGCATCAATTTTCAAGTAGCATTTATTCATATTAGGTTTCTTAGGAAGTGATTTCATCTATCATGACTGCTATTCTATTATTTTCCATTAGAGGGAGCAGTATGAAAGGAAAGGTCTAAGTAAAATGACCTCTGTTCTTTCCCAATAAATGGTGCTGCCCAATTGTGGACTTTTTTTCTTATGAACCAGCATAGGGACTATATTTAGGGTGACCAACTGTCAGGATTTCCCCGGATTTGTCCTGGTTTTTGTTCTATTCTGGGTGTCAGGGGGGATTTTCTGTAATTTTCTATAATGTCCTGGAAAGACACGCTTTCCCTTTAAAGGCTGCATTAGCATGGTGGGAGGGAATGACACACCTTCTGGAGGTGGGTCATTTCCCTTGCACTGCTCCAATCAGGGCCTGAAAGGGGAAAGCGTGTCATTCCCAGACATTATAGAAAAGGCCCTGATTGGAGCAGTGGAGGGTGGGAATTACACACTTTCCCCTCCTCCACCCCATTTCGGGCCTTTAAGGTGGTAGGGGTTAATGACATGCATCCCAGAGGTCCCTGAAAGCTGCTTTCCCACCCCCACCCCACTGGGTGTCCTCTTTTTTAGTTTCCCAAATGTGGTCACCCTATATATACTGTTATTTTAAGTAAAATGCAAAACTCTCCTTCCATGAATGTAAGCACTTTATATTCTCAGAACAAAAACTTAGGATCCAAGCCTTAGATTTTAGCAGAAAAGAAAATGGTAGCTCCTAGGGCAAATTAGATTTACTCTCACTGTGTAGGGTACAAGTGAAAATTTTCAACAATGTTAGGGATATTGCACTTTTCCTGTATGCTCATCCCTGCTATGTTCTGTCCACATGAGTGGGCATGACATAGCTGGGCATGACATTGGAAAATCCAATTCACCTGACCATCCATTTGAAGCTCAGCACGCATTCACTCTAACCTTTGCAGTGGGAGCCTTTTTATCAATCTGTTTTTAAAAACAAAAACATAATCTTTTAAGTAGCACTAAAATCTTTTCTGGATAGATCTTTAAAAATAAAATATTAGCAAAATGCCACTTGCATGGCAAGCAGTATAGCACTAACACTACAACACTAATTTTTTTAAAAAAAAAACGGTCACTGCCATAGTAGCCAAGTGATAGATTGCAGTCATTGGGCCCTATCATGCCCACCAAGATCCCCAAAAAGCAAAGGCAAGCAAGCAGAGAGCCTCTCAAAGTGAAAGGGCAGGCAAACACAGTGCTACCCCCTTATATAATTAAAGGATCATAGCAGGGAGGATTGGGCTCATTCCCCCACCTCTGTAGAGCATAGTCACACAGGATAGGATGGGGTGGTGGTTCAAATGCACTCTCTTACCTGTTAAAAGTTAGCCTGCTCCCCAGCCAGGTGTGCATTTGGCAATCGTGAAAATGGGTCCTATATGTATGTTTCAAGGAAATCTGATGTAGTAGTAATGGGGGACTTGACAAATTCTGCCAAAAGTGGTCCGTCCAAGAAATTCCTGACATGTGTGGCTAATAACTTTCTCCTACAGAAAGTAGAGGAAGGAACTAGAGGAACGGCTATCCTTGACTTGATACTGACCAATAGGGATGACTTAGTGGATAAAGTGGCAGTTACAGGAACTCTGGGGGAAAGTGACCACATCATACTTGAGTTCTTGATTTTAAAGGAAGCAAAAGCTGAATGTAGCCATATGCATACTCTGGATTTCAGGAAAGCTGATTTTAATAAACCCAGAACTATGATAAGTAAGGTCCCATGGCAAGTGATCATTTTTTGATCGGGTAACCTCCCTTGTGGACTGTGGGAATGCTGTGGATATAGTATATCTTGACTTCAGCAAAGCTTTTGACAAAGTTCCCCATGACATTCTGATTCACAAACTAGTGAAAAAGGGGCTAGATGGAACAACTATTAAGTGGATCCACAGTTGGCTACAGAATCGGACTCAAAGAGTGCTTATCAATGGTACCTTTTCACACAGGGGGGAGGTAACGAGCAGGGTACAGCAGGGCTCAGTCCTGGGCCCAGTGCTCTTCAACATGTTTATTAATGATTTGGACAAGGAGGTGCAGGGAATGCTTATCAGATTTGCAGACGACACAAAATTGGGTGGGATCGCTAATACCCTGGAAGACAGAAACAAGCTCCAAAGTGATCTTGATAGACTGGAGCTCTGGGCTGAAAACAACAGAACAAAATTTAATAGGGATAAATGCTAAGTTCTAAACCCAGGAAAAAGGAACCAAATGCACAATTACAAGGTGGGGGATACTTGGCTCAGCAATACTACAAGTGAGAAGGATCTTGGAATTGTTTTAGATCGCAAGCTGAATATGAACCAACAGTGTGATGTGGCTGCAAAAAAAGCAAATGCTATTTTGGGATGCATTAATAGAAGTACAGCTTCCGAATCACGCGAGGTATTGGTTCCCCTCTATTTGCACTGGTTAGGCCCCATTTTGAGTATTGCGTGCAGTTCTGGGCATCACACTTCAAGAAGGATGCAGACAATCTGGAGCGTGTTCAGAGGACGGCAACAAGGATGATCAGGGGTCTGGAAAGCCCTTTGAGGAAAGACTGAAAGAACTGGGCATGTTTAGCTTGGAGAAGATTTAGGGGGATATGATAACAGTCTTCAATACTTGAATGGTTGTCACATGGAGCAGGGCCAGGATCTCTTCTTGATCAACCCAGAATGCATGACACAGAATAATGGGCTCAAGTTACAGGAAGCCAGATTCCAGCTGGACATCAGGAAAAACTTCCTGACTGTTAGAGCAAGATGACAATGGAACTAATTACCTAGGGAGGTTGTTGGCTCTCCCACATTAGAGGCATTCAGGAGGCAGCTGGACAGCCATCTGTCAAGTATGCTTTAAGGTAAATTCCTGCATTGAGCGGGGGGGAGGGGTTGGACTCCATGGCCTTATAGGCTCCTTCCAACTCTACTATTCTATGATTCTATGATACTATGATTCTATACCAATGTTTACAGAACTCCACATGAGGATTCCCGGCCTTCTCATAATTACTTAATATGCACACCTTACACACCCTAACTAGTTTTGCACCCCTGCACTATGACAAAGTTGCAAATCTCTTATTTTCACAAAAGCAGATCACTTTCTAGACTTGATATGCATGCTAAAGGGACCTTAGGGGAATGCAGCTCAAGGTAATTTGGCTTTTAAAATTCCCCAATTAATTTTAACTAATTTAAATTTGTCCATGTGCTCAAGCATGTAGTGCCATCTTCAGTCACTAGGTGGCAGACTTATCTAACCAATGCATAGCTTTGCAGCTGCTACTGTTTGGAGCCAGAAAGGAATGTTTTAAGGGACAATGTTAAATGCTGCCCTCTCAGGAGTGAACAGGCACCCCTGCCTCAAAGGGCAACAGGAATGCACTTTACAAACTTGCTTTACATTGTCTGACTGCTTTTTCTAAGCAGGCATCTATGTTTACATATAAACACTACATATAAGCAATTATTTCTCACACATATACTAGCACATTTTCTTTGCTCTTCCATGGACACCTTTGACCATATTATCTGATCCATACACAGCTCCCTTCATTTCTCAGGATTTCTCCCCAGTATCCATCATCTCCCTATATATGCACATTTCTCCAACTTCCACTACTACTAGCATTGTTCCCCATTTTTTTAAAAAAAGCAGATAATTTTGTCCATGTTTTACCCCACCTGACTTTTCCCTATCATAAATCAGTATGTGTCTGTTCTGCTTTTTTCCTCTTGCACAGGCGTGCATTCCAACTACTCTTCTCTTGCTTAATCCCTCAGTGACATCTTCCTAGAGGTGTAAGCAGATTTCTTATAACTAAGCAACCTGAGATATTTTGCTGTGTCTAGGATCTGTTCACTAAGTGACAAATTGGGCAGCATCGATTCCATTGACAGACAAGGCATAAAACAAGTTTATCCTGCCTGCTGTTTGAGAGCCATCTGGGAAAGCCACATATGCAAGTAAGAAAGTTGGTATCATAACAGCATAGCAAGAAACATTAGGGAATTCCTAGGCCGAATGTGAGAATGTATGCAAGAAAACGCATCCTATACTCGTTTACCTGGAATTAAGACCCACTGAACTCAATGGGGCTTACATCCGAGAAGTCATTGGATTGCACTGTAAAAAAAATTCAGGGGATGCGGAAAGAGTTTCAGGAATTCTGGGCGCTTGCACCCTGTCATGCTTCGTGTCGCTTATAGGGAAGAAGACGACTCGTCTCATCACTAGCCTGTATGAAGTCGGTTGCTATCTCTTTAAGTACAGCTTGAGTGCAATGGAAGCTGGTGACTCCGATTTCGGGAGGGGGGGGAAGCTGAGAATCCATTCAGGGTTTCAGTCAGAATTCTAAAGGAGCTATCCATGCTGCGGAACCTATTTTTGGGATTGGGTTTAGCACTCTGGACAGCTTTTAGAGCTCTGTCTGGTTCTGAATGAAACCCAGAATGGATTCACAGCTCCACCGAAACAGGACCCACCCACCAGCATCCGCTGGCCGGAGAAAGGGACTATCTCCGAAGCAGGCTTACTGTTTTCCCTGGCGAGCCTCACATAGGCGTGTCCTCGCAAGCATTAATGGAAAAATTTCCTACACTCCCCGACCCCCGCGGACAATCCCTCCCCCTCACGGAAGCATCCAGCCCGTTTCATACCACCGCCACCGCTTTTTTGCCCCGGAAGTGCTTCATCAAGTCCCGGGGCCTCTAGCAGGCTGTTCTCGGTCTCACTGCGGTGAAAACGCGGAACTTCCGGCTAGACTGTGTCTATTTCCTATCGGACCGAGGAGGCATCCGGAGGTCAAACTCTATGGTTTTAACCATTGTCAGTTAGACTCAGGTTTTCTTGGGCATAAACCAGGATCTTCGTCTTTAATAGCTACCATCGTATCAGAGGCGCTACACGAGAGTAACATATTTTAATATTGAAATGAGTCGGTTTAAATCGTTACTGATGACTGGCAAGCAGTCTCCTTTAAGGCTGCTAAATGCAGTGGCGGTAAACTTCAAAAAAATGGTAAGCTTCCTTTATTTCAGGTGTTGCTTCATTTATATCAGCAGTGACGAGCTGACATGCATACATAGCTACAGTGTTTACATGTGCCTGTAGTATTTACATATAAGCGGTCTTGCTCATTTTTGACCAAGGCGAAGATAGTTTTCTGTTACCATAACCTGTGTTTTGAGAGATCTTAATTTGAGAATGAAGCTTAAAAGCTACAATAGTGTATGAGTAATGGCTTAGAATTTGCATGTTTTTTTTTGTGGTTTATTTTTAAGTCCTCAAATGCAAAAGATGCGACCCTCAAAGACAAGCAAAGCAAAATCATGGCCAGAGGACTTCCAAAGCAAAAGCCAATTGACGGAGTTAAGGAAGTGGTGGTTATAGCTTCTGGGAAAGGGGGTGTTGGAAAATCAACAACTGCTGGTAAGTATTTTGTTTGCTATATTATTCTAGTTAATTTGACTGTATGTAGTATGCACATCACAGTTCAGATGAAGTTATATGGTTAGCAATTAGTAAATGGATTATATTAGGATAATTTTTAACAAAATGTAAACTTTTATCTGCGTTCCAACGAACTGCAACACCTCTATAAATGCATTTAATTAATTGAGAAGTTTTTAAAACAAACAAACCCATAAATATTCAGTCTGAAATAAACAAATCAGAGTTTCCTTCTTACATTGAATTTGGTATAGTTTGGGATAGCTCCAAATATGTACAACGACCTGAAGCTGAAATGAGTTCAAGAGTTACCTTGAAAAAAAGACATTTTAATTCGATTGACCTGGGTATGTGTTCAGAACAATTTGGATTTCAATGTTCATCTTATGCAAGCAAAAGCTTCCATCAACAATTGTCATTTTTTGGCTTTATTTAGGCAATATAAAGTTAGAAGGACAGGTTAATACTTTAAAAGTAGGGAACCTTTAAGTAAAATTAATTTCATGTCTCTTGATTTTTTTTTATTTAAGAGGGGCTACTCATTGGCTCACTCTGACTTAAATTGTTCGTGAATTATGCGGTCAAGATTTTTGATCATTTCACAAATATAGATTGATTAGAGCTACACAACTTATTTTGGAGTAAGTCCCATTGGACACAGTGGGACTTACACCTCAGTAAAAGTGCACAGCTTTGTGCTGCGCAGCTACTTTCACACTGGATTTAAGCTGAAAGTAGTACTTTGTTTAAAACTCTAGCTGTTAGAATGTTTAAATAATTTAAAGTTTTTGGAATAGTTTTCTGGTCCTTTTGTGTGGGGATGGGTTTATTTTAAACAGCAACTTAGTCTTTTTACTTTATTTTCTGCAATGTTAAATATAGAAGGTCTGGCTATTAAACAACGATGAAAGAAGAGATTTATTTTGGCATTGTCAGTGACTGATTTTATTGTTGAAAGATGCTGTTATAAACAAAATCATCAGCATCACATAATCACTTGGCATAAAGCCATGGCAACACATATGTTGAATAGTTTTCATTTACAGTGATTACAGAAAGGTGAAAATTTACAATGAGGATGAGGGCAAGAAATCTTCAATGAAGAAATAAAATAAATCTGTTCCTCCCACTGCAATGAATGAATAAGTGACAGTAACAAGCATTTATTAGTACTGGGGTAAGGATTGCATGACATATCACATTATTAGGAGACTGCAATTCTTTATTAGGAAATGCAAGAACATCAGTAAAACTGCAGGAGCCCTGTCCTCTTTTGTATCTGGTCACTCTAGTATAGTTCATGCAGCTTTGGCTGTTGTGATGAAGAGGGAATTTTGCCAGGTACTGCATGCATGCAAATGACTACTGCTGAAATTCCCTTCTCTATACAATTGTTAAAGATACAGGAGCTGTGTCCTCCTTTTAACCTTACTGTTAAGTTTATATATTTGCAGATTAATAATTATTTGAATGTTCTGTAGATTCTCATTTACAAATTGGGGAAAACAGTTCAGTATTAAGGTTAATTTCCTCTGTGCAGATAACACTATTGTTCTGCTCTGTAGCACTATTGGAAACTGAAGTTGTGTTTCCGTATATGGTGTCTGCATTTGTGTAATTATAGGAAGTATTTTGGGTAGGCAAGAAGGAGTGAGAAGGAAAATAGTGGCTTTCATGGACTTCCAAATAAATCCTCGACTTAGCTATCATGAGACAAAAGAGTAGGTCCTCTTATGGATCTTTAGTTATCTAAAGAAATTGGACAGTATATGGTAGGAGCAAATGGTCAGGATTCTGTATGAAGGGATCGATGCAGTGAAATGCTCCAATGATCTGTATTAGCCTGTGCTATTTGTTTTATTCCAACTATTTATTAGTTGCTATTATTATTATTATTATTATTATTACCATATTGCCCCATAACCGAAGCTCTCTGGGTGTTTTACAGTGATTCATAAAAATGCAAACTACAACGTCATAAAAATAGTCTATTTTTTAACATAATAATGTAAACCATTAAAAACAGTTTAAATAATAGACCTGTTCTAAACAGCAGACATAGACGCCTCGTCATATACCATTAAGTGCTTTGTGAGCCTTCACAAAGCAACACACACAAAATGAAAGAAACATGAATAAAATGGAAACAACTAACTAGATGCACGAGAGCTTATCTTAAATCACACAATTCAGTTGCGGAAGTGCAGTATTAAAAAGAATGCCTGTACTGAAGGGGCCAGGTGAATGTTAATTGGAAGTGGGTTCCACAACTGTGGGATCACCACTGAGAAGGCCCTATCTCATGTGCTCACCAGCCTAACCGATTTTTACTGATGGAAACATAAGCAACACAGAAGGCTGTCGTTCAGGTAATATAGTTCCAAACCATTTAGGGTGTAATCATATGCATGTTTGATAGAAAAAAGCCCTGCAACTCCCAGGAATACCGGTTGGGGAATATTGAGAGTTGTAGACTTTTTATGTCTAAACATGCATAGAATTGCACCCTTAGACCTTTAAAGGTTAATACAAACACTTTGAATTCAGCTTGGAAACACATTGGTAGCCAGTGCAGCTTGTGCAACATGATGTCACATGTTCAGATTTTCTGTGCCCTAATATTATCCAGATGGCTGCATTTTGCACCAGTTGAAATTTCTGAGCTGTCTTCAGAGGCAACCACATATGAAGTGCAATTTAGGGGTCCGATTTGGAGATAACTAGAGCATGGGTAACCATGGGCAGGTTATCCGAATATTCAGAGTAATTAAATTCCAATCAGAGTGAAGAGTTCCAAAGTGATCTCTCCAAACAGGCCAAATGGGCAGTAAATTGGTAAATGAAGTTTAGTGTAAGTGCGAAGTGATACACAATGGAGGGAAATACTTATTTCACATATACTTGTTGGACAAAGAGAGGATAATATAGGTTTAGGGAAGATGGATTAGAAGAACAGTTGGAATGGAAGGATTATGTTGTACTAAGTACATGGTCAGCTAATAGCTATTGCCATATCAGGGCATCTTTGGGAAATTGAGAAATATAAGAAATAAAGGTACTGTATCCAGCAACACCGTTTAAGAAGGGTATTGACAAACTAGAACATGTCCAGAGGAGAGTGACAAAGATGGTGAGGGCCTGGAGACCAAGTCCTCTGAGGAAAGGTTGAAGGAGCTGGGTATATTTAGCTTGGATCAGAGACAATATGATAGCTATCTTCAAATATTGGAAGGACTGCCACATAGATGATGGAGCAAATTTGGTATCTGTTAATTCAGAAGGTAAGACCCAAACCAACAGATTCGCATTACAAGAAAGGGGATTTCAACTGAACTTTAGGAAGGACTTTGTGATGGTATGAACATTTTGATTGTGGAAGACAGACTGCCTGAGAAGATGGTGGACTCTCCTTTGTTAAACAGTTTTAGGTCAAGGCTGAATGGCTACCTATCCAGCCTTGAAGTTGTAGTACTTTATTTCCTGCATCAGCAGTTGTTTTAGATTTACCTTGGAGTTCCTTTGAACTCTGTGATTCTATGAGTATTCTAAAACAAACATCCAGAGTGGATTTATAGACGAAGTACAGCTCAAACCAGGATATATAAATTCCTTGCTACATTCTTGGGATGCTCCAGTGTACCTAAGGGCTTGAGTAGCTTTAGCTTCCTCGAGGACCAAGCCTTATTATATTCTTCTTTTTTTACTTTGGGATATTTAGCCATAATGCCTCAATACTCCCCTATGTATTTAACCAAGAACCCACAACTTGCTAGAATAATCTAGCTAGTTCTGTCATTGTAACTTGGATTCCACGCTGTATCTCTAGAGAAACTATTCAAGATCTGAGAATAATTATTTTATAAATACAGGCCTGGCTCCAAAGGTACCTTGCATAGAGAAGGAAACTTCCACTCGTACAAGGCAGCTCCTATTCCCTGCTCTTGCACCCTATCCCATGCTGATCCCCTAGCGCTTGGGATCCTCAGCAATCAAGCTCTTTTCATGGGGCATAGTGGCTGCAGTTGGAAGGAGGGATCACAAAAGCCATGTTGTGCAATGCAGTTCCACTTATACTACTTTGGATGCAGACAAAGTTTTAATTAAGTTACATTTATTTAAATGAAATAAATTTACTTCTATCACCTATCATTGGTTATTGAGTTTGTGAGACACCTTGGACATTTTGCATCAAGTAGAGAGACAGTAATTGGGGAAGAAAACTAAACCGGGACAGAAGAGACACTCTGGGTGTCAACCTTTTACTGTGGTATCAAAGATTCATTATTTGTTCATTTATTTATCTGTTTCAGACATAGAGCAGTATATAAATGTTGTGAATAATAAACAAATTAAGAATCTTTGATACCATAATAAAAGGTTGACACCCAAAGTGTCTCCTCTGTGCCCTCGTCTGTTCTGGTATAATTTTCTTGATCAATTACTATCTGTCTCTACTTGATGCAAAATGTCCAAGGTGTCTCACAAAATCAAAAACACAGTAGGCTTCTGATTTGAAGCATTTTATTTGAATTTAGTGACTGCTGCAGATTTCTGGTTCAAGGGCTTTCTAGTAGCTGATCTGAACTAATTTGGCACTGTAGTCCATCAACACATCTGTGTCACACTAAAGTGACAGAGAATTGCTGTGGTTACATGCTGACAGTGCACTATTCATTGACGTTTTGCTCAGCTCTGAAATAAATTCTTACAAGTTTACTCTGTTCAGGTTTGTAGGGCAGTGTCTTAATAGGCTATTAATATTGGTTTCTGCAACATTATTAGTAATGTATGGCAAACTCCCCAAATAATCAGTGGTCTCTAAACTAGTGATAAAACAGTGCCTAATGCAGACAAAGGCTACATTTCTTCAGGGGTAGTTTGTCAGGGGCTGCATGATAGCAGTGAGTGAGGATGAAGACAAAAGAGGGCATGGAACCCCTTTTCTCTTCTTGCCCCTCCCCACCCAACAGGCAAGAGGGAGAGATTATTTTTTCCAGAAGTCTGAAATGATTGCTCTCAGTGAGTACCTCCCCACCCCATTTCTATGAATCAATATGTTTTGGATATTCCCTCCCCGCCTCTCCCTTTAGGCTCCCCTCAACTGTATGAAATTAGTTTGCAGACCCCATGCGTCACTCAACCACAGGCTGCCCACCTCAGCCTAATGCATTGTAGAGAATACTTTACATAGTACTATTATTTTCAATACCTATATTTATATGGATTTTCTGCATTATCAGTGGGTTGGAGTAGGTGACCTTTGAGAGACCTTCCAACCCAGTGACCCTATTCACATTATCACAGGTGGGTGAGTTAACAGGAGAACTATGCTGCAGAGAATGTCATAGGAAAACTATAATGTGCATGCCCCTCACATGATTAGGAACCACATGGCATGCTGTGGATGACATATCCATCCCCACTTTGTAGGTAAATCTTCATCCTCCCACTTCTACTTACACCAGTGGGTGTTGCAGTGAGAATCAGGCCATGGCAGCCGCTCCATCTGTTGCTGTCAGGTAGCAACCATAGAGTCTGGTTGGCTGCCTAGAGCATCACTGGAAGTTCCGGACAATCTACGCGGCCGTCTCCATGGTTGCCACATTTTTTCCATGGCGTGGCCAAATTTAACTACTCTACTCCTACCACATGATATGGTAACCCATCCCAGGGCCCCTTACCTCCACTGCAGAGGGTGGGTAATGCGGGTGGGTATAGTGTCCATTGTAGAGGGGAACTGCCTCCCAACATGCTAATTGAAACGTAACACATGGTGAGTTAGTGTGACTTCTGAACCCAGCCAATGATTCTATGTCCAGAAACTTGACAAAATTCTGTATTGTTGCTCAGCCATCTCGACATTTCTTCTTTCTTGGAAGTGATCACACTCTTAAGATGGTGGTGATAGAGCTTGCTAAACTTTGTTTTCTCCCATTTTTTTCAGTGAATGTAGCCCTTGCACTGGCAGCAAATGATTCGGTAAGCGACCATCTTGTTATTAAGTCAGTATTAATAAACATCTTAACTGTTTGCTTTTAAAGACAGGTTTTAAATGCTTGCTTCTGCAGAAACAATATAGTGGTTTCAGCAGGTGGGTTCTGTTTATACAGTGGGGGATAGTTACCATTCTTTTTCTGGTTACTGCAATGCACTCTACATGGGATTGACCTTTAAGACTGTTCGGAAGCTGCAGCTTGTGCAAAATGTGGTGACCAGATTGATAACAAAGACCAGAAGTTCTGAGCATATAACGATTCTGGCCCAGTTGTATTGGCTGCCTATATGTTTCTGAGCCTAAGTCAAGGTGCTGGTATTGACCTATAAAGCCTTACATGACTGATGGAGCACCTCTGCTGTTATGAACCTATCCCTACACTTTGGTCAACATCTGCAGCACTCTTGTGAGAGCTTCCTCAGAGGTAAAGGCTTTTTCTTACTCCCAGGCATTTGACAGCACATGATGGGGAGTTTTAGTTTCTTCTTCTGGCTTTATTGTCAGTTGTTTTCAACTTGTTTTAAAACTATTTTAAATTTTTGAGTGATTAAGGTTCTGTATGTGTTCTATCATGCTGTGAGCTGCCCAGAGACCATTGGCTATTGAGCAGTATTGAAAGGTAAAAAGTGAAGAGGCTACAGATAAGATTTGAATCAGGGATTCCTGGCTCATAGCTTAGTCTAAATACACAAATCCATTCATATTTAGACAGAAAAATGTCCTACAACGGCCAGTATGCTGGGAATTGTGGGACTTTTTTCCATCTAAATTTGCATAGCATTGTACTGTTAATGGTTGGGAAAAGCCATATATCGGGAAGAAATGTAAAATGTCTCAAAATGCATAGGATTGCACCCTAAGGCATCCTTCCCAGCTAAGCTCTTTTCAGGTGTGTTGGACCACAACTTTTTTCATCACCAGCACACTTGCTGTACTATGCTAGCTATGCTTGTACGACAAGTAAGGGAGTCATAACACTATAGTACGTAAAGTAGTCATGCTATTTCTTGCTGGTGCATAAGGAAATAACACACAATCCATATGTTTGAAACCTAAACGTATTTGAAATGTGCTAGAGCTTAGAGCAAATAAGCATAATATTGACTTGTGGCTGATGAATTAAGATTAGAATGCTCTGCATGGTTTTATTAGACTACTGCAGTGAAAAGCTCCTTGAAAATCTGTCAGGTTTGCAGGGACTGGAGGAAAAAAATGGGAGAAACAATTTGAGAGTAACAGATGTTTCATTAATGTTTGATATAGAAGTAAATTTTTAAAATCAGTGTATTGGAATTAATTGCTTGATTGACACTAACGGGAGTCACCTGGCAAGTCTTCAAATACTGCATAGAAAATGTTTCATAATTAATGCTTGATATTGCAGACAGTACAGTTCACATGGAGACACAATAGACATAGACTGAGCACTCTAGCACACAACAGTTCATCTTGGTTAACAGTAGTTGTAGATGCGCTGCTTCTGTGCTCCTCAAGAAAAATACAAGCTCTATAGCCATTCTTCAATTTATTTTCACTTTAGTGAAAAGATGAGTTTTCCCAAATATTTATTGATTGTGAAGGTTTGCATGCTAAATTAGCTGAATGGAGTGGCTAATGGTGTAGAGAGTGATCTGGGAAGTTTCTACTTAAAATTTTGCCACTTGGTCTCACTGTGGACTTACATTATTCTCTGTTTTTGGCCCCACATTTACAATGTGATGATAAAAATGTTTGCTTACCTTGTGTGGTTGTTCTAAGAATTACTGAGACAATATATGTGAATTGCTTTGAAAGTGTGCTTTGTGAATACTTCATAAATGCTAAGTGTTATTTTTATAGGCCTGGTTTATAATTCTGTGCTCCCTGAGAGCAACTCTTCTTCCATGAACGGAGCAAAAATTGAGGATCTGAGTTATATCTTTTGTTATTTATCAGTGTGTCTTGATTGTGACATAATAAAATAAAGAATGTCATGACATTGAAAAGCAAAACGTCTCCTCTTACAATTTAAAATGTATAAAAAGATACAAGGCAAATTGAGGTCATGAATTTGCCTTGGTCTTAGCTTTGAAATGTGATGATGCTTCATCTTATATCTTACATAAGAATACGGTAGTGTAAGTCTTATTACTTGAGATCTACCAGACCAAATTTGCTCATTTGTTTTAAAATGAAGCTTCAGCAGTGTAGACATGCAGAAAAACTGGAAACTTTGAAAAAGTTGAAAGCTCAAGGTATGGGCAGCTCAGGAAGGGAGAGGGATGAAGCAAAGGAGAGGTTAATGCATATGCCCCACACTGTGCATGCAATGTAATATGTAACACAGTGTGTGTATGTACATGTAATAATGCCTACTCCTGTGAGTTCAGAGTGCTGGGCCAATGAAAGGACAGACACACAATGTTGGGAAGAGGGCTGAAGAAAAGTCATTTGTTGATAGTTGGAGTAGGAGGAAGAGAAGCAGAGGAGAAAGAGCTGAAAGGACACCAGAGGCAGAAGAGAGAGAGAAATCTTACATGTTTTTGACATCAAACTTCAAGCAATGGCAAACAAACTTCTAAAAAAAGAACAAGGAAGCAGGCAAACTTATTTTTATCCAATTGTTCTCAGACTACTAGCCCCCCTGGCGACACGAGATTTGCATTAGTTTAGGAGGATTAGGAATGCTAGATTTGTTCATTGCTTGAAATGTAACTTGTATGTAAGGCATGGGAGATCTTTTTTTAGAAAGTACCAGTGATGTGAGAGAGTTTCATTTTAGTCACACACAGTACTAATGAGAAGGAGAAAAGAGTGTTGCTGAGGTTCTCTGGGACTCTGTGAGAGGACCAAGATAGAATCTACAGTACATAGGCTTGCTTTTCTCTTTCTCAAAAGAGAAATTACATTCTCAAGATTCTGGTTCAGATACCAGATTCATGTTATCTTTGTTTTATGGCAAGACCTTGCAGCTTTTTCTGAGTGGCAAATATGTGCAAATTGCTGCATTTGTATGACTTCTCAAAATGCAATTTTAAAAAGTTATTCACAAAATCTTATGCACAATTCCAAACTGGTATTACAGGGATGTAGTGGGCTGATACACCATAGGTTCCTGAATTCTATCACTAGCTGGGGAAGTATATCTGCTACTCCTATTCTGCTTGCTTTTGAAGGTTATACATTTTGTTTTAGATTTGCATTCCAGTCTATTCCAGGCAAGCTTAAATAAATGTGTATGTTGCAATTCTGTGCATACTTGTAGAAATGGATCTCAATTATCTCAATTTGTTGTTAAGTTGCTTTTTGGTCCAAAGGGCCCATAAGACACATCCAAAAATCATTTTCTGTGCTCTTGGTTGGATGCATGTGTGTTAAACCAGAAACATGAGAAGCTTGCAAAAGTGGTGTATTTGTGATTTTCCTCCCATTCCCTTCATTGGAGTCATATGGACTGGGGAGATGTTATGTGCACTGGATATGTATCTATTGCTGTTCAAATCTTCCACATAGACACGTCTGTACTTTAGTGAGAATGTGTGCAGTGCTACAGTGGCTTTCTTAAGTCTACACAGGTATCATGGGTAGAGCTGGTTTTAGTACTCAAATTCCAGAACTGTTCTAAGTAAAATTGTGGCTTTTTGAAGTGTTGAAGTGCTTTTTAAATGTACAGATTGTGTGTATGTTGTATGTTTTTGCTGTTTTAATTTTTGTATATTGTTTTTAATTGTTTTTAATCCTATGTAAACCGCCCAGAGAGCTTCGGCTATGGGGCGGTATACAAATGTAATAAATAAATAAATAAATAAATTAGTCAATGCAGTTTGAAAACACCACTCAGTGGTTGAGTTTTAAGGAGGTACTCCACCATTGTGTGACTGTGGGCTACCGTGGAGTTGAGTTAAATCCATTGCGGTGTTTGATTGACAGTTCCTCTGCCCTCTCTCCTCCCCCAGTCATCCCGATAGTATCCCATCAACCATTGCTGTGAAAAAACAATCCCGGTGGCTTTCCTAGAGCGGCACTCGCTCCTTTTGCCACTCTCTGTAGCCTGTGGGAAAAGTAAACTCAAAGTCAACTCAACGGAAAACTCCACAGAACCTGCCACACAACATGCAACACAATGGTTGTGCAGGGACTCTCCTGTGCACAGTGTGGATATTCTACATGGAGTGTTTTCCAAAAAAAACCTCCACCGTTGCATGGAGTTTTCTCGCCAGACAACACGTTTCTCAACAGTGGTGTAAAAACTCCACTGTGGAGTTCTAAAGACACCATTGAGAAACGTATGGTCTGAACTGAGCCCATGTCTGTAGCTCCTTCTCACTGTGGATAAAATGAGTTAATTGATGGAAAATTCTGCTGCAGTAACAAATGTAAAGGTCATGCTATGTCAAGTACTGCTTTAAGCAAATGGAGCATTTGGGATAGTCCTGGGTCACTGGATCTGTAACAGCTTTGAGTTAACTAGTTAGTTAATTAGTGGCAAGAATCAGCGTGATTTTTTTTAGGCTGTACTGAGAATGTCAAAATCTGTGGTGTCCAACCCTCTTCCCCCGAAGGTAATAGGCTTTACCCTAGGATCTTCCTTCTTAATTGCCTGTTTAGTTTTGACAGCACATTCTTTTTAATTCCTTTGAATTGGCAGTAGCCAGCCAGTTCTTTTCCCCCAGGAGCCTCTATGGAACGTTTGGCTCTTCTGCAAGTCTGACTTGCATTTATGCTAGGGCAACTGTTTTATGAAAGCTGCATCACCACAGACATTTTTTTAAAAAAATAACAGGGACAACTCAGATTAATAGAAGCCAACCATAATGCATCAAGATTGTTTGTTTATGAACACAGTATTTTAGTGAGCAAACACCAGCTGTGCATGAGAAGGGTGGCACAAATCCAGTTGGGGAAACTGTGCTTATGCTGTTACTGTGTGGGGGAACTCTTTAGTCAACCTGCTTTAGAAATCTCTTACTAAGGAGGGCTGTGATGCAGCCCCTTGCTGTGCACTCTGTGCATGCTTCAGGTTCCCACAAAATAGGTGGAAAAAGATCAGTTTTGCATATGAAGACATCCGGGTAGCTTGCAGCAAAGGTGAGTAATCTGTTCAGCACTGGAGATGATATTACATAGAAGAAAAGCATGCACCTAATTTACCTGTTTGCAATCAGCATACTTTGCGTAGATGCTGGGTATATTGCATTTATCCTGAGATATGAAATGCATAGGTACACACATCTAGAGTTAGCCCTTGGAAAACTGTTGAGAGAGGGAGGTCATCAAACATGAGAGTGAATCAATTTCACAGAGCAAGATACAGACACTCTTGTATATATGTAACATCCTCATCCCAAATCCACTTTCCAAGCCACACTGCATCCCCACCTCCACACTTATCAAGGCTCTTCTGCGTTTGCAATATATCATGGTGCAGGCTTCCCTCAACTGGCACCATCTAGATGTGTTGGACTACAATTCCCATTATCCCCCACCATCGACAACTGGCATGATTGCTGGGGATGGTGGGAGTTGCAGTCCAACACACCTGGAGGGTGCCAGGTTCGGGAAGGTTATAACAATATATTAATTTTACTCTGCAGCACTCCATTCTGCACTGGCCTCTGAAGTGTGTGTCAGTAAACTGGCCCCTCCCCACCTTGGAGGCTTAATTTATGGAGACTAGATGGGGGGCTGAAGAATGGTCATTCTGTTGCACATGTGTGTATGCCAATAATTATTTTTTAAGAGGCATCTCCTCAAAAAGCAAAATAGGGAAGTGTTTCCATCAGCAAGACATACTAGAAAATCAGAATTGTTCTTGCTAACAAAGCCAGACCATTTTCAGTAAAAGACTCTGGAGAAATAGGTAGCCAGCAGAGGGAGCTCAACAAACCAAATTCTGAGTTTCTCCAGCAATGGCACTCTGGTCATGACATCATGAAATATGCTTATAATACACATACACCTCTTGTTAACAACATAATCCATTTGAAGAAAAAGAAATTGGAAATCAGAGTAAATCAGTTATCTGTCCAAGAGTTATTAGACTTGAATATAGACTTGCAAATGGACACATAAATGTTACAATAAAAATAATACACTTTCACGAAGACAGCTTGATATATAATGTTGTTTTTGTGAGATCTCCCTTTTTGGGGGGTTGAATATGGTATCTTAAATTACTGCAAAAGTGGTGGAGGCAGGGCAAGGGAGCATGGGTAAAAATAATTGCCTAATTAAGAGATGTATGAAATGAACTTGAAATGTAGAATTAAGAGGGATCTCCTGGGTCTGTTTCTGAAAGTCTAATTTCAGGCAAAACCCAAACATGTTTAAGTCTAACTTTTGGTGCATGTTGATAGAAGCATCAAGTTTGTTGTACATGTGCAATGTGCAACCATTTCTATGAACAAAGGAATGAAAATATTTGTATATGTGTACATCTGTATACATTTGAATCCTGTCTACATTTCTGTCACTGGAATTTATGAGAACTTTTAAAGCTTGTCTGCCAGTGTCCTTACAAACAGGAGTCCCAAGCAAAGGAATTACATCTGTAGAGAATCCAGAAGGAGGTTAGCAGAAGTGAAAATCCATGGAAATTAGTAACTATACACGGTATCATCTGAATACATCTGCTTAACCACCTCCACCCCAAATAAAACTGGGCTATCTGTCCAATAAGAACAGGTCATTAAAACAGATGGGTAAATACAGGCAAGGTAGATGAGCTAGCCAAGGGGTTGGTAGGCTGGTGTTCCACTGAGAAGATGTAGTGAGGGTCATCAGCTTGAATGGCTTTAAAAGACAATAAGATTAATTCATGGAGAACAAGGCTATCAATGGCTACTAAGGTGTTGAGACCTGATGTACCTTACATGTGAAACATTTTTAAGTTTTGAGATGTGTGCAGTATCCAAAGATGACATTGTTAACCTCATCTCAGAGCTTTGTTCAGTCTGACTTTGTTGTGTTGGCTTCCAGAGTCTACTCCATAATATTTTTGGCTGTTAAAATGAGAGAACCTTTAGATTGATAAAGAGTGCTAGTTAGATTTAAGGACAAGGTAGGCAGTTTTCCAAATATTTATCTTTCAAATGGTAATTAGAGGATAAAGCATTAGGGTGACTATTTGAAGGAGTTTGATTAGCTGCAAATGCAGATAAAATAAATGAGTCATGAATCTTCATAATCTGGTAAATTATGTGTTTTGTCTGAGAACAAAGGAATTCAAAAATAGTGTTGAAGTCTTTGTAATCTGGCATGAAAATGTTGCTTCCCGGTTTCTTAAATTGCAGCTTTCATGTAGTAGACATGAAACAGCATAATCTGTCAGAGTAACTCCAATTGGATTTTAAATAGCTTTGTACATTATAAAGAAATATGATTTTTTTCAAAGAAAGTGCTAAATGAGATATTTGCTTTGATCTCTATGATTACCTAAAATGGTATTGTCTCCCAATTGACATGTACATCTAGTAGTCCAGGAAAAGGTATTGGTGGACTGTGCAGTCACGTTGTTAAGCTATGACTGTGAACTGACAATTGTTCTCTTACAGTCTTGAAGATGGTATGATAGAGGTGTAATTGCTCACAGAAACACATTGATTTTTCTGTTCCAGTGTGCTTTTGATCAAACACGTACATTAATGTCCTGCAGTTATACCTCCTTTTTTTGAAAATCTCGTTTCTGTATATAGTCAATGCTTATCACAAGATCTATTTAAATTTCAAAGCCATAATAGATATGTTCACTTTATCTATTCATATTGTATGTAGCAGAGAAGTTGGCTGCAAGAGCTGGTCAGACTTTGGTGTGGAGAAAATGGATAGGGAGTCTTTTTCCTCCCTCTCTCGTACTAGACCCTGGAGTCATCCAACAAAGCTGAAGGACAGACAATAGGAAATACTAATTCGCCTTGCACATCATTAAACTATGGAATTCACTGCCATAAGGTGTACTGATGGCCACCAACTTGGATGGCTTTAAAACTGGATTAGACAAATTCATGGAGGATAAAACTTTCACTGGTTACTTGTCATGAAAGCTATATACTGTTTCCAGTATCAGAGTCAGTTGCTGGTGAACATAAGCGGAAGGGTGCTTTTGCACTTACGTCCTACTTGTGGGCTTCCCATAGGCAGTTGGCTTGACCACTGTGTGAAAAGAATACTTGAATAAACAGGCCTTTGGTCTGGTCCACCCCAGCTCTTCTTCTTCCTCTTCCTCTTCCTCTTCCTCCTCCTCCTCCTCCTCTTCTTCCATAAAAGGGATTACAGTACTGCACAGATCTCAAAAGCAGTACCTGCAACATTCTCTCTACTACTCACTGTTGATGGTACAAGAGCCCTAATGATGAAAAGATGGTGATTCCTGCCCATAAAATGGCACAATATGCAGTGGTACATGAATATAGCTTGGCAGCCAGTAGAGAACACCTCTAGCTTTTTAAAAGAAGCCAGCAGCACGAGGAGACAGAACATATCGCTTTCAAAATAGTGCCAGACTATGTCTTGGGCCAGGATACAGTGTGAGTGTCATGGATTGGGTAGGAGGGGTTATTACAAACACGTGCACGCTCATCTGCCCATTGCTTCTTTCATGTAAATCCCCCTTGATGGGCAGTGGTTGCACTTTGTCTTTGAAGCCCAAAACAAGAAAGCTGAACTTGGTTGCTAGAAACAATGGTTGGCAATCATCCAAAATTGGTGGGGTCCCTGAAAGTAACCATGAATAGAATTTACAGGATCAAGCTAAGGCAGATGATGAACCAACCCTTGCAGCAGAAGCCACAGAATCAGAGGCGTAAAGATAGTCCAGTTGATTGTGTTGCCCCGGTCAAACTTCAGGAGCTGGGGGTGGGTGGGTGGATGGGAGACAGTGACGAGGCTTTCCCAGTGATCAAGGGGTTAAGGGCTCAGGACTACAGCCAACTTTCCTTGCTAGAATGGGCTGCTACATTTTCAGTGATCAAAGAAATGAATGGAAAACCAGTTATTGCTTCATAACCAAAACCTCTTCTATAATCTTGTTGCTAAGCCCAAGTGTCTGTGTATTTTAGTGTGACTGAATCATTATTGTCCAGAAAAGTACATATTGAATAAGAACATCCATTTTTAAGTTTAGAAGAATTTATTTATTTATTTATTGCATTTTTATACCGCCCCATAGCCGAAGCTCTCTGGGCGGTTCACAAAAATTAAAACCATGAAATCATTTTAAAATATATAAAACAAGGCACAATCTAAAAACACAGAATAACATACAATATAAAAACACAACCAGAATAAAACCAAGCAGCAGGAATTAATACAGATTAAAATACAAATTTAAAACAGCAAAGATTAAAATTGAGTTAATTTAACTGTTAAAATACTGGGAGAATAAAAAGGTCTTCACCTGGCGACAAAAAGAGTACAAAGTAGGTGCCAGGCGAACCTCTCTGGGGAGCTCATTCCACAGCCGGGGTGCCACAGCAGAGAAAGAATTTATTGCTTTTAATTAAAGTCTTCCTTCAAATAATAACTTCCTCAAATTACACTCTGCTCTAGCACTCTGCCATGCTTACAGTCATACGGTTACATCCAAAAGTGTCTTGCGCAAGTGGAAAGACACTTCCACTTGGGCAAAGCCGGCCATTGAATTCCAATGATTCCCTCTCCTGCTGTATCCCCCTGCTCTTCAACCCCTCCTAGATTCCACAATCAGTATACATTATGCACATTTGAATACATTTCTTTATTCTCTGCAGTGGCAAGGAGAGGCCAGGAAAGCCTAACTGTGTATGTGGACTTCCATTCCAATAGCAGCGCATTGTATCTAAAGGGTGAATTTTTTAGGATGCCTTCAGCATGATAAAGGGCCTGTTCAGACAACATGCTAAGCCATGGTTAGGCTGCTAACCCTTTTACAGCAAATGGTTAGTAAGTGTGTTTAAACCGTGGTTATGTATCTACCATATTTAAGAATGATTCACATGACATGCTAAGCCATGGTTCATACAATATGCTATGCCATAATGTTTAGCTCAAAATGTTTAACCACCATAGCTCAAAATGCTTAACCACCATGGCTCAGTGTGTCGTCCGAACAGGGTAAATGTCATTTTGAAAAAATCCAGCCAGGGAGATTAATGGGTAGGTCACATGGGTGGAATTTGGAGCACTACTTCTTTATCCCTTACTCTTACTCTTCCTCCTCATTATTATTATTATTATTATTATTATTATTATAAAATTTTCCTCTTCAAAGAGATTGTTATTCATTAAATGGAAGCTCTCATGGGTACCAATTTTAAAAGCCTGTCTTTCAGCATTTCACCAGCCCCACTCTGGATTTTTCCCCATTGGATCTTTGTTGCCCAGCATAGCTCCTGTTCCACTTCACAGCTAGCAGAAACCAAATAAATTATACAGAATAAAGAGATATATTGAAATGTCCATAATTGTATCCCAATTGTCGAATCTAGTTCTGTGTTTTTGCTCAGAATTTGGATCTTCTTGGCTTAGGACTTTGGACTCCCTCTTTGCATTCAGTGCCATGTTATCCACTGTCTTGCTAAATAAAAGTGCTACCAGAAAGGATCCGAGGCAGTAAGCCTGTGTGCGCCAGTTGCTGGGGAATGTGGGTGGGAGGGTGCTGTTGCACCATGTCCTGCTTTGTTGGCTCCTGGTCGACAGCTGGTTGGCCACTGTGTGAACAGAGTGCTGGACTAGATGGACTTTCGGTCTGATCCAGCATGGCCCTTCTTATGTTCTTATGTTCAATCTTAAAAGTTTATCTAGGAATTGCTGTGCTTGAGCCATGGTACGTACCTAGTCGCCTCGTAAAGGTCCAAGAAAAATAATTTATAGTTTTCCAAAGTGATTTGCTTCATTGTTTAACCACTCTTATAGTTAGAAAGCATTCCTAATATTTTATCTAATCTCCCTTTCCGGCAATTTATTGCCTACTGTCCAACAGTATGTAATAACTGAGAGCAATTACACTCCATCATCCTCTTTGCTATCTCTTTTAGAAACCTTATAGAAGTGTAAAGCTGGAAGGGACTCGAAGGTAATCATATCAGCACCCCTTAACAGAATAGCCCATATCTTCCAGGAAATGGTAGTGCTAAAAACAGAGATCAGGAACTTCTAATGTGAGCTGTGCCTGCAGGGTAAAAACTTGCTAAGACAAACCTGAAATAAGTAAACTGTGCCAAATGCTACAGGGCAGATAATGCCTGTCTGTCCTGGCCTCCATGTTCTTTTGTGATCTCAGTTACAGAATTGGCTAGAACTGAGCAGGAAAGCAACACAACTAGATCACAGTATCCTATAAATGTGACTTTTAAGTATAGTCAATGTATTTCAACAAAAAGACATAAAAAGGAAGTACTAACACGAAACTGATGAGGTATTTATTTATTTATTTATAGAACTCATTAGCAGATTTTGACATAATGGAAGTTTGGCATAATTGATTTGGAGCGGCTTTCTTACTACAGAAAGTGATTGTCCTTATTCGATATACATTGGTTTTTTCTTTGTTATGCTAATTTATCACAAGTGACAGCAGTTAGTATTGGGTCACACTAATTTTATCTTGGGCTCTGCATAAAATGTGCCCCACTGTTTCAAACTCTTTTCTCCTTTTTTTGTGTATGTGCCTATGTGTGAATGCACGTACATACATCTACTACTTCATGCATTTGATAAACTGGGCTGTATAAGGAATGGATGGCCCAGTCTATTTCTCGTCTCTGTCAGTTTCACAAGTGTTCATACACAAGTGTGTTCTGTTTCTGTATTAATCTGCAAATTAAAAACAAATCTGCCTGAACATTCATATTTAAATAAGTATTTTTAAACAGATTTCATCTCAAAGTACATATTATAATACCGGGTGGCCCAAAAGTAGGTATACAGTTGTTTAGAATGTTGATGGGTGGAGTCAGAATGACAGTTGAGAAGAGTATATTGTATACCTACTTTTGGGCCACTTGGTATGTATTTTATCCCCAAATGCACATTTGGTATGTTTTCTGAGCTAAGAACTATTTAGCAAAATTCAGAAAGGCAATTGAGTATAATACTTGCCGCACTTCCTGGCCAGAAAGTAACCATAGTGAAATTATAACTAAAGTTAATGTTGGTTACAGTTAGCATGCATCATAATTCCTGTTATTTGATTAATGATATGATAGTGTTTGTATTTTTCCTTCCACAGACAAAAGCAGTTGGTTTGCTTGATGCAGATGTGTATGGGCCTTCCGTACCAAAAATGATGAATTTGAAAGGAAGTCCAGAAGTGACATCAAGTAAGTTTGGATGCATATCACTTTTCTCTCTCTCGATAAATGGTAGTTGAATCAGTGGGACAGAAGGTCCATAGAATCTTCCTATCCCAAATAGTGTCAAAATGGGCAATGGGACAGAAGGCTGCTTTACCTCCTGCCACCCTGGGTTATCAAGGTACCCTTATTTGACCTCTTTGATAATCTAAGCGTCAGGTTCTGATTGTCCCACGTTCCTGCTGGACATATCAATTTCTGGGTTCTCCTGCAGCCGGTTATGTTTCATAGATACCATTAGGGGCAGGCTGCCCAGTAGAACTAGTGGTAGAAGTCCTTATCCACATCTAGATGACACTAGAGAGCTTTGGCTATTGGGCAGTATAGAAATGCAATAAATAAATAAATAAATAACACAATCTAAGGATCTATCAGGCTCCCCCTGTACATCTCTGAAGGGAGGTTACATGCTGGAGGATTGTTAATCCTCCAGCATGGAATGCAGACAACACAGAGGTTTATGGTTTCGTGCCAGGACCAGGCGCTGCAAAGCTGGTTAAACTGGGCTATCTGCCCACCAGGGACAAGCGCAATGACATAGGATGGGCTGGTATAAGCAAGGTAGACAACCTAACCCAGGAATAGGCAATCTGGTGTTCTCCAGATGTTTTGGACGACAACGCCCAACATCCCTGACCATTTGCCATTCTGTCTGGGGTTGATGGGAGACATAGCAAGAAACATCTGGAGGGCACTAGGATGCTTACCCTTGAGCTACCTGATTTTCAGGGAAAGCAGTGGGAAGCCCTAAATTTGATCCTGGCTATCTTTTCACTTATATCTTTCATTGGAGCAGGGAAAGTCTCTTTAGAGAAGATTAGAAGCCAGAGCATGAAAAATGATTTCTCCCCTCTTGGAATATTTTCTGAGACAATGCTCCCAAGACACTTCAGGTTCCCTAAAGTACTGCCCACCCAGGGGACTTAAGGTGCCCTTATTTCGGCTATATGATAGGATGATAAAAGAGGAGTGGGGGGAAAATGGACTAGGGTAAGACCCTTTTCAGTTTGGTCAAGAACTTGTGTTCCAGCAGTTTCTGGAAGTAATGGAGCCTCCAGAGACTACCCCTGTTTGATTCCCAGTATCTGCACTGCCCTAGTTTTGCCATCCCAGATATTCCATTAACTTCTCAATGCATTTTTAAAGGAATTCAGCATTTGGTCTTTGGGTTTGTAAGAAAAAAATAGCTGCACTAAAATCTTTTGAATGTACATTTACTTAGGGGTGAGTTGTTTAATTTGCAGACAAAGGCTCTCAATGGAGCGGTCCCCAGCTTACACCAGTACTGAATTGCTTTCTTTAAGTGAAAAGGAAGCACTGTCCCATTAAAACACTTGTTCAGAAACACAGTGATTATTATTCAGATACTGTTGCTAACTGTACTTTGCTTCTACTTTCGTGTAGAACAAAATGCATAATCTTGAACATGCATAACATTACTTTGTTTGCAAACATAGAATAGAACAGAGATAATATAACTTCACAGCCGTAATTGTGGAGACCCATGCTAACATACTTCTGGGGCTTTGTGAGGTAGAATGTGGACACCCCCCCCCCCCCAATCCATGTTGCCACATGTATTGATCAGTAGATGCCCTTTCGTTGGATTTAGCCTGTGAGGTCAAAATATAGTGATTACATGTTTGTTGCTTGTCTTGAGTAGATGAAATGTCCCTGAAGGCCTTTTTTTGGATGAAATTTGTTGTGCTTTCAACAGATACAGAACTGTCAGCATCATAGGATTTGGTCTCTCTTTTTGATATTTGTTTTGGTGAATGATTTCTATTTTATTGGTGTTTGTTAGTCTTTAAAATAAGATAAGATACTTGGTTGTGTTTGTTGTAACAGACTAACACAGCTACCCCTCTGGGAATTACAATAAGGAAATGTATGTTATATAGAGGTCTACATACATGGTAAAGACATTCAGAGCATTGTAATAATCCTTAACTTAGAATGTGCTATACCGGGCTTGGTGTTTCTAACATGGAAACATGGGTGAAAAGTATTATTAGTGTTTTCTGCTCTGTCGCTTAGTAATTGATCTAGCAAAGCAGGTAGGCTAATGAACGTCTGATCCCATGTATATGGGGAAGTGCATATGCTAAGTGCATTTAACTGTGATGGGGCTATATATGACATTTATGTGCTATATACAACACTTACAACGTTTTACTGGTGGTCCACATCACAAGTTAGGCCTCATTTTGTTGAGAAGGAGAAAAATCGCAATTAACTCAGAAATGTGAAAGAATATTTAGGGCATCTGTTTTAATGCTATTGCTATAATTGGATTTTTATATCAGGCAACTAGAGAAGAAATAAATCCTCCCTTATACTATGGCTATTTGCCAGACTAAAATCTACATTTGTCAGAGTTGGCTTTTAGGCACATTTTATCTTTTTCACCTCCTACTGTGATGTGATGGCGTTGATTTTGTTGCTGCTGAACTAATGTTGTTTGGAATCAAAACAGCTTTGTAAGAACTCAGCTTCCTATACTGCAGAGAGTTTAGCTTTTCTTCAAGATTTGCAAGACCTCCGTTTGTTTTCAAGTTAAAGTGGGAACTGTGGCTAGAGCTGCTGGAGAGTTAAGATCTAAAGTATTACAAGCATCACAATATTTTTCCTTCACAAAAAAAGGCCAAAGGGCTTCCTGGCATGGACTTTATACAGGACTGCAAGAAGGCAGCATGAACTGGCCGCATGCAGCATATTGACCGTTTGCCTGTTTTTGTACAATATTTTGCAAATTTGTGCTCACATGGACAAAGGCAACGTTGTACATGTGAACTCTGTATTGCTTTTTGGTTATTTATTCCATATTTGTTTAAAAAGTGAAGGAGAAATTTACTCCAAGAATAATTGGCTAATGGATTGGGTAATTGGGGACTACTCATAAGAAGAGCCCTGCTGGATCACACCAAAGTCTTACCTAGCCCAGCATTCTGTTCCCACAGTAAACAATCAGATGCCTACAGAAAGCCCATGAGCAGGAATGAGCTCAATGGCACCCTCCCACTCATGACCCCCTAGCAACTGGTCTTCAGAGACATATTTCTTCAGTCCAATCGATCAGGTAGTAAACTATGTTTAGAACTGTACCACTTTGTGATGGAGGTTGGGGAATATCATGTTTTGAATGCTTCCCTATTTAAAGCTGCTTTGGTAAAAGAATTATTTTGAAAATCAGCCTATACCTTTAAGTACTAAATATATAAAAACATATGAAATTTATATGTCGTGGAGTTTCTTTTACTTAGGGGAGAATGCAAAGACATGAGTTACAGCCACTAATCTGAAGTGGTTAATGCTCAGGAGTGTACTACAGTGTGAGAACAACTTAGGATGCATTTTGGTTCTTATTGGTATCTATGGACAGTATCCAATGGTGACACCAAAATAGGGAAAAGGGAAAAAGCGGGTGCCAAATTCCAGATTCAAATCCACATTTTTCTTCTTTGCACTAGCAAGAGCCAATGCCTTTGCACTAGTGTTAGTTTATGCTAGCGTGTCATTAGTGCTAGCGTTGCACCACCATTTGACACTATGTTTCCAGCCTTAGATAAGGGACTTGGGGTGCTTACAGATAAGGCTTTTATTGTGCAACAGCCTTGCTTCAATCATGAACTTCTACAGGGACACCAGAAGATATCAGGCCTGGTTTTGGTACGGAAACAGCCTTGGTTGCCCTGTATGATGACCTATGTCAGGAGAAAGACAGGGGGAGTGTGACTCTGTTGATTCTCCTTGATCTCTCAGCGGCTTTCGATACCATCGACCATGGTATCCTTCTGGGACGACTAGCTGAGTTGGGAGTGGGAGGCACTGCATTGCAGTGGTTCCGCTCCTACTTGGGGGGTCGGCTCCAGAAGTTGGTGCTTGGGGAACATTGCTCGGCCCCGTGGATTCTCCAGTATGGGGTTCCGCAGGGGTCAGTTTTGTCCCCCATGCTGTTCAATATCTACATGAAACCGTTGAGTGCAGTCATCCGGAGTTTTGGAGTGCATTGTCATCAGTACGCTGATGACACGCAGCTCTATTTCTCCTTTTCATCTTCATCAGGTGAGGCTGTGGATGTGCTGAACCAGTGCCTGGCTGCGACAATGGACTGGATGATTGCTAATAAACTGAAACTCAATCCAGACAAGACTGAGACGCTGTTAGTGGGTGGTTCCGCTGACCGGATGGAGGGTGTTCAACCTGTTCTGAATGGGGTTGCACTCCCCTTGAAGGAGCGGGTTCGTAGCTTGGGGGTTCTCCTAGAACCATCTCTGTCACTTGAGGCGCAGGTGGCCTCAGTGGCACGGAGTGCCTTCTACCAACTTCGGTTGGTGGCCCAGCTACGTCCCTATCTGGACAGGGATAACCTGGCTTCAGTTGTCCATGCTCTGGTAACCTCCAAGTTAGATTACTGCAATGCACTCTACGTGGGGCTGCCTTTGAAGGTGGTTCGGAAGCTGCAGCTTGTGCAAAATGCAGCAGCCAGATTGATAACTGGAACCAGTAGGTTCGAACATATAAGACCTGCTCTGGCCCGCTTGCATTGGCTGCCTGTATGTTTCGAGCCCGGTTCAAGGTGCTGGTTTTAACCTATAAAGCCTTACACGGCTTGGGACCACAATACCTGATGGAACGCCTTTCCCGACATGAACCTACCCGAACACTACGTTCAACATCTAAGGCGCTCCTCCGAGTGCCTCCTCCGAGGGAAGCTTGGAGGTCAGCAACAAGAGAGAGGGCCTTCTCTGTGGTGGCTCCCCAATTGTGGAACAATCTCCCCGACGAGGCCCGCCTGGCGCCAACATTGTTATCTTTTCAGCGCCAGGTCAAGACTTTCCTCTTCTCTCAGGCATTTGGCAATATCTGAGAAGCCTGGGTTTGTTTTGTTTTGTTTTTGAAGCTTTTTGAAGTGTTGTAGTGGTTTTTAAATGTACAGATTGTGTGCATGTTGTATGTTTTTGCTGTTTTAATTTTTGTATATTGTTTTTAATTGTTTTTAATCCTATGTAAACCGCCCAGAGAGCTTCGGCTATGGGGCGGTATACAAATGTAATAAATAAATAAATAAATAAATAAATTTTAACCTGTTTTATTCTGTGAAACTGCCCTAAGAACTTTTTGTTATAGGGCAACATATAAACAGCAAAAATAACAAAATCTTCCATTTATAATCCTCCTGTATTTTCCCACCACTAATTTCCTCTTCTTTTTTCTGCCACAGAAAACCTATTAAGGAGGAAAAGAGAAAGTCTTTTGATTGGTAGCACTAGGAACCATTTATCTGAAACCACTCTGTTCCAGCATTTTGGCAGTTAATATTTCGTGAATAAGGGAAGCAAGAGGCACTACGCATTTCTCACTGTTTCATAGTGGCTTCTGTATGCTAATTCGGACATTCTTGTGCACTGGAAACAGCCCCATTATTTTAGCAAGGTTCATTCTCCTCTCCCCACTCCTTCCCACTTATTATACATTAAATAGACTGTAATGGTTTATTCTCCTCCTGCCTACAATATGTTACCTAAATTTACATCCCATACAGTCTGTGGTGCTGTCATTAGTAAGAGTACAGAGTATTGCTACAGTACTCCCCCTGAATGGTATTGTGGCAAGTAATATTGTTTGTCATGGTAGTCTTTTGTGCTTTTCCTGATGAGACATCATGAGAAAATGAGGAGGTGGATGATAATAATTTAAGTGATGAACAATCTTAACATTGCAGTTCTACAAAAAGCTGATGTTCATGGTGCAATGGATTCCTATGTTTCTGTGTAAGCTCAGAACAAATACTTATCTACCGCAGACTTATTTTTAAGTGAATGTGGAGGAGTAGCTGCTCAGTAACTATGCACTGAAATATAATTTTGGAGTAGAGGAATTAATAGTTGTAATCATGAACTATTGAGAACAGCACCAGCTACTTATAATGTAGCTTTTAAACCTACAGCTGTTATAGCATTTTATGCCTTTTTTTAAATATTAAGTCCTCATCCAAGATAGGATCTTCAGACATGGAAAAGAACGGGTTGTGCAGTCGACACTTTTTTGTTGTGTTGCATTCCAAGCTGCTGAAAAGACAAGCCACTTATTAAGCTAAACAGTGATTTGTCTTTTCAGCAGTGGAAACAGCTGTGAAAGTATATTCAAACAAAGTGCTGCCTGGGCTAGTTCACACGATCAAACAGCCTACTGTGGCTTATTTTAGCCATGGTGGGTGGCAGCGTGTGCAGACAGCCATTTTGAACATTCAAGCCGTGACTGCAGCTTCTTGTGTTGTTGGCATAGTTGACAAACCACCCACAACCCTAAAACAACCCATGGATTCTGGGTAGTTCGTTAACCACGCCAACAACCCACCCCCACCAGGTTTGAATGACAACAAGCAGCAGTCGTGGCTTGAATATTCAAACATTGTGCAGCATGCACTGCAATCTACTGACTTAACTATGGCCCACTGTGCCTTATTTATCATGTGAACCCAGCTCGTATGTCATTCTCCTCTTCTTTGTATGTTTCCTGTCATGCTCTATGGACCAGTTACTAGCTCTCTGTCTGAATGAATCTTATATTAATAAACGAAAAGGGGTATAATTGCTATACAGATTCCACAGCCTGTTCTGGTCTTACCACTGCTCCAAACCGTAGTGTGGATAGGTGCAAGGGACCAAAATTGGCTAAAGCTGTCCATGTGAGCATGGGTCAGATGTGCATTTAAATGTGCACGTCATTGTTCAGAATAGACATACAGATGCTCCCTTAATGCCCTTCTCTGTAGGATATTTGACCATGCTGAATGCAGGGAAGGCTGCAAGCTACTGGAGACAAAGCTGTACTGTTGCACATTCATGAAACCCACTAAAATTGATGGATTTAATTAAGCATGTACAAGGACACACTGGTTTGGAATTGTGGCCTAAAACCTTTGATCACATAGAGAAGATTGTCACGATAAATTACAACCTGTGTTCTACGCGCTCTGTTACTTAAATGAAAAGGAAGGTTTTCCATGCAGTGGTTTTGTTGTTCTCAATAAGCATGTGGCAGAATCATGGTACCCTAGCACAGACTGCTAAATGTGATATGCAAGGGTAACACAATGGGCCTGTTCAGGCAACATGCTAAGCCGTGGTTAGGTGGCTAATCCTTTTGCAGCTAATGGTTAGTGAGCACGTTCCATGGTTATGTAGCCAGTGTGGTTATGAATGGTTCACACGACACATTAAGCCATAATATTTAGCTCAAAATGTTTAACCGCCGTGGCTTAGCGTGTCATCTGAACAGGGTCTATATCTCAGGGAAAGTGTAGTGCCTTAACAAATTTAGGAATTTTGCTTCTCAATGATTTGCCATATTCTGTTTTTCGTTGAATAAACTCTTGATAAGAATTTTACAATGTTACCAAACTATAAAAAGAAAAATATGGGGTAGGGTGGCTTATAAATACAAATCATATGTGAAGGTTTGTTACAGCATTTTCTTGAGACTCTCCTTAAGGAAGCTTAATCTGTTTGTATGAATAGTAGGTGTTGAAGCCTGTCCCCTCTCAGCCAGTAATACAATATAGCAGGCAGCAGTTGAAATAGTCCAAATAGAATAATGCTAATCAGCACACAACTACTAGAACAGTAAACAATATTCAAAGAATGGGGGTAAATAAACATTTTATATAACATGTTAATTATAAATCAAGCGTGAAACTTAACAGAAATTTAACGGAAACTCAACAAGTAGTTAAATGGGGGGAAATGCAATAGATATGACAACCTAGCAAACAGGGTTTACAACAACAATAATTGCAGTAATTAAATAAAGTGCACTCCATAGTTGCAATATCTGTCCAAGGGGCTACTGGCCGCCAGCTTCTTATGCCTGTTTCGCAACTGCTTCTTCAGACACTAACAGTATCTCAGTGTTTCAGTGTTTATGGTTGGGGAAAAGGGTGGATTTGTAGATTACGTTCCTCAGTCCAAAACAACTTATTAGCCCTCCATAAAGGATTGACTTGAGTCCCCAGCCAGCCAGACGCTAATCTTCTGAAGTGGTGAGTTCTTAACAGATATTGCATCTATTGAGTGCACTTTATTTAATTACTGCAATTATTAAGTTAGCTTTTTGTTGTTGTAAACCCTGTTTGCTAGGTTGTCATATCTATTGTATTGTTTCCCCCCCCCATTTAACTACTTGCTGAGTTTCTGTTAAGTTTCTGTTAAGTTTCACGCTTGATTTATAATTAACATGTTATATAAAACGTTTATTTACCCTCTCAGCCAGAACATTGTATCAAGAAGTTCTTCTTCGTGGTCTCTGTGCCTCACACATATGGGCTCGCGCCGACGCCGAGCCAACCTTCGGGAAACTTCCTAGCTAGCTTAGACTTTTGGCGGGAACCCCTCCCCCCACCATCCTATCGCGCATGCTCAGGGTCCCGCCCTTGACTTACCTCAGTTCTTCTTCGACCGCAACGCTGTTAGCCTCGCGGGAGACTTCGTCTTGAACGTTCGTAAATATTTTCTACAGAAAAGACAGAATAGTTAGTTATAGTTAGCTTAGGCTGTTTGTTAGTTATAGTTAGTTAGTTATATATATATATATATATATATATATATAAAAAAAATCTGTTCTTTAGTTAGGATTTGCGGTTCGTCGTCTTATGGCGCAGACCGCTTTGTTTCGACGCTGTTCGCGTTGTAGGGCCAAAATAGCCCTGACTGACGGCCATTCCCTCTGTCTAATTTGTCTTGGGGAAAGCCACATCGTCGATTCTTGTGCGCACTGTATGCGCTTTTCAAGACAAACTCGCCGCAATCGAGCGGACAGGCTGCGGAGTCTGTTGTGGACCAACGCTCTCTCGGCGGTGGATCAGCCGCGTCCAGCCATGCCGCAGTGCAAGGTTTCTGGGGAGTGTACAGCTCTCGCTACCCCAGCATCTCCGGGGTCCCCCAGTAAAGCGGTGGCACCGCCGGCATCGTTAGTGCCTGTTTCGCCTCTTCCTTCCCCTCCACCGGTGAAGAAGGCAAAAAAAGTCAAGCCTACGAAACCGGCTAAAAAGCACTCCTCGACATTGAAGGCTTCGACATCAAAAAGGCACTCGCCACCGTCTGAGAAGTCGACAGCGAGACCGTCGTCGGTACCGTCTCCTAGACCGTCGTCGCTACCGGCGTCGACATCGATTAAAGTAGTAGCCATGGTGCACAAATCCGCCTCGGTACCGACACAGTCGTCGACATCGAGACGCAGGGCATTGTCGATGCATTCGGCATCACATTCCTCCCAGCGAGTGAGCGCTTCGCCAGTGGCCTCGGCGTCGAAGCAGCGAACCCCCTCGGTATCGCCGCTCCTGAGGACTCCATCGACACCGACGATTCCACCGCAACCGGCAACCACGTTTTCGCCAGCTCAATCGCTACCGTCGCCTGTTACCATCGACTCCGATACTGAATGCCCGATACCGACGGAGCTCCCCCGCCGAACCAGAGACACCCATCGACAGGAACGACGGTGATCTGGGAATCGAGCCTCCCGTTCCCGATCGCGATCACGGTCGCGCTCTCGATCCCACGACTGGGATGTCTATTCAGACCGTTCTCGCAGCTCGAACCGTGGAAATTACCAATTCGACCCCTATACAGGGCGTAGGATTGCTGAGCGCCAATCACCACCTCCAATTCCACCGCGTCGGACGACTTCGCTGAGTCAGCCCTCAGCCACCCGGCGGGAGCCAACGTCGCTCGCGGCTACTCGACAGTGCAAGCCCTCTACATCGCGGCAACGACAGCCCTCGCAGTCCTTTGAGGACTATGCGTCTGACACTTCGTCAGCACTATCACCACAACCATCTGAGCCATCTCCAAAAGACAATGTCAGTATTGACGAAAGAGCATCACCCACGATGGAAATGGGTAGCTTTACAGAGCAGATGTTGAGGCTCGCGCAGTCTCTCAACATTGACTGCCAGCAGCCTGCGGATGATTCCGACGATGGAATCTATGACGTTATGTCCACCGAACCATCACCGCAGTTGATACTACCTATGGTTAAGGCGCTGTTAAAAACGGTAAAGCAATCCTGGGAGCATCCCGCCACTGTAGGCCCAACCTCAAAGCGCTTGGATGCCATCTATAAAATCAAACAGACGCAAGCGCCCTTCTTATTTCAACACCCAAAACCCAATTCGGTGGTGGTAGAAGCCGCGCAGAGTAAGTCAGGCAAGGTGCATTCCGCGCCCACCGATAGGGAAGGGCGCAAACTGGACGCCTACGGAAGGCGCATTTACGCATCAGCTTCATTGGGCATCAAGGTGTCCAACTACATGGCGCTCATGGCACGTTACCAGCATTTCCTGTGGGAGAAGATTTCGTCCCTAACTGATTGTCTTCCGGACGACCAACGGGAGCTGCCGCGGGTCTTCCAGGCGGAGGCTATCAGACTTTCAAAACAAGAGCTAACCACGGCGAGACACCTTACCGATTGCGTCTCTAAGGCGATGGTAGGCGCTGTAGCTTTACGCCGCCATGCGTGGTTACGCTCTGCCTCCCTGCCGCAAGAGACCAAAAACAGAATCGAGGACCTTCCCTTTGATGGGGAAGGCCTTTTCAATGCTGAGACGGACTCCACTATGGATACTTTGCATAAAGCCCGTATGACGGCAAAGAAAATGGGATTTCAGCCGCCCCAACAGCCTTATCGTCGGCAGAAATGGTATAGACCTGTTCCTTACCAGCCGAGACAACAGCAGGACAGGGCGCACCGTTATCAGCCTTTTTCAACGCAGCCTTACCAGCCTCGTAAGTCCACGCCACGCTACCAGCAGCGTACCAAACCACCTCAGTCCGGCAAGCGTCGTCTTTGACTTAACGGTGCCCCTATTTGTCAACAGGTCGATCACGTTAGCGCCTTTCCTGCACACCTGGGAGTCAATAACTTCAGATTCTTGGGTTCTGCGCATCATCGCGGAGGGCTACAAAATAGAGTTCGAAATCCCTCCTCCACTTGGTACCATAAAAGTAACATCCCCCTCGTTGGCGCTAGCTCAGGAGACTGCCTCCCTTCTTCGCAAAGCGGCTATCACGAGAGTGCGGCATTGCCATCTACCAATGGGGTTTTACTCCCGTTACTTTACGGTGCCGAAGCGGGACGGGGAATTCGTCCCATTATGGATCTCAGAAGCCTCAACAGGTACATACGGCCCAAGAAGTTTCGTATGATTACCCTTGCAACAGTCTTGACTATGCTTCGGAAGGGCAGCTGGTTTACGCTCATAGACCTGAAAGATGCCTACTTTCATACCTCTATTCACCCTTCCCACCGTCGCTATCTACGTTTTCTCATAGGCAACCAGGCTTATCAGTTTTCTGTCCTTCCGTTTGGTCTAAAGTCTGCTCCACGGGTCTTCACCAAGTGTATGGCGGCGGTGTGCGCGCACTTGAGGTCCCACGACATCGACTTGTATCCTTACCTGGACGACTGGTTGATCGTCTCCGACTCCGAGGCTCAGGCATTCGAAGACGTACACGTCGTCATCTCTCTCCTCTCGTCGCTTGGGCTAAAAATAAATTACAAAAAATCCATCATTCAACCATCCCAAACATTGCAATTCATAGGAGTTACCCTCGACGCGACTGTGGGAAGAGCCTTTCTTCCGCCAGACAGAGTAGCGGCCATACAGCAATTGGCGAGGGCACTACAACGCCAGCGCCGCACATCTGCATTCGTCATTTTAAGACTACTGGGGCTTATGGCGGCATCCGTCTTCGTCGTCCGTTGGGCGAGGCTTTGAATGCGGCCACTCCAACAGTTCCTGCTACGACATTACTCACCAACACAAAATCCACGTCAAATTCTACTTACCGTACCTCAGCATATCAAGGAGGCTCTTCAATGGTGGACGGTTTCGCTCAACTTTACCCGCGGCATGCCCTTTGTCACACGGGGTCCGTCTCGTGTGGTGACGACGGACGCCTCGCTAAGCGGCTGGGGCGCACATTGCGGCGGCCTAGCGACGCAAGGAAAATGGTCACCTTCAGAGACTCATCTGCATATCAATGTCCTAGAGCTACTGGCAGTAAAGAAGTCCCTGCAAGCTTTCTCCCCGCATCTTCGCGGGCATCATGTTCGGATCCTAACCGACAATACCGCAGTGATGTGGTATATAAACAAGGAGGGGGGAACGCGATCTCAACGCCTCCTTCAGCTTGTGACGGACATCCTGCAGTGGGCCATCTCACACGGGATGCTTCTATCTGCACTGCACATTGCAGGAACGGAGAATGCCAAAGCGGACGTCCTGAGCAGATCCTTCACGGACACGCACGAGTGGGAACTCTCCCCTCGTGTACTCAGCCGGCTCTTTGCCCGTTGGGGGACTCCAAGCGTCGATCTTTTTGCTACGGCTGTCAACGCGGTCTGCCCGAGGTACTGTTCCAGGGCGGGCATAGGGAGGGTTTCCTTAGGAGATGCCCTTCAGTGGGACTGGTCAAGAGGGCTTCTCTATGCCTTTCCGCCATTTCCACTGATTCCAAAAGCAGTAACGAAAATAAGACGCAGCGACTCGGACATGATTCTGATCGTACCGTGGTGGCCAAGACAGCCTTGGTTCACGTCGCTACGCAGACTAGCGAGGTCGGAAGTCTGGCACCTACCGCTTATTCCCGATCTACTTTCACAACAGCACGGCAGAATCCTCCATCCCGATATCCGGACACTGCATTTGACAGCATGGAGAATTCGACGTCTTGGAAAGACCTAGCCCTGCCAGAGGGGATAAGGTCTATTTTAGAAGCTTCTCGTAAACCTTCCACCAGACTTTCGTATAGTAAGAAATGGAAGCGTTTCCAAGACTACGCAGCACTCAACGCCTTTGATTCTTGTGCCTCAAATATGTCTCACATTGTGTCCTTCCTTCACCATTTACACACCTTGGGCCTGAAACCAGCGTCCATTCGTGTCTACCTGTCTGCCATTGCGGCTAACCATGGGCTGGTCAACGGTTTTACCGTTTTTACTCACCCCATGGCTAAGGCTTTTTTGCGGGGGTTGCATAGCTTGTTTCCCACAATTCGCCCGATTGTACCTCAATGGAGTCTGTCAGTCGTGCTCACCGTCCTTACAGCAAAGCCCTTCGAACCATTGGCGACAATAGATATTCGTTTATTGACACTTAAAACTGTTTTCCTAGTTGCAATTACATCGGCTAGACGTGTTTCTGAATTAGCGGCGTTACTGATAGATCCCCCCTATTTACAGTTTTTTAGGGATAAGGTTGTCTTACGACCGGACCCTATGTTCCTTCCTAAAGTTTCCTCTACGTTTCACATAAGTCAAGACATTGTTTTACCTACTTTCTTTAAGTCTTCGCCGGACTCCTTGTCTTCGACCCTTCACACTTTGGATGTTAGAAGGGTATTGGCTTTTTATAAGTCTAGGACTGAACCCTTTAGAAAGTCACGCAATCTTTTCATTTGTTATGGGGGTCTGCACAAGGGCATGGCTGTGTCCCGACAGCGCATCTCCAAGTGGGTTGTGGAGACCATTACCCTGGCTTACCAAATTGTTCGTAAGGATCCACCATTTAATTTGACGGCACACTCGACAAGGGCACAGGCCACTTCGTCGGCCTTGCTCCAGGGGGCGTCGATTCCTGAACTTTGTAGAGTGGCCACATGGGCTAATGCTTCCACTTTTGTCAAGCATTATCGTCTCGATGTGAGAGCTAGACAGGACTCCTCTTTTGGCAGAGCGGTTCTCTCCTCCATTTGCCAGTGATCAACCAGCATGCCTACCCTCCTCCGGTAAGTCTCTGCTTGTTATTCGCCCATATGTGTGAGGCACAGAGACCACGAAGAAGAAATGCAGGTTGCTTACCTGTAACTGTAGTTCTTCGAGTGGTCATCTGTGCACTCACACAACCCACCCACCGTCCCCTCTTGGCATCGCTGTTTGAGGGCCAAGTTGTGTTGCCATGCTCATCTACTGTTCATTAGTGTTGCCTTAGTTGCAAGGCCGGGCGGTCTCAGAGAACTGAGGTAAGTCAAGGGCGGGACCCTGAGCATGCGCGATAGGATGGTGGGGGGAGGGGTTCCCGCCAAAAGTCTAAGCTAGCTAGGAAGTTTCCCGAAGGTTGGCTCGGCGTCGGCGCGAGCCCATATGTGTGAGGCACAGATGACCACTCGAAGAACTACAGTTACAGGTAAGCAACCTGCATGTCTGTTTATAGGACTTTTGTTAACCAAGGAAAGGACTGAGCAGGCCTGTTGAATGTATTTGGCCAGAAAGATTTCAGGACTTGGTGTAAGAATGCGGTGGGAAATGGAAAAGTCTATATAATGGCATGATGCAGATGTAACTGTTGACCAGGGTTAAGCATTGCATTTGAATACCTAAACCAGAGGTGGGGAATGTGTGGCCCTCAAAATACTGTTGGAATGCAATTCCCATCCGCCCCAGCCAACATAATCAATGGTGAAAGATGATGCAGTCCAACACCATGGTGAGGGATGATGCAGTCCAACACCATCTGGAGGGCCACATCTTCCCCACCCTTGACCTAAACCATGGTTAAGGACTGACAGAAAACCATGGTTTGAAGTGAGTTTATGTTAACCTGGGCTAATTGTTGCAGCTGTACCAGGTGTAGCTGCATGAGTTGTTTAAAAGTACCTGATGCTGCAGCTAAGTAGATGTGGACTTCATCAGAAATTTGGAGGGGAGGCTACTGCCAATTTCATGTGAGAATGAGAGATAAGTATTAATGAGTGCTTAATTTTAAAAAGCAGCACAAAACAAACCACGGTTAAAACGGTTTTCCTAGCTTTGCAGCCTCTCTGCTTCGAAGGTGACAGACATATTATGATGCCTCTTGATGATGGTTTATCTACATTGACCCACTGCTTTGCAGTGAACTCATGAAACTTGAAGAGGGTGGCTCTTACTGACAAAGCTTGAAATAATTGTTTCCAAGAACGTATTTTTTTTTTAAAAAAAAAAACATTTTCCATTCTAGAGAACTTAATGCGGCCACTTGTGAATTATGGAATTGCATGGTAAGCAAGTTGTAGATTTAAATCTACCTATTTTACATATTTAAGTTGCATATTTTGCTACCTTGTATCATGTTTGAAAATTTGCTTTTGTTTTCTAGTATGTCTATGGGTTTCTTGGTAGAAGAGACAACACCAATTGTCTGGAGAGGACTCATGGTAATGTCAGCCATAGAGAAATTATTGAGACAGGTAAAGCATTCTTTAAACATGCTGCTTTTACAGAGGTTGACATTTTAGTTTCATTAATAACCAGAAATAAAGTAAAAAGATTTTGCTTTCATCAATGCTTGTAACAATGTTAGTTGCTTATAAAAACATTGAAGAAGATCAAAATATTAAAACTCATAGTTTTTATCTAGATGGTATTCAGCCAATGGAATGGAAACGTTGCCAAAATGGTTTCTTGTTTTCCCCTGCAGACCCCACACCCATCCCCAAATCTGCTGTGGAGGGTTTGGGGATCCTATTGAGCACACATGAGAGACTCCAGGAGAGAGGAGAGGACAGGAAAGTCCTGACACATGAGCAGATTTCTGTTCACACGAGAGTTGACTCCAAGCCATAATGAGCAAACATCCTACTGACTATAACAGTTACAAGTTACAACTCTAATACAATTAATTTGCCTTCAAACTTTCTGCAACTCTTAGCTTCAGTAGACATGAATACTGCAGCCTTTTTTTATGTGATGAGTGTAATCATTGGTTGCCAAGAAAGGAGAAGGGCCATAGCTATGGGAAAAGGCTGTGTGCAGGAGGTCCTAGGTTCAATGTCTGGCATCTCCAGAGATGGAATGAATGAGTCCTGTCTGAACCCTGAAGAGCTCCTGTCAGTTGGTGTAAAGCATACTGAGCCAGATGGACCATTGGTCTGACTTCCTATGGTCCTACAGATATTTAATAGTTTTCTGGGCTGCAGACCAAAAGCCTAGTTTAGTCAATCTTCTTTTGGATATGTCTGTAGAGACCATTGGTGATAAACAGCAATGAAACCTGCTTTGTGAACAATATTTTCATGATCTGTGTTGCACCTTTAAGAGAAAGCTAGATATTATGGTAGACATGGGGCATCTTGTGACAAAATGCATGTTGCAGAATGCGCTGGTAACATTTTGTGACAATGCATGATGTGGCATCATGTAGTTGAGAATACTTTATTTCCAAGCCCAACGCATTTTGGCCTATGTTGGGTTTTTAAGGCCTTCTTCTGGGGGCTGTAATATCAAGAATACATTAAATTATTTTATGGGGATAACACATACATTAATATATCAGTTGAGGGGTTAGTTAGGCATATTGCCTCAAAGGCCTGCGCCCATATGTAAGTTTCTTAAAAAAATATATTATTACAATATGAAGGCTCTGGGGCCTGTCCACATTATACATTAAAACTTATATAAATTGTATAAAAACATTTTTATAAAAACATTTTTAACAAAAGTTTGATATACAGATTCTTACTTGATAAGAGATGTCTACAGAAATACTCGTAGCAGGATGATAGTCTCCTACAATAATTACTGCCGACTGGGGAAATGTAATAATTCCTCCTTATATTTTAATTATTTTTTTTCATTGTTTCATCATTGTTTTGTTGTTTTTTGTGCTCTGCCAGGTGCTTCTGTGTAGCAGTGATAAATGCAAGGTCTCATTACTGCAATCCTTATTGCTATTATGTGGGAGTCACTGCAGGTGATTGCTGAGTCACAGGAGTGGCAAAAAGAACTTAAAGAACAACAGATCAGATGCTCCTTTAGTAGATCACTTTTCAGCACAACATCATTCCTTTTGCAGACCTCGAAAAACTGGACAGACAAGATAATGAATTGTTATTAAGAAAGGAAATAGAATGGATCCTAAGGTTAAAAACTCTAAATTCCAGTGGCTTAAACTTAGATCTAGGAAAGGTCACAATTATTCCGTTAGTCACATCAATTGCTGGCATCACATCAAAAAACTATACTGAAAACCTTCAGAAACGGCCTACCAAAATACATCCACACCAACATCCAGAAAGCAGTCATAATTAAAACATGCTCAGTTAGGAAATTCCTGGATCTGTAAAAGACAGCATGACTTGGCAAAGCCCATCATGTCCATCCAGAAAAATCGCCACGAGCGAGAAAGAGATATAATAATAATAATAATAATAATAATCACCAGCACCATCATAATGGCTCATGGTGTCCTTTACATGCTCTGTTCATATAAGGTCACAATACATCAAAAATATGTTGCTAATACTAGCACTTGCTTACAAAAAACACCCTAAAATCTAGGAGACCAATGATTATGTCTGGTGGGGGTTGCAGTAACTGTAATGTTGCTTTAATCAATGGAATTCCCAAATGGGAAGCAGATAGCACTTTTTCTTGTTCATGTTGATAATGCCATATACTGAGTCGGTTGTTACCTAGCAACTGAAGATGCAGTTGTACTCCAGCAGATCCTGAAGCAAGAAAAGAAATGTGGTCCCTTGACACAGGAGCCATTAATGATTTTCCCTGGCAATGGAATTTCACTTGTGACTGCAGAAAGCTTTAACAAGGGCTTTCCCCTCTATTCAAGCATTTTCTTTTGTGTATAAACTAGGTACCCCTTAATCCTGTATTAGGGCGTATTGAGTTTCCTTTCCTGAAAAACAAAAAGCTTGCAGGACACAGCAAAGAGAAGTAGAATCTGTTGTAGAGGTAGCTTCTATAACTGCAGAACTTGATGTGTGTGCTTGTAGTGTGTTTAAGAGTTATAAAACTTACTACAGCTTGTAACAGTAGCTTGTTACCTGTTGTTAACAAGCTATAGGAATAACGGATTGTATTGTTCCAATGTTGAATTTCATTGTAATGACCACATTTGGTCAAACTAACAGTCACTTTCGAGTTTAGAAGTTTTATAACTGTAAAAAGAGTTTTTTAGTTTTTTGTGAGGGGTATTTCTTTAATCTCCTCGTTATAATTTTGATTTATAGCAGATCTGGAAGAAACAGTTAATTCTCCTCCTCTTCCTTTTCTGGTGACATATAATCTAAATTGCCTTCTTAATCTTGGTATATGATATAATAATATATTGAGTTTAAGGGCTTCCAGACTGAGGAAAGAATATAAAATATTAAATAAAGATCTGAAGAAAATTAAATCAGTCAGATCTAATATTTCTACTGCATTTTACCGCAGCCAGTAGAAAAAGCTTCCAAACAAAATCAGGCAATATTATGAAATTGTCTTTATCATCAATTTTAAAATATAAGGTATCCTTCTTTGTAATGGAGTGACACAGAAAACCATGAGGTATGTTGAATAGCTGTTCATTTCTGTTTTATATAGAAGTTTAACAGAATTGGGTGTTGCAGATATAATAATAATAATAATAATAATAATAATAATATTTATTTCTTACCTGCCTCTCCCTTTGGATCGAGGCAGGGAACAACATTAATACAATAACAATATACATCAAATACATGAATTAATTAAAAGATCATATAAAACAATCAACACATTTAAAAATTCTTGGTTGAATATTCATCTGGGTAGGCCTGCCGAAAGAGGCTAGTTTTTATAGTTGCCTTAAACTCAGAGAAAGTGTTAAATTGACGAATCTCCTCCAGCAGGCCATTCCAGAGTCTGGGGGCGACAGAAGAAAAGGTCCTCTAGGTAACAGTTGTCAGCCTAGTTTCGGCTGACTGAAGTAAATTCTCCCCAGAGGACCTGAGTGTGCGGGGTGGATTGTATGGGAGAAGGCGATCCCGCAGGTAACCTGGACCCAAACCGTGTAGGGCTTTAAAGGTAATAACCAACACTTTGTACTTCGCCCGGAAACTAATTGGCAGCCAGTGAAATGATTTTAAAGTTGGTGTAATATGGTCACCCCTAGGTGTACCGGTGACCAACCTGGCTACCATATTTTGAACTAATTGAAGTTCCCGAACTAGATACAATGGTAGCCCTATGTACATCACATTACAGAAGTCGAGCCTTGAAGTTACTAGCACTTGCACTACCGTCTTTAGGTCTTCCAACTCTAGGAAGGGGCGCAGCTGCTGTATCAGCTGAAGCTGATATTAGGCACTCCTGGCTGTCGCATCTATCTGGGCTGTCATTTGGAGCAACAGATCCAGGAGCATCCCCAAGCTGCGAACACAGTCTTTCAGGGGGAGTGTAGCTCCATCCAAAACTGGTTGACACACCTCCAAACCCAGGTCAGAGCCCTTGACAGGAAGCACTTCTGTTTTGTCTGGATTCAGCTTCAGTTTGTTTTTCCTCATCCAGCCCATTACCGCCTCCAAGTATTCATTCAGAGGAGACACACTATCCTTAGCTGATGTTGTCATCGAAGGCATAGAGAAATATATTTGGTTGTCATTGGCATACTGATGCACCCTGCCCCATGCCTCTGGATGATCTCTCCTAGCGGTTTCATGAAGATGTTAACGAGCATTGGGGATAGGATGGCACCTTGTGGTAGCCACACAACAGCTCCTTTTTTGAGGAGCAACTATCCCCAAGCATCAGCATCTGGAACCTACCTAAGAGGTAGGACTGGAACCACTGAAGCACAGTGCTCCCGAGTCCCAAGACCCTCAGGTGTTCCATGGTCAATGGTATCGAAAGCCACTGAGAGATCTAAAAGTACCAGCAGGGACACACTCCCCCTGTCAATACTCATGCGGAGATCATCCACTAAGGCGACCATAGCTGTCTCAACTCCATATCCCACTCTGTATAATCCAAGACTGCTTGGAGTTGGAAGGCAACTGCCTCTCGATCACCTTGCCCAAAAACGGAAGATTTGATACTTGTCTGTAATTATTAAGGTATAGGGGCTGACCGTACCACCACTTTTTTTAAACATGGTGGAAAACTCCCCTCCCTGAGAGACGCATTAATAATATGTTGTAGTCTAACTGCATCTCCTCCCTGGGCGACCTGCCAAGAAGGACAGGGATCAAGAGGACAAGTTGTCTTCCTTACTCATCCAAGCAGCTTGTCCATGTCCTCGGTACTCACCAACTGAAACTGATTCAGTGTAATCCTACTCGCAGAGTTGCTGGACACTTCAATGTCAGCTTCTGTTATAACGACAGCATCTAAATTGGCTCTTATCCGAGAGATTTTATCTGTGAAATGATTGTTAAATGCATCACAGCGAACTACTGAAGGCTCTAAAACTGGGTTCAGGGGGAAAGGTGTCTGGGTTAGACCCCTCACCACCTGAACAGTTCTGCTGGATGCGAATTCGCAGACGCAATGTGTGCAGAGAAAAAACTTTCTTCGCTGCATGTATTGCCATCCTATAGGAACGAAGATGTTCTCTATGTCATGTCTTGTCAGATAAAAGTTGAGTTTTCCGCCATCGGCGCTCCAGTCGTCATCCTTCCCACTTCAGCTCCCTGAGATCTTCTGTATACCAGGGTGCCCGATTGGAAGCAGGTCGGAGAGGATGCTTGGGAGCGATCGTATCTTGTTTCCATCTATTGAGCAGGGCTTCTACAGGATCGTTGATGATACCAGCCACAGAACCCTCTAAGGCTCCCTGGAATACACGAGGATCCATCAGCCTTCAAGGGCGGACCATCTTAATAGGTCCGCCAGCCCTGCAGGGGTGGGTGGTAGCCATGATACTAACCCTGACCAGAAAGTGGTCTATCCATGACAATGCAGAGGTATTTAGCACCTCTGCCCACAGATCCGTCTGTTTGGAACTGAAAACAGCATCAAGGGTGTGACCTGCTGAATGTGTGGGTCCAGAGGCCAGTTGGGATAGGCCCATGGTTGTCATGGATGTCATGAACTCCCGAACTGCACCTGACAAACCGGCCCAGAATGGGATGTTGAAGTCATCCAGGACCAAAAGCCTGGGTGACTCCAACACTAGCTCCAAGACCAGCCCGTGAGCTTGGCCAGGGAATCTGATAGGTAGCGGGGTGGCCAGTACACTAACAGAATCCCCAGTCTATCCCTGGTCTTCAGACTCAGGTATACACACTTGATGTAATTCAATTCCCAGACAGGAAATCTGGTCAGGTTAAGATTGTCTTTTTAGACCACAGCTATTCTACCCCCTGCCCACTTTTTCTCACCTGCTCGCTAACGCAGTACTCAGCTGGGAGGGCCTGGGCCCATGTCGGGCCACTGTCATCTCCCAGGCAGGTCTCTGTGAAACATGCCAGGTCGTCCTTCTCATCTGTAAGGAGGTCATAGATGATATTTGTTTTGTTTTTAACCGACCTGGCATTGCATAGGAGCAAGGAGAGGTTCTGTGGGTTGCCTGGTTGGTGCTCCAAGATCCCCGAGGTGGCTGGGAGACTGGAAGGTAAGATGGGTGTTAAATATCTATCTCTCCTTCCCCTGTAATGGCACTTCACTCTGCCATTGCCATATCTCCCTCTGTTCTGCACAACACATATTGCTGCTCCCTTTCCCTCACACTTTATGCTCTACAATACACACAATAGCAAACAAAATACAAGAATACAATTATTCCATTAAGGTCTGGTGCAGACATAATGCTGTGGATCTCCTAACCACAGTTAAGAGGTGTCAGGCAGATGTGTGATTGCACACTCCATTTCCTCTCTTGGTCAAATGACCCCTTCTCATCCCTAACTGTAGTTAACATCTGTACTCACAGATAACATCTGTGCCATAGTTAACCATAGTTAACATCTGTGCTCATGTAACAGTTAACTCTAATCAAGGTTTCTTATATTTGAGATTTACGTTCCATAACTGCTTAAGTCTGGTTAGAGTTAACTATAGTCTTCTATATTTACATCCAGTCCTCCATATTCCTGCATATGTTGTCTCTCTGTGTTATCATTATCATGCTGAAATGCCATAACTATGTTTAGGAGAGAAGGCAGTAGTGGTGCATTTGCTGTAAATGCAAGATGCATATGTTATGGTAAATGTCAGGAACTCAGTAAAATTTAATGGTTGCCAATAAGCCCTTGCATTTTTAAGAGATCAGTAGGACATGTCAGAAAACTGACTTTGTTAGCCTTGAGATTTTCCAGTAGAGTGCCTTCAGTAAATGTATTTCATCCTCATCTCCATTATTCAGTGTAAAGGATGACATTTACAATAATATTTGATCATTGTAATTTTAAATGACAGAATCAGATGCTTCCTCCGTTGCAGAAGTGAATATTTTTTGTGTATGTGTGTTGGGTTTATACTTTGAAACAGCATACGTTATGTGTTTGAATGTTTGAATGATAACACATCATACTTTGACTGTACCTTGTATCAATACAGAAAATATATTTTAGATAGGTAGCAACCTCCACCTTCTCCTTTGTATATGGTTGTAAACAGTACAATGATAGCATTAGTTAACATTATTATTCGAATGACTGTCACTGACGAGTAGTTTTTTAAATGTGATCTTAACTTGTCATAGACAAAAATTAGTGCCAGAGTTTGAACTCCACTTTTAATTACACTGACATTTTATAATAGGCAGGCCGGATGGAATTGCAGTGCAGTGATAAATTTCTGTTTTGATGTTATGCAATATTAATTTGTTACTAGGGTCTTTCAGGCAGAAATGAAGTATTATCTCCCCTATGTGTACTTAACAAGTGAAAACTATTGTAATAAGCAAGGAAGCTACAGGCATTCATGTGTCACAGAACATTTAAAGAGTGGATTTATCATCTCATTATACTTCATATTCCCAAAAGTAATTCCCCATATATGGTGTGGATAGTATTTGTTAAAAAAAACTTTTTTTGACAATGTGTTGCTCTTGCAAGTATATTTCCATATCAAACATAATTTTAAAGAAAGCTGCTATTCTTTTAAGGATAAGGTTGTGGAGAAGTTTTGGGACTGGTTCAGAAGTAATTGCCAAAACCATTATTTGATTCCTCCCCTGAACTTCCTTGTTTGCTGTTATTTCCAAATTGGCAAACTGTGGTTTGTAATACAAATTGGGAACCATGTAAAAAGGTTTCCAATTTTGGGTTGGAAGGTGTGCAAAAGCGATAGTTTATCAATTTGGATATAATGGCAAATAATCATTTGCCAGAACAAGGAAAGACATGAGGGAGAATGGAGCATGTGACGGGAGAATGGAACCTGCAATCTTGAGGATGGTGAAGACATTACATAGAAGCAAAAATGTAGAAATAATTATTTGACCTTATTGGCATGCACCTCTTAAGTGCTGCATGTTGGCTCATATACATAAGGTTGGATCCAATGGATTCTGTTAGCAGAACTGGGAGTGGGGTGATTCTCCCTGCATCCCCCACAAGCCATCAAAATCTGCTCTAGAGGGTGGCACAGGGGGCTGCAGAGAGGAAGAAAGATGGAGAAGGTCCTATTACGTTGGCGGGTGTCTGCTAGCATGATGTTGGATTTAACTCATGATGGCCAATATTTTGAGGAATAATTCATAACTTTTATGCCATTCTTCAGAAACCTCATTAACACTTAAATATTCCTTGTAACCTTTGGTTTTAATCTCTTAATCCTCATGCCCAGTTATAACCAAACCTAAGCATGTGTAGTTGCTACCTTTTTCTCACCCTTGCTGGTTTCAACAAACCATAGTTTACTCCAAGCAGAGTTGCTCCCCAGTTCAGTCATAACGATAAAGTAGTTTAGTTTGAAGTGGATGCTTCCAAAGTCCTCATAGCCACACCAGGGAGAGGAAGGAGCATGCAAATCCCAGTATTGCTTCTGCTTGCTCACATAGTGCTAAATTAGGGGTGGGAAACCTATGGCACTCCAGAAGTTGTTAAGACTCCATTCCCATCAGCCCCAGTCAGCATGGGCAATTGTCAGGGATGATGATGGAATCCAACAAGATTGGATGCTCTGTGATTTAAAAACTTAAGGTTTGAGATTTTTGCTTGTTTTTAAACTGGCACAGTGAAGATTACGTGCATCTTAAGCAGGAAATTTGGATAAAATTTAAAACAGGGCAGCAAACACTGATTAACTCAGATTGATATCCACTGGAATTCCTTTTGTTTCCTCCCCCCCCTTTTTTTTTTAAACTTTTGCATTAATTGCAAAACCTAGGCTTGAATATTGATTAATGGTATCTACATAATAATTATAATTTTTATATGATATTTTAATGGAAACTTTTTCCAAGGCCTACTTGAGCTTTGTGGTTCAGAAAGAAAAAATTGATATGAAAAGGTAGAGCTAGAACGGGAGATCATCCTCTTGCATTGTGAGGAGGAGGAAATTTGGAAAAGACAGCTGCAGGCCAACACTAGAGGAATTTTAGAAAAAAGTTGGTTGAATACCCTCAAACACTGTTGCTGTGCAGCTAAAATCTCATTTAATTGGGACATGCCCTTTGATGTGGATGAAGTTATGTGTTGTCTAAAAGTCAAACTAACATTTGTTGGTTTAAGATCACATTGCTATTGAAAAACAAGATCATGTACATTGCTTACCTTGCCTGCTTTTACTCATCAGTCTTCATTTGAGTTTTTATCATGGGTTAAGAACGATACAATAAAATACTACATAATGAAGTATTTCCTCTAAAGCAGAGGTGCTGAACCTCTTTCATCGGGAGGGCTGAATTCCATTTCGTAGAACTCTCCAGAACTGCATTTCATTGGTGGGTGGGGCAAAAGGCAAACAGAGCAAGGCCAAAATACACAAATACCAGTATATTTTAGCTTAAAGCTCTTACTGCCAGTAACTAAGCCTTAGGAAAAGCATTTCAATTTTCAAAATGGGAATAAAACTGCATGATAGTCAGAAATACACCAAATGATCATTGGTTGGAAGGAAAAGAGATGGAGTGTGCTGGAACCCCAGAGGGGCATCAATCTGATTGATTGATTGATAATATTATCTTTTTACGCCTAATATATCTTTTTCATCCATATCTAATTATATGAAGTCTTGGAATACTTTGTGAAGTTTCAAAACGCTGTTCTTTTGAAAGGGATTCAGTGTGTTTGCCTCTTGAGAGTTAATAGTAGAAATTTTATATCTTATCTCTTGCCATCATTCCAGACGTTCTTAATATGTTAGCATTGCAAGTGTTTACCTGCTGAATCAATGCTCAGCATTTTCCACCTTAAGATGAATCTCATCATCCACATTCATCAAGTGGGGGAAAATATGATGCACCATTCTTAGTCTGCACCATTGGCCAGAATAAATCTTCAAAAGAAGATGATATATGGATTTAGGTAGAAGATTAACGGTTATACCAAATTGATTCTGTCCCCAAAACAAAGACTATGGATGATACTGGGATCCTTTATAAGTCCCTGGTCATGCATACAAGCCTACATGCAGTAGGTGAGTAGCACCTATGCAGACAACAAGTATATGTGTGTATGTTGGGGGCAAGCATTGTTACCACGATCCTGATCCTTCCTGCCTTTACACATTCACTGAAAAGGCTAATGTATGGAGAAGACTATTGGGACAGAAGAAACATCTAGGGATATAAATCAGGGATGCTTCACTGTTCCATAACCAGTACCTTTATTAGCAGTTTCACCCTGTTTAAAACTATGGAACTCACTGGCTGAATTCGGACAACACGATAGTCAATGGTAATCAACTTTACAGTTGTTCTTCTAGGGGGTATTCTCCACACAACATGATAATAAATAATCACTGTGGTGTGGATTAGGATCAGCGCTGAGTTGACTATGGCAGCATTCAGTCGACACGATAGTCAATACAACTGACAATTGTTTCCCACCTCCCAGTTGATTATTGTGTTGTCCGAATTTAGCCACTGTGTCACCTTGCATTGGCCACCTTCTCTAAGCCTAAGGCACAGGAGGTCTTGTGAGGATAATAGGGTGGATCAGCCTTCTCCAACTTGATGCCCTCCAGAGGTGTTGGACTATGATTGTCATAATCCCTTAACTAGCTATGCTATGCTAGTTAGGGGAGTATGGGGATTATAGTCCAACACATCTGGAGGGCACCAGGTTGGGCAAGGCTGGGGGTGAATAGGAAGCATGGAATAAAAATGTGAAGAAGAAATCCTGCTATGCACCATTCCACTATTAGAAAACATAGTTACATACTTGGCTGACTTATCTTACTGTTGTGCATTACACTCCTTCCCTCTCTTGCATCTTCCAGAACATCCAATGCTAATCTGCTGTCAAAAAGCATATTTGACTTTTATGAAGCTTTTTACTAGCTTTCCTTGGCTTTTATTTATTTATTTTTTAAATAATTCCATGCGTACTTTTAAAAAGAAGTTGAAATCAATGACTCTTCAAGCATAAGTAGCTTAGTAATAATGAATCAAAGGATCAGCAATAGATTTTATAAGTACGGTCAATTTATATAGATTCTGAAGACCTATAAACGTCAGTCACTTTTGAAAACCATCCAAAGCAATGAATGATAATAAACTTGATTATGAAATGTATGCGGCCCTTTTTATGCTCTGTTCTGTTATTTGTCATTCTGTTCACATTCATTGAATAAGAGGCCTTAGCTGGAATGTGCTTGTTCGTTCAGTTGAATCCACCCTTGCTAAATCAATTCAATATATCCCATGTCTGGCTTCAGTTACCCCCTCTGACAACACTTTTTAGAGCTTAGATTTTTAAATACACATATTAATCAGAGGTGACAAGAAGCCTTCCTCAAGGAAAGCCTCAAACTACCCATCTCATTTTCTTGTGGGGCTTATCTTGCTGCTTCTACTGGTGGTTCAACAATGTTCACAGACATTGGGAGGCCATTGGGACAAGACTTGGGAGCCCACAAACCTGAATAGGACATAGAAAATGAATAATTGCTAAATTAAAATGTAGCACACTTGGTCTTAATCAACTACATAGAAGCATAGAGTTGGAAATAGACCTTGGCAACCATCTACTACCACCATCATCCTGCTCAATGCAGGCTCTGCAATGCAGAATATAGCTACATATCCCTGGCAAATGGCTGTTCACCCTCTTCTTAAATACCTCCAGTGAAAGAGAGCCCACCAACTCCTGAGGCAGCCTGCTTCACTGCTAAGTAACTGTCATTGTTAGGTGATTTCTCCTAATGTTTAGCCAAATCCATTGGTTCTAGTCCTGCCTTCTGAAGCAATGGAGAACAACTCTGTTCCATCTTTTGCATGACAGTCTTTCAGATATTTGAAGATTGCTATTATGTCTCCTCTTAATCTTCCCTTCTAGGCAAGTACAACTATATATTGGTATGGCTCAGATGCAAAGGCCACATTAGGACACAATGCTAAAATACAGTTTAGCACAGTGAGAATAATCTAGAGTGAACCTTGGCTAGCATGCTTCCCTACTCCCCTCTCTTTCAGTGTTGCTGCAAGGAGGAGTTTGGAAGCCTTTGCTTCTGTTTTTAACTGCAGTTACTATTTCCGAACGGGGGCAACCTATGATTAGCCTTAACTGTGATTTAGGGGGGAGAGCCACAGTTTGAAGCTGGCTTGTTTCCTTCAAACATAATTTATCCTAACCTGTCTGGGTTTGGAAATAATGAGCCTGTTCAGATGACACGCTAAACCACGGTGGTTAAACGTTTTGAGCGAAACATTATGGCATGATGTGTGCTGTGAACCATGACTTAGTGTGTTGTGTGAACCATTCCTAACCATGGTGGATACATAATCATGGTCTAAACATGCTCATTAACTATCTGCTGCAAAAGGGTTAGCAGCCTAACCATGGCTTAGCATGTTGTCTGAACAGGCCCTGTAAGTAAATAAGTTAATTGAAAATAGATTGTGTTCTTTCCTCTTTGCAGCTGCACTGGTGGATAGGAGAGGGAGGAACACATAAGTCCTGAGTCTCCTCCACATGACTCTAAACCATAATTTAGTATTACATGTAAACCATAATACTGGTTTCTTCTCACTAAATAGAGTTTGATTCTGGTTTCTTCTTGCTAAGTAGAGTGTAAAGAAAACACTGTTCCCCAAGTTCAGATGTAACAGAACTGTGATTTTTTTATTTGGAGGCAAAAGCTTCCAGTAACCTTGCACACACAAAAGAGGAGGAACAGGAAAGGGAAGCATGTGTGCCTGAGGCTTGCCATAGCCTGCCTGTATAGTAGAAACCATGGTTACCTGTTATGTCTGAATCAGGCCATTATTACTTAATGGGAGTTTCTTCAGAAGGTAAAGTGTATTTCAGTTCAGCATGGACTCTTCAAAAATCAGTGCACAAAGGATCACAGGTTTTAGGGAACTGGCAGAACAGGCAGTCACTCTCTAAAAGTCACACCTATTACTGATAGTGCATTCTACCTTGAGCTTCAGGTAATCAGTAATAGATATAAATTAAACCGTGTTGGTTCTTTTTATCAATATTACGCTTCCATGATACTTCCCTGATATGTACTTTACCTTAATAAAAATTCAGTTGTCAGTCTGATCCTTGGGTCTCTGTTCTAATCTGACCTCAGTGAGTAGGCTTGCTCCTCATTCCACAACCACAGATGAGGATTTCTGCTGGCACAGAGGTTCTTCTTCGTGGTCTCTGTGCATCACACATATGGGCTCGCGCCGGCGCCGAGCTCGCTTCGGGAAACTTCTATCTAGCTAGGATTCTTGGCGGGAACCCCTCCCCCCACCGTCCTACTGAGCATGCTCGGGGTCCCGCCTACCTCAGTTCTTCTTCGACCGCTTAGCTGAACGCCTCGCGGGAGACTTCTTCCTCTGTCGGAGACCTGTAAGAAGACGAAATAGAGATAAAAAATTTACCTTCTTGTTAGTTAGTTAGTTAGTTAGCTAGGTTTAGTTTAAAAAAAAAAAAAAAAAAATATTTCAATTTAATTAATAATTTAAGTAGTGTTGCTAGATAGCCCTCTGTGGCCTATGGCGCAGTCTGCGCTCTTTAAGCGCTGCTCCGGCTGCCGCGCCAAACTAGCCCTCACAGATGGGCATTCGCTCTGCCTGGGCTGTTTGGGAGAGGGTCACATCACTGACTCCTGCTCCCATTGCATGAAGTTCTCTAGGCAAACCAGGAGAAACAGGGCCGACCGTCTGCGAAGCCTCCTCTGGAGTAAGGCCCTCTCCGCCATTGACCGCCCGACTACGAGCCGCATGGAACCGGGGCCAGCACCCTCTGGGGAGCGCGGGCAAACGCCCACTAGACGCTCACGCCCAGCAACTCCTGACTTGTCCTCTTTTCGGACATCAGTTCAGGCATCGTTGCCGCCATCTCCCCCGCCTCTTAAGCATAAGAAGGGGAAAACGGCAAAGAAATCGAAGCACTCCTCGGCTTCGACGAAAACAACGAAAACCAGACCATCGACGTCGACCAGACCGTCGACATCGAAGCCTTCGGTACCGAAGAAACTCTCTTCGACACCTCTGAGGCCGATAAGCACCGCGCTACCTAAACAGCCTCCATCGGTACCGACCTCGCTACCGAAGAAATCATCATCGGTACCGGCCTCACTTCCGTCGGCGTCCACGGCATCAATGCATCGTAAGCGCCCCTCTTCACTACCGGAAGGTCACCCTTCTCAGGCGAAGCGTCGCTCGCCAGCGCACACGCATTCACTGCTGGGTCATTCGACGCCGATCGCGTCACCAAGTCGGCCACCCTTGCTGCCGTCGCCCATACCGACAGAGCAGCCATCACCAGACATCCTCCCCTTCGCCTCCGACATCATCGTCGTCGACGAGGAGTATTCTGATCCCATCGGTACCGAGGCTTCGGTACCGATGCCCTATCAACGATCATGCTCCGCCTCCCAGGACTGGGACCGCAGCTCGGATCTCTCCCACAGCATGCCTCCCCCAGTACCACCCCGACGCACGACGTCGTTACTCCCCACACCGACGAGTCGACGCGATCAATCGCACTCCTCGGTACCGGAGCAATCCCTCGTCCCTCGGTACCGACACTCGCTACCATCACCATCCATAGAAGACTACGAGTCTGACCCGTCCTCAATTTTGTCACCTGCGCCTTCAGTGCCATCCCCAACTGAACAAGTCGCTACTGAGGAGGGGGCATCTCCTACAATGGAATTAGGGGGTTTTAATGAACAGATGCTACGGCTCGCTCAATCACTGGGGATTGACGTCCAACAACCTGAGGAAGAGGAGGGGGATATCTACGACGTCATGAGGACGGAACCAACCCCACAATTGACGCTCCCTCTGGTCCCTACGTTGCTTAAGACAGCCAAGCAATCCTGGTCGAACCCAGCGACTCTGCCTCCCACTTCAAAACGGCTCGACGCCCTTTATAAGGTGAAAGAGACGGAAGCACCGTTCCTGGCTACCCACCCAAAGCCAAACTCTATTGTGGTGGAGGCCTCCCAGGGAAAATCTGGCCGATCTCACGCAGCCCCTGTCGACAAGGAGGGCCGGAAACTCGACTCGTTTGGGAGAAGAATATACGCATCAGCGGCACTGGTGATGAAAACATCTAATTACCAGGCCATGATGGCGAGCTATCAGTTGTTTCTATGGCAAAAGATTTCCAACCTAACTGATTACCTACCGGACGATCAGCGTGAGCTAGCACGTGTCTTCCAGGCGGAGGCCATTCGCCTATCGAAACAGCAGATGACCACCGCCAGACATCAAGTGGACTCAGGCTCTAAGGCCATGATCGGAGCGGTTGCCCTCAGGCGTCACGCGTGGCTGCGGTCTGCTAACCTACCCATCGAGACCAAGAACCGCATCGAAGATTTGCCCTTTGACGGGGAAGGTCTGTTCAATACCCAAACCGATTCGACCATGGATACTATCCACAAGGCGAAGATGACCGCTAAAAAGATGGGGTTCAGCCAACCCCCTGCGCAGACTTTTCGGGCCCGTAAGTGGTATCGACCCATACCCTATCAGCCCAGACAGGGCCAGGACCGTGCTCACCGTTACCAGCAACCGAGCGCGTCGACCTCTTACCAACACAAACCTGCCCCCCGCTACTCCCAGGCTCGTTCGAAACAACCACAGCAAAAACGTCGCCTTTGACTTACCTCTACAATCTCTGTCACTGAACAGGCTCCAGCCCTTTTTCCATTCTTGGGCATCCATCACCACCGACCAGTGGGTTCTTCAAGTAGTTCGACGGGGCTACGCAATAGACTTCGAAGTCCTTCCTCCGCTAGGCACTGTAAAGATCACACCCCCATCAGAAACCCTACGCCAAGAAACAAAGGTTTTGTTGGAAAAGGGCGCAATCGTACCTGTTCCGGCACATCAGTCAAACAACGGGTTCTACTCCCGCTATTTTACAGTGCACAAGAAGGACGGGGGACTTCGTCCTATTATGGATCTCCGGAGCCTGAACAAATTCATCAGACAACGGAAGTTTCGAATGATCACTCTTTCTACCATCCTGCCACTCCTCAAGCGAGGCAGCTGGTTCACACTGATCGACCTCAAGGATGCATACTTCCATGTAGCCATCCTCGAGGACCACCAGAAATATCTCCGTTTCGCCATTGGTCCCCAACTCTACCAATTTGTGGTCCTCCCATTCGGGCTAAAGACAGCCCCAAGGGTCTTTACCAAGTGTATGGCAGTGGTGTGTGCACACCTTCAGTCCATCGACATCGAAGTTTACCCTTACCTAGACGATTGGCTAGTCGTCTCTCCATCTCGCCACCAAGCCATCGCCGACGTCCATGTCGTAGAGTCCATCCTCTCCTCCTTGGGCCTGCAAATAAATTACGAAAAATCAGTCTTTCAACCCGCCACAACACTTCAATTTATAGGTGTGCGTCTCGACTCCACCGCCACAAGAGCCTTCCTCCCTCAGGACAGAATGGAGACCCTACAGGCCTTAGCAGACAGATTACGTACCCGCACGAGGGCAACAGCCTTCACTATACTACGGCTCCTAGGCCTTATGGCGGCGACTATCTTCGTAGTCAGATGGGCACGCCTAAGAATGCGTCCTCTCCAACAACTCTTATTGAGCCACTATACACCGCTCCAGAACCCACGAAAGCTGGTACTTACCATTCCGCATCACGTAAAACGCTCGCTCCTGTGGTGGGCAGATCCCAGCAATCTCTCTCGGGGCCTGCCCTTCGTCGATCCCGGGCCGTCCAGGGTTGTCACGACCGACGCATCGCTTCAAGGCTGGGGGGCACACCTGGAGAACCTGTTCGTGCAAGGAAGGTGGTCACCTTTAGAGAGTTCCCTCCATATAAACAAATTGGAACTCCTCGCGGTGCAGAAAGCTCTGAGGGCGTTCCTCCCCCAGCTCAACGGACACCACGTGCGAGTTCTCTCAGACAACACGTCCGTGGTGTGGTATATCAACAAGGAAGGCGGCACCCGCTCCCCGCGACTACTCCACCTCACCTTGGACATCTTACACTGGGCTATCGCAAGAAACATTCGACTCTCGGCCCTGCACATAGCGGGAACATCCAACGTCAAAGCCGACGAATTAAGTCGATCTTTCAAGGACACGCACGAATGGGAACTAGCCCCCCGTATCCTACAGCGCATCTTCTCACGGTGGGGCACCCCAGAGATCGACCTCTTTGCAACCCCACACAACCGAGTTTGCCGGGCGTATTGCTCAAGAGCGGGACTAGGTCACGACTCCCTAGGAGACGCCTTTCTGTTGGACTGGGCACAAGGTCTCCTCTACATGTTCCCCCCGATTCCCCTGTTAACAAAAACGGTCGTACGACTGCAACAGCACCCGACCAACGCTATCCTGATTGCACCATGGTGGCCACGCCAAGCGTGGTTCACGCCTCTACGCAGACTAGCCGCCCACCGAGTGTGGCGTCTCCCGGTCGCTCCGGATCTCCTGTCCAGAGACAACGGCAGAATATTACACCCGGACGTACAAACTCTGCGTCTCACAGCATGGAGACTCCTGCCCTCTGGCGTGGAATAGCCATTCCTCAACCTATACTGTCTATCCTCGACGCGTCACGAAAACCTGCGACTAGATCATCTTATTTGGCTAAATGGAAACGTTTTCAAGTTTTTGCAGCACACAAGGGCTTCGATAGTAATTCGGCTGCTATTACCGACGTCATTGCCTTCCTTCACTCCTTGCATACTGCAGGCTTACGGCTCTCGTCTATCAGGGTCTACTTAGCGGCCATCACAGTCCACCATCCCCCCATCGACGGATTTTCGGCATTCACGCACCCTCTGGCCAAGGCTTTCCTTAAAGGTCTGCACAACCTCTTTCCACCCACTCGTCCATTGCTCCCACAGTGGAGTCTGTCTCTCGTATTGGCTGCGCTGACTACCAAACCCTTTGAACCGTTAGCTACAACTAATCTTCGCCTGTTGACACTGAAGACAGTTTTTCTCGTTGCCATCACGTCCGCAAGGCGTGCGTCAGAGCTTGCGGCATTACTTGTCGATCCTCCATACATGCAGTTTTTTCGCGACAAAGTCGTCCTTCGTCATTCGCCATCCTTTGTCCCCAAGGTTGCCTCCGATTTTCACATCAACCAGGACATTGTACTGCCTACTTTCTTCAAGGCATCTTCTGATCCGTTGGGCTCCACACTGCACGCTCTGGACGTTAGAAGAGCTCTAGCCTTCTATAAATCGCGCTCAGAGGAGTTCCGAAAGTCACATCAACTCTTCGTCTGCTTTGGGGGAAAGAATAAGGGCTTACCTGTATCCTCGCAGCGTCTCTCCCAATGGATTGTAGGCACTATTGTGCTCTCGTATCAACTCATGCGCCAGGAAATACCCACGGGGCTAACTGCCCATTCCACCAGGGGACAAGCGGCCTCAACGGCGTTCCTTCATGGCGCAACGATCTCAGACCTGTGTAAGGCGGCCACGTGGGCCAATGCCTCTACCTTTGTGAAGCACTACCGCCTGGACGTTAGAGCACGCCAGGACTCTTCCTTTGGCAGAGCAGTCCTATCTTCGATATGCCAATGATCATGCAGCATGCCTCTCCCACCTCCGGTAAGTTGGCTTATTACTCGCCCATATGTGTGATGCACAGAGACCACGAAGAAGAAATGCAGGTTGTTTACCTGTAACTGTAGTTCTTCGAGTGGTCATCTGTGCAGTCACACAACCCACCCGCCGTCCCCTCTTGGCATCGCTGTTCTGTTGTCAAGTTGACTCTGGCATGCTCAAATAGCTATATATATATTGCATACCTTATCTTTACCTTGGTCGCGAGGCCTTGCGGTCTCAGGGAACTGAGGTAGGCGGGACCCCGAGCATGCTCAGTAGGACGGTGGGGGGAGGGGTTCCCGCCAAGAATCCTAGCTAGATAGAAGTTTCCCGAAGCGAGCTCGGCGCCGGCGCGAGCCCATATGTGTGACTGCACAGATGACCACTCGAAGAACTACAGTTACAGGTAAGCAACCTGCATTTTTGAAGGAAAAATACTACAATAATCCTGCCTTATATATTTGTTCTTTATACAAATGGTAACAACTGCTGGAGCTTTGAAACTGCTTTCCCCACTCACACACTCCTACCCGCCCCCCTGCCCTCTGATTCCCCACCCTTGCCACATGATATGCAGAGGGTTTTTTATGTAACATAAGCAGTGATCCTTGGCATGTGGTGTTGGTACTAAGCACCCTGCTACAAACAGGACTTGCTTAGAAACTCACTGCACTGATGATGAGCATTACGGTAGGTTCAACCCAAATGTTTAAGATGCACCTTTTCCTAATTTCTCTCTGACCTTTTCTAGGTTGACTGGCACCAACTGGATTATCTGGTAATTGACATGCCTCCTGGGACAGGAGATGTACAACTGTCAATCTCGCAGAATATCCCAGTTGCAGGTATCTTTCATAGATTTACAGTGCAATCTATACATGTCTACTCAGATTGTATTCGATAGGGCTTACTCCCAGATAAGCGCCAATAGGATTGCAGCCTTAAATAGGATCAAAAATGAAATGTACAAATAGGTTTTTTGAATGGCAGTAAAAACACACACCCATTAACAGACATCCAGAAGGGAGTGGCCATTCCATGGGCACACTCCGTGTGTACACCTGGCTCTTCCTTCTGTATTTCCCTTTTGACACTGTCTCTTCCCCTCCCTCTGAATAACACTTTAACTTCCCTGAGGTCAAAAGATAGCTTGAGAATCAGGAGTAGATGTTTTACAGGGAAAACGTATTTTGACTACTTTGGCCTCTGGAGTTTAAAGAGCAGTTTGGTGTGAGGGAAGGGGCAGGGTCACAGGGAAAGAGTCCATCTGGAAGGAAGCAATGGTATGTGCGGAACATGTATCAGCACACTTTGGATCCTAGCCATAGAATACTAGGGCTGATTTAATGCCTAAATAGAAAAAAAAACCCAATAGTGATGAAATTGATATTAAGAAAAGAAACCATTAGTATCTATCTATTCAGTAAATGGTAATTGTGTGAAAATAAAACTCACAAGGCCATGCAAATGAGATTGCTCAATTAAAACCCCTATAATTAATTGGACTAGATGTTTTTTTAAAATTGGATAGTTGGTCTAGTTTATATATGATTTTTGGACCTATGATTCGTTTGTACACAATACATGTTGTAAATTGCATTTAACTGTATTTCTGACATAATATAACAAGAAATAAGTAAGAGTGTTTCAAGATAATCGGGCATGGGACACAAATTTACTTAAACTGTCCCAAGCCTGGTTACCCAGAAAGTATGCTGTAAGAAGAAGTTGCATTAGTTACACATGATTTGAGTAATCTGAGTTTGTCTTGCAGCCCTGCCTAGTGAGTAATAAAGAAGAAATAACAAATTGAACATACAGGCTGAATTCAGGCATCATGCTAAACCTTGGTTAAAGGGCCTTTACTATACTTTAGCATAATGTCCAGAATGATAAGCTATGGTTTTCAATTAGTTGGCAAATGGAATTAGAAGCTAAAGTTTGATGTGGCTTTGCAAACCAAAGTCTGTTTGATAGTTACAGCTATTGCTCTACCACTGGAGACCACAGCACCAAGAAATGGAAGTGCTTTGCAGATGGTGGGAGAGGAGCACATATGTTGCTATAAACCATGGTTTGCCTGGTTGTTTGGTTGGAAACTCAGGTTGTGAGCTTGGTGTCTGAAATAAGCCATTCATTGCTCTAGTTTCCTGAGTAGTTATTATGAATAAAATATATAAAAGGGAACACACACACACACTAAAACTTAGAATTGATTAGGTGCTTAGCATGGGGTGTATTGACACCAAAACTGACAAGCCATAACATTTTCACTGGGATTAAAAGGAGCCTTTTAAATCTACCCTATTCACGTGGGAATTATTTTTAGGTGAACATGTGGGTGGGGAGCAATCATATGGGTTTTTCTCATGAATTTGGCACTCCATTGGGAGTGGAATTGCCAGTTTAATGGAGAAAATGCATATAATACTCCCCAGCCGTGTAAAAGCAGCTTGCAGAGACAGAGTTCCCACATGACTAGGGCAGTGTTTAAAACAGGGATGTTGAACCTTTTTCAGCCTGAGGGCCACATGGGGGCTGCATTTCAGTGGTAGATGGGGATGAAAGCAAATGAGGCAGGGCCAATATACCAGCTCAAAGCTTTCATTGCCAGTAACTAAGCCTTAGGACAGGCATTTCAACCTTTTAGAATTGGGTGCGGGGGGGGGGGGGGAAATCTACACAAAAGCCAGGAAACTACAAAATATTGGTGATCGGGGAAAAGAGAAAGAGATTTGGCCCTCTGGGGAATTCTAGAGGGCTAGATCTGAAACCCAGGAAGGCCTGCACCCCTGGTCTAAAAGCACCATGTGCCAGCACTGCAAGAGCAAGAATTGGTATTAGCATGACAGTTATACAGAAGGTATGGAACAGGCTTGTTGTCAACAAGTCACCTGGTTGCTATGATTGGCTAGCAATTGCCCTCAGGTGGTCAATTGTGCTGTAGAACCCCTGATTTGCAACACATTCCCCAGCGTGACCCCAGCCCTTTAAAAACAAAAACACCATTGGGCATGCTTAGTTGAGTATCATGTAAACCTCTTTGAGAATTTTTTTGTGGGAAAGTGGTATGTGCACATTCTAACCCCCCCCCCCCCCATAAGATAAATACTGATGGAACTCTACACAATTATTGGGCCACTTCTTTCACACCAGAAGCCTCCTGGCTTGTTTTGCAAAGACCTAGTTTAAGTATAACCAGGAAATCAGCATTGCAGACCAAGGTCGTAGTCTGATGTGCCTCATAAGAACACAAGGAGGACCTTCCTGGATCAGACCAAAGGTCTATCTAGTCCATCATTCTGTTTGCACAGTAGCCAACCGAATTTTGATAGGAAGCCCACAAGGAGAACTTGAGCACAATAGCACTCCCCTCCTCTCATGTTCTGTTTGGTTTAGTTTTATACAAATGATACAATGATTTTCAGTGAACTGGCTTTTTGAGGTAGGGAAGAAGACTATATAAATAAAAATATTAGTGACTTTGTTTTTCATTAAAGAATGTTTAAGGCACAGGAATGAATTCCTGCATACAATATTGTGGAGAAAATGAAAGCCAACTCAGTACATGTCAAAAGAAGCATAATCCATGCAATGTCTTGTTCATTCAATCATCCTTAACAGAGTTCATCTCTGAAAAGTGATTAGGTAAAAATTATACATTCTTCTTAAGTAGCGCTGCTTCTCAAGTGAGTTTCAGTCACATTTGCTGGTTTTAATGATCAAAATAATTTCATACTTATCAATCCTGTTAATCCTGCAGAGGCAACACTGCTTAGGGGAGAAGAGTTTGATTCTTGCTCCTCAATGAGATTTTCACATATTTTGAAAAAAGAATCTTTTACTACGATTGAATAAATATGTTGGGAACCATTAGGGAATGGGAGGAAAGGAGTAATTTCTTGGTAGGAGAGAATGCTTATCCAAAACATGGTAGCAAGTTTCAATATGTTGGTTAGGTGTATGTTCATTCTAAAATAGAAAGTTAACACTGCACATGCCTAAAATGCAACTGTATTTTTTTTAAAATAGAGTAATATATGGAATATAACTGAAGTACCAGCAGTGTAAGAATAAAGATTTGATTTTAAAATTAATGGAGGGACTGGGATAGTAAATTCAATGTGTTGTATTCAGTAGCGGCATATTCAGTGGTGGGTTCTACTCGCTCAACATTGGCCACCTGATTTTTGCCAATTCCCTCTTAGCCACTTAAGCCCCACTCCAGAAAGCTGCTCCTGAGGGTTTGGGACTCTCCAGAATAGAATGGGAATGGTGTGGAGGGCTGTGGTAGGCAGGGGGGATCAAGGAAAATTCAGATGCCCCAATGCACATGAATGGAAGCACTTTCTGCTAAACCAAAGCCACCAGTAATCTTTAATGGGGCTTTAATATGTTTAAACATTACATGGTTTCTTCTAGGGAATGAAATGACCCAACTAAACTGAATAATAGTATTCCTAATAGTATTGATTGAAATGATGCTGTCTCTTTCTTTCTTTCTTTCTTTCTTTCTTTCTTTCTTTCTTCAGGAGCCGTGATTGTGTCCACTCCTCAAGATATAGCTTTATTGGATGCACGCAAAGGAACTGAGATGTTCAGAAAAGTGAACGTGCCAGTAAGCCTTTACAAATACATGTTTCATGCTTATTAAGCTGGGGAGTAGTGACCCAGGGCCAGATAGGTCCCTGAAGGAATTTTTAGCTGGTCCCTGGCGGCCTTATCAAATTGTAATCAAGGTACAGTAAAACATTTGCCTGCCATTTTATGTTAAAGGAAAGATTTTATGCATGCAAAAGGTTCCAGGTTCTATCTCCGACATCTTCAAGTAGGCCTCTGAAACTGTACAGAGCTGCAACCAGTCAGTGTGGGTGCTACTGAGTTAGATGGACCAGTGGCCTGACTTGGTGCTCACAGTTTTACTCATAAGGAATGTTGTAGAAAATCCACAAGACTTGTTATTCTTTCTATTGGGGTTTGTATATAGTGCCTTGGCCAAGCTTAAACGTCTTGATCTGCAATTGGGAAGCCTTTAGTGCTAGATAAATGGCACCTGACCACTTGTACACGGATATATTTCTAGGACCTACCCCATGACCTACCCCATGACCATTTGGATAATATTGGCCTGAGAATATGGAAGTTGGTCATACCTGTATAAGACATTGAAGTTTTCCACATGTTTTAGTTTGTTGATACATATTTTGGAAAAAATCTTGTAGAATGCTATAAATAGAAGGTGACTGAGGGTGAGAAAATAAAACCCTTTGAGAAATTAATTGTGGGTGTGTTGCTTAGCTATACTAAAATACAGCATTTGTAATCTGGAATATGCTGAAGTGCAAATTAACCTGTAATATGTCAGTTATACACCTACACATCGCATATACAGTTTTCACATTTAGATATTATTGAGCAAATGTATTTACTATGTAGAGCATAAAAACTGCTAGCTGAACATCTATTTAGAGGTGGAATTGTCATATCCTACTCTGGTTCCCAGTTCAGTTCCAGTGGCAGGAAAGGATGAAGCCTGATGACCTCCCCTCTCTCCCTCCAATGCCCGCTGCTAGAGATTGCACAAGCTGTTAATATTGTGAACCGCTGAGAGATTTTATTAGATTCCGCAGTATATTGATGCCAAAAATAAATAAATAAATCTAGGGAAGCTGACAGTTGATGCTGACTCTGAAAACTTTTAAGAGAATTTTCCAGACAGAGCATCTAGGGCCATAGCTAGTCTGATCCAGGGTATGTGTTATGAAAACAAGACTGAGAGTAGAAGCCTAACAGGGATCCCACAATGTATATTCTGAAAGTTGAGACATAAATGAATACCCCATAGAGACCTTGCTCCAGATGTGAAATTGGGCAGTGAAGATGCACTGGAACTGTTAGAAGATTTAAATTAGCAGCAGAAGGAATTAGAGTGAACTGGGGCACAGCGCAGAAGGCAGAATATGTGACTTACAGGGCCGGCTCTACCATTAGGCCAGAGTGAGATGGATGCCCCAGGCAACATATTTTTAGTGTCATGAAAGGACAGCAAATTTTTACTTAATTTATTATGATTATATTTTTACTGCCAGGCAGGGTGAGAGAGGTTTGTGCAGTTTTCTGCTTCAGGTGTCAAAATAACATGGCTGGCCTTAGGTACTATGCACCTTGACTTGAAGTGAAAGTGGGTGCTCTGCTTCAAGAAGCAAAATGTTTTGGGCCAGCACTGGTAATCTATGAAGAGCATGAAATATGGAAATGGTTTTGCTGGATTTTCTATTTAACAATTTGAACTTGGTGAGTCAGAATACCAGGCAACGAGGGGGTGGGGTGGGGATTATACCAGTTGTGTAAAGTTGTGCAACAATTGTGAACTGCCTAGAGAGCTTCGGATATTCACCAGTATAGAAATGGAATAAATGAATGATTGAATTTAATGAAATGTAAATGCTGAGAGAGCCCATAAAATTAACAAAAAAGCAAGACAAGTAGGATGACGATATTGAAAATAAATTGAAAAATATGAGATTCTAATATCTTGGACATTTAGAATGAGAAGTCTATATCTTTATGGGTAAGAAGGCCAAATGTGAATAAGATGAGTATAATAAAAAAGGGATTGTGGAGTAACCCAGCAACTTCTTTGAGGCCAAAACTATTTATACATTACCAGCAGTATACATGGCACTTTACCGTGTTCCATAAGCAAAAAATAGATCCCTGTCCTCAAGGATCCTACAGTCTTAAAAAGACAATCAAGAAAACAGCAAAGGTATTTTGGGGAGAGAGGAGATTGCCCTAAAAAGCCTGCTCTGATATTTTGATCTGTAATCAGATTTGTCTTAGGCCTCAACAACATTTCCTCCCAAAGAAGCTTTGATATGAAACATAAAAAATAATGGCAGGTGATAACTTCTGTCAGAACTAGTAATGGTTAAGCATGGTGTAATGCTTTAAAGCTCAATTAAAAATGGAAAAGTAAAAAAATGAAACAAAGGAGGTGTTTGATGTTTCTGCAGTGCATTATACTTGTACCATCGCTACTTAATCAAGAAACTGCTTAGTCAAAACCCATAAAAAGGCTGTTTATCTTTTGCAGTTCTACACAGGAATTACTCAGAGAATCTGGTATCTGGGGCAGAATGTTCCTGAGAACAATACAAAAGTCTCATTATGAAATAGCAAAGACTGAAAGTTAATGGGACCTATTTGGTATACATAGTGTAGCAAGTCAGTTACAGGGATTTGCACACTGCTTGCTGGGTTTCTTTTCCCTGTTTCACATAAAGATGAAAACCTCTCAAGGTAGAGATAAACAAATGATAAATAGGGCTGAGAGCTGAAGGAGTATTGTGTGTGTGTACACTCTTGGTAGCATCTCTTCCCCCACTCCTTAATAATCTTTCAGTGATTGCTGTGGGAGGGCTCAAACATGTTTACCAATTTAAGAATACTGCCCTCGCTTTTAGTTTTGTTTGCCCTGAGTGATGTCATCCTATAACCACATCTGGCTTTATAGCATCATGACATCATCCCATTTACCATGTGACTGTTTCCAGGAAGGAGATGACCCATATTATAAACTTAACTTTGGTACTGAAGTAGCAGCAGGTTTGGTATGCAATAGCAATGAGCAGGATTGGGGGTGGGGAATAACATACACAGCACTTCGGTTGTCTTCTGTGCCCACCTGAGACCTACTACTATTGACATAAAAATCGCAACAGGAGAACATTTGAGTGCAGCCCTAATGGCAAAGTGTAGCTAACTGGTATTCTTTGCCTAAGCTTACCTACCTATAAGAAATAATTGTTCTTCAACAGATGTATCATTAAGTTTCATTAAGCATCGTATCAATCATCTCTCTAAAGAGCTTTCTTGAAGAAATGCTGCCTATTCAACCATGGCAACTGTGGTTCTGGCTAAACTTTAGCTACACGCAAAGAGTTCAATTGTTTTCTCCTGAAGGCTGCAGCTCAGGCTGATAATGGTAGTATACAGTGGAATGGAATTAGAGCTGAACCCTCCCCAGTCAATTTATGTCGAGTAATCACTGGGCATTTTGATAGTCACGTGTGAATGTTTGACTTGACATTGATATTCGATTTCAGGGTTTAATATTAGACAGCACTCACTATATCTCTTGCCTGATCTTGTTTTACAAACAAACCTCCAGGTGGCAAAAAGCACAGCTTAAAAGTACTTGCAAAAAACATTCATGCACTCAAGTTTACCATCTCAAATGGTTTAAAAATCCAATATTATTTGAAGTGGATGGCACGTTGAAAACTCACCAACTGGCTAATAACTGAAAGGCCTGCTTAAACAAGTAACTTTGCAATGCTCAGAAATTACTTTTCAAGGTTTGGTTATTTAAAATATTTCTTTCCACCTTTCCTGTGCTCAAGGCAAACCACAACAACATTCTAACAATAAAACTTTAAAAAACACCATAACATAAAAATAAGTAGCAGTCCCCTCCAGTCAGGATCCCTTCAACTCATAAAAGACTTTCTAAAAAGATATTTTTAAAGCTCCTCCTACTTTGCACAATTGCTTTGCAAGACTATTCTGTAACACTGGAGGCAACCATCAAGGAACCTCTGCTTCTTACAGTAACTGACCTCGTTTCCTGCAAAGGCTTTGGGTGCCCTGTATGAATACTGTATATTTTTGAACCTATTTTCTCACAGAATATGCAGTTTGGAATGAATTCCCAAATGCACATTTATATGCGTTTTGGTATTTTCTTTGAGGCGAGAAAAATATTACAACATTTGGAAACTGCGAAATCTAAAGAATACCTGCATTCCATTCTGCCCATTACTCAAGGAGATGGCTTGTATCAGAATGTAAAGAACAATTTCCTCAAGCATCTTCTCTACCTATAAAGTGGAAAGTATGTGTGCGTCACGTATGTCCGGAAATGTTTACTCACTTCCACATGAGTGAGAAACTTGACACGGTGACACAGTGATAGGTTTGGTTGTACAATGTATCAGAAAAATATAAAAACACGGATTTTGGGGGTTTAAGTATTTTTAAAGAATTTAATAAAAACCTAGGTTTACACCTACAACTCCCAGCATGCCTTGGGCAGGAGGCTAGACTTACTGGTCTTTGGCGGCCATTGTGAGTGGCTGCTGCATGTCTTTTACAATCCCGACTCCTAAGGTTGGTCTTGAGCAGTCAACCCAATTCCACATAAAAGGAAACAACCCACATAAATGGGTTGCATCCATTTGCGGTTCCTCCTGCCGCCCTCTGTGTGGTTTTAAAATGTAACTGGATACAACAGCATAACTTTGAGGGGCCAAAAATGCTCAAAGGCACTCTTTCCTGATATTGCTGTTTTCTCAGAATCAGGGGGAAGCAAATGTGTAGCCTTTGCCCTTAGGAGGGAGGGAAGAAGGGGAGGCACTCTGTGCATGCAAAGAAACAGACCTGACAAAGGGGGGAAGTGCCCAGCCCTAGCCCTTCAGTATAGGCTCCCGATGTAGCACTTGGTGGGTGAGAAGCACAGGCCAAGGCAATCCCAGCAGGATTGGCCGGAGCTGGGTGTGTCCACTGATAGCCACTTACCTCCCCTCCTTGGCGATGCTACTCCTCAACGCTCTGTCAAGGAGCAGCATCAGCAACAAGAGGATACCTCAGAGGATGCGGGCACCTGCGGGCTGCCAAAGGCATGTTGGGAGGTGTAGCACTGGCATGTAGAGTGGCTGATTTAAAATAAAGAATGGGTGAGCAAACCCTGACCTCTCACTAACTGCCTGTGTTCTCCTACCTGACTTTCTCCAACTGCCACTAACCCTGCCCACCATTCCATTCTAGCCTCAGCTATATCAGTCAATCCTCCATTCACTCTTCTGTCTCAATGGTATAGTCAGGCTGTTACATAAAAATCACAAACTGTATTCAGAAATCCACAAGCAGGGTGCCACAACTAAGAAGGCCCGCTGTCCCACCACATCTCAGACAGTGTTCAAAGTTATTCAGGGACCTAGGCTTATGCCTACAACTCCCAGCATGCCTTGGGCAGGAGGGAAGACTTATCAGGCTTTGGCAGCCATTATCTGGTAGTGGCTCGCCCTCAAGGGCCTGAAAGGAGAGCTCTTGGGGTCAGCTGCCTCAGTTGCTAGGCCCCATCGGAAGCAGGAGAGATGGAGGCTGCAGCACTGGGCCCATTGCCAATGGCAACCAAACAAACCATCAGTCAGCAAGCCAGGTCCCTCATAGCCTACCTACGGGCACTGCTTGCACAGTGTAGTGTGGACTGGGTACCACCGCAAAACGCATGCCGGGAGTTGTAGTTTTTGTTTTCTGTGGGGACAAGGAAAATTACGGCGACAGATTCAAGGCAGGCCTGGCCATGCATTGAAGGTGAGAGAGGGGAGGCCTAGGACTGGCCTGCCTTGAAGGGTTGTCATGAGGGTGAGAGAGGAAAAAAAGAAATGAATTTAATTTGTTTAAAGGTTAGTTCACAGGCCTAGCACTGGCCTGCTACTTTAAGATGATTACCTCACAAACATATATTTTAGGGGGCCCGAGCAACACCGAGTAGAAACTTGAAATCTGGCACGCTGATAGGTTTGACTGTACAATGTAACAGAAAAATCTAAAAACATGAAATTTTGGATTTTAAGTATTTTTATGTCAGATAAAAGGCCCAAGTCACCAGTGCCATTGACTATCCTGGCTCTCTGCCAAAACCTGTTAAATGTAGATATTATACAGTAAATTATGCCAATAAAGTATTCTGGCTGCTTTCCTTTTTTCATAATAATAACTTCAGAGCACATTCATACAACAGTTCTCTGTATCCACTGAGATTCGCTTCCCTACTATATGTTATTCAGATATCTGGACAATGCCTGGTCTATTTTGAAAACATATTTTTAGGTTTGGATCTTTTTTAGCTGGTAGAAAGGGTGTTGTGTGTCTTGATTGCTTTTGAAGTTTAGACGGCTGCTCTGGCGAAAGCACGATGGGAGGTGTAGGCATTTCAGTTTTTTTTAAAAAAAAAGGGGGGGTTATAACGAAACTCTAATTTAAAATACAGTTCTCATTAACACAATTTTCCATTGATTCTAACAAGACAATTTACTAACTCAGCCAAACTAAAAAAAAAAAAAAACCAACGTAAAGACGAATCAGTTGCAGAGCAATTTATTATTTTTCAAATAAATGTTATAAACATTATCCACAGACCCGAGCAATGCCTGGCATATTAGCTAGTCCCTAATAAAGGGAAGGGATCATAAACAACTACTTGACAGCATTTGATAGGAATGTAGGAAACTGACTTGTACCAAATCAGACAATGGTCTGTTTAGGCCAGTATTGTCTACACTGACTGGGAGCAGCTGTCTAGGATTTCACACAGTAGTCTTTCCCAGCCTTTTTTTTTTTTTTTTTTTGCAGATACTAGAGATTGAATCTAGGACCTTTTGCATGCAAAACATATACTCTACCACTGTGCTTATGACCCTTCCCTATTGTTAAGATGAAAAGGGGTTTTTTTTGTTGGAAAAGCTGAGCAAATTTGAACAATCACAAAGGGAAAATAACCCATGGTGGCTTATTTTCCCTCCCCATGCATGCTGGTTGCAAGCCACCTAATTAGCACAATTACATTCACTAGTTGAGGGTTATGCCAACCCATGCCCAGTAAGGGTAATTATGCTAATTAGGTGGCTGGTGACCAGCATGCTTGGGGAGGGAAAACAAGCCACTGTAGATAACTCTCCATCCGTGATCATACAAACCCAGTTAGTGTCAGTATTATTGGTAGTTGGCATCTTATGACACTTTATATTTTATAATTGATAGTATTTGATGAATATTGAATGCCATTGCTTGATTAACAATATTTGATTTTACATTGGACTGTCAGTATTTATGTTTTGGGACACTGGGAGGAGGAAAGTCAGCAGTTTTTTTAAAAAAAATAATCTCCTACACTTATACTTTCAGACAGTTCCCTAAAAATACTTTAAAACTCACAAAACCAGAAGTTATCAACTCTCCCCCCAGGGTCTTAATAAAGCAAAACTTAAACATAATATTTTCTGTCTTCTGGTTTTATGGTGATACCTCAATCCTTTTTATAAACCCCCAAAAGTTTTCTGATTGATATTAGCACGAGCACAGCAAAGCATATAGGGTTGGAATAAACAGGCACTCTAGAAAAATAGGGTTGTGTTTTTTTTAAAGGAAGGCAGCATCTCATAATATGCAAACATACAATAATATAAGGTACTATAAAGTCAAGACAAGTAGTTGCTTGGTAATAAGGTTCCAGGAGTTAAAGTCCTTGTTTCAAAACTGGGTTCTGAGGCCTGAGCACCTTCATGAGTGTGGGCACACATTGTTCAGCACAATGGAGCAGGAACAGCCAGAAATCCTAATCTGGGTCCAGGTTTGGGTTTTCCTGCAAATTTGACTTTGTTGGGCACCAATAGGAAAAAGCTGTCAAGATGGATTGCTCCTTTGGTCATAAGGACCTGTTTTACAAAAGTGCCAAGAAGTAAGCACTCCATTAAGTGGTGAGTGGTGAGAAAAACAAGGAATCGTGTGATGGGAATTAAGGATTTCCTCTAGAGCATTTACAGGACAATTCAAGGCTGACTGAGAACTGAATTGAAATGGGGGAGGAGGGATGTTGTGCTGAATATGTGACAAATATACACCTTACAAAAGAATGCAATGCAACCAGAGGTGTGCTTGACAGTTTTATTGCAACCATTTACCCCGAATGTGAAAACTAGTTTTAAACAGGAAAAGCAGCTTGCTCATTCAGCCAGGTAAATAGTTGGAATGCAAACTGCTATAACACCTCTACAGCCTTAGTCTTGCATGCTCGAATTAGTTCTTTTGCCAGTATTGGTCTTCCAACATCACGTAAATGTGTTAAGATGAGATTACCACAAGATTATACTGTGCTCCCAAGTAGAAATGCATATTTCTTTCCCCTTCTGAGCAGCCTGTGCAAGAGTTTGCACATCCATCACCAATCCTTACACCAGTCTTCCCCAACCTGGTGCCCTCCAGATGTTTTGTATCTCAACTCCAGTGAGCCCCTACCATTATGGCCAACATTTAGGAATTATGCATGGTATGGAGAATGTGGATAGGGAGATATTTATCTCCCTCTCTCAAAATACTAGAATCTGGGGTCATATCATGAAGCCGAATGGTGGAAGAATCAGGACATATAAAAGGAAATACTTCTTCACTCGCTGCATAGCTGAACTATGGAATTTGCTACCACAAGATGCAGTGAGAGCCACCAATGTGGATGGCTTTAAAAGGGGGTTAGATAAATTCCTGGAGGAGAAGAGTATCAATGGCTACGAGTCTTGATGGTTATGTGCTACCTCCAGTATCAGAGGCAGTAAGCTTATGTTCACTAGTTGCTGGGGCATGTGGGCAGAAAAGGTGCTATTGCACTCGTGCCCTGCTTGTGTATCCCTGGTCGACAGCTGGTTGGCCACTGTGTGAACAGAGTGCTGGACTAGATGAACTCTTGGTCTGATCCAGCATGGCTCTTATGTTCTTATTTTGGTAGTTGTAGTCCAAAGCATTTAGAGGGCACCAGGTAGAGGAAGGCTGCACTTACACTAGTGGGAACACTGGTCAGTGTTATCTCAGTAGTGTAGATGGGGGAGTTGAAGCTAAGGAAAGAGTGGCTTGCCTGAGGCCACTTAGTGAATTCACAGCAGAAGTGATAGTTCCACCAGATTTGCTTATAAGGACTTTACAAAATGATGCCACAGGAGACTAAAATGTGGATGGGACAAACTGATTTGACTTCTACTAAAGTTTTTACTACAAAATGGCTGCTGCCGTAGGCTTCAGTTCTCTGCTGGTGTTACTCAGAACTATTTCCCTTCATTCACCCACTGATGAAGATCATTGTTTCCTACCTTCATTACACTGGGGACTTCCCAGCTTGCAATCTTAGATGCAAGGCTACACCAAATTGTGATGTATGACTGTTTGCAAAAGGCAAACAGGTCGAAGATAAGATGTACTGATATACATCCTTAGATTACCTCATAGGAAATTTTCTTGAATTTTGGCATTGGTAACAGGGATGAATGCCCAGTGTTGTGTCTACACACAATGTAAATAATGTATACCACTAACTTTCCTCAGCTGAGTAGGTATCCATAAATCAGACTTGTTGGAACTTTTTTTGCCTATTGTCCTATGTACGTGGGGAAAGCTTGAGCTCGTATTTGAACTTGGCAAGTACAGCACATATAGGGGATGTGTATTTAGTAGACACATTATTGTACACTTCACTCAGAAGTATGTAAGACTATGGTAATTTAACATTTTGGATAAATAGGCTTCATATGAAAGCTTAGATTGCTGTTTCAAATGTTTGCCTAAGCTTGGGGAAAGAGGAAGGAAGCCCTAGTGTGCAGAAGTTGGTTTGAATGATGAATAAAATATAATTAGCTTTTTCTTCTTCCTCATTAAGAGAGGAAGAATCAGTGTTATATGCAGTCTAGTTAACATTCTTGACAGGTTCTCTAAGTTAACTCGGTCTGTTTAGCATTTAAGAGGGTACATCTAATATAAGTGCATTAGATTTTCCTTCAATAGTTTGTCACTTTATGCCTTATGTAATTATTTTGATTGTTTGATCTTGAAATGTACCTTTCCTCTTCAGAGAGAACAGAAAATTGTGGTTCATTCGCTCTTGCTCTGTAAACAGCCAATGAAACACATTTTTAAGGGCAACGTTATTCTTATGGGACGTGTTTTTCAAAGATTTCCTTTAGCTTTGGCATGACTTGACTAGTAATTCTAATTTAAAGGACAGTCAAGGTAACAAATCACCTCATTCATTTAGTATGTATACTTGGGAGTAAGCTGCATTGAACATAGTGGGACTTACTTCTGAGTAAAATGTATATAGAATTGTGCTGTTATAGATTATCAGTTCACATCTCCATGCAAGAGGTTGAAACTTGCTTGCTCATAGCCATTTGAAGAGTGAACTGAGAGACCTGGAAAGTTGGCAGTCGTGAATTTGAGAGAAAGTAGCTCTAACTCATTAGAGCTTCAGGCTTTGCATGGCTGCTGTTATTTCTGGATATGCAATTCCTTGGAATTGGCACCGCTCGCTGATTTTCTTCTTTCCTGTTCAATCTGTACGTTTTGTTAATAAACAAGTAGTCTCTAGAACTCTTCCCACTCCACAAAAAACTAAGTCTGCCTGCAAACCTCTTAATTGGTGATGGAGTGGTGGGTGCAATTCTCTCTCTCTCTTTCTCTCTCTCTCTCTTTTGCACCCACCAGTGTGTGTGTGTGTGTGTGTGTGTGTGTGTGTGTATAATCATCCATTATATATGAATTCAATGCATGTAAAATGTATGTAAAAGCACATTTCATTATCATATTCATGATGCCAAATTGTAAAATGGAGACATAAGAAGAATTTCTCCCTTGTGTAAGACTTGTGTGTTACAACAGCTTCATTGGCTACTGGTTTGTTTCCAGGTGCAATTCAAGTGCTGACTATGACCTATAAAGCCCTAATGAGGCCAGGCTACCAGAAAGACTGCCTTCTCCCATGCCTGGCTAGGTTTTAAGATCTTTGGGGGAGGGCATGTTAAGTGCGGATGCAAAAGAGGGCCTTCGCAGTGGCTGCTCCCAGGCTCTGGAATTGTATGCAGAGTGAGGCTAAGTTGGATCCCTCTCTCTTCTCCTTCTGCCAAGAAGGCAACGCTGTTTTTATTTAGCCAGCATTTGTCATGTAGGCTGGTCTGCTGCTGAAGGGGGTTGGGTGCTGTTCATTTCTTTTATTGATGTGTTTTCAATTTATTTCAATTTATCTTGATTTTATTATAGTTAGCTGCTTTGAGTGCCATTTTTGGTGAAACACCAAGATAGAAATTTAATGAATGAATGATTTTTTGCTGCAATTCAAAGTCAACCTTTTTTCTGAGTATGGAACACCTTTCATTTATTTCTATGAAATTGTAGGAAACAACCACTTCACTTACTTTTATATAGTATCTTTTTTTTTCTTTTTTCAATTTACCAGGTTTTAGGGCTTGTTCAAAACATGAGCGTTTTCCAGTGCCCAAAATGCAAACACGAAACCCATATATTTGGAGCTGATGGCGTGCGGAACCTAGCCAGCAATCTGGGTTTGGATGTTTTAGGTAAGAATATAGTGATTTAAAAATACTTATTTTAAATAATAGTAGTTACAAGAAAGTGGGATTCAATCTTGAGTTGTTTGGTTGCTGTTTGGTCCCACTGAAATACATGAATTCCAAACATTTAACTCTAAGCAGTTAGAAATCTGCATTGTGCTGCCACACAGTGTGTTCATGGCTATGATGCTATATGGAAGGTTATATATATATATATATATATATATATACACACATATATATGGCCTTGATCCTTCACATCCACTGATTTCAGTTGCACTTAATATCAGATGCAGGTGCTAGTATTTCCCTCTCTAATGACTGAAGTTCTGTTGGGTTTGCATCTAGTCCATCACTGGCACTTTTTCTAATGAAACTGTGTTCAGTAAGCATAGCGGTAGCTAGTGCAAGCTATCCTGCCACCTGAGGCAGGAGATCACAAATGCGCCCCCATTGTTGTCGCATCACCCCCATTCCTGCAACCATATCACTCCCTCATTGCCGCCTTCACCTGTCCCCCCCTCCATCGCCTGTGATATAGGTGATTTCCTGGGATACTCCTCCCACACTGCCTGACTCAGAGGAAGGATCTCCTTGGAGTCAGGCATCTGGACCTGAATGGCTCTCTGAAGAGCTGCACCAACCACTTTTTCTCACTGATGTGGCTCTTCAGAAAACACGCCCACCCTCTGGATTGCTGTGAGAGGATCCCCAGAGTGAGCAGAAGGTGGGTGACTGCTTTGGACCACTTTTCTGCCACAGAATTTGCCCCACAGGCCTTGTTGTCCTGATGTGGCAAATGCCTCAGCGGCAGAGCAGCAGATGGGTCTTTCTGGAGCATATAGTGAAGTGCTGCCTTGTTGGAGCAAAGTAGTGGCAGGACAGGGGATCCTCCAGGCAGGAAGGAGAGCACGTAATTCACCCCTTCCTCTGCTCCACAGCCTGAGGCGGGGGATTCATCCCATCCTCGTGATGGGGTGAATCCCCCACCTCAGGTGGTCGAGCAGGAGAAGGGGCATATTATGCACTCTCCTTTCTGCCAGGAGGATCCCCTGTCTTGCCTGGCTGTAGCAGGTCCAAAGTTCAATCCCCAGCATCTCCAGGTATGTCTGGAAAACTTCCGTCCAGTCAGTGCCAACAATACTGCACTAGATAGATCAATGATCTGACTCAGTATAAAGGCAGCTTCCTTTGTTCCTAATTAGCTATCAGTGCTATGAAGTAGTTGTAATCACCTGTTAACTACTTCAGATTTCTCACATCTCTCTTTAAAGGTTGTAATTTTCATTTTTAAACATCACGTTACATTTCTAGAAAGGATTTGTCACCAAAAACTTAATAAATTAAAAATAAATTCCCTCTATCATTTTTGCAGTCTATTTATTCCAATTTCCCAGGGAAGGGTTTGATCAATGGTACAGCCCATACTTTGCATGCCAAAGGTCCTGGTTCAATTCCTGGCATCTCCAGGTAAGGCAGAACATTTCCTGCCTGAAACCCTGGAGAACTGCTGCCAGTCAGTGTCAGCTGTACTGGGCTAGATGGACTGATGGTCTGACTCAGAATAAGGCAGCTTCCTCTATTCTTATCAAGAGTCATAAGTGAGGTTTTACTCTGTCCTGTGGCCTTCAGCATACGACTGCCTCCTAGGAATGCATTTTAGAGCACACTCCATTATTGGCACTAATCATCACGAGCAGTGTTACTACTTTTAAAGCTATATATGTACTGCAGTGTCAATTTTTACCTGATCTCTGTGTACATAGCTGCAGCTTCTGATTCTCATCTGTTCAGGCATCCCTCCCCACTCATTGGGAAGTGGGAGAATGCCCCAGAGACAGTTGGGGGTGGTCTTCCATTGCCTGAAAGAAAGGAGAGGAATTGTTGGCTGAATGCGAAGCAGGCTTCCAGGTTCTTTAGCTGGGTTGGGTTGGGTTGGGGCAAGGCAGGTCTCCCCAGCTAAGTCTCTAGTGAGGAGAGCAATCCAATTATAGCTGGGAAGGAGACACACTGGGGCAGTTTGGCTATGAAAATCTGCCCCTCCATACTGATGAAAGGAGCAATCACTAACTTAGATCATTTTCCGTTCTATGTTGAAGCCCGTAATGTTTCAAATGTAGGTTGATAATGTAATTTAAAAAGCATATACCTTAATTAAGCTGGTAAATGAGATAATTGTACCTGCTAATGACATATATTTTCATGCGCTGCCATAATTACATTGGTTCATACAGATTATTCATTAAGAAAAGGGAAGTTGATTCTGCAGAAATCTTCATAGAAACATCAGGGTTTGACAGAGACCTAGCAGAGCAAGAAAATCCATAATTAAAAGTACACAGTTGGGTTAGCTTAGCTGTCTGCTGAAAAAGTAATGAGGATTAGTGGCTGGGACCTTGTTTCAGGCTTGAGTTGTAATGGCCACCAGTGGGAAGTCTCCAATGGCAAAGCTTCCCACAATTAGAGATGATTCATTGTTCTTCTAAGATGCACCAACCTACTTGAAAGCAAATGATGAGCAAGGAGTGACCTTGCACTGGGTGCAAAATCAGATGGTCTTGCCATGCTTTCTAGTATGGAAAAGTATAAAAGGCAAATGAAACTTTTCAGGCACTAGTTTTATGCATTGGAGCATTTTGAACAGCTGAGAGAGCGGGAGTTTTTAAAAACATTGAGACTGGGTGTCAATATTTTTCATGCTTCACAGATTACACTTTCTTTCCAATTGAAGCTGAAGCCCTATCTTCCAGTTACTTGCAACAAATTTCATGTAAGAAACCGATACATGATCCAAGGTGTCCACCGGGGGTGAATGAAAGGTGAATTGCTGCGGAATCATAGGTGTCTTTTGACAGCTGGGATGGAGCTGATGTATCCCTGAGCTTGTCCTTCCTTGGCATAAAGGTCCAAGTTTCTTTTGACAGTGGGCTGACTTGTAGCCTGGGATGCTGCATTTGCTGTGGAAGTGACAGCAACTCTTTGTGCTACCTAAGCAAATTTGAAAGCAGATTTTAGTTATTTATGGTATTTTTTAAATTCAGCCAATAACAAGCAATCTTTGGGTGGATTATGAACAGTTTAAAGAATAAAACACAGTACAAAATGACAAACAGCACACAAATAGATAAATATACTTATATATTATCAGCCATAAAAAATCTAGAAACGAAGTCTGTAAAATGCCTGGGGATAAAGAAAGACCTTTTCCTGGCACCCAAAAGATAACAGTGTAGGCACCAGGTGAGACTCTTTGGGGAGAGTATTTCATAAACGGCACCTCAACTGTGACGGGCCTCTCTCTTGTAGCCACCTGATGTACGTAAAGCAGTATCAGTGGATTGCAACTCTGGTAGTAATACGCACTACGGAGGAGACTTGGATAGCCTGGAGGAAACGTCTTGTTACATAGGTTTTAATTTAAAGTACTTTCAGTTTAAAAAAACCAAGAATTTTATGGACCATCGTGAGTTGCCAGCAGTTCAGTGTTTTAAGTCTCCAGGTGTTGATTATCACACAAGTGCAACATCAGGACCAGTAATACTAAGAAAAGGGCCTTTTCTGTTGTGGCACCTCGGTTGTGGAATGAGCACCCCAGAGAGGGTTCAGTGCCACCTGATGACCTTATTTTCCCCAAGTTTTTTATTTTGTCCGTTTCTGTTGTTTTGAATGCGTTACTAGATTTTAAATATTACTTTGGTTTTAATTTTTATTTTACACTCTATTGTACACTTTTAAACTTTTATATTGTATATTATTGTGTTGTATTTTATGGTTTTAATTGTTGTGGACCACCCACAGAGCTTCAGCTATTGGGTGGTATAGAAATGTAATAAATTTATAAATAATAAAATCTTTAAGTCGTGGTGTCTACAATTAAATAGCGAAGAGAAGTGCTCATTTCTGTCTCTCATATTATGTATAAACTAGATTTTATATTCAGTCATTGCATAATGTTATTGTTGAAATCTAAAAAGTTTATTTTGCATGAAGCCGTTTTTTAAAATGAGACTATCCTGCGTGTTATGCATTTTGTTGTTGTTGTTATTTCTGTGGGAATCCCCTGCTGGTTAGAAAAGCACAATATACAGTTAACTGTTGGGAGGGAAAATTAATTGGATATGTAACTAGCACATAATTAAATCAGTAGTTCTCTAATAACAATAATACTTCCTTTCATTTTGGCAATTAAATATTTAAGCATGTATTTGAATATTGATTAGGATGTTACACTACTGGAAATCAGTAGGGAATGAACTACAGTACTGAAGGAATAATGTGATGCGTGAATAAGTTGTAAACCGGAACAATTTACTGTGGACTTATTTTTATGTGCCTGCAAAGCATTTGGCTTGATTTTTGGCGTAGCAGGGTACCCAAACTCCGCACTGCAGCATAAATTCCTTCAAAGTCAGCTTGTGGCTTCAAAGTAGGATGAACATTGTTACGTTGAAAACAAAATGCAATGCCCACTGTTGCATGCAGGTCTGGCATGTTTCCTTTGTAATCATACATAAATAGGTAAACTATGAATTTGTCTTCCAATTGTTGGGTAAATTTTAGCAAACCGGGAAGGAGACGCTCTGCTTTCATAGAAGATTGCAAATAAGCAGTTGATCTAGTTTTAAAAAAATAGTTCCATTGATTTTGGCTGTGCTAGTATTCCAGCTGATTTTCGTTTCAAATGCTAATTGCTGTATTAAATATGATTTCAAGTAACTTCAACGCTAATTTAAATGCATGTATATAATACTGAGCTTTTGTGTCAATTTATGTTCTTAATACAGGTGACATTCCACTACATGTTCACATAAGAGAGACATGTGATGCTGGCAAACCTATTGTAGTTTCACAACCCCAGAGCAACGTGGTGAGTTTAATGTAGTAACCTTGTTTTTTAAAGTTTGCGGTGGAGGGTGGGGAAGGCGGGATTGTGACTGATTGTGGTTGTGTTAACAGGATTTCAGCAGAGGGCAATTCATTTTCACTTTGTTTATGACAGCACATGTGCTTCCTGTCTCTGTGTATCTGTTTAATTACTGTTTAGCCATGATTTGAATCGGAGGCAATTCAGCTAAGAACCTTGCATAGTAAGCGGGGGGAAAGAAAAAATTGGAATAAGATTTAACAGTTAGACCTTAAAGAATTTCCCTCCAGTTATTCATTGGCAGCTGCTTAACAGCTGAAAGTATGAAGAGGAAGCCCAGTCCTTTCTAATGATATATATGGAATATTGAGCCTGCACTATCTCACTAGCAAATGGAGGAACTTCTAAAATGAGAGACACTTTGAACAATCCAACTAGCATTTTATGGTCTCAAAGCATTCCAGTAAGGCAAAAAGCTTCCATATGAAGGTGGGAAGAAATGGATTTACAATTGAAAGTTTGAACCTACCTAAGACAAAATCTAACTTGCCCACTACCTTCAAGGCTTAATTTCTAATGAGAGAATTTCCAGAAGTCAAAAAGTCCTCATAAAATGTTTTAATTTGCAACATATTTCTTCTCAAGAAATCAATTTTGAAGTGACAGCATTGTTGCCTGCTCTGCCTTATGGTGAAGTTTTGCTCACTTGGAAATATGGGACCCATTTGTTTTCATATTCCTTTCAATTGCCATATAGCTGTTTAATAATAATAATAATAATAATAATAATAATAATAATAATAATTTATAACCCGCCTCTCCCTCCGGATCGAGGCGGGGAACAACAACAATATAAAACACAAGAATCACAAAACAGTTAAAATTTTAAAAACAAGAAAAATACATCATTAAAAACATCTTAAAATTCATCTGAATAGGCCTGCCGGAAGAGAGCAGTCTTCATGACTCTCTTAAATTCATGAAGACTGCTAATTTGTCTAATTTCCTCCGGCAGACCATTCCACAGTCTGGGAGCGGTGGAAGAGAAGGTTCTCTGGGTAACACTCGTCAGCCTAGTCCTGGCTGATTTGAGTAAGTTCTTCCCAGAGGACCTAAGTGTGCGGGGCAGATTGTACGGGAGAAGGCGATCCTGCAGGTAACCTGGACCCAAACCATGTAGGGCTTTAAAGGTAATAACCAACACTTTATACTTCGCCTGGAAACTGATTGGCAGCCAATGAAGCGATTTTAAAACTGGTGTAATGTGGTGTAATGTGGTCACCCCTAGATGTACTGGTGACCAACCTGGCTGCCATATTTTGAACAAGCTGAAGTTTCCGGACTAGGCACAAAGGTAGCCCTATGTACAGCGCATTGCAGAAGTCAAGCCTCAAAGTTACCAGCATGTGCACTACCGTCTTTAGGTCTTCCAACTCTAGGAAGGGGCGCAGCTGGCGTATCGGCCGAAGCTGATAGTAGGCACTCCTGGCTGTTGCATCTATCTGAGCTGTCATTTGGAGCGACGGATCCAGAAGTACCCCCAAGCTGCGAACACAGTCTTTCGGGGGGGGGGGGGCGTAACCCCATCCAGAACTGGTTGACACACCTCCAAACCCAGGTTGGGGCCTTTGACAGCGAGCACCTCCATCTTGTCTGGATTCAGCTTCAGTTTGTTTTTCCTCATCCAGCCCATTACCGCCTCCGAGCATTCATTCAGAGGAGACACACTATCCTTAGCTGACGATGTTGTCAAAGGCATATAGAAATATATTTGGGTGTCATCAGCATATTGATTGCACCCCGCCCCATGCCTCCAGATGATCTCTCCCAGCGGTTTCATGTAAAAGTTAAACAGCATTGGGGAAAGGATGGCACCTTGTGGTACACCACATAGCAACTCCTTTTTTGAAGAGCAGCTATCCCCAAGCATCACCATCTGGAACCTGCCCAAGAGATAGGATCGGAACCACTGAAGCACAGTGCCCCCGATTCCCAATTCCCCCAGGCGCTCCAGAAGGATACCATGGCCAATGGTATCGAAAGCCGCTGAGAGGCACATACATATTTTCAAATTGTTCAAACTGATGTTGCTGAAATTTATAATTGCATGGTTTGGGTGTGAATTTCCCCTGTTTGTAATATTCAGATATATTATGAATAAAATGTCATTTCCTTGAGATATTTTTATAGTTTAGATGGTAAAAACCCATGTTTGGCGGCAATTGAACAGCTCTCTCTGAGCTGTGACTAGAGCCCAGGAACTGGATGCTGGGAAAGAACAAGGGACAATTGAAAATGGGAAGGGAATATATTATAAGTTTTGGGTGACATTATTAATCAATTTAGAACACAGAAAAAACAAGCTTTTTTCCCCTAGCATTTTCCAAAGACACTTGTAATTGCTGACCCAATTCTGGATCGAGATGGCCCATCGCTAAATAAAAGCACCCGAAAGTCTGAAAACTATAGCATGTTCCAAGATTCTCCTGTATAAGAAAAGTTCCCGCTAGTTGCTCCTGTGAAAGTTCTAATGGAGGAAGAAATTCTACCTGTGCTTTCTGTTAATTCAATTAGGAGAATTTCTTCTGGATTTGTGTCATATTATATGCATGTTATGCTGTGCTGAGTTGCTTAGTGATTCATGTTTGGCTCATGAATACAGCATTAGCTTGCAAACTTAGGAGCTATTTGTTTACACAGTGATCTGGTTCATACAATCAAAATAAGCCACGGTGGCTTATTTAAATCACAGCGGAATTCATTTAAAACCATAATCACCACCCAGGTGCAGTTTGTCATGTCTTCTGAACCCAGGTGGCATGGCTTGTGGGAAGGGAAACAAGTCTCCAATGAACCATGGGCTTATTTTGATCATGCAAGAGAGAGCTTCAGCTATTTGGCAATAAATAAATAAAGCGACTCAGGCCATAATGGACCCAGGCACGCAGAATGGTTTTTCCTGTACTTTCACTACTTCAGCTTCCACATCTAGCATGGCAAATTACTTTCCAGTTTTAAACTGCCTTGCCTCACTGGCTATGAAACTGCACTTACGGAAGCTATAAAGAAAGCTGTGTTGATGTGTGTGATTTCTTTACACACACAAAAATGGCTCGCTTGGATTGTGTCCCTTGTTTATTATTATTATTATTATTATTATTATTATTATTATTAATTTATTTTGTCCTAGAATGTCTTTTGCAAGGGGCTCAATGAATGGAAACCATTGCATAGAAAGTGGTCAGGAGTTAGTACCTTGGGTAGGATTTTGATCCCCTAAATCCATAAAGCTTCAAAGCAACAGATCTTGTGTCTAATTTCTGAGGAAGTTGAGGCCCCAAAAGGACCTGTAGTTTATATCTTGGGAGAATCTATGCTTTATCTTTGTTCTGTTTTGTTTCTCTCTGCACTCCAGAGTAGGCCTTTGGCCTCCAAATGGTTGGTCAGCAAGTTGTTAAACATTAAGCTGTCAGCTTTTCCTTTGCTATGGAAAATGTACTCCTTGCTTTGCAGAAAAATGAGCTATAGTAATTCCCATTAGAATCTCCCAAGCAAACGGAAGGGAAAAAAATCTCTGAATTGAGCACATACCATATTAATATGAAAACCATTCTGAATGATAAATGAGAACTGTAAACTTCTTTTTGCCATTTCCCCCATTAAAATTCTCTTGTTTCACTCCAATCTCTCTTGTGTTGCTTAGTAATGATGGCACAAACAATTGAATCCAGCTTTATGATCAGATAAATGGCCCATTAAAAAGAATATGAGTAGGAGAAAAAGTTCAATATGTGTACACGTTACATTTATGTAAAAGGAATCTGGCCTAGCTGCTGTTTTTGATCTTTTCTTGCCTGCCAATGAAAGATGCAGCTAGGAGAAAAATTATTTTGTGAGAATTCAACATTCACTTCTTTGTACTATAAGGATTTTATTTTTCCCCAAATTGATAGTGATCATAGTAGTGATCTACAATTAACAATCTTGAGGCCAAGCAAAACTCTTTCTTCCACCCATTCCCTTCTCCATCCAGTGTCGAAACCACCACAGATCAGTTAGCTGGAACTTTAAGCTTGATGTGAGGCCAATTTGTGGAAAGCTGAGGGAAGGTGAAGGCCCACAAGGTTACTGCCACTAATATGTTGCATGCCTCTTTACTGTGATGATAGTTTGAGAACAATAGGAGGAGACTGCATTAGTAAAGGGAATCAGCATTATAGTTGGTGTTTCATTGTTGGCAAGCCATTTGCTTAGTTGGCTTTTAGCATATGAAGCTGCTTTACATGAAGTCAGATGGCTGGTTTGTCTAGCCTGCTATTGCTTTTCTGGCTCTACTAGTGAGTTATATCCCATTCCATATTCTGCTCTTAAAAAAATAGACAAATTCATAGAAATTGAGTCATCAACAGCTGTTAGCTGCGATAAATAATAATAATTGCCATAGCTAAATGATGGAGAAAATGCTTTGCATACACATGGTCTCTAGGGTGACCATATTTTGGAAACCAAAAAGGAGGACAACATGGCCGCCCCCCAAGGGGGCGTGCTCCCCAACATGACCGGCACTGAAGGGGGCATGCCCACCCAAACATGGCGTTGATCACATGTCTGATTTCACAGCACGTAATTAAGACAAACCTATTTTACATAACATCTTAATGTTAAAATCACTGAAATAAAGAACACTCACTCACTCACTCCTACTTTTGTAGCTTTTGCTGGACTTTAAAGCTTTTGCTATGCTCTGTGTGATACAGTCTCCCTTTCCCTCAAATATCTTTTCTGACTGCAATTCCTTCACTGGATGACCATAGTCTCACCTTTCCTAACATTTAACATTCTTTCCCCATCACCTTTCTCATATCCATACTCACAGATTCAGCACTGAACAAATGAAGCAGTTGACAAGTTCAGAAAAATCTAGTACAACAAAAGAGCAATCTAGCATTCAGAAAGAGTATAAAATACTATTACTCTGCAAACATTAGCCATGGAACAAAATGGACTAAAGGCTTGTTCCGGTTATTTCTCACTAGCACATCTTAGCTTGTTTCAACATCTGGTTTATCAGTGAGAAACTAATCTAAAAATGTGTCATTCTACATCTGGTTCATTAGCCATGTAAACAAGACCATGGTCAGCAGCAATACAAAGAAAGGCCAGAATGGATGCCCATTATCTCAGTACAAGACAAGGATCTTTTCCTCCTTTTACCCAAATATCTCCTGAATTTATGCTGCCTCAATGTGCAGAGAACAGAAATCCCAATCAGGGACCCTAACAAAACTGCCCAAAGAAACCTCAGAAACAAGTCCCATTGATTTCAATAAAGCTTACTCACAGATAAATGAATATAGGATCACAGCCACATCTGTTCACCTTTCTCTAGCAAGTGCAAGCCCCTCCTGTCAAGGAGAACTATGCCATAACCAGAGTCTGGCCTCATGGATCATGCAACCAGCAGGTGCTCTCCAGAAAGATGCTTTCAGAGCCTAGCAGATCCAGACAGAAAAGACAATCCACACTATGCACTCACATATTATCTTGCTGGGACAGGACAATTCCCAGCATGACAAGATACAAAAGAGGGCAGGGCTCCTGCAACTTTAACTGCTAACCTTTCACCAGGTGGGGGGATGGTAAATACACAAAGCCACACTGTAAAATAATCAGAATCTCAAAGCCATACAGAAAAGCAATGTTTGGAACGGAGCTGACAGTTGTAAGAGTGTGTACCCCTTTGCATGTAGTATAAAAATAATCAACAACATTTGCATCAGCATCAACACAAAAGCAGTTCTGGAGCCACATTTCTTTTTGTTACAGGAACAAACCAATGGTGGTGTTAATGATGGGGAATCCACTTATTTAAGGCAAAAATAAAAAAATCATTCACACACACACACTCACCCAAGGTAAAATAATAATAATAATACACACACACCTCACACATGCTTACCAAAGGCAATAAAAATTTAAATCCACACACCACTGCACACTCACCCAAAGTGGAAAAAATCCACACCTTCTCCAAGACAATAAAAAACCTCCCCACAAACACTTAAGGGGGGGGATAAAAATCCACCCCACCCCCCCACCCCACACCAAAGCCAAAATAATAATCCACAGCTACCCACACAAGGCCTTCCACCATGTACCTTCTTTGCCCTGATGCTGGCCCACGCTGCCACTCCGCTGCTGGTGGTGGGTGCTGCTTCTGTTTCTCTTCTGTCCTGTCACTCTTCTGCTCTTCCTTTTTCTACCTCTCCTCTCCTCTCCTCCCTGCCACCGTCTTTCTTGTCTTTCTTCTTTGCTGCTGTGACGAGGCCGGAGGCGGCGCGCAAGAGGGCCGCTCTCTCCCGCGCTGCCTCCGGCCTCCTCAAAGCGCATCGCCCTGGTGACTAGCGTCGAGGAGGCGGGAGGCAGCGCGGAAGAGGGCCGCTCTCTCCCGCGCTGCCTCCGGCCTCCTCGAAGATCATCTCCCTGGTGACAAGCGTCGAGGAGGCCGGAGGCGGCGCGCAAGAGGCGGGAGAGATTGGCCCTCTTCCGCTCGGCCTCTGGCTTCCGCGCAAGCCAAGAACAAGGCCAGGATGGCAGAGGGGAGGAGGCTGGAACGACGCGCACCCGGAAGTGCGGGCGCGCGTCGTTCCGGCCTCTTCCCTCGCCGATCTGGGCCTTGTTCTTGGCCAGCGCAACCGCGCTAGCCAAGAACAAGGCCCGGATGGGGGGGGGGAGGCTGGAACGACGCGCACCCGGAAGTGCGGGCGCGCGTCGTTCCGGCCTTTTCCCTCGCCGATCTGGGCCTTGTTCTTGGCCAGCGCAACCGCGCTAGCCAAGAACAAGGCCCAGATGGCACTGGAGAGGCCCAATTTTTCCGGACTTTGGGGGATATTTTAAAATTCCCCCCCGGACTCAAATTTGGCCCCTTTTCCCTGACATGTCCGGGGGGATCCGGACGTCTGGTCACCCTAATGGTCTCAGAACATGGGTCTTAGGGTTTGCACAGAAGGTAGAATTAGCTGGACTGATGGTATGATATGGCTTCATTGTATTCACATGCTCTGTACCTTTTGGTTATGAGATGTTTGGGACAGACTAGAGGCTATCTCCATTATGTTTTGCTAGCAAACTCCTCAGGAGCACCTGGTTGGGTGCATTTGAAGGCAGAGCACAGCAAACCAAGGGAAATAGTTCTAAATCTACCCTTAGGGCAGCTTTTAAAAGATAAAGGGTGTAAGGTGTGTTCTGGCTTTCTTGGAATAGGTTCCATTGATTGCTGTGTTATATTGGAAGCCACGGCTTCATGATGAATCACAGCGATTTTAAAATCCAAAACTGTAATCAGTTTAATTCAACTACACAAGCACCGCTGGCCTTGTAGAGTGTTGAGGGGAGATAATGTGGATGTAATGAGACTGTTCCTTGAGCTATCTTTTAGTTGTTTATACTGCACTTCAGACAGCCTTACTGGGCAAAGTGAGTATCTCTGTTAGGGTAGTAACGCCACCGCAATATTTTCCTGGAAGGACAACAACTTTGTCTTTTGGCCAGGATTGATTACAGAGCTGAGTGTATTTAAACTAAAGCACTAATCCCGAATGTCTTCCTAATATGTTAATATAATCTTAAACACCGTTTTGTTAAGGATATATGTCATGTGAGTATTTTATGAACAAGGCCTTAGTAGTGGGTATATTCTGGAATTTGTTCTTTAAAAAAAAATTTTTTCTTATCCAAACAACACATTTAAGACATAGGACCAGTTTATACTAGAAGACCTGCAGCCAAATTTTGGTTGGTTAATTCAAATTGATATGAAAGGTTAAATCCCTTCCTCTCTGTGCCTCCCTGGTATCCCTTTGCAGCCAATTTCTCTTGTTCAGAGCGACCACTGTGAGGTTTCTCCTTAGCTTTCTTTCTCTTGGCTCTTATCCGCTTTCACCCATCCTTCTCTAAGGCTGTTTACTCATTCATTGCCTCTTTAGTAGCCATTCCCCTTAGCTCCATGGTACTTCACACACATTCCTCATCATGTGGGCCCTCTTCTCACTTTTTGCCTGCCCCAAATTCTACAAAATCTTGGACCTTCCCGTCTACTCTTCTGGTACTTAGGACCAGTGTAAAGCCTCTCCACCTTACACAGTCTGATATTTTGCTTCATAGAAGCTGCATTATTTGTCAACATTCTGCTGCTGATGCTTTCCCCTATACAACTAGAATTACTCTAAACATTCTATGACACAACAGCTCAGTCAAGGAGGTGTGGGCTGGCTGGCTGGAGACAGAACAGCTACTTTGTAGCCTTTTTTATATATTGTTCCATTCTGATCTAGGAAACTAACATATTGGGTTTTTAAATCACTTTTATAGACTCAAGCCTATTTGAAGATTGCTGCTGAAATAGTGAAGAGACTGCCACTTTCTCCAACTTAACGGCAATATTTTGAAGATCTGTGACTGGATGTTTACCAGCTATAGTGTGGCATAGGATGTAACACAAGAAATGTTGTTAAATTATGGAACTGCTCCTGTCTTGTATTTTATGAATAAAACAGAGATTGTATATCATGGAAAGCATTGCAGTTGAATATTTTATTGTCAGTACTGAGCTACATCCAGTTTAGTATCAAAGTACCATCTTGCTGTATATATATATTGAATATTTGCAGTGGACTTTCCATAACCTCTTAACAGCAAGAAGAGCTAAATCTGTGGAACAAGATCTTCAGTGCATCCTTCAGTAGTCCTGTTATTAAATGGGGAAGGTCTGTTCGGAGAGAGAATTGCTGCAAGTTTTTACTAACCTATAGAGGTACACTTCTAAATATTAAAATGCACGACCACATGTAAGCTGTTGTTCATTTCCGACTACATGTAAGCTGTTTTATTTCTGACTTGCATCTGCATTCAAGGTAAAGACATGAGGTTAGGTCCAGAATCTACCGCCCTCAGATAGAATGGTTCCTTCCATCTCCAGGAAACTTCTGATCCAGCAGAGGAAGTCCCATTGGCAGAATGGAGAAGGCGGTCCCCTGTGCCACCACAAAATCTGTTCCAAAGTGTTGAGGGAACCTCAAATGGTGGTGGTGGAGAGGTTCTAGGATGTTGCAGGAGGAGAGTCGTATCAGTGAAGATCTCTCCCCACCACTGCTTTTTGCTAGAGAGAGCATTCTGGGCAGAACTCCACTCTGGGAATGCTCTCGTCCGTGAAAAAGAAGCTGGATCCAACCCATTGAATAGGATCCATACTACATTAGTCACACTTTACTCCCACTGAAATCAAGTAACTTGTGTTCTATTGATTTAAATTGGGCTAAAATGACTAACATAACCTGTATCCAACCCATTAGACCTTTAAGTTAATTTTATTTCACTGTTATCGTCAAATTGTTATCGTCAAATTGCCAGGCAATAAAATCCTTAAAACTGCCTTTTTCTACTTCTTTATGCATTTGTCTCTTTATCAGCTGATGCTTGATCATTAGATAATTCCTTACTGTAATTGTCTGAGCAATGCTTCATTTCCTTGTATCCTGTTGAGCCTGAATAAACCCCAAATTCAGCAACAAGCTCTTCATTAAAATTATATGTATCTGAGAACAGGTTACTGAGGGAGGAAGTAAGTGATAAAAATTAATTACTGATGATTGCATATATGCATATATCCCCACTAGGATGCAATAGCCTTGGATCTATAAACAAAAAACCTAATTGCAATTTTTTATCTACTACATACTGAGAGGTTTGTCTGCATTTTTACTGCCTTAAGTTTTGTATCATTGTTTTTGTGTTGATAGAGCTGGTCACAGACGGTGAATAAGAATGTATCGGCCTGCATCCAGGGCTTGAACTTACGTGTGTGTGTGTTAGTGCCTCTTCATACGATTCTGCATCTTTTTAGTTCATGCCACTGTTTTTTCCAGATGTATACAAATTAATGATACGACACATGGACCTGGTTCGCATAATCACTGTAGCCCTCCTATGGTTTATTAGCCACAGTGTGTTGTGCCGTCCATGACAATCACATTGCCAATCCAAGCCCCTAGTGTGGTGACTTCTCGTTATGTGCAAATCCAGTGAGGGTGGGCTGTTGGGGTGGTTAAGTCACCCAGAATCCATGGGCTGTTTTAGGGTTGTGGGTGGCTTGTCAACCACCCCAACAACCCACTCTCGGGTTTGCAGATAATGAGAAGCTATGGTGCACCCCTGCTGCATCCCAAATACTGAAAATGGTGGTGGTCACCACAACAAGAAGCCCCACAGAGAAATTCATCCATAGTGGCTTCTTATATGCAGACTGGGCCATGGACTTAGATACACAAAATAAGCAAGACAGTATTTTACAGAAAATGTTTCTCTGGCCCAATTCCCAAGATCAGCAGGTAATTAACAAGCCACGGTGGCTTGTCAACTGTGGTGCATATGATGGTCATCAGCTGATAAAGAGAAGAATTCATAAAGAAGCCAGTTTTAAGGATTTTATTGCTTGACAATAAAATTAACTTAGAGGTGTAATGGATTGGATCCAGGCTATCTTAGTCATTTTAGCCCAATTGAAATCAATTGGTTTCAAGTTAATTCATAGAATCATAGTTGGAAGGGGCCTATAAGGCCACCCCTTGCTCAATGCAGGAATCCACCTTAAAGCATACCTGACAGATGGCAGTCCAGCTGCCTCTTAAATGCCTCTACAGTGGGATAGCTCACTACCTCTCTAGGTAATTGGTTCCATAGTTGTACTGCTCTAACAGTCAGGAAGTTTTTCCTGATGTCCAGCCAGAATCTGTCTTCCTGTAACTTGAGCCCATTATTCCATATCCTACATTCTGGGTTGATCGAGGAGAGATCCTGGCCCTCCTCTGTGTAACAACCTTTCAAGTACTTGAAGAGTGCTATCATGTCTCCCCCTCAGTCTTCTCTTCTCAAGGCTAAACATGCCCAATTCTTTCCGTCTCTCATGTAGGGCTTTGTTTTGAGACCCCTGATTATCCTCGTTGCCTTCTCTGAACCCCCTCCAGCTTGTCTGTATCCTTCCTGAAGTGTGTTGCCCAGAACTGGACACAATACTCAAGATGAGGCCTAACCAGTGCTGAATAGAGGGGAACCAATACCTCGCGTGATTTGGAAGCTATTCTTCTATTAATGCATCCCAAAAAACATTTGCTTATTTTTGCAGCCACATCCCACTGTTGGCTCATATTCAGTTTGTGATCTACAACAATTCCAAGATCCTCCTCGCTTGTAGTATTGCTGAGCCAAGTATTCCCCATCTTGTAACTCTGCATTTGGTTTCTTTTCCCTAGGTGTAGAACTTGGTTGGCATTTATCCCTACTAAATTTCATTGTTTTCAGCCTAGCGCTCCACCCTATCAAGGTCACTTAGAAGTTTGTTTCTGTCTTCTAGGGTATTAGCGATCCCATCCAATTTTGTATCATCTGCAAATCTGATAAGCGTTCCCTGCACCTCCTCATCTAAGTCATTAATAAAAATGTTGAAGAGCACTGGGCCTCCTTTCCTTGGCTCTATTTGACATCATGCTTGATGCAGAAGACTTTCATAGCACCAACCTGCTGTTGAAATGGAGATAGAGAAGATGGCACCCAGATTGAATCCAGCTGCTCCCTTTTCCCAACTTCCATCCATCTAATCATGAGAATAAAGGCACACACAGTCTCCTCCTTATGCTGGCTCAGAATCAGCATACTAAACCTCTGATTCAAGTCTTCCAAAACAGCCATGAAATTTTTAAAACTTGTGTTATGAGTTTGTGCTTTTATCTTTAAAACTAAAAATGACAGTGCAGCTGTTTAGAAGTATGCTATTTGCAAACTTTTGATGGAAGCAAAATATGTCTACTAACAGTTACATGAGAACTGGAAATGTCATAGACTTACTAAACTATTCTTCCTGTGTGTGACTTCCTGTGTGTGACATGAGTGTTAAAGTGCCACAGGAGTCTTGGTTTCTCTACAGAAGGTTTACATAACGACTTCCCTGGAACTTAACCAGATGCATGCTACCAGGGTAAAAAGTACTTATTTATACGTCTTTGTATCTTTTATACACAAAGTAGGATAAGATTTGCTTGTACGTGCATATGGGAATGTTAACATAGGCATGTGAGCCTCTATAATAGTGGAACGTTTTCAAAATTAGCAGTGCAAATACATGAAAATGAACAAATGAGAATGTGTTGGTCTTCTTTACATTCAGTCCATTGCTCTTTGAGTTGAGCAGTTTTAACTGTTGGTCTTCCAATGCATGAAATTCATTATTTCTGCTAGTGGACTGTTTCACACATTCACCTACGTCTATTGATTGCACAAGTATTACTGTCCTGTGATCCTCCAGATGTTTTGGCCTATAATTCCCATCAACTCTAGGTAGCATAGCTAATTGTGAGAAATTATTGGAGTTGTAAGTCAAAACATCTGGGGGATATGGTGGCCAAAAAAGAGGACAAAAGGGGGTACACATTTGCATATGTTCCTTTATATTTAGATGCAAAGTTAGAAATAATGACTAATTTAAACAGAAATACAATGCATTGGGGAAGATTGTGATCAGGTACCCTGTGAGCCTGCTCAGTCTGCTGTCCAGTGCTAACTGCTGCTCTCCTTCTTACGGCTCTTTGTCTTTAAATCAGACTTGGACTAGACAGCCCTTTAAATAGAGGACACCTTCAAATAAAAGACTGTAAAATAGGACACCTGTCCATGCCACGAGAGTTGCATGTTGCCCATCCCCTGATCTAAAAGTTCATATCAGTGGTGTGTGTGTGTTTTAAAGCAACAATAAATACAAAACTAGCATACAGCTAAAAGCAGACAGCACAGTACTTCTTGAAAGGAGCCAAAGACCTGTTGAACTTGAATGGGCTTCACTGCCTGCTTAAAGGCAAGCAAGGATGGTACCAGGCAGACCTGTCTTGGGAGAACATTCCAAAGTCTTGAAATCACAAGAAGAAAGGCCCTTCCCTTCATGTCCATGTGCTGCACTTCCAATTGCAGTAGGAACATTGTTGCACCTGTGTCCTGCTTGTGGATCCCTGGTCAACAGCTGGTTGGTGACTGTGAACAGAGTCGTGAACTAGACGGAGCCTTTATCTGATCAGAATAGCTCTACTTATATTCTAACACACTTGATAGCTTAGTGTGTGAGGTGCCTCCATCAAAAAGTATTGTGTTTTGATGTGATAGAAGTTTTTTGTGTGTGTCTCATTATTTGATCTGTGAGGGCCTTTTCCCGTATAAAGGTCATCACTTGACACTGCTGTCAGCAAGCCTGGACATACATGTGTGTGAGGCAGACCATGGGGTGGATGTGATTTCTTCCTACTCTTACAGTGTGGGGAAGACCTCTTCTCATATCTGTTGTCAAGTATGGGTGATGGAGACACCGTCAGTAACAGCTGTGGTGGCCTCTCCTGATGGAGCAGGGATTTCTGTCATGCCTCCACTGGAGGAGTCCTCCTCAGAGGCAGAGCTCAAGGCCCCAGAAACCCAGGGCACCCCAGACCAGGGACTGCACCAAAACCCATGGGAGACTGAGCCCTTGGGGAGATGGTTGCAGGGCCATCTCTGTCAGGGGAAAGGGATTCAGCCTCTGAGGCAAAGCAACCCCTGACCCCTTGGGAGTGTTGTCACCTCAAGCGACAGGCAAGTAGGGCTCCTGTGCGAAGGAGTGCATGCCTCCAGAAAAGGTCTCCTCAGGAAAGAGTAACTCTTCAGGATTAAGACTCTGAAAAGGGACGTTTGATTATGGCAGCGGAGCTTTGGATGGGGTCCACCAGGCTTTGTGCTGAACCAGTGCCTGGCTACGACAATGGACTGGATGAGGGCTAATAAACTGAAACTCAATCCAGACAAGACTGAGACGCTGTTAGGGGGTGGTTCTTCTGACCGGATGGTCTTCAACCAGTTCTGGATGGGGTTGCACTCCCCTTGAAGGAGCAGGTTCGTAGCTTGGGGTTCTCCTTGAACCATCTCTGTCACTTGAGGCTCAGGTGGCCTCAGTGGCATGGAGTGCCTTCTACCAACTTCGGTTGGCAGCCCAGCTACGCCCCTATCTGGACAGTGATAACCTGGCTTCAGTTGTCCATGCTCTGGTAACCTCTAAGTTAGATTATTGCAATGCACTCTACATGGAGCTGCCTTTTAAGACAGTTTGGAAGCTAACAGCTTATGCAAAATGCAGCAGCCAGATTGATAACTGGGACCAGAAGGTTCAAGCATATAAGACCTACTCTGCCCCACTGGAATTGGCTGCCTGTATGTTTCCAAGCCCGATTCAAGGTGTTAGTTCTAACCTATAAAGCCTTAAATGGCTTGGGACCACAATACCTGATGGAACGCCTCTCCCGACACAAACCTACCTGTACACTACAATCCACATCTTAGGTCCTCCTCTGAGTCCCTTCTGCGAGGGAAACTCAGAGGTCGGCAACAAGGGAGAGGGCCTTCTCTGTGGTGGCCCCCCAATTGTGGAACGATCTCCCTGACGAGGCCCACCTGGCACGAACATTGTTATCTTTTTGGCACCAGGTCAAGACTTTCCTCTTCTCTCAGGCATTTAGCAAAATCTGATGAGCCTGGGTTTGTTTTGTTTCTGTTTTATTTTAGGCTTATAGCTTTTTACAGTTATTATAGTGGTTTTAAATGTGTGTGTATATTGTATGTTTTTGCTGTTTAAATTTTTGTATATTGTTTTTAATTGTTTTAATCTGATGGGAACCGCCCAGAGAGCTTTGGCTACAGGGCGGTGTACAAAGGTAATTAAATAAATAAACAAATAAAGCCTTCACAGAAAATCCAGCAAACATTGGAACAACTTGGTCAATCTTGCCTTTGCCTTGTCTCCTGAACCTTGCCTGTGATTGATGCCCTGTTTCTTGATCTTTTGGCCTGCTTAATGACTCTGCTTCTGGATTGTGTAATGTACTTGACTGATTTACCATGTCTAACCTTTTGCTTGTTATCTTGCTCACTCCTGCTGCTGCCTGTTCCTCTTGCCTGCCTACCTGCCCATTTTCTGACTTCAGCCTGGACTGAGGCAGAAGTCACTACTCCAGGAGAGAGAGAGAGAGAGAGAGAGAGAGAGAGAGGACTTGGCAGCAACCAAACTACTAAGTGTAGTATTTATACTTACTAAATTGTGTTGGGTTGACTGATTCATTCCATCACCTGACATAATCTTGCTCAGTGTAAGTGAGTTGTAAGCTAAGCGAGTTGTAAGCTAAAGTCTTGGAGGTTTTGAGAATAAATCATACCATACAATATCTGTATTTAAAATCAAGTTTGCATTTTGTGTTCAAGAGCAAAACAACCAATCTTCCTCTAATTCTAGTAGTTCTGAACAGTTTGGCAGGTAACATTATATTAGCATTTGCACATAATGCTTATAGCCAATCATTTTCATTCCTGCTGGAATCATAATACAGTCTTATATGGCGTGTTTTTTTAAACTCACTAGTATTCAATTTAAGTGTTAATTATATCATAATATACATCATTTTAAAGATGAATGATAGTAGTGGAAATGGATCTTAGGAGACATTAGTGCTCCATTTCCAAGCGCCAGTCCTATCTAAGGGCACAATACTTTTTTTCATGTATGCTGTGTAATTTCTAGTTTAGTCTTCCTATTAAACACTCCCCTAATTTGGTGATGCAAGGGACTGAAACCCTAAGGACTCTTAACTAGTCAAAGATAGAATTATGGCAATAGCTCAAATCCAGCTGAATGTAATGTTGTGAGAATAGTTATGTAAAAGTACCAACCATGCTGTGCAATTAAACATTTCCTATGAAGTAGGAAGAGTAGTCTTGGGATAATTGCATACGTCATATAATTGTGCTATTAGCACAATTACATGTGTATTTCTCTTAGGCTGATTTCTGCAAAGGCTTTATTTTTAGCTGGTGTTCTAAATAAAACTGCTGATTGGGAAGCAAATTAACCTTGAGTGTAAGAGAATACGTTTATGGGAATTGCGGTCCTTGAGTTCTTCTTTAAAAAGACAGATAAATAGTCATGTATGTAGTTGTAATTAGCAGCATAAATTACATTTTAGTGGCTAGCAATGAGTACTTAATAAACTGCTGTCTATACTAATGTGTATCATTACATTAATGGGGAAAGTTGGCAAACATTTTGCCAGTCCTGAAATCTCTTACAATTGTATTTTTGGCTTGCACATCCCTTTTGGGGCTTTAAGGGAATTTTAGATTTTTGAGAGAATTATAACTGGCACAAAAGAAGTATTTTCAAATGAACCTATGTAACTTATATCAACACATTACTCAGTTACACTGTCTGTTGATACTTTGTATGGTACTGTGAAAGCAGAAAGAGTGTTCCAAGAATATCTCATTTTTCTATATATAATGTCTATGAATTCTCTCTAAATGTGGTCATATTCATTAGACCTTTAATCAAAGCTGTGTAGAAGATCCCCTTAACCTTTCTAATAAAGCTCTATATTCAATTTAAATAAAGCATTTAATGGGCAACCACTCAACAATAGTGCCCCCATAGTTTGGGCGGTAACAGTTTGACCTGATTTGCATGTAATGACAGCCCATGGGCTGAACAAGCCATGGGCTGTCAGGAACAAGCAGGAGAGAGCAAGCACACTGCCTCCTGGGTGCCCACTGCTTCTGCTTTTACTCAACAACCTACGATTGGCCCATATATTGGTTGTTGAGCATTACATGTGAACCTAAAACCCTAGGTTGTTTAGGGACTAAACAACTCAGCAGTTAACCCTACAAGAAACCCATAGGTTAATGGCTGGGTTGCTTAGACCTTTATAGTCATAAACTCAAGAACATGCATGTGTAAATCAGGCCTTTGAAGTTATTTTATCATCAACTATTGGAAACAATAATATATACTTAGAATACTATATTTTTAATCTACTGTAGGAATACTATATAAGAAATTTTGGAAGAATGGGATGTGTCTGACTTCAGTATCAGAATCTTTTTTTTAAAAAAATCTCCATATATCTCTACCACCAAATAATTAGCATAGAGTGATCAAACATGAAGCTGTACTCTTAAGGCTTAAATAGAGATTGGCATGGCTGGCTTGTTTCTTAGATGACAGAAGTCCTGGATAAAGAGATGGGCCTTTACTTGGCACCTAAAGCATGCCACAATAGGAACCTCCCAAAAAGAGAGAAGGCCTGCTTCTGGGTTGCTGCAAGATAGAAATCTCTCCAGGTTGTGGTACAACCAGTAACGCCTCCTCTGATGACCTTACTGATTGTACAAGTTTATATTGGGAGAGGGGTGAATTCAAAAGGGATTATAACAATATTTTCCTGTGCTTTTTTTTGTTTATCTGCTTCCTTTGTCCCTTATTATCCTTTTCATCTGTTTTACATTTGGAAGCGGGGATAGTTGGTCATCTCATATTGCACCATATCTCTGCCAAACCTCTCAAACAGCTTGTGTTCTCTATGAGATCTATGGAGACAGAACCATATTTTATGAGCTGCTGTATCTTTAGCCAAGCAGGAAACGACCTTTAGGAAGCAGTCAGTAACTAGATGGAAACATCACAGATGTGGTGTATTCATAAAGTTGACTTGTTTTGTCTTCATTTTATGCATTGTGGTTTAGATCTTAGCTAAATTTAATGTAATTAAACAACTTCCCCCTCTTTGTCATGGCTGTATGTTCAGTAGTGGGGTTTTTTCTAGCTTAGAGAAGTTCAGCTTTCCATTGCTAAAATGCATTATTACTTATATCTCTGTTTATAATCTTGGATTTCATATTCCCTTCTATGAATATAAATAAATCGCTTCTCTTTTGGACCATGTACTTCTTTGGGCAAGCTTGTTAGGAAAACATCTGCTGTTCTTTTTATTACATTTTGGAAGTGATACTGAAATCATTTTGACCTACGTTTCAAAATCTTAGTGGTATTTATTTCCTGTGGCCCAAGATTTGTTTCATGTTCCTGAAAGAAAAGTAAAATACACTTGAAAATTGCTAAGTAAAGGATTATTTTTGCACTGATTTTATTTTTTTAAACGCTAAATACATGTGGTCAGTGTTTTTAATACAATTATTTTCTGAGGGATATAAAGAAACTATTTCAGTCCATGAGCTATGTCTGTTTAGGCTAATATTTGGAGAAATATGTGTTGTACTCTATCTGCACTCATTAATAACACATCTTTTCACAGTACTTGCAATAAACAGATATCTTTCGTTCCAGTTCAACAAAAATTGGCCTTAAATGCTAAAGTACTGTGCATTTTGAATGATTGCCTATGGCAATCCTAAACATGCTTGCTATATAGTAAGCTCCATGGATACCATGGGAATTACTTCCATGGAAACAGACATAGGATTGTGCTGCAATGGGTTAAGATGCTGAGAGTCCAGAGGGGCAATTTATGTAAGGCTGATAGGGGGTAGTATATTGTTCCTGCTATTATCTATCTTCAGGTATATCTCTTTGCCCCCTCTGCAGGTTCCACACACTGAGAACCTATTGAATAACCAGGTCATTCTGTGAAATGTAGTCCATGTTAATGCATATTACACTAAAGAGGTTTCTCTTCCTTCCTGGGCCATTTTGTAGAGAAGATGGTGCATTGCAGTGAGTAATCCTGGTTTCTTCCTTGGCAACCAGTGTATTCTGACCAACCACATTTGACTAATCATGGCCCAAGGCAGTGTAACTGGGGAAGTGTCTGTATTCTCCTGGGGAGTCAGGGCTTTGAGGTGAATTGCCCAGATAGCTTTGGCTATTGGGCAGTATAGAAATGGCAGATAAGTATATCTATAGATAGTCATAGACATATAAACAGGGAAAAGGGAAATATGTAAATACTGTGACTGAATAAATAGCCTTGAAATGCAGGGGTGATAATTCCATGTAAAGATTACATGTATCCAAAATCACCGCACTGAACAAATGATTGTGTATGGCTACCAGATTGATCCTTGAATGTGACCTTATAGTTGATTGAATTTCCTAATCTAATCATGAAGATGTGTGTGGGACCTTCTTGGGAAGTTCATGGAAATATTTGGGCAATGCGAGTATACCTCCGAATGGGTGGCAGTTGAGCTCTGTCCCAGCTAATTGTGGCTGCCCTATCCTAACATTTGTGGTCTTAACTAATAAGTAAAACCTGCCAAAGATGCCTGAGAGAGCGCCTTCTTTCTTACCAACTTGCTCGGTGGTTCCACATGGACCTATGGCCCAATTGGAGTCTACCAGGAAAATAGCATTTAATGTGATAGCTCCTTCTCCTTGGAACTCCCTGAACCTAAAGGTCAGGCAGGCGCCAACACTGTGTTGCTTCCGGCACCTCCTGAAAACAACTTTTTTCCAGGAAGTATTTCTGAATTAACCAGCCACCATTTTTATTTGTATTCTGTTTTAAAATGAACAGTTTTAATTTTCTGTTTTAATCTTTTTATCTTTTACTGTTTTATTTCTATGTTTGCTGCTCCGGAATCTATTTTAGATATGGAGGAGTATATAAATATTGTAAATAAATGAATGAATGAATGAATGAATGAATAAATAAATAAATAAAAGCAGGTAAAGGTAACTGCCAGACTTTGGGTGCTTCCAGGTAGAGGGATCCTAGCACTACGAATCCAAAGATTGCAACTATTACATCTTTTCTCCCTGAACAGTTTTTTTGTGTGGAAATAGAAAGGATGGAAGGACCAGTGGGAAAAGACAAGTGGATTACAAATGGAAGATGATTGATTATTTAGAAGTAATTTTTTTTAAAAAAAATACGCTGGCAAATAAGAGCCTTACTGCCTTTCTCTCACTGGTTACTCATAGTGGTATATTAAGCAGAATAATAATAATAAAAATAAAAATTATGTTTTTGATATTTCATGTTACCTACTCTGAAAGGATTTTGTTATCGGCCAATGTTTTTACTGTAAGACCAGCACATTGAGACAGCAAGTCACTAGGTTGGTAGTGGTCTTTTTGGCATGCTTTGATTGCAGCCCATGCTTACACAGGCACATTCAAACATGAATTTATTCTTTCTGGTTCCTTGGTAACTTTTATAGCTGCCTCTGTGGGAGGTCTGCTACCACTTGACGCCAATGGCAGCTCTAAAAATTAAGTTTTGTTAGCAGCAAATTGATTATGTTTATTGCATTTTGATTAAGACAAATACTCCAGGTTTAGTGAGATACAGCATGAAAAGAAGTTTGGATGAGTTCCTGGAATCTATCAGTTACTATAGGAGTAACCAGTTGACAGGTCCCTAGTAGTGGAATGATTGCTGAAAGAGATTTAGAAAAGTATCTGCCGAGAAGGATCTAGGGGAAAGCTTCAAGTTTAAATCTCTTGCCAAATGAAAAACCTTGCAGCTTCTCAAGGTATACCTTGATTTTGTTACGGATCTGCAACCTTTCTGAGAAGTGATGAGAGAAACACCATGCTGTAGTGAGACAGGTGCCTGTACAACAAAATTCTGTCCAAATCAGAAGAAGGAAGCACAGTATAAATGCTGGGTGATGGCTTCCATTTGATATGTAATGCTCAATCAGTGATAACAATGATCCAAGTGTTCTGAAGAGACTAGCTGAGCAAACTTCATGACTACCATTTGCCATTAATGATTAGTACTAATGGTTTTCGCCCATCAAGTATTTGCCCTGGCTTTTGGTGCCAAATAACCACAAAACAAGCATTCACTCCCTTTGATTTTACTTGAGTAATGGCAATAGCACCAGGATGAGAGTCTGAAAACTGTGAAGGCCATACCACGGTTGTCCAAAGGCCTCTTATCCCAATGTCATTGCCCCATGATGGAACCCAAAGAGCAGAGGGTAGGCCTTGTTAATTATTGCGTTGCAATCATTAACCCATGCCTTTACTTCTTGAGAGGTTGCTATCACTGGTGAGAATCTGCACAGCTTTCTAAATCTACCACAGCTGCTACTGCCGAAAATAGGGAGGGATGCCTGTGCTAGATGCCTCCAATGTTTAGTAGATGCCTCCAAGCTCCTGAAAGTACCAGTTATGCCCATACCTAACATTCTACTTTTCAAATCCACACTGTGTGTTTGTATATGGGTGGATGAAGACGGAAACTTTCACTGCACTCCACACTTCAGTTTGATTGGAAAACTGTTTCAACTCCAGATATTAAAGGGCAGTATCCAGCTGGACATCAGCACTTGCACCAATGGTGTTGCACTAGTGCAAGGGAATGCAACCTATTTGGGCCTGTGGGCATAAGAAACTGTCCTGGGCACCATGACAAAATGGGCACACTGCAGATGAAAGCATTGACATCTGCCCCCTGCCATTTTCATTTCCAAAAATGCCTCTGAGTCCCACAGCCCAGAGGTATTCATGGGAAAAGAAGATGGGAGTAGCTAGAGACCCTCACTTTGTTTCGAAGTGATCCTGGCTTTCAGTAAGAAACTTGGTTATTAAAAAAAAAACAATAATAAAATGTGGGAGGGGTAGGGCACCTCAGCAGATGATAAGAAAGTTACCCAAGGGCAGGCTGGTGTCCACATGAGCCATGTGGTCTACCCCTGTACTAGTGTAAGCAACTCTTGTGCAATGTAACAAGTGCTTGCTAGGGCAGTGCAAAAAGTGGCTATTGGTTGCTGAATTTTAGTGTCAAACCACTGCTTTTCCCATTGTCCTAGCAAACACTAGTTATGTTATTGGTTTATGCAGCGTAACATCATTAGCACTACCACTGGGGCACCGCTGGATACTACCCATAGTTGAGAATTCATGTAGGACCATCATACTCCCAGAAGGCTGTAGAATACCAAATACACTGCCTATCTACTTCTTTTCACCCACCTTTAAGGGTCAACTCAGAGATTTTTGTATGACTGTAAAAAAAAGGGAAAAAAGGGGCAACAATCTACTCCTGCATTTCTCCCACAATGAGCACTCATGCAAACACCTCTGCATGCTGATTCATGTGTTACCTTAAAATCCAAACATTGTGAATATGGATAGAATCAATGTATGGAGGGGATTGCCATGCCATAGTGAGCCCTTTCTGCATCATCTTGTCTACACTAATATAGAGTCAGTCAATTCTTGGAGAGTCGGTGATGAGACCAGTGGGCACAATCCCAATCTCTCCTCCAGGTATTGATTCTGCCTACATTCAGAACTCCAAAATAAGGGTATTGGGTCAAGGTTTTGCAATTGTGGATGTTATCACCCCTACACCTCTTATGTGTGGAAGGTTGATGGTTCTGAGTTTGCCACTTGCAGTAGGGCATTTGGCATTGCATCACCCATGCTCTAGAAGACTTTACCAATTGATATTAGACAGGCCTACACAGTTCTGATGGTCAGACGTCTCCTTAAAACTCTTCTCTTCAGGTAGGCGTTCCCTGAAGTGTGACCCAGCCAGCTACGGTTTGTAGCATACAGTAGAGTGTGTGGTTTTATTGGTGATTAATTTGTATTATGCTTTTTATTGTTTTATTTTTTGTTGTTTTTACGCTATTATAGTGGTATATAAATTTGAATAATAAATGGGTGAATTTCAATATTGCTCAAGTGGAAAGTAAGCTCATGCAATAGACCTTTCTCTTTCCATCTTCCCATTGCAGCCCCCTATACCTCCAAAACCTTTCCAGAGGATCAGGGGGACTGCAGAACATTGTGATTTGCCAGTCTGCAGTGGGAATAGGGAATTGTTGAAGTTGGGGGGCTTGTGTGAGCAGTGCAAGATTTCTCAACTTGATTTGGGCTGATTCCTCCCCTTCCACTATAACCTAATAAGACATAGTACATGGAGTTCTGTAAGTCCCCCGACCCCCTGGAGAAGCTTTTAGGTGGTGGGGCTGCAGGTGGGAGGAGTGAAATCAAAAGTTCAATTGTGTGAGCTGCCTTCTGTTTGCACAATGCTGGATTTCACCCCCATAGGGTGAAATCCTCGATTTTTTTAAAAAACCCTCCTCCCGACATTGTGGACCAGGAATTACATATAACACTTGAACTCCTAGACTGGAAGCACTGATACAGAAAATCAGGTTGATTTTGTTTTGTGTTTTACGTAGGAAAGGAGGACAGGGCTCCTGTAACTTTAACAGTTGTATAGGAAAGGGAATTTCAGCAGGTGTCATTTGTATGCAATTAGTTCCTGGTGAAATTCCCTCTTCATCACAACAGTTAAAGTTGCAGGGGCCCTGCCTTCTTTTGTATATGGTCACTCTAGTATAGTGCCTGCAGCTTTAACTGTTGTGATGAAGAGGGAATTTCACCACATGCTGCATGCATACAAATGACACTGGCTGAAATTCCCTTTTCTCTACAACTGTTAAAGTTACATGAGCCCTGTCTTCCTTTCCATATGGTCAGCCTATCATTTGTATGAATGCAGCACCTGGTAAAATTCCCTCTTCTTCACAGCAGTTAAAGCTGCAGGAGCCCTGCTCGCTTTTGTATCCAGTCATATGGTCACCTTAAAAGTAGGATCAGACTGATTATTGAATCCAAAATACAAGAATCAAGTAATGTATTGAAATGACTGGTAAGTTTATTACTTTCTGCTCACTTGTTTGTTTCCCCACCACCTTCATACCAACTACTATGGGAAGCCAAGCAGAATAGCAGCATGTTCAGCTGGCATGTGGGGAAAAGATAAAATGCCACCCAAACTCAGTTCAGAATGCCAAGTCTTTAGGTCATAGAAGTGTAATCATTGCTTGCTCTTATGTTCTATAAATCACTGTACTGGTGTGTACAGCCCCCCCCCCCCCCCGTTGGCATTAGAAAGCAGAGATATTTTGCCCACTTATGACTACATTATTCATAATCGTTGAGCTCCATTAGACAGGTTTTTTTAAGTGTTTAGAATAAGCCAAAATAACACCCAAGCTGTTTATCTTATGATTATCTAATTAAGGTTGATTTGACTTTAATAGGATTTTTTTTTAAAAAAAAAGATTAGATTATATTTGCTCCTTATGTTTATTGCTTCTTATGACTAATCACAACATGCATGTAAGCTGTTATCACTGAAGCAAGTGAATTGCAATCAAGAGAATGATTTGTATTGTGACAATACTGCCTTATGAAAAGATCTTCTTTGTACAGCATTAGACTGTGTGTATTTTCATTTACACATTTTAAACCTCTTTCTTAAATTACAGGAGATGCATTACAAGTAATCACAGGTGAAAGCAGATGGAGACAGATTATTTCTTTCTACTTCACAATGCTAGAATATTGGGTCACTCAATGAAATTGGTTGATGGTAGATTCAGGACTAAGGTGACCAAGCATATGTCCTACATACAGGATACATTAATCTGTTTGAGGGTATCCTTATTTGGAGGGCAAGTCTGATTTAAAGATAAAGAACCATCAGAAGGGAGAGCAAGGAGGGTCCTTGAAGTTGCCCATCAACAGTTAGCACCTGGACAACTGACTGAGCAGGCACACAGGTCCCCTGGTCTCAGTTGCAGGGGAACATGGGCAAGAGGGTGCTGTTGCACTCATGTCTTGCTTGTGGGTTCCTGGTTGACAGTTGGTTGGCCACTGTGTGAACAGAATGCCAGACTAGATGGAGCCTTAGTCTGATCCAGCATGGCTCTTATTCATTCATTCATTCATTCATTTATCTATCTATCACATTTTTATCCTGCTCCTCAGTCAAAAAAGGCTCTAGGAGTGGCTTACAATCAGTTAGCAAAGAAGACAGTCCTCTTATGTTCTTATAGGGCTAGTTCAGACAACACGCTTAGCCATGTTTAGGCTGTTAACCCTTTTGCAGCAAATAGTGAGCATGTTTAAACTGTGATTATGTAGCCATCATGGTTGGGAATGGTGCACACGACATGTTAAGTTACTCTTCATGCGATATGCTAAGCCATAATGTTGAGCTCAAAATGCTTAACCACTGTGGCTTAGAGTGTTGTCTGAACAGGGTCAGAGTCTTCCCTATTTAAATTATAGTAATTATTTCTAATTTGCATCTAGATATATAAATTAGCATATGTACATTTCATGCAAATCTTCATCCTCTTTTTGGTGCTGCATTTTCTCTTTTTGTTAATGCAAAAGTAGACATCCCTATTCAGGACAGATGTGAGAAAGTACTTCATCATAGAACATAATAAATTTATGGTATCCAGGGCTTCAAGATTAGGTGATAATGACTAGATAGCCTTAGAAAGGAATTAGATTAGATGATATCATGGTGGATAGATCCCATCAGTGGCTGTCAGCCATGATGGCTTATTGGAACCTATTCATTTGAATGTCACACTGGCAATTCCTGGATTGTTTAACTCAGGAATTGCGAATGTAATGTGTAAACTGGGTCAGTATGACTGCAAATTGCTGCATACCAGTTGCTATGGGTGTGGTGTGGCGAAGCTGTTGCCTTCCTACTATACTTATATACTTTAGGAAGTGTACACTCCTATGGCTGCTGTGAGGAAAAAGGACCAGTGGTGCTGCAAGGCAGGACTTTGGAGCAGAGGTTCAGGACCTACTCAGCAGAATGAGCAGGAGGGGCCCCCAATATAGCAGGGCAGCCTTGCCTTATTTTGAAGTAAAAAAACCACCCCTCCTGGTTAAGACCATTAAGTCCAGAGTCTAAAATTACTTAAGTGCACTACTGAACATGGACTCTGAACTGATTTAGCCCCTGGGTCTTATAGTCTTTAAAACCCACAGAAAGAACTTAAGATCAGTGTAAGTAAAATCCCATTTCATTTATAGTCTAGCTAAAGTCTGTAAATAGAGATGTCACAGATGTACTAGAACACCGCTGACTAAATGTTTCTGTCAATAGTTGGGATGAATTTGAAAGGAGGCTGTGATGGGGATGGCTAGGCTTGTACAGTCCTTTCTGCAGGGTTGCCAAAGATAAAGGAACAGTCTCTATTTGGGGCATAATTACTTCTGGGTTAAAATAGAAGCTGATTGTGGATAAGACTGAGCTGTATCTCAGCGTGTTCAGCTGAAATGGCTCTGATGCAGACAGAAAGTCTTTATGAGGCTTACAAAATATGCTCCATAACTTTTCTCATGTCAATAATTTCACACAAAAAATGCCGCCAGTCCAATGAACGTTCATTCTTTTTCCAAATTACAAATCATATTTATTTTGGTTTGCACCGTACACAAAGTGACTGGTGAAAAAGGAAGTAGTGGAAGTGGATGAGATGAGATTGGCTTAGGCTGGAGAAAGGAGGCACAAGGGGGTACTGTTTTTCATGATGCTTCTATCAATTTTGATGGGGGTCAATATGAAAAAAATAATGAATGGAGGTGATGCCTGGTGGTCCCCATCAATACAGGAGAACTTACTTTAAGGTGAACATGCATAAGATTTCACTCAAAAGGAGGCTGGTGGTTCCAATATCAGTGGGGTGCAAATCTATTTTGGGTTTCATTCAGAACCAGTAAAGAAGCTATCCATGCACTTGGGTAGCTCCTTTAGAGTTCTGACTGAAACCCAGGGTGGATTTAATACCCTACTGAAATCGGAGCTGCCAGCCTCCACCGTTTCCCCTGTTTGTGCATGAAGATCCTTCCAGGAACTTGTGCATTTGGGGTGCTTCCAGACAAGACTTTTATTATGCAACTGGGTGATCTCATTCACGGAATTTTATGACGGGGATGTATGTGTCCAGGTTTGCATCCTTCCTGTTTTCCCCCCACCACTCCTTCTATCTGATTCTTATCAGAAAAACAAATATGTTAAGGAGGAAAAGACAAAATGGCTGCACAATGCCTTTTGTCTGTCAGGGCCCTAGACAATACCCGTAGTACCCAATGGAGGCATCCCCACTGCTGCTCCTTTTAGAAGCAAATCTTCCCGATTCGCTCTGTCCCATTCAGCAGCTTTCTAGGATTATTTTTTTAAAAAACTATCAGGGAGATTTGTGCAGATTTAAAGGCTGGGCAGTAAACAATGGGGAAACATGCACAAATTGAAGGGCTTGGAGCAGGGGACTGATAGCACTCACAGGGAATGAGGGAGAATAGCTGTGGCAGCTAGCAGTGGAGGGCAACAACAAGCATGAACACCATCTATAATTGCTCTTAAAAGGAGCCACAATGGCGCTGGTCAATAGCTCCCATTTGTCAATTTCACCAGGACCTGGGGAAGTGTTAAAAGGGGTAAGACATTGACAAGTATCAATTTAAGGCATAATAGTGAGAGGATAACATTGCCAAATGGGAGCTATTTCCTCCCCCCTCCCTTTGGTACTCCTTTTTGGAACAATTACTTCCTGGAAAAGCTCTGTGGGGCTCTGAAACTGCAGCTGCATCATATAATTGACGCAGCGCAGATTCGCTAGGAAGCCCATAAATAGGGCAGGGGGGCAATAACACTCCCCCATTCCCACTCCTCCAACATAGCCTGTACCGTAAGAGGGAGAGAAGGGAAGGAAACCAGCTAACCCATCCACCAAGTGGAGAGCTTTATTGCCGAGCTGCCTCCACCAAAGAACCCTTGAACTTCTGGAATTTACTTATTGATGCAGCCAATGCTCTGTTTTGGGAAATGTGGTAAAGCAATTTGGCAAATGCCAAAAATATTTTTAACCTTTACTAAACATTTTAGAAGACAGCAATTTACAGTGAAGGTGTTTAGTTGAGGTGTTGTTGTTGTTTTTAAACCTTAATTTTCAAATAGTTTTAAGAGTTTGCCTTAAGAGCTCTAGGAATGAAATGACATAAGAAAACACACCCCTCCAAACCAGGACATTGAAATTCTTTCAGCCCAAGGGCTGAATTCAGTTTTGGAGAAGGGCTGCATTCCAGTTCTGGGGGGGGGGGGGCAAAGGCAAAAGTGGCAGGGTGTCATGCTCCCACTGGAGGAGTCTTCCTCGGAGGAAGAGCTAGAGGCCCCAGAAACCCAGGGCACCCCAGATGAATGACTGCCACTAGACCCACAGGAGCCTGAGCCCTTGGGGGAGATGGTTGCAGGGCCATCCCTGTGAGGGGAAAGGGATTCTGCCTCTGAGGCAGAGGCTGAGCAACCCCCTGACCCCTGGGAGCATCGTTGCCTCAAGTGACTGGCAAGTAGGGCTCCTGTATGAAGGAGTGCTCACCTCCAGAAAAGGTCTCCTCAGGAGAAAGTGACTTCTCAGGAGTAAGGCTCTGGAAAGGGAGGCCTGATTACTGCAGGTGAGCTCTGTGTGGGAGAAAATCCAACCAGTGTTGGAACAACTTGGTCTATCCTGCCTTTGCCTTGTATCTTGTCTCTTGAATCGTCTCTGTGATTGATGTCTTGTTTCCTAACCTTTTGGTCTACCTAATGACCCTGCTTCTAGACTGTGTAAAGTACCTGACTGAGGGTGCCTCTACAAGAGCGATTTAAAGCTCTTTTAAGGTGCATTACCAAATTTACCTCTACAAGAGCGGAGTGCAAATCGGGGCTCCAGGCGCGTTTTATCTCCGATTATTTGCATTTTTGAATGTGTGTTAAATAGCGATTTTTAATTTACTGCAGGAGTAACAGTGTCTTATGTCCGTGTAAACAATTTTGTGAGGAGGCGCATTAATGATCAGATGGTCCTGATGTCATGCATAGAACTGCTCCTTTGCTGGGAAAACCTTCCACTTTTTCGTTTAGTTTTATTTCCTGTCTTGTCCTGGCAACTTCCTCCTTGTTCTCCAACTCTTTGGATGGAAGCTCCAGGAAATAAAATAAAGTTTATTTTAACTTCCCTGATGGAATATTTCGTTCATGGAGACATGGGGCCAGATGGAGGTGGTTTCAGGAGAAGTAAAGGGGGTAGGAAGGATGTGCAAATGTGTGCATAATTAGCTATCAGCTTAGACATATCGGCCTCTCGCTTCTTGCTGGGTTTCTGACATGAGCTCTGTGTGTGTGTGTGTGTGTGTGTGAGTGTGTGTATGTTTTACAACGGTTGAGCTCACTGGGAACTGGAGGGGGAAGGAATGAAGCAGCACCCCCTGTCTGTTTTGGCGTGTGTGTGAGGCACATTCCCATTTACTCCTGAGCAGTTCACTTGAAATGGAAATCGGGCAAGGGGGGGGGGGAGAGAGAGGGCAGCCCTGACTAAAAATAAGTTTTCAAAGGGTGCTGGAGGGGGAAACTTATGGGGCACATTCCCATTTACTCCAGAGCAGTTCTGGGGGGGGGGGACAACTTCAGCTAGTGGTGAAATTGGAGGGGAGAGAGGTAGCCAAACAAGTTAACCACATCATTCCTGGCAGGTAACCTAGGTTTCAGCAACATTTGCATGCATATCAACAACTTTAAAGCGAGTTTCATACAGCCAGTAATGCGCTTCAACACCTCTTGTATATAGGTATTAGGCGTAAAAGCGATTGTCAGGAGATGTGCATAATCGGGGAACCAGGTGTCACAGCGAAATCTTGTAGAGGGGGCCTGATTTACTGTGTTTGACCTCTTGCCTGTTATCATGGCCACTCCTGTTATTGCCTGATCTGCTTGTCTGTCTGACTGCCTATTCTCTGACCTCTGCCTGGACTTAAACCATCTCTGTTGTAGCCAGCTAACCACTTGTAGGCTTGGCTGTTTGCTGACTCCACTACATTTAGAGCTTACTACAGCTAAAGCTGGACACAGGGCCAAAAATACAAAAACAAAACAAAACTCCAAGGTATTTTAGCTTACAGTTCTTATTGATTTATTTGATTTTATCTTCCAAAAATGGCTCTCAAAGCCACCTAAAGACATAATTAAAATTAACAATGACAAAATTTAAAAAACCCAACAGACCCATTTAAAGGAAAAAGGCCTTGAATAAAGTGGTTTGTGCCTACAGGCAGAAAGAAAATAGGGAGGGAGTGAACCTAGTATCCCTTAGGAGGGCGTTCCACAGCCTGGGAGCAGCAACTGATAAGGCCCTCTCTTGTGTTGCCACCAAATGGGCCTCTGAAGGTGGTGGTTTCGAAATAAGGATGTCTCCAGAAGACCTAAAGAACTGGGCAGGCTCTTACTACTAATAACTAATCTTTAGGAGTGGCATTTCAACCTTTCAGTAGGAGTGGGGAATTGCACAGAAGCTGGGAAGCCAGGGCTGGCCCAAGACATTTTGTGCCTCAGGCAAAGGACAAGGTGAAGTTGAATGTTTCTTCTGCTCTGCCAATGGGACAGCATTTTCCACCACACCAGAACACCACAGGATAGCTTAATGGGTGCAAGGCATGCCATATGGACCACAGCACTCTCCTCCAATGCCTTGCTGCCACCTCCCAGCATCTGCTGCCTGAGGCACCTGCCTCACTCTGCCTAGTAGGACCAGCCCTGTGAGAAACCATCAAACGATCGGTGGTCAGAGGAAAGATGGCATGCCAGGGAAAGGGGCGTGGCTATCTGGGAACCCCTGGAGGGTTTGATTGGGACCCAGGCAGGCCAGATTTGGTTCTGTAGCCCTGATCTAATCCTATTTTGGACTGTTTTCCTACTTAAGTCAATATCTAACAATAAAGTGGTTTCCACTTATCTGACATCACATGTGGGCAATCCACAGCCCTCGGACACTTTCTCTGCCCATATCTAGCCCAGCAAGGAGAATCTTTGGAAGCCTGGATCACTCTGGCTGTCACCAGCATGTCCCCAGTTTTCAAAGGACTTATCTCTTCCTGATCTCAGCACACAAAGAAGGGAGGTTTAAATCACCCATCCCTGTATGTTGACATGTATCTGCATGTTTGCATGTGTATGGGTATGTGCATGTATGTGTACACGCATGTACTTCAGTAGCATCCTTGGTTTTGAGGGGGGTATGGGGAGGAGAGGGGATTTCTCCTTCCCTATTCTGCTGATTAAAGCTGTTCAATCAGGAGGGGGGGGCTTACTGGATACGATCACCAACTCCATCTCTAACTCTTCTAGGGTGCAATCCTACACATGTTTAGACAGGGGCATGCTGGGAGTTGTAGGTTTTCTTCTGCATGCTCAGAGTTGTAGGATTTTTTTTCTGCACCCTTATATAGATTATTTCAGCTCCTCCACCAAACCTCTTGACCCATCCAAGGGTGATAGGCTTTTATTTATTTTCTTGTAATTTTGCAGGTTTCTTTTCCCTACTTAAGAGTCAATTTCCTGGGCTGAACATTTGCCCCTCCTGTGAAGAACAACCTCTAAACAAAAGATAATGACAATGAAAACAAAAATGGCTGAACAGTTGCATTCCTTCACTGATATACTGCCAGAAAGCTGTTCCACAGGGAGATTGTACTGTTGCTGAAACTGGTTGGATGTTTTGAAAAAAATCTTCCCTGTTGATCTAATGATTCAGTATGTGGATTCCTTTCTTTGTCCACTTCTTCCATGGGATCATTTTGCTGCCAATTTTCACTTGTCAGTTCTTTAAAAGAGGCAGCTCTGTATGACAGAATGGGTCAAAAGAGAGGCCAGTAAGCAAATCGCGACTTCTGTGATTTCTGGGTCGGGTTTTGGTAAAAGTAAGGTTTTCGTGCAATTGTGAGCCTATCTACACTACTGCTTTAAAACGGTTTATAACAGTTTTAAAACGGTTTATAACAGTTTTAAAACGGTTTAAAACTGTTATAAACTGTTTTAAAGCAGTAGTGTAGATAGGTGCTTGGATCCTAACAATGCCCACCCTTTAGGAGAGCAAGTTACTTGAAAGTGCTAATGATAAGTACACACACATACTGGAGGAAATCATAAATATAAAACCCTACTCAAAATTATACCTCTTTTTCTCCACCTATTAGTTTCCTGTTCTTCACTATCAGGGAAAGGGATGTCCTCCATCCATTCTGTTGCATAACAAACTGAATGTGTATAATTTTTCAGTCTCAAGTAATATGGGCTTCACTTGTTCCCAGTTACAGTTTGTAAAGACAGTGCAGGTAAGTTGCTTCTTCAATTCACATTAAATGGAGTCAAATGTGTGACAAGGTGGCAGCGTAGATAAGGCATTAAATAAAAATGAATTGTCTTGGTTGTTGTGTCCCTTGGCGCAACAATGCAATAGCATTATGGAACACATCAGCCAATCTCTCTGTCCAATGTAAAATATTGCATTCTGGGCTTAACAGTGTCTTTTCCCTTGTAAAATTTATTCATTACTAAACCATAGGCAAATTCCCTCATTCTTTTCAATACTGCACACCAATCTTGACAAGCCAGCTTGCCTGTTATAAATGCTTCTACCAGCTGAAATTATGCTTTCTGACAGTACAAAAATGTTTGAGTCCTAGCAGTGAAACTATTGTGCATGATCAGACAAAGAAAAACAGCCACACAGAAGTGGCTTTTATAAAGTCAAGCACTTCAATCCAATAAAAGTAAAGCTGGAAATTGCATTCAGATCCCTTTGGTGGACTGGGAGCCGATCTACACAAGCAATTTCGCGTGGATGGAGTTTGAGGTCCTTTGTGACACATGACATTGTCACCAAACTGCAGCCATCCTGCAGCTTTCCTCTGGAAAAGTTGCATTTTTGGAAACTCCTTTTACTCCAGTTTTTTTTTAAAAAAAACAAAACACTTAAAGCAGCTCCCAAGTGGTTCCACTGCTGTGTGCTGTGTCCCATCCACATTAACTCCTGGGCATGCCTCCGTGATGTGGCTGTGATCTGGCAGTGACATGGTCAAGGTGTAGGGGCCGTCCCCTTCCATACAGTCCTTTTTCCCATTCACACTATGGTAGGCTGACCATATGAAAAGGAGGACAGGGCTCTTGTAACTTTAACAGTTGTAGAGAAAAGGGAATTTCAGCCAGTGTCATTTGTATGCAATTAGTTCCTGGTGAAATCAGCCTACACTATGGTGCTTTTGGAGGCTTCTATTCCCACTTCTGCCTGTAGCCTCTTCGCCCATTCACAGCAAGCAGTTTGTCTTTCTGAAGTACTCATTGCATTCATTCATGTTTCCCGTTCATATAACTGGGTGGGGGAGGAGGAAGCCACTGTGGCCCCTCCTTGCAGCTTCACTCATGTACAGTCTTCAGCCTTTGTTTTGGATTGACAGTAGTACAATCTCGTTTAATCTCTCACATGATGGGGTATCAGTAAACTTTATCCGTTTAAATCATTACTTCCTATAAACTTCCCTGAGTGAGGGCCTGCCCCTCCCCTAGATATCCAGGGGAGTAATGTGTACCCTTCCATGCCCCCCTCCCAGTAATGTGTACCCTTCCATGCCCCCCTCCCATACTTTGGCCCTGGGAACAGTGGTAAATTCTGAAGTGTAGGCACTCATCCTGACAGTCCCCATTGCCTCGCCTCTAAGAAGAGTCCAATCATGCAGGCAGCTCTGTTGATCCATGTCAATGAACCAGTTCTAGCAATGCAGGGTGACCAGATAAAATCCAGGTCAGGGCTCATGTAACTTTAACAGTTGTAGAGAAAAGGGAATTTCAGCCAGAGTCATTTGTATGCAGTGAGTTCCTGGTGAAATTCCCTCTTCATCACAACTGTTAAAGTTGCAGGGGCCCTGCCTTCTTTTGTATATGGTCACTCTAGTATACTGCATGCACCTTTAACTGTTGTGATGCAGAGGGAATTTCACCAGGAACAACTGCATACAAGTGACACTGGCTGAAATTCCCTTTTCTCTACAACTGTTAAAGTTACATGAGCCCTGACCTGGATTTTATCTGGTCACCCTAACTTAGGGCCTCTCCACATTTAGCAAAAATCCTGCAACCTTACGTGGACTTTGACTTCTGGAGTCTTTGTGGGTTTAACGATTAGCACAATGCATGTGTTCCCGCCCCTTGTTTTTGCCAGTTCATTCCCATAGGTTTCAGTTCTACCGCAGCAGATGGTGCTGGGTTTTTGTTTTGTTTTGTTTTGCGTGAATTCAATTTATTACAGCAGTTTTTTGCTTTTACAAGATGGCAGATTCCTGCTTGAAAATGGCGGGAGAGGCATCGGAGATTGATGACATAATGAAAAGGACTTGCATGCTGCCGTGAGTGACCAATCATGAATGTACAGCAAATTGCTTGTGTGGAGGAGCTCTCAGCCGGCTACGGCTTCACTTTTTGTAATGTAGAGGACTCTGGCCACACTTGCGTAGTGCGGAGACCTCTGTGCATCAATCTCTCTCACAATGCTTTCAACCTGCACGGGTGCCTCATTAAGTGCCACAACAGAGAGGTGCATTCTCATTACCCACCCATTAAATTGCTCCTCCCTGGGGTGGCTGATGCAGAGCCTTCATCATAAAGCTGCCATGCATTCTTGTGCACCCTAAAAGAAGCCAAATGCATTGCTGCCTTGATCGATATGCAAATTAAGGGTGCTGGATTAGCATACCTCATTTGCAAGATTTACAACCACTGCTTTATCATTTGCATCTGCCAAAGACCAGAGGCAGCAACAGAAGAGTAATGGAAAGTCTTTCCATCAAACATTTTTTCCCCAAAAGCAGAGCAGCCAACAATGTCTCCCTTGCTAACCACGCTACTACACTTCAGGAGGGCAGCAACCCAAACTGGCTATAAGGCTGCTGGTTCACAACCATGCTCCTCCCCCATTGAGCAGAACCAAGAGAAGAGCTTCTCCTGGATTGTGTCTTTTCAGAATGCTGGTCAGGTGGGAGATTGCAGGTCTGAATGCTCTGCCATAGAAAAGGGACCGAATGTTCCTCCCTGAGGCACTAGTTTTCTATGTCCAGGGAATTTTTTGGCCATGGTGGAACATTCACACATGCAACTTCTCACCTGCATTCATAAGTGGTATAATCTAGCCAAAGCTTAACCATGTGGTTTTGCTGATTGTATACACTGAGCTATAGTTGCAAGCAAATGAAGCCTACTTCTCCATTTTTCCATTAACGTCCTGCTCCTTCAGTTGGTGGGGGGGGGGGGGGGAGGGAAACCAGTTAGGAAAAATACCACAAGTTCCATGGTTTTTGATACAATGTGTATTTTGTTGAGTACGTAGCTCTGAGAAATGAAGGGTGCTTCCAAATGAGGCTTTTCCTGTGCAATTGCCCCGCCTCAATCACTGAATTTTGCAGGGGGCCCAAAGAACGTCATCTTCCCTTTGTCCCCCCCCCCCCGTGTTTTCTAGCCTCCTCTTCTGTCTTTTTTCTTATCAAAGGAAATCATATGAGGAGAGAAGATGGAATAGCTGTGCAATGCCTTTTGATTGACAGCACTAGGAGCTCTCAGTCTGGAAGTACCCGAAGTCAAAAATAACTAGGACATGTCTGATGCACAAGAAGGTAGGAGGCATAAAACCTAACTCAGAGGAGTGAGCAAACAAGATGACATTCTGAGAGAACAACCTGTTTTCTTTTTCATGTCCTCAAATACCTGAAATGTTGAGAAAGTTACTCAGATGGTTGTCCAATGTGCGTAGCTCAAACAACAGCAGCAAAAAAATCTGGTGAAGAAACTAATCCTCAGAACTACCAAGAAATTTGCTGAACAGCTTGATCAAGGAGAGAGAGAGAGAGTATAAAGATACATAAGAATGCCAAAAGACAAGACAAGACTAGCAGCATGTTAAATGCTAATTTAAAAGTGGAATAGAATAGAGTGAAAACTGGAGATGCTCAGGGATAAACTACACATTACACTGGAGCTCCATGTCTTTGTAAAAGTGCACCCTGGAATTAGAGGAAATATATCCCAGATGGGGAGCTCAACAAAGGTTTTGGATAAGATGGTTCCTCTGCTTTTAGATCTTCCCCCTCCAAATACACACCGGTAGGATTGCTCTATTAGGCTTGTTGGCATCTCTTGTTTACCTTTGAAATTGGCCAGTTTCAAAGGGTTCATTTTGACTTCTCATAGGCCATTTCCCCCCAACCTAGGGGCCTTCCTATGCTTCTGATGACAAGTCTCAGCATTCCTGACCATTTTCCATGCTGACTTGGACTGATAGAAGTTGAAGTCCAAAACATCTGAAGGCCATCAGGTTGAGGAGGGCTGTCATAGATGGTCAAGCACTCCAGTATTCATTACCTGTTGGTACACAACGTGCATCCTTTACAGTTCTTTGGTGTTTTAAATAACATTCCACCCCACCTCTCCTACTTGAGTCATGACCTGTAGCTGGAGACAATGTGATGCGAGTCATGATGGCTATATATTATTTCCAGTATCAGAAACAGTATGCTTCTGTATACCAGTTGCTGGGGAACACCAGTGTGTGCTTGCAGGTGCTGTGCCCTCCTTCTTGTGGACCCCCCCCCAACCTGGCATCTGGTTGGACACTGTGCAAACAGAATGCTGGACTAGAAAGGTTTTTGGTCTGATTCTTGTGTTCTTAATATGCGGTTTATTTCTAGTAGTTGCCTCAAGCGTATTATGCCTATGAGCTCATAGGTATCACTGTTCATTGCTTTAATACAGCAGTACAGAACCTTCTACCTCAGGCCAAATCCAACCCTCCTGGGGTCCCAATCTGGCCCTCCAGGGTACCTCAGATGACCATGCCCCTTTCATCTGGCCCCACCCCCATTCCCCCAATCACCAGCCATTAGATGGTTTCCCATTTTTTGTGCAGTTTTTACCCATTCTGAAAGGTTGAAATGTCTCTCCTAAGACAGTTACAGGCAGTAAGAGCCTTAAGCTAAACCATGCTGGCATGTTTCGTGTTTTGGCCCTGCTCCTTTTGCCTCTGGTCCAGACCTCCACTGGAATGTGGCCCCCAAGAGCTTCTCTGAATTGGAATTTGGCCTGGAGACTGGCCCGGCCCGGCCCAAGGCAGGTCGCTGCCTGAAGTGGGGACCTGCCGCACTGCTGCCACCGCCTCCCCCCACCAATCTGCATGCCTGCCCGCTACCAGGTAGCTTCCTTTTCCTGGTGTGGACATGGGCGCCTGTCTCACCAGTGTGCTGCCCTAAAGTTGTTTCTGCCTTCAGGAGCTGCACAGTGCCTGTGCCTCCGGCAAGAGATCCCAGAACTTCCGGGATTTCTCACGATTGCTTGACCTTCCACAGGTGTGCACGGTTCCTGAAAGTGGAAAGACCTTACAGGCAGCGTGTTGGCAAGGTGGGCATGCATGTCCACACCAGGAAAAGTTGGCTGCCTGGCAGTCAGTTGGGTGGACGCACGGCCAATTAGCAGCTGCTTCTTGGTCCTGCTAGCTGCCAGCAGGACTGAGAAGTGACAGATCCTTTGGAGGAGGAGAGTGCCACTCTTCCCATACTCCGCCACCAGCTGCACCTGTTTCCTACCACTTCGTGGTAGGGCCTGCCCTGCTGGTTGCTGCAAGAAGTTATACTCCCCTCCCTTAAAGCAATATGTAGGTTGATCCTGAAACCTCTAAGCAAACATGTAGAGGACTGAGCTGGAAATCTCACTGACTTCAATTGGAATTAAACATGTTGCAAGGCAGTTGAGGGGGGAATAGGTTGCAAGCCTGATTCAGCAAAAATTAAGCCTGTCAACAGTCCCCTTGATTCTGCACCCCTGCTTTGAAAGGACAATGACAACATGCCACTTCTTGGCAAATAATTACCATCACCATGCCAATGCAAAGGCTGGTTGAGCAGCCACTTTTAGAACAACAGGGAAACGTGTTGAGCTTAGATGATTTAAATAATTCATGGTCAACATGACCTTGCCACTGTGCACTTCTTACCCATAACGCTACCACTTCATTGTATGCAAATTATGTTTTGCTCAGTTTCTGGAACTTTCTCCTTTTGGGTTATTGTACTGCTATAATCCCAGAAAAACAAATATGTTTATGGCACGGCTAAATTAAAATTCTAACACAGCTTTTCAAAACAAAAATAACTCCTGCCACATTAATTCTTAATGCTTCTTAATGTAGGGAGCCACGCTTGGTGATTAATTAATTATAAGGAAAGAGGGAACAGTCACTTTCAAAGTGTTTTCAAGTTGTTTATGCCATTTGATCGGTGTCTGTTTTGGAAAGATGCAGACAAAAACGCAAGTATGGTCTTGTGCCAATAGTTGCAATATAACTAGTTAGCTATTGTTCTCAAACAATACCAAGCTGGATTTGTCAAGATGCACACGGAAGACAGCCTTCCTCTGAAGAAAGCATTTGCAGATACTATTTTTAAATGCTTGTTCTCAGACGTTCTCTGTGCTGATTCTCCATGCAAATGTTATAGTTCTACTGAAGTGCAACCTCCTCAACCCCCCCACCCCCACCCCAACAAGTAAAATGATAGCATCTGCAGCTCCTGGTCCAACAAAAGGCATTACATTTCTGATTTTAGAGGTGTAATTCAAATGTGATGGTTCATACATGTGAAAAATGCTTCCCTTTTTACAAAGTGCCACTGTGGTGCAGCAGTTATCAGGAATGCTATGGACTTTTGGACTTTTGAGAAAGACGTCCCATGAACAGGATCACCAATGGAGACATGTTGCTCAGAAAACTGTCTTTATTATGTGTTTATTCCACCTTTCCTCTAGGGTGTGGCATGCCTGTTGCCCTCACAGCAACTCTATGAGGTAGGTTAGGTTGGAACACAATGGTTGCATTCAGACAACACGATAGTCAATGGTGGGGTAATAATCAACTTTACAGTTGTTCATCTAGGGGGTACTCCCCACACAACATAATAATAATAATAATAATAATAATAATAATAATAATAATAATAATATATTTATTTATCACCCGCCTCTCCCAACGGATCGAGGCGGGGAACAACACCAAACACAAAATACAAAAACTGATTAAAAGCAGATAAAACCAGTACATCATTAAAACACCAATAAAACACCAATAAAACACTTTAAAACATGGTAATAAATAATCAACGGTGGTGTGGATTAGTATCAGCACTGAGTTGACTATGGCAGCATTCGGACAACACGATAGTCAATACAACTGACGATTGTTCCCCACCCCCACCCCAGTTGATTATTGTGTCGTCCGAATTCAGCCAGTGTGTTTAAACCGTGGTTTTGTAACCACCATGGTTAGGAATGGTTCACATGACACGCTAAATCATAGTTCACATGACATGCTAAGCCATAATGTTTACCTCAAAATGTTTAACCACCATGGCTTAGCGTGTCATCTGAACAGGGTTAATCAGAGATAAAATATGCTAAGATTCATTTTGTTATTTCACATGTTCTGTGTCTGAATCCTGACATTGAAAACTGGTTTTCAGAACTAAATCTGGGGTGGGAAGCAAGCCATTTGAGGAAACAGAGATTTCTTTATTTCATTTGTAGTCTGTCCTTCCTCCAAAGAACTCAAAGCAATCTACATGGTTCTTCTACCCCTCCCCCCACCACAAAAAAACCCTGAGAAAGTAGGCTGAAAGATAGTGGCTAACACAAAATCACTCAGTAGCTTAGTTCGGACATCACTTTAGGCAATAGGAGGGAAGAGGCAACCGTCAGTTGTGTTGCTTATTGTGCCGCTTATTGTGCCGTGTGTCAGGCGACACACAACGCACACACAACTGACAGTACGTTATTAAGCAATGGGGAAAAACAAAGGGCTGCTCCATTGTTTTTTGGAGCCCCATTGCTTATTATGAGGCCATGACTTTCAGCCGCGCGATGGGGGGAGGGGCAACATGTCATGTGACGGACACTCCAAAAATCATGTAACGTCCATTGCCTCTTCCCCCTTCCGTTGCCTAAAGTGTCGTCCAAACTAAGCCAGTGAATTTTATGGCTAAATGAGGAATTTAATCTGCAACTCCCCAGTTCTACTCTAAAACTCACCGACTCTTTATCTTTCTTTCTGTACATCCATGATGTCCTCCATCAAGCTTCCCCAATCTGATGCCCTCCAGAGGTTTCCAACTACAACTCCCAGCAATCCTGACCATTGACCATGCTATTTAAAGCCAATGAGAATTGAACTCCAAAACATCTGGAGGTCACCAGATTGGGAAAAGCTATTCTACATTATATTTCCAACTGGTTGACCACTGTTAGAACAGAATGCTGGACTAGATAGATTCTTCTTAAGTATTGTTCCGTTTTAACTTGGGTGGCAGCACAATTACTCAACTGTTCCTCAACAGTACACCAACTTAAAGTTTACTGATAAACATTACTGTGTAACTACATGCAAATTGCAGTGCAATTACCTTTTTAAAATTCCAAACTAATTGGTATGTAACCTGCCTTAGTGCATTGTGGGTTAGAAGGGTTTAATTCTATAATGATATGCTTCTTGCTTTGTTGTTAGGCTGTTAGTGTGTGATATGGTTTCCATGTAGTGAAGGAATCAATCATTTCCATATGTGTTATACTGTCAACTCGTTACTTAAAAGCCCTTCCAGTGGTTTAAACCAATGACATTTTAAACTGACTTTTGTTTTCACTTTTTGGCTCACAATTTTCAGCACAGCATACAGACCTGCTTTGAAGGTAACACACAGCTGGGTGGGAACTGTAAAAGGAGTGATAAGAGAGGTGGTTTAATTAGCTCATTTGCTACATAGGTCAAGTACAAACTAGGTGTGCTCTTGGGAAGCAGAAGGTTTCCAGGCTATTAAGTGTGGAGAATGATCACATTAAAAAGCTATGCACAAACAAGTACCCTTCCAGCCCCACCTCCCTTAAAGTTTAGCTGAACGGTTGCTGCTTCTATTAGTACAAGAGGGACCTGCAACAAAATGTTGTAGTGCACAATGATCCTGTTGAGAAGACTCATTCCATTCCCCTCCTACTCAGTTTTCTATTTTATCCCCCCCCACCCAAGTCAGTCAGCATCCTGTGGCCACTGAGCTTCCTCAGTCCTCATTGGTTTGTTTGGGGGGGGGGGGTTATTTCCTTAGAGGGGGTTAATAAAGGTGGTTTTTTAAATGTACTTCTGGGTTTTCCCTGAGCCTGAGCCTCCTGATCCCTCCTCCTTCTGCATGGGTGGTGCATGGCTATGTACGCAATGACACTTACAACTGGAACATCAAAAACACTGGGAATGATTATATGCAGTTGATGGTGAAGTTTTACTGCAGTTACTTCAAAATTATATTGGGATGGATCCACGATCTGCCTTCCATGGAAGATGTCATGCCTCTGCTGGAGGGATCTTCTTCTTCCTCTTCCTCCTCCTCCCTTCCTCCCCCCTTCCTCCTCCGAGTTGGAACACCTTGAGAAAGATGAAGCCATGGAGCCACCTCTGTCAGAGATATAGGGTAACTTGGGCCCTCAAGTGAAGGGACCATGGGTCCATCCCCACTGGAAAAAAGGAGTTGTTCTTCAGAGATAGAGGTTGAGTGCCCATCCAGTCGCAGGGAGTGCTGTTGCCTTAAAGGGCAGATCAGTAGGGCTCATTTAAGAAGAAGAACCTGACTCCAAAGAAGGACTCTTCAAAAGGAGGGAACTTCTCAGGAGCAAGGTTTGTAATGTACTGCAGCTGAGCTGTGGGTGGAGCTCAGGAGACTCTTGTAATATAAGCCAGCGTTATCAGTCTAGCATTTGCTGAAAACAATTCTTTTTCTTTTGTTCCACTCTCTTATACTCTGACCTTGACTTGTGTTTGGGTCTTTGTGTTATTGACCTTTAGATTTCTCCCTGATGCTATCTTCTGTACTCTGATTCTACCTGACTAACGTTCCTTGTGTTTGGCCTTGGCTCTTGCTTCTGATCTCTCGCTGGAAAAGTGACTTTTTGGCTTGCTAAAATTACTATTCTGTTACAATTAAGTTTGTGTCTGCTTAGCAAAGAAGCTGAACCTAGTTGGAGTAGAACAGAAGGAATGGTTCACTCCTGGAAGGTACTTCCACCTGATTTGGGGGAATTCTCTCTCCTGTTGCAACAATGCTTAACCCATGCAACAGGATCTCCTGACCCTCTGTGTAGTATTGGGGGGGGATTGGAGGGGCTGTTGTGGGAATGTCAAAGTGGGGAAGTTCACTTCTGTCAGCCCAGTTGCACATGCCTAAAACTGGATTCCACCCATGGTTAACAGGAGACCCTCCCTGCTTGTAACATATTTGGGCACTTCAGGAATATGACTTTTAATGCCACCTCTACACATGCAGTAGAATGAGGAGGCAGAGTGGACTGTACCTCAGATGGCAACTTGTGATTTGCTAAAAAAAGATGACATGCATCACCAAAAAGAGAGGCCAAAAAGATGCCTATATGCTAATTTGTATAGATGCAAATGTAGAAATAATTACCATAACTTAAATAGAAATATAGTACATCACACACTGTGACCTGTGTGCCCTGCTCAGTCTGTTGCCCAGGTGCTGCTGATGGGCAACTTCCAGGCCCAACTTATCCTTCTGATGGGCATGCCAGATCTGGACTGGACAGCTCTTCAAATAGAGGATGCCTTCAAAACAGATGTATAAAAGAGGACACATGGCACCCTGTATAAAAGAGGACACATGGCACCCTGCTACTTCAGACTACAGGTGGGGAATAGCATTTTTGAATGCTTAGTATGGAAAAAGAAGTCCCTGGAAATAAAACAAAAAACAGAACACCACAAAAAGGCAAAGGTTTCTAGTCCATTCTGTTTCCTAATGTATTAACTTTCTCCTTGCAAGGATATCTTTTTCTGAAGGGAAGCTTTCAAATCTGAGATTCCCTCACTTGCAGTGTTCACGAATGTGGTCAGTCCATTCTACCAGCTCATGACCCTGTCTGCTCATCCCACTGCATGTGTAGATCCAGCCTTGAGTACAGGAATTTTGCAGAAATTAAGTATGCATAGAGAATGAAATGGTGAAGATCCAGATTATATTCATGTAAGTAAATGATTTTCTGCCTATTTGTGTATGGTTATTGTATATTCATAAATGAAAGGCGTTGTGACTACTGGAGCATGCCTTTTATCCAACTGATAGAATGATGTATCAATTTTCCACTCATTGCAGGGACTGTAAATCAGAAAAGAATGAACTACCAGTATGCACTGCTGAAACAGCAGTCCCTTTATTGGGGCCCCTTTCATTTGAAAGAGGGAGAAACTGAAACTTTAGTCTACGTCTTGTTAACTTCCCTGCTCCAGAGTCATTTCATTCCCCAGTTGGGAAGTTTATTGAGCCCCATTTTAAAGGTAACATGGCACCTAGGCCAATAAGTTCATAATTTAGGACGTCAAATTTTGAAGACATTTGATTTTCGGTTGAAACACACACATACACTTCTATTTCTGAGAGATCCTGCTTTGTTCATAAATGCCTTAACTCTGAACTTGAATATAAAAGTTCATGCTTTTAAAGGGCCAGCAGTTCTGTACCTTTAAGAGCAGCCTAGTAGGTAGAAAGCAGCAGCTGAAGCTTTCCCCAACATGGAGATGCAATATTGGGAAAAGCTGCCTCTGTTGCTTCCCATCTTATCTGCTATGCAGCTGTTAAAAGCACAGAGTTGCAACACCAACATGTAGTAGTCGAAGGCTCAGAGTTTCAGTCCTAACAAAAACTTCAACTCTCTTAACTCTCTCTGCTTGTTTATGTATTATATTTCTATACCATCCAACAGTCTAAGCTCTCTGGGCAGTTTACAACAGTTAAAACCATAAAGTTCATTAAGATAAAACATAATATCCTTTTTTTTTTTAAATTAAAACTACAGTACAAAACTGATGTAAAAACCAGAAGCAGCATAAATATTTAAAATACAATAATGGATTTTAAAACAACAAAAATTAAAATAGCAACAAAAATCCTCTAAAAAGCTTGGGAGAATAAGCAGGTAACTTTAACTGGTGCCAAAAAGATCACAATGTAGGTGCCAAGTGAGCCTCTCCAGGGAAGGTATGCCACACCCGGGGTGCCACCACTGAAAAGGCCTCTGCCTCACCTCATTTGGCGGAAGGGATGAGCCTCCAAAAGTGATCACAGAGTCCAGGCAGCCACAGTGAAGTTTCAATGAGAGGCACATCAAAACTTTCATATATGATATTGCACATATAGGAATATCTAGAATACATCTTAATTGTGCATCATTGGTTATGCTTTTCCTTTGATAACTGGGCGGCAGAGAAAAATGCAGCCATTGAAACTTTCCCCATCCCTGGATCTGAATACTGGGGAATGTATTCTCTTTATTTATGTACTTTTGGGAGCCACTGGATCTTTAGCAACAAGATGTTGCCACTGCCTGATAGCTTTTCTTTCCCTTTCCTAAAATCTAGGAAAGATGACATTTGAAGGCAGGACGTATGTCCTTGTGTTGCCTCTCATCAGTCACTGCCATGTGTCCTCTCTCCCCCATCTCCGCAGGTCAACTAGGAACTACAGCAACTTTTATGAAGCAGACTGAAGCAAGCTAATATTAAGTAGGACTTGGATGATCCTTTACAGCACTTTTAATGGTAGCTTTTAGTTTTCAAATTACTTGCGTTATCTTCACTCCGAATGTTATTTGCTGGATGCACATATTCTTCCTTTCAGGCTGGCTATAATCGTTGGTCAATACTCAGTCACCACATGATGCATTCACGAGTAGTTGTCTAATATTATATCTGGAGATATGACAGAGCCACCGTAGGAAGCTAAAGTCACATAGTGGACAGTGACTGGGATCATATTTGGGGTACATGTCCCAACAGGGTCCTATACTTAAGGGGTAGCAATGGGGGGAATTAATATATCTGAGGTCCCCTCTACAAGATTTCGGTTTGATGCTCGGTTGCTCGATTATGCGTATCTCCTCACAATCGCTTTTACGCCTAATACCTATATACGAATGTTGCTGAAAGTACTTCCCAAACAGGTTTTGCACCCTTTATTCTCCCCACCTATCATAATCTCCCACCTTTGGTTTTCCAGGTTACCTGCTGGGAATGATGTGGTTAACCTGTTTGGCTACCTCTCTCCCCTCCAATTTCGCTGCCAGCTGAAGTTTGTCCCCTTTCCCAGAACTGCTCAGGAGTAAATGGGAATGTGCCTCAGAAGTTTCCCCCTCCAGCAGCCTTTTAAAAAGTATTTTTGGCTGCCTCTCTCTGCCCCCCACCATTTGCCGGAGAGAGAGGAAGAGAGCGAGAGACCAAAGAGAAGGAGCCAGCAAGTGAGAGAGAGAGTAGAGATCCACCCAAACGCACGCCCAAACAGACAGGGGAGCTGCTTTGTTCCTTCCTCCTCCTCCTTATTTTCCCAGTGAGATCAGTTGTTTTCCCTTCTCTCCTTCTCAATCATCTGTTGTCATTTTGGTGATGTAAAACATTCAGACGCGCACACACACATACACCCGGCAAGCAAGCGAGGGGAGCAAGAGATGAGAGAAGAAGCGAGCGTGTGTGTCTATGGATGGAGGCAGGCATGCAGGCAAGCATGAAAACACCCTCCCCCTGTCCTCCCCCCCCTTTCACTGCTTCCTGTCTCACTAATAAGTTCTCTTTTTACACACGCACACAGAGCTCATCTCAGGAACCCAGCAAGAAGGGAGGGGACGGGCTGTCTAAGCGGATCACTAATCATCCACACATACACATGACAACAAGACCATCTGATCATTAATGCGCCCCCTCACAAAATTGTTTACATGGACATAAGGCGCTCTTACTCCCGCGGTAAATTAAAACTCGCGAATAATCAGCGATTTGAAGCGCCTGGACCCGATTTGCGCTCCGCTCTTGTACAGGTAAATTTCGTAATGCGCCTTGAAAGAGCTTTAAATCGCTCTTGTAGAGGCACCCTGAGATGTATAAAGATTCTAGGAGAGCCAGTGTGGTGCAGTGGCTAAAGTGTTGGACTGGGAGTTGGGAGATCCGGATTCTAGTCTCCACTCAGCCATGGAAACCCACTGGGTGACTTTGAGCCAGTCACAGACTCTCAGCCCAACTTACCTCACAGGGTTGTTGTTGTGAGGATAAAATGGAGAGGAGGAGGATTATGTATGCCACCTTGGGTTCCTTGAAGGAAAAAAGACAGGATATAAATGCAATAAATAATGCATGTTTGCTTCAAAGTAAACATGCACAGGGATAGGCTGTAGGTCACTTCTTATTTATCAGCTGTGAATTTGGCTCAGAAATCACAAAGATCTCTAAAACATACTAAAATTGTGGGCATGGAAAAATAACCAATAATTTTCAAACATATTTTAGTTAAATGCGTTGCAATACATGGTATCACTTAGGAGTGCACTCGCATACTCCCTTGCAGGGTGTCTGGGGAGCCATGGGGTGCTTCCAATAGGTGGAGAGAGAGGTCCACCTATGGGGGCCACCCTGATTCAGTGGTGGAAAACTCTGCCACCATTGTTTCTCCAATGGTGGTGGAGGCAGGACCAGTGATGTTGTGTTCTGGAGGCATGTTGGGGGAGGCTGTTGCTGCACAGGATCCTATGACCCCCTCATTTCCCCAACACACCTAAAGCAAGGGCCAGGAATTATGCCAGTCTTGGGAATGGCATAGTTAATTTCCCTCCCACTGGTATCAGTGGGAAGGTAACAAAGAAAAGAAAAGAAAACTCCACAAGAATGGTGGGGAGAGGTAAAAACGGCCCCACCTACTGGCCTGACCAGTGCAAACAGGCAGGGCTTAGGAAGTGGCAGTTCCTCTGCCATTGACCATTCCCCATAGAGTTGCTCTGTCCGAGTGTAATCCTATATATACTCAGAAGCTAGTCCCATTGAATTAAATGGGTCTTACTCCTGCATAAGTGGATATAGGATTGCATTGCAGTCTTATATACTGCATACTGAAACCTGCTACCAATCTATGCCACCGCTTGCATAGCTCTCTCTCTCTCTTTTTTAGTGCAAACATGTTAAATGTTATAATACATTAATTTCAGATGTTAATATACACATTTATTTTGTCATATTGGAATAAAATATTTCTAAGCAACCTTTACAAGGTAATTTTGAAGAAAGGGTTACTGACTTGAAATGAATACACTGAAACAAATGCTTCACCTTTTTCAGCTGGAAATGAGATATGGTGGATGTCAACATGTCTCTGTTCATCCTACCAAGAGCTACTTGACAGAACACTGAGCAGAAGATGATCCATTTTTATTCATCTTGGTTACATGAATATTGGACTTGCTTCCCTTGTCATTTATAGAAATAGAGCAAATCACTACTACAAGAACACACTAATTGGCACTAACAGAACACCCCTATGGAGGCGGGGGAGAGTGGAAGGAATGCCTCCATGCTGGAAGGAATGCCAACTCCAAACTTGCACCAGCTAGGAAGGCTGCCTTCCCAGCAAGGTAAGGGGGGCAAGAAGCTCCTCTGCTGGTTCAAAATAGGTGGCCTTTATGCTTACATGGTGGAAGGACTGCCCTCCGCATCTGCTCAGATTAAGGGTGCAACCTATGTGGAGGCCCATCAGGCATGGCTAATGGGCCTCCACATGGATTGAGCCATGATGGCATGGCTCAATCCCTACTTAAGAGCTACCATGCTGTCAAGTTTCATCCCTTTATCTTTAAAAATGATGGAATTGTAAGCATTTTAGTTAATTAAAAAAATTAATTGAAGTTTTAAACATTTCTAAAATTCAAGGGATGAACGGATTTGCTTCCAACTTGGCATGGCTAAATCCATACTTCAGAGCTACCATGGTGCCAAGTTTCATCTCTTTATCTTTAATTTCATTTTTTAAACTTGTACTGCACAAGGTCCTGGACCCCAAAGAGATTTCTGTTTGAACTTTAAAAAATTCCTAAAAATCAAGGCATGAACGGATCTGCTTCATATTTGGCATATATCCCTACTTAAGAGCTACCATGATGCCAGGTTTCATCTCTTTATCTTTAAAAATGAGGGGGATGCAAGCATTTTTGTTTATTTATTCATTTTAAAAGTGAGTTCAACACATAACACTAGCTTTGATTTTATATTGGATGTCAAGATGGTATAACATTCTGGCTGACGCTGGCTTGTTTGTCAACTGTATAATATCCAGTCATCTGTTACACAAAGCCATGATGGGAGTTGTAGTCCAACACCTTTGGAGGGCACCAGGTTGGGGAAGGGCTGCTCTAAACAAAAAAAAGAGAAGTAGGTGGCCCTAAATTGTCCGTGATCAGTTTTCCAGAACCCCACAGTCACCTCTGCATATCATATTCTCCACCCTGTCCTCATGGTTTATCTGCTTTGGGAGAATGAGAATTTCACTTGCACTTTCTGCCTCCTTAGGGAGAATGTGGCGTTAAGGCTTGTGAGCCTTAACTTCCAATTTCCCTGCTTTTTGGTGCTTGGTTGGAATCTGTAGAGCCTTAACATTGTTTTTGTAAAACGTAGGTTTTTTGTTTAATGAATATGGATGTCACTCAGTTGCTTTTTAACTACTCTACTGCAAATAAGGAATTTAATTCTGGTTTAATGTCTGAGAGCAAGGCTTTCGTATCCTCCTGGTTGACATGTACTCAGTTGGCTTTTAAGGAAACCCTTGATGTTTAGAGCAGGGGTGGGCAGAAGATAGATCTCCAGATGTTTTGGACAGGGGTGGGCAGAAGGTAGATCTCCAGATGTTTTGGACTTCATGGCCAATGGTTAGGAATGTTGGGACTTGAATTCAAAACATCTGGAGTTCTGCCTTCTGCCCACCCCTGATTTAGAGCATGTCTATCCTTGTAGGGAACCTGATGTTTACAGTGGAGGACTAGAGATTTCCATCTTGGATGCGAAGTCATTCTCATGAGGAGTCCTGCTATCTCACTGGATATGGCTGTGTCTTCCCCACTCTTTCTCTTTAACCCTTTTAGATGTTCATTATCTATGGGTAATGAACACATGTGGTGTGAAAGCAGACTCCATCCTGACTTGCACACATGAATCTGGTGTTTACCTCTGCAAAACCATTTTCCTTCTCTGTATAACGGCATATTATCCACATTTCCTTAGGTGACCATGTCAGGCAGCTGATGAAATGGGTTCCACCCCATGAAAGTTTATGCCACAATGTATTATTATTATTTGTATTTTATTTGAAGGTGCTACAAGTCTGCTGTTTCTGCCTGTGACAGACTAGCATACCTACAACTCTGTTAAATTACTGCCACATTTTTGTATGCACTTTTCTAAATATATTAATTTTAGGATAAGTGACTTTCCATAATACCATGTGGTTTTGTGCCCACTTTCCCCAGCTGTATGCATGTTTCTCTGCACTTCCCCTTCTTATGCAGAATCTTTTATTTGCAAACTTCAGCACAACATTTGGAAAGTGTGAATATTGCCATGCCACTGTGTTCATAAACTGTTCATAAATTCAGTAAGTGCAAATTTTCAATTCACATTAGAATGCGAACCCAACAAATTTCTCTCCCATCTGTACCACTCCCTTCCTGAAAGAGTACAGTCATTCCTCCTTTCTCTCCTGCAAACTTTCTTTTACATGGCCAGACACATGTTACTATCTCAGTAGTAAAGTGACCCTTGCTCCTCTGCCAAACAACTAGAATACATAAGGAAGTAACAACAAATATTTATTTTGCTACTTTAGCATCACTTTGTAAATAATGAAAACAAATTTCCCCTTTTATTTATTTAGGGTTAATATATCTACTTCCTGAGATTATTTATTCTATTTATATTCCACCTTATCATGTTTTCAGGAAGGCTTACAGCAAAGATAAGGATGGATTGAAATACTTACACAAATCAATAAAACATTTTAAGAACCGCATAACAAAAGCTCAGAAAAATGTAATTGAAAGCAAGACCAGAGTGACAGCACAGTCCTATATGTCTACTCAGAAGTAAATCCTATTGCGCTCAGTGGCACCTAGTTCCAGATAAGTAGGATTTCAGCCTAAAAGACCCAAAATAAAAAGGTCTTCATTTGGTGCCAAAATTACAAGGTTGATACCAGGGGTGCCTTATTTTGGAGGAAGCATTCCACATCTGGTTCACCACCTTTGAAAGACTCTTTCCCCTGTTGTCACCTACCTCACCTGACAGAGGGACCTGAAGAAGAACTTCAGAAGACAACATGAAGGCCCCAGTAGGTGCATTCAGAGATAGGTGGTCCTTCAGGTCTCCTGGTAGTAAGCCATGAAAGGTTTTAAAGTTCAAAACCAGCACTTTGAATTGAACCAAAACCAGACAGGGAGCCATGGAAGATGACAAAGCACCACTCTGTCCCATTGAACAACATTATAGGTGTGTTCTGAACTAACTGGCAGCCTTACATACAACACATGAGAAGATGATCTCTGACTCATCTAAAGCTCATTCCACAATAACAAACTTAGGCCCTTTCTACACCAGGTGTTTTGCCTGGAATGGTCCCCGGCTGGTCCCTGTGAGTCCAAATGATGCACAGGGCCCCCTAGGGGTGGGGGGCGGCTATGGGATATTCCAGGGATAAGGGAACCCTGGAAAATCCTGAATCTTCTGTGGTCCCGGGAACTTTCTGAGACTGCAGAAGATGTGGCTGCCTATCCTGGGTGCTGCCATGCGGCTCTGTACTCATCAGGAGAGGGGGGGAAGGATGCCCAGCATCCTAGGATGGCGGGGTGGTAGTGCCCCGATTTTGCTGCGGTTTTTTTTAAACATACGTTTTGTTGGAGCGCAGGAGCGCTCTTCTTGGATCTTTTTTTTAAAAAATGGCACCTGCGAAGGCGCAACGGCCCAGGAGGAACCTGAGACATCGCACCCATGATGTAAATTGACAACGCGATCCCGGAAGCACGTACTTCTGGGATCGCCCACCCTCCTACCCTCTACACCCCGTGGTGTAGAAGGGCCTTAGAGACATTTCCCTGGGAATAAGTCCCATTGAACTCAATAAGCCTTGCTTCTGAGTCAACATTCCTAGGTTATGCCACCAGTCTTTAAGGTTCCACAAGAAGGCTCTCAGCCATTTTAACAGTGATTTCTCACTCACTCCGGTAATTTCAGGTAGTCATATCATAATGTTGAGCACTAGAAATACTGACACATATTTTGTACACATGAGGTTAGAAAAAGACACATAACAGTTAAATTTAAATTTAAAATTTAAATTTAAAAGCTGCCAATTAGCCAAGGGAAATTTGGATAGCAACACATGTAAAAAGAAGATTGAAACATATGGCTATTACACCCTACAAACTCAAATTATTTGCATAAATCTGATGTGCAAACACAAATAGTGTATTGGAGCTTAGAAAGCAATTTGTATATATCCTGCTGGCAATGTCTTTTGTTTTTAATTCTATTTAAATTACACCCTATAATAGAACTCATACACCACAGACTGCGATACAGCAGTTTAAAGTAACACTGGGACTTCTTTTTGCATCTGATCAGTGATCCAAAGTTAGGTATCTCCTATTATATTTAGTTTGCATTACTGACCTTCAGTGACCGAAACAAGCATCTCAGTGTTGTTTCTTCTTCTTCTTCTTCTTCTTCTTCTTCTTCTTCTTCTTCTTCTTCTTCCTTCTTCTTCCTTCTTCTTCTTCTTCTTCTTCCTTCTTCTTCTTCTTCCTTCTTCTTCTTCTTCCTTCTTCTTCTTCTTCCTTCTTCTTCTTCTTCTTCCTTCTTCTTCTTCTTCCTTCTTCTTCTTCTTCTTCTTCTTCTTCTTCTCCTCCTCCTCCTCCTCCTCCTCCTCCTCCTCCTCCTCCTCCTCCTTGTCTTGTTGACAGTGTACCAGTCCCTTTCTGAACAGTGCATATTCACACAGCCCACAAGTTCAAAGGCTTCTGACTGAACACAGACTTATTCATGGCTTGTCCTGCCAGCTCTTTTTCTGTCTACGAATGCCAGGAAACATGGGAGGAGAAAAAACAGTAAAATCAAAGCAGAGAATTAAAAACTGAGACATGGCAACTTAGGAATCTAGTGCTCAAATGACAAGCCGATCCCTATCTCCAACTAGATCTACTGTTTTATTGCTAATAAAACATCTGTATCATGTAGAGGATTAGAATAGTGGTGCCATCATGGCAGAACTTCGGGACAGTACTTTAGGGCACCACTCAGCAGAATAAATACGAGAGGTATGAAATCATCTAAAGGGGCCGGGGAGGGGGGTGTCCCACAAAGTCCTGAGTCTAAAATTATCTGTTTGGTCCCATTTTTTGGGGGGAGGGGAGCTATCCTAAGGGAACAATCTTATGGCTCCTAGAGAGGGTCTGAGGGGTCATGGGATTATGAGCCAACAGTGTGACATGGCTGCAAGAAAAGCAAATGCTATTTTGGGATGCATTAATAGAAGTATAGCTTCCAAATCGCGTGAGGTAGTGGTTCCCCTCTATTTGGCTCTGGTTAGGCCTCATCTTGAGTATAGCGTCCAGTTCTGGGCACCACACTTCAAGAAAGATGCAGACAAGCTGGAGGGGATTCAGAGGAGGGCAACAAGGATGATCGGGGTCTGGAAACAAAGCTCTGTGAGGAGAGATTGAAAGAACAGGGCATGTTTAGCTTTGAGAAAAAAAGACTGAGGGGAGACATGATAGCATTCTTCAAATACTTGAAAGGTTGTCATACAGAGGAAGGCCAGGATCTCTTCTTGGTCATCCCAGAGTGCAGGACACGGAATAATGGGCTCAAGTTACAGGAAGCCAGATTCCTGTTGGACATCAGGAAAAAACTTCCTGACTGTTAGAGCAGCATGACAATGGAACCAATTACTTAGGGAGGTCATAGGCTCTCCCACACTAGAGGCATTCAAGAGGCAGCTGGACAACCATCTGTCAGGTATGCTTTAAGGTGGATTCCTACATTGAGCAGGAGGTTGGACTTGATGGCCTTATAGGCTCCTTTCAACTCTACTAGTCTATGATTCTATGATTGTTCAGAATACACCTTGCGAGGTTGGAGACAGTGGAGATCTTATCCACCTCGCCCCCCCAATCACAGCCGACATAGAAAGAACTGTGCCAGCTCACCTCTGTGATTGGAAACCCAACTTTGGAGAGGTGGAAAAGGGGTGTTCTGGTGGACAGGGAGGGAAGGAGATTGGAGAGGCCAGAATACAATCTATCCTGAGCTTCTGCCAGCCTCCTTCCTTCCCCTTCCAAAATGCCTTCTCCAGTGAAAAATGCTACTCCTCTGGCCCTGCATAATATGATTGGAAGCCTCTGAGTTCTGGGCTTACAATCATGGATGGTACAATTGATAGGAGTTACTTGGTTTCTTCACTTTGTCAAGTATCATCTGCCATTCCAAAGGAATAGTGGGTTTGTTTCCAGTGAATTTTCCACCTTTATATTAGGTCCAATCCTGTATGTTTAGAGTTAGTAAAATAGATATATGTGGTAGGTTGCTAGCTACACATTCATCACAAACACAGTGTGGATGTGGGTGGGTCTGCTAATGGATTGCTGCATGTGCAGTTACGCTACTGATCCTGTTACTGGAGGCTCCACGTGCATCACATTTTCAGAAAAACAGCAATAGTTTTGATTGATTGCTCTGGAAGGGAAGAAGGAACTTGATTTAGTCCAACTAACACCTTGCTCTTCCTGCCAAACAGCTAATTGTTGAAATTGCTCATTTTCTAAAAAGGCTCCATGCCTGCAGCCCTAGCAGTTATGCAATTGGTTGGTTCAAGACCAAAGTTCATACAGTAGTTACATGTTGGAATCATATTGCACATGGATTTAAATAACATTGCCTAATAACTGACCATAGGAGCAACCCAATGGCCCCTAGACAGAGTCTGGGGAGCCATAGGATAATTTGGATTCCTGGACACCACTCCGACCAGGGATCCAGGAATCAACATTCCTTGCCCCTGCCCCCAGCAGGGAGAGAACCACACCGTCTGCTTTATACTGACTGTCTCATAGACGAACCCCAAAATATTAGTTTAGTTCACTATCTCTGAGCGTAGCAAAGGCAACATTAGAGAGGGGTAAAGGGGACATGTCGGTAAGTGAGGAGGGGATTGGGGAAGCCAGTATATGACATATCACATGGTCCTCCCATCTTCCTTTGACGTGCTTTAGCTAAATGGGCAAAAAAGCCCATCTAGCAAAAATGTAGAGCAGGAGTCATTTCAGCATCAACAGCATAATGATGAGTATACTAGACAAGGAAATAATATTACAATCGTTTTGTAAATGGAAGGTCTGATGAACGGTTAGATATACACCAAAGATTAATTAATGCCATCCTACAAATAACAGATATACTAGTAAAATCCATAGAAAACAGATATGAAATAATAATATAGTGAGACACTTCATAATTTTAGCAGTTCTATTTGGGGACAGAACTATTAATTGTAGCCATGGAAATCAATAATACTGGAACTTGTTATAAAAGAGATGACACAAAACAGAGATGAATATTTTCGACTTTCTCTTAGTTCATTCAGCAGTTGCACTATTTGTGGGGTGATGTAGAAGTGATAATGTCATTTCATGATAGAGAAGAAGGCTGAATATCAGATGCCCTAGGGACAAACGTCAGGAGAAGGCCCATCACCTTCAAGTTAATCAAGAAGAGACAAGTTTTTTAAAAAAGAGAAAAGAAAATATACCGCAACAGTCTATTTAAAAGCCTTGATTTAGGAGTGGGGTTGTAATTGAGATTGTCAGCACAATCCTATGCATATCTTCTCAGACGTAAGTGGACAGGTAAGTTTGTATGTGATTGCAGCCTTGCAGGCCAATCCTATCTGCTGCTGTAGAGAACTCTAATGTTTCGAATTTCTGAAATGTTCAAAGCCCAGTTGGCATGAGTCCAGCAGGATGGAAGACAGCAATGGAGGTTAGTGGCTCTGATACCAGTGGGGCAGTGAATCACTCGGGGTTTCAATCAGAACCAGTCAGAACTCTAAAAGAGCTATCCAAGCAGCTTTATACTGACTTTCTCATAGAGGAACCCCAAAATATTAGTTTAGTTCACTATCTGCAGTTTCTCTTTTTCCTTTCACAGTTAGACCTTGATCACATTATCATTAGCAGGGTGGAGAGGGGGAGGTATGCCTTCCCCCCAAAATGGTTCTCACATCCTGATATGGTTAATAAATTTATTTTGTATTAAGCAGGGTTTTATGTCCAAGTGCCCTGGATGATGTATGAAACACAAATAACACCAATTCAAACAGCCATTGCTTAAAAAAAAAAACTTTAAAAACTAGCAGCAGTAACAAACAATGACAAATCTCTAAAAGCCTGGTAGAACAGGTAAGGCTTTTACCATTTTCCAACAACTTAGTAGGAATGGAGTATTCCAAAGATGTGGTGCTGCAAAGGCAGTACTCCACAACCTCACTATATGAATATTCCTAAGAGATGGAGTGTGGAGCAGTAATACAGATCGAATACTGGAGCAGTATTATTATCTGAATGACAATAATAATACAGTGGAACACTCCATTCCTACTAAGTTGTTGGAAAATGGTAAAAGCCTTACCTGTTCTACCAGGCCTTTAGAGATTTGTCATAGTTTGCTACTGCTGCTAGTTTTTAAAGGTTTTTTTTTTTTTTAGCGATGGGTGTTTTAATTGATGTTATTTGTGTTTTATACATTATCCAGGGCACTTGGACATAAAACCTTGCTTAATACAAAAGAAATTTATTAACCATATCAGGATCCAGTCAGAATATATTTTATTGTTATATATTTAATCCCCTTTTCAAAACTTTCCCTATCTAGTAATGAGTCTAGGGCTGTAATCCTCTACGTATGTAGCTAAGAATATGCCCCAACTGAACACAATGGGCTATACTTCTCGGTAAACACGTGTAGGATTGGGCTGTAAAAGTAGGAGGCCAAAGAATTGGCTAATGTGAAGATTGAGTGATAGATTTTCAGCAGTGCTTCACTTTCATTCCACAATGGGTTAGATAAACAGAAGAAGGGCAGAAGTACTAAAGGGTGAGTTAATCATTTATAGTAAAAATAATATGAATAATAAGCATAATAAAAGCTTGCAAGTACAAATAGTCATAATAAAATGAAACGGTCATGGATATAAAGTCCAATGTCTTGGAGAAGACTGAATGGAGTGTTAACATTGATTTTAGTATTTCTATTGTCAGCATGTGGAATTAATTTATGGTTAACGAATCTATGAAGCACACAGCAATTGTTGTGGCGTGGAATAATTAAAAACTGGGGTTTGCTCACTCACAATTATCAGCAGGAATGATTCCTTACAAAGAAACAGATCAGGTTTTTCTACCTATCTACAAGACATACACACTTCACATCCCAGGCCAAAGCCTTGATGCCGCTTCTCAGTACTACAGAATAATCTATCTAAATTTGCAGGAAGTTGCTGGTATGAGGAGCAAATTGGTGGAACTGCCATTATTCTTGCACATCTCACAAAAGTTTTGCAGGCCTCTGCTGGACATAAAAAATGAATAAATAAGAGGGTTGAATCCCACAATGCCAATCCATTAATGGAAGGGGTCTGGTTCCAGGGGAAGCTTCCACAAACAGAAGTGTGGGGCAGGGAGAGGAGGAAGGAGACTTTTGTTAATTCTCCCTACAGCTTTTTCTGAAGGCTGGAGAACCCTCTGGAACAGTGTGGTGGATGGAAGGGGGAAGGGAATCTGTGAAAATTCCCTCCCACACCCTTCTATTTCCAGCATGTCTTTCTTTGGATGCTTCCATCCTGACCCTGGCGTTACCAATCAAAATACGTTGTGCATCTATTCTGTCTTTTCTTCTTTAATAGATTTTTGTGTGGAAAGAGCTTGGAATAAATCGTAGGAAAACATAGGAGGAAGTGGAAGACAGCATCATCTGGGCTTCCACAAAATTCCATGAATGAAGCACGGTGATTAATTCATTGACCATGGCTTATTTCCCCCGCCGTTATCATGCAGATTAATTCATGCTTTAAGGTGGATTCCTGCAATGAGTAGGGGATTGGACTTCCAACTCTACTATTCTATGATTCTATGAAATAAGCCATGGTGGCATATTTCCCTTGCCATGGATGCCAGCCATGTGCTGGGGGATTTGCATAATTCGCTAGCGCAGTTTGCTGTGTCATGTGAACCCATGATGTGAACAGCATGGGATGTTTTAGGGTTCTGGGGTGGCTTGTTAACCATGGCAACAAGCTACACTCACCTGGCTCGCAAGACATAAGAAGCCATGCTGGTGAAGGTAACTATGCAAATCCCGCCCATTGGCATTTGACCAACAAACACTGTGGGAGAAATAAGCCACTATGGCTTATTTCCCTCACCTTGATTATTTGGACCTGGCCAATGAATCATTTCCAATATCCCACCACCTGTTTAGCCCTCTCAAATGTTTCAAAGAAAAGTTAAAACGTACTTTTAAGTCAACCTCCCTGCTTTTAGGTAATCATGAACTGTTGGGATTTTTCTCCCGTGATACTCATTCAGTGCAATTAACTCATGTTTCATGTGCTGAGTCTAAAAAATGTTGTATCATGTCATGTGCCCAAATATTATTACAAGGGGTTTCCTGTCTTCAAATCAGTCAAATAGGCCTTGGAGTGTGTCTTTGTAGGGAAGGGAGAATATATTCTGTATTTTGCAGTCTCTTACTGTTTATTATTTAAAAAAAGAGCAGCTGGATATTTGAGTTGCGCTGAGGCTAGAGTCTGAGCAATGTGAACAAAAAGTGCTTTCACTTTTACCATTTATTTTTCAAGACCTTAAAAAAGAGAGAGAAAAGTTCCCATCTTTCAAGAATTTATTTGCCATGGTGCCAGGTGTCAGCATTGCTCCACTCTTTGTTTGGATATTTGCCAAGGGCAGGCTGCCGAGACTTTAGCTGATTGAAAATATCTGTTGTATATTTGAAGGGGCATAAAAACAATTTCAAATTGCCTTGCAGGTTTCCAGACAGTGAATCTCTGCTAACATCTTGCAACTAGAACATACGTTTCAAAAATACATTCAAGTTCAGGTCTGGGATATAATTTAACATGTTAAATTTAACGCACCTCCAGATAGAAGACATTTTAAGTGTCCGGTTCTGGTTCAGTACATTCACCTCTCCAAGCCACACAGGGAGGGTGATGCTGCTGTCTAATATCTTGCAGTCCAAAGTTCAGAACAGATGGTTAATGGGCTCAGCAGGGGTGACAGAAGTCAAAATAAGGAGCTGACATACAAAATCTACAGTACTTGGGGACACTAGGGATGCACAGGAATTTTGTTTCAGTTCATTAAGCATCAGAACTTATCCCATTCACCACACCAAATGCAAACGTGAAAAACATGAGCACCTTTTTCAGGCTAAGCTCGCATATTCCTGAGCTTGCGGTCGCATTTGCAATATAAGTTTTATAGAAAAACACTCATTTTTCACGCTTTAGTCAATGGGGGTGGGGAGTACCCATTTGGGTGCACATTTTAACAGTGTGCACCTAAATGCATAATTTTTCCATTAACCCTCCCAAAATGTTCGCATTTGGGGACTGGGTGAGCCAAGCTTTGTCTTGGAAATCGGAGAATCCCAACGAGCATTGAATAATAATAATAATAATAATAATAATAATAATAATAATAATAACAATTTATTTCTTACCCGCCTCTCCGTCTAGATCGAGGCGGGGAACAACAACATGATAAAATACATAAAACTAATTAAAACATGACAAATATTATTAAAACTACATTAAAACATCCTAAAACATCCTAAAAGCTTTGTTGATTCTCCCATCCCTAGGGGACATAGGGTGTAGTAAACTTGCTGAAGCTCAGGAGGACTACGTCTAGTCTGTATCTGAATGGGATAGTGCCTAGAAAGCCCATGCAGGTATCAGAGAAGAAAGGTGGGTAATAAATGTATCAAATAAATACGTTGTGGCTCTTTTTTGTGGGTATTGTTTCTTGTCCCTCTGGATTAGTACTCAATTGGACAACCAGCAACACAAGAAGTGTCTGGATTGGACACTCTAGGGTAACTTCAACAAGCATGTTTTAGCATTCCTTGACCACAACAGAATTTTCATCTCAAACAGAACATTTTGACATGGAAACTATTCAGACATCCCACTGAAAATCATCAGGTACTGATGAAACACATTGCAGGAGATCAAGTGGTCATATATGTACAAGTGAACAAGCTCAAAGCCTTTGTCAACAGGAAGAATTTATGTTCCCTATGCAGTGCCCGAGTTATCATTCTGAGATGTGATTCTGTTTGAGGACCTATGTAAGGACACCTGAGGGGAGGGAACTGCATTTGTACCTTGAACGTCCTACTACCACTCTTGAAGGAAGATAGCCAATGACTGGGGAGCTCTGGATTATTGCTCTGCCCTTAGCAGGGAGAGAGGAAAACCTATCAAGCAAAAGAAAAATCCACCCAATCCTAGGTGTGAGAACTGGTAGCGTGAAAACAGGTTCAGATCTATGGGCAGAAATAGCATGGATAAGGATGGATAGATGGCAGCTTCCTCCAATATAGTGTCCTCCATATGCATTAGACGACAAATCCCAACATCCCCAATCAACACAACACATTTGCAAATGATGGGAGCTGTAGCTCAACACATCAGGAGGACACCAGGTTCGGGGAGACGGCTATATGCTAACTACTTGCATTTAAACACGCACAACCAAGAGACTAAACAGGTCCCAATCTGGGGTATTTGAAACAAATGTGTTTGAGAGTCTGAACGATGGGGTGCTGCCAGGGGCCCTGGACATGGCACATTAAAAGATTTTGCAGATGCAAAGGAAATCTTTGTCGGAAAGCTGGTTACAATGATATAGGGAGGAGAAGCAAGTAGAACAAATGAACACAAGAAGAGCCCTGCAGGATCAAACCAAGGTCCTGTTGTCTAGCAAGCTATTTCCCACAGTGGCCGATCAGATGGCTCTAGAACCCACAAACAAGACATGAGTGCCACTTGCTCTTGTTCCGCAGTAACTAGTATTCAGAGGCATTACTGCCCTTTGAACGTAGATGTAGCATAAAGCAATCTTGACTAATAGCTATTGAGATGCCTTATCTTCCACCACATTGGAAGAGCATTGACTTTGAACGAGGGAAGCAGCCCTCCAACTGAGTTTCTTGCTGGTTTTACTCATGTTCTCTTGAGAACTCTAACATGGAGTCACAGAGAGATCCATGTGTTGGTAATGAGTCCAGATTGCTCCTCAACTGTAGAGACTTAGCAGAGCATGTTCCATAAATGCTGTAAGGCAAGCATGCTATAAGGCACTTCTATTTGGGATTGCATTTAGTAGCTGGGGGGTTAACTAAAATGGATATGTGTTCATTAATCTGGGATATTTTAATCTTGCTGCGATTCTGTGGGATTTTACAATGCGATAACAAACCCACTAGTTAGGCTAGGGCCACTGTTGTGTTTTGGACTGTTTTCTATAGAACGTTTTCACTGGGGTTTACATAAGAATGTCTAGTTCAATGTTCTCCCCCCTTTCCTCCTTAAGTGACATCCACTTGCTGTTTCAAGCTCTGGGGTTTTTCTATTTGCCGTAGAACTGATATTGAATCTCTCTAAAACTGGTTCTGCAGATGGGATTGCTGTGAAAATACATCAGTCACAGTAGTTTAGGTATTGCTCTGCTTCATAACGCTAAGGCATTATGAAAAAATACCAGATATATGGAGCTATCACAGTGGTTAATACAAATGTTTCTGCTATGTATTTAAAATACAACGCAAGGATGAAAGAGACCTTGAAAATACAGGGTGATCTCTTCCCAATTATTTTACAGAACCAACATTTTTAGAATAACCAGTCATTTTTTTCTGCATTTGAGTGGCTAGAGAGGAGTATCCTAAATAAAGGTTAACATACCAGAAAGCATAGTATTTAGAATTAAATCTCTGAATCAAAATATAAGTTTCTAGCTAAGAAGTCCCCCAAAACAGGTTCAGCACCTTGGATAGGTTCAGCTCCCTTAGAGTTCTGGCTGGTTCTGACTGAAACCCAGAATGTAATCACAGCCCCACCAAAATTAGAACCACCAGCCTCCACAGCATTTAGTGGTGTCTGGTCTCTTACTAATTAGGACAGATGTGGCCATGGGAGAGGTCAAAGCAGTGTCGGCCTTGCTATCAGGTTGCTGCTGGGAAGCCTCCATGGGATAGCAATGATGGCTCAAGAAAGAACGTTCTGGTCTTTATATCCAACACTAGTGTCAACAAATAATGTCCACCTTGGAGCTAGTTCCTAATGTTTGATTTTTCATCTCTTCTCCAAATAAGCTATATACTGTTAACATCAATGAAACTTTCTGCTTAATGAATCCTCCAGGACAAAACTGTTAAGTGCTATTTTAAGTGTTCCTTCTGCTATTATTATTATTATTATTATTATTATTATTATTATTATTACTTTTATACCGCCCCATAGTCAAAGCTCTCCGGGCGGTTATTATTGCCTTATCATTTCACGTTGCTGTTGCCTCTCTCATAATATTAGAACCTAGAACCTAGGGTCATCACATGAAGCTGATTGGTGGGATATTTGGGACAGGTAAAAGGGAATATTTCTTCATGCATCACATATGGACTTCAGCTATTGGGCAGTATACTATGCTCACAAAATTATCATTATATTTTAAAACTTTTAAAAGTAAACTCTGTTAGTAAAATTTTAATTATTGTCTGAATACATTAGAACTACATTAAATGACTGCTACAGCATCAGAAACAGGACTCAATAGAACAAAACCCAAACTGGCAGGAGTGCACAATGGTGACTCTATTCACATGTTGGGAAACTGAGCATAAATGTCTATCAGTAAAATATACTTTAGATCAATAATTTCAATAAGGAATGAAAGAACTAACTATGCTGGGAATCTTACAGAGAAAATTGAAAGAAAAAAATCCCCCTGCCCCCGGCTTCATTATTTCCAGACAGTTTAAATCTTTAGTCGTTCTTTAAAAGTGTTATTATTACATAGTCTTTAGAAATCATTTTTGGGGGAGTAAAGGCTGGATAACAATATATAAATACTTTCTCTTAAAATCTAAAAGGGAGGATTTTCCCCCTGAATTTTTTTTGAGCTTTCACATGTAGAAAAGAGAAACTAAAATGATCCAAGAATGGGAGTAACTCCTCTATGAGGAAAGGTTATAAAATCTCAGACTGTATAGGTTACAGAAAAGGCAAGTGAGGGGAGACATGACAGTGGTGCATAAAATTATGCATGGTGTGGGATTCCCTGCTTCATCCCATAAAGCTGATTGGTGGGAGATTCAGGACAAGTAAAAAGATGTTCTTCTTCATACAGCACATAATTAACTATAAAATTTATTATCACAAGATGTTGTGCTGGCCTCCAATTTGGATGGCATACCCTCCTTTCCGTATAGTCACCCTATGACATAAAACCATAATAACATAGAACCATAATGACAGTTTTCATGTGCCCATTTGCTTTATGAGGCAGATACTCCTGAAGGCTACCAAACAGAGGGACTATCAGGTCATAAAGTCGCCTAGCTGGGTCTGCCAGAAACCTGGCCTCACCACTCTTGGTATGTCCATGTTCTACAGCAACCACTCTCAGCTGAACATGATGGAATCCTATCCTCCATCCCTTTGTTTAATTTACTGACCTCCCCTTACTTGGCCTTGCAGGGAACTCTAGGGACAGACAGAGCAGGCATACATAGCATTAATAGAATGCTGGGAATGGCAAATCTAAAAGCAAGTATGTTGCTTTTCAAGAACCAAGGAAATTAATAGAATCATAGAATGGTAGAGTTGCAAGGGGCCTATAAGGCCATCGAGTCCAACCCCATGCTCAATGCAGGAATCCACCTTAAAGCATCCCTGTCAGATGGTTGTCCAGTTGCCTCTTGAATGCCTCTAGTGTTGGAGAGCCCATGATCTCCCTAGGCAATTGGTTCTGTTGTCGTATTGCTCTAACAGTCAGGATGTTTTTCCTGATGTCCAGCTGGAATCTGGCTTCCTGTAACTTGAGCCCATTATTCCGTGTCCTGCACTCTGGGTTGATTGAGAAGAGATCCTCACCCTCCTCTGTGTGACAACCTTTCAAGTATTTGAAGAGCGCTATCATGTCTCCCCTCAGTATTCTCTTCTCCAGGCTAAACGTGCCCAGTTCTTTCACTCTCTCCTCATAGGGCTTTGTTTCCAGAACCCTGATCATCTGCATCACCCTCCTCTGAACCCGCTCCAGCTTGTCTGCATCTTCTTGAAATGTGGTGCCCAGAACTGGACACAATACTCAAGATGGGGCCTAACCAATGCTGAATAGAGGGGAATCACTACCTTGCACGATTTGGAAGCTATACTTCTATTAATGCAGCCCCAAAAAGCATTTGCTGTTTTTGCAGCCACGTCACACTGTTGGCTCATATCCAGCTTGTGATCTAAAACCATTCCAAGATCCTTCTCGCTTGTAGTATTGCTGAGCCACGTAGCCCCCATTGTGTAACTGTGCATTTGGTTTTTTCCCCCTGGGTTTAGTACTTAGCATTTATTCCTATTAAATTTCATTCTGTTGTCTTAGAGCCTATCTACACAGTCCCTTGGAACGTTTTAAATAGTATTTTAAAACGTTCCAAATAGGTGCATTCTAAAATGTCTTAGGCCACATTACTGAGTACTCACGTTACAGGAGAAAAAAAATCTTCAGTCCTTAAAGCGGTGTGTGCGGTCACACACTCTTCTGCCCTGTCTCTTTCTGTTTCGTTTTTACAATGAGTTTAGAGCAAGGCATTGTGGGCATTGTAGTTCAGTCACCCACTTCCTCCTTTGTTCCTCTGTCATTCCCTAGCAAGTATAGGGCTAAGAAATTTGGGTGTTGTAGTTCACTTGCCCACTTCCTCTTTAGCCCCGCTTTCTTCCCCACCAATCAACTGCTAAGCATTTGGGCACCAGTAAACGAAGCACTGCTCCCATGAATCACAAACGGTAAGGAAGGACACATTATTTTACTTAAAACGATTTATATCGTTGTATATAACTGAAGTGAGTTTTAAAAAAACTCAGATATACAATGTTATAGGGAGTGCGTCATGTGGCCCAAAGAGTTTTCATAACCCTTATAAAACGTTAAAAACCTAGCGTGTAGATTGGCTCTTAGTCAACTTCTCTCAGAGGAGAGGATGTGCGGGCAGTGTCCTGCGAGGAAGGCCAGGAGATTCTGCCAGCTACTGGTGAGCCCCCTGCTGGGGCATGGAACTTGGCAGGTGCCCGAGGATACCGACCCATGGGGCTGGCTGTGATGACGGGGCCTTCCTTGTGCATTCCAGTGAACAAAACCCTCTTGAAAGGAAAGCAACCTGAACAGCGTTCTGGGTCAGGTATAAGGAAAGCACTTTTGAATTGGGCCTTGTGCAGAGGCCTATTTGGCTCCTTAGCCATGGAGAGCACACATTTTGGACAGGCTTGCCTGCCTTTGGGGAAAGTAATGGACAAATCAGCTTGGGTGGCTTGGAGGGAATAGCCTGGCTTGTGTTCTAGCCATACCAGGAGCTCACAGCAAATAACTCCCCAGGTGTTGCTGTTTTTAAACTGGATCATTCCCACTCGTTTCAGACATTAGCAATGCTGGGTAGTATGCAGAGCATGTTGGGGCCACAGTATAAGGGCTAGCCTAAGATCTGGGGTTGGATCCGGGATGAGCTTTCCACAAAAAGGGGCCTTCTGGAAGAGGAAGGATTCTGCTTGCAGAAGCTTCCTCCGCCTGAATTTGAGGGATTCCCCCCTTCCAGCTCACCCCATTCAGCAAGGTCTCCTGATTCTCTTTGAAGCATTTTCAGGGGCCGGGAGGAGGGGCTGCCTTGGGAAGGAGGGGGGGAAGTCCATTTCTATCAGCGTCATTGATCCAGTTTAAATCTGGATCCAACCCTTCGAAGTCTGTCTGTATTTTTGCTGCCCAGGATGAATTAAAACCCATCAACCACCTCCACTTTGTGTCTTATCATATGATGGGCAGCATAACAGTAGCACCCAAAATGATAAAGAATCAGCCAGGATGCTACCTTGTCAGACTCATGTTTAACACCTGTTCCCTCTTGACTTCCCTCTGGTATATCACAAACAATAAACTTTACAATATATTTACAACTACAAACTGTAGAACATCATGCATGCTATTATTCATTTAATTATTATTAATGAATAATAGCATGCATGATGTTCTACAGTTTGTAGTTGTAAATATATTGTAAAGTTTATTGTTTGTGATATACATTTGTTTATATCTTTAAAAGGAAGTAAGAATAATAACACGTAAAGTAAATGACTAGGCCGAAATGTACTTACTGTTTGTAGTTAAAGGTCTAGGTAAGTATGGGGTGCCTGGATGGAAAGAGAGTGCTGATTGGCTAGTTGTTTAGAGTGCCTGGATTGGTTGGTTGTGTAAGAGTGGGAGGAGCTAGAGAGCAAGTAAATATGTGCTTGACAGAGAGAGCTAACAGGTCGATTGGGGGAAGATTTGAGGGGATTTTTGAGAGAGACATTGAAAGGGATTTGAGAGAATTGAGAGATTGAGATAAGATTTTAGAATATAGATCAAATGAAGAACAGTTTGTAAACATATAAGAGTTCTGACTGAAACCAATAAACATTGAAACCTTGTAACCGATACGCAATTGAACTGAAGTAACCATTAAACTTGTTGCCACGCAATTTCCTATTAATAAATTCTTGTTAATTCCATCTCCTGGTGTGGTCTGTGGGTGTACCTGAGGAAGGTACTGGTGGCAGCAGTATAAAGAAGTTATCTGGAGGCCAGGTTGCTGGGTTGTGGTGCTGTGGGGCCTAAATAGTAAAGGCGAGTCAGGGGCAGCAGCAGCAAGTGGTCAAGGATAACCTCACAGTATGTTTAGTCAAGGTGACTGAATTGTGGAAGGGTGATGTATGGGATCTCTTAATGAAATCTACAAAACCTATACATGCCCCCCCAATTTTAGCCACATCATGCCACCCCCACCTTGTAACTTTCTAAAAACAGTAGGTAAGGAGACCATGACCACTCTGCCCTCTGTAGTTCAAGCACTGTTTTGAGGACACATTGAATAAATAGATAATGGGGCTAAGCTCTTCTCTCAGATTCTAAACACCAAATACCTGTAGGAGAGGGCTCTGAAAAGCTTTAAAGTATTTCTATTCACAGAAAGATGTTCCACTGTAGAATATATTTATTTCAAGTAGTGCAATATTTGTGATAAGGGGACATTACCATAATGAATCACTTCTGCTTCCTGTGATGTATATAGGTATTGCCACTCATGCTCGATTAGAAGATTATGAGACATTGCAAATGAAGTGCCACCCTTTGCAGGCTATGTGGGCCAAGAATGCAAAATCCTGTGCTCAGACTCACCTCTAAATCAGTCAGACTCGGGCTTCCAACTTAATCTAATCCAATCCCTGGTCTGGGAGTTAAATATACCATGTTTAGAGGAGTGTTATATGCTCTTTAGTCACATTAGATTCTTTGTAAAATTCTTGTAGAGGGCATATTATTAACAGTGATTTAGAAGATCCTCTCCTCTGAGAATGCCAATCACTTGCAAGGGGGTGGGGAGAATGGGATACACTGAGCTGGATTGTGTTGGCCTTCCTGGCACTGGGGAGCACTTGTCCCAGTGAATTTAAAAGTAAAGTGACTCATTGCACTAAATGTTGCAGAGCTCAAAATAATAAGGCTCAGCAGGCACACTGACTCCATTGGAACGGCTTGTACAAATAAACGCACACGCTGTTGCCTAAGGAATCTTAATAACAAAATCTCTGTCACCAAATTAAACACATCCCTAATATACCATGGACAGGCATAAGAACTAAGCATATTCACTCACTCATCTCCCTTGGTTTCTTCTTGTGACAAAGGACAGAGATTTGCAAACATGCTCCAGTGTGTGTATAGGCAAGGATGTACCAGCCTATCAAAAGTATCTGGCAGGCAGGCCAAGCGCGAAGGATTGCAGCACAGCTAAGTGCTTTATACCAGATGATGGCATGGGATTGGCCCTCTGGTGTCATATGAACAGATGCTGCTGCCTTACATTTGGTTCATTTAGACCAGTGTTCTCTACGCAGGCCAGCAGCAGCTCTCAAGCGTCTTTACAGAACCCTTTAACTGGAGATTATAGGCTAAACATACTCAACTCCTTCAGCCTTTTCCAGGCTCCTCACTGTCTTTGTTGCACTCCCCGTCAACATTCTAGTTTTTCAACCTCCTTCTTCAACTCACATTTCCCAATGTTGGCAGAAGTGGCTAAATAAAGAAAATTGCATCCAGAAAGTGAAGAGCTTTGCAAACTTTTCTGAGTTGTCAACGGAGAAGTCCTTTGGCTAAGCAGAGCAAATCAGACCGTGTGTCTAGCAGAATGAAACCACTACAACTACAGTATATACTGAGCATGCTAGTCTTTTTATACACTATAAACCCAGGTAAAAAGGAAAATTGCTTGGCTCCACTTGGCTTCTAGACAACGTTTCCCAAGGCTCTCTGGTGCACCCAGAACTGCATCCTGAGTGCCCCTTCCTATTCCACCTACTAACTGCTTTAAAAATAAGTTAACCCCAAGAAGGCACTTGAATGTGGTGCAATCACCTGCCATCGCTATTCCGGCACCCAGAACTGGGCAGAATCTACACGTCGTACTGAAAGTGCCTCCTTGTGCTTCCCCCTCCCCCCACAACAAAACATCATGCGCCACACTGCTCTCTCTCTACCATTGTTTCTTCCTGTTTACTCCAATTTGTTCTATTTCCCCGGGTCACAAATCTTTCAAATCTTGTCTTCCTACCACAGCAACAGGGCATTCCAGAAAGGAGGGGTAATGTCCTCCTTGCTGATGATGTCCTTGAAGGTTACCGGATGTTTTTTTAAAAAAATTGTTACTGTCTCTGTGCATGTGCGTTTGTGCGCCTCTGGTGGTTCCATCGGTTACTGCAGTCCTTGCTGTTTTCTGCAATAAAAATGGATTCTCTAGCTCTCGAGGATGTCATCCCACAATTCAGCAGCATTGCCATCTTGGTAAATGTTCTGCTCTGACCTGTTCAGGCACTGGCAGTTCCGATTACCCTCCAAAAAGGCGTAGCTGTAGGACAAGCAGAGACGTGGAAAGCTCAGGAGAAAAAATGGCTCTCCTTCCCGCCGAAAGCCATTGGCTAAGAAGTTCAAGCGGAAAGGTAACCATATACGGTCAGCCTAAGGGGGGCAGGGAGTAAACAGAGCAGCATTGATACACATATTAACAGAAATATCAAGTTACCACTGTATCAGATGGAATAAAAGGGCCGCTTTCACAGCGGAGAGTAATGTCGAATGCAGTGCTTTGGGGGCGGATTTCAAAAATGTCATGTGAATCATGAGGCTTCAATGTACACGGAGCATGCAGTACAGGTGGGAGGAGGGGCTTTTAGTACGACGTGTAGATCCCCCCCCCCCCGGACACAGTATTCCAATGAAAATCTCATCAAGGCAGAACAAAGTGCTAACAGTACTTCTCACAACCTGGATACTATACTTTTGTTGATGCACCTAGAATTAGGGTGTCCAGTTCGCCCGGGGTTTCCTGGTCCTAACAGGGAAACCTAGGCCGATCCGGGCCAACCGGGGGGGCGGCGGGGGAAAACCGGGGTGGCGGGGGGTCACGTGGTGGTGGCAGCGAGCGGCGACGAGCGGCGGTAGACCCAGCGGCGGTGGCTGCGGAGGAGCCCGGGAAGCGGCCGCCCCAGCAGGTAAGTGCCCCCCCTCGCGCCTCGTGCTCCTTACCTGCAGGGGTGTCCGCTTCCCTCCGGAGTGCAAGGCGCGAGGGGGGGACTTACCTGCTGGGGCGGCCATTTCCCGGGCTCCTCCGCTGCCACTGCCGCCGGGTCCTCCGCCGCCGGGTCCTCCACTACCGTCAGGTCCTTCACCGCCGTTGCTGGGCTCGTGAGGCCAGAGGCCACACGGAAGAGATAGGAGAAGGCCAGATCTGGAAGTCATGTAATCGGCCCTCTCCCGCCTCTTCCACGTGGCCTCTGGCCTCCTTGGGGCTCGTTGCCATCGCCAAGGAGGCCAGAAGCCACGCGGAAGAGACGAGGGAGGTCTGGATCCAGAAGTGATGTAATCGGCCCTCTCCCGCCTCTTCCGCGCGGCCTCTGGCCTTACGAGCCCGGCAGCGGTGGCGAAGGACCTGGCGGTGGTGGAGAAAGACCCAGCGGCGGCGGGGGACCTGGGGGTGGCGGCTGACCCATCGGGGGCGGCAGCGGAGGACCCGGCAGGGGAGACGGAGGAAGAGAACCCGGTAGGTCCAGGCTGGTGTTTTGGGGGGGTGGCTTGGTGGGGGGGGTTGGGGGGGTGGCGGGGGGAGACCGGGATTTTGGTTTTCAAAATCTGGTCACCCTACCTAGAATTGCATTAGCCTTCTTAGCTGCCATATCATACTGTTAAGCTTGTGGCCTACTCAGTTTCACATGTATTGCTTGCAAATAAGGCATCACCAATCCTGTACTCATTTTTCCTATCTAAATGCAGAATGTTACTTTTGTCTCTGTGGAAATTAATTTTGTTGGTTTTGGCCCAGTTCGTCAACTTGTCAATATTACCTTGAAATCCTATTTTGTCTTCTAAGGCATTTTCTATCTACCTAAAATGTTCACGACCCTATTTGTGTATGTAGACAACAATGCAGGCTTCTGATGATTTTCTATGCATTTTATAAATAAACTTCAGTTTACCTCTTTCTTTGAGATAAATTGTCACTGCATGTTCTAGCAGAGCCATGGCCAACAAATGTTGCAGAACTAGATGTGCCATGCAAAATAAAAGCCTTTATTCTTCTCAAGAAAAAAAAAGCCTTCAAAGAACTCAGCAGTTTATTTAGTTTAATAGAAGAATGGGAAAAATATTACTGTATGATTTTTATTTTTTGGTTACTTCCTATTCCTTTTAGAGCACAGTTCAGGTTCTGTTTTGGAAATATTTTAATCCATTTTGATACCTTTGTAAAAAGCATCTAACTGTATGGCAGCTTGTAATTTAAACAGAAACTAAACGGTTCATTATTATGACTTAACAATAGGTGGCAGGGGTGGGGGAAATCTTACAGAGACCTAGAAAAAAATGGTGTGTGGGTTCTTGGCACAATTTCACTGACATCACCGTTTCCCAAAATATATATTTTCACTTTGTGTGTATTACATTTTGGAAGGAAGGTCTGTAATCTTTGGCATGTTTGTGCCTATGGAGTACTCTTGGCTAGACTGGAATTTTGTGGCCACAAGCCTGTTTGGAGACAGTGTCACTCCAGTTACTCGTAGTCCTCAGTTTGAGGACCTTGACCTAAATTTAATTCAGAAATGTGTTCTTAGTGTGCCAGAGCTGACGTGAACTGTCTTATTTATCTTAGTGACTCAGAATTTCAGGGATAATTGAAATATTGCTGCTATTGTTTTATTAATTTATTCTGTAAAGGAGCACAGTAGATTTATCAGGTTTCCTCATCTACATTTAACACATCATATGCGAAACAACTCATGAAAGCTGAGTGTGGACTCCTCTTTCTTGTTTAAAGGAATTTTCACAACAAAACAGAAACAAAAATGCCTCACTCAGGGCAGAGCAGGGTGAAAATAGTAAAATAAAGAGCACATGTAAACCCCTCAGCCACCTCTTTACAGTAAGGTAAGTAGGGGTGGGCGAACTCCTACTTCTGAGGCTCAGCTTAGAGCATTCGTTCCTTTACCCTTGTGGTAATGGGGCCTTTAAGGCTACCATTGGCATGCCCCCCCGCAAGTGTACAATTTACAGTTGCTCCCCAAAGTGCACAATTCCCCCATTGCATTAATAGTGGCTGCCATTGACAAAGGAAGGGGGTGATTTCGGTGCATGGGCAGGCAGCTGCCAAGCACTCGATGGGGTCTCATGAGTGCTCGGGCAAGGATCCATGCTCATGTTGGGAGCATCCAGGTGGATCCGGGGGGCTGGACACAGGGGGTCCTCCAGAGTCCTGGACCCAGTTGGGCGCTCGTGTCATTCCTGAAGGTAAGCACTGAAGCTCTGCACATTGAGAAAGTTCTCAGAAATTCTTACCCCTTCTCACAATTTTTGGGTGCAATTTCTTTTTGCCTTTCCCCCAACAAATGGTAGAAAATAATTGTTTGAAAAATTTCAGCACAGTGCCAATTTAAACAACCTAGAATTCCCAATCCAACAACAAACCATGGGTTCTCTTTCTAGGTTGTTCATGATTAACAACTATGGTTTGTTAGTGCAGCTATGGTTTGTTCACACATCATGACAACCCAGAATTCAAAAACCCATAGCATGCATTAGCATCATGTGCAAATCCACCCAGGATGTCATGTACAATGCTGTTTATACACTGAAGAGCCAGTGTGGCACATTGGTTAGAGTGTTGGACTGGGACTCTGGGCATCCATATTCTAGTCAGTCTAATCTTAGGGTGACCATATGAAAAGGAGGACAGGGCTCATGTAACTTTAACAGTTGTAGAGAAAAGGGAATTTCAGCCAGAGTCATTTGTATGCAATTAGTTCCTGGTGAAATTCCCTCTTCATCACAACTGTTAAAGTTGCAGGGGCCCTGCCTAGTTTTGTATATGGTCACTCTAGTATAGTGCATGCACCTTTAACTGTTGTGATGAAGAGGGAATTTCACCAGGAACTAATTGCATACAAATGACACTGGCTGAAATTCCCTTTTCTCTACAACTGTTAAAGTTACATGAGCCCTGTCCTTCTTTTCATATGGTCAGCCTAGTCTAATCTACCTTTCAAGTTTGTAGTAAGGATAAAATGGAGAAGAGGAGGATCATCTATGCTGCCTTGGGCTCCTTGGAGCAAAGGCGGGATATAAATGTAACCAACAAACAAACAAATAAATAAAAATAGGCCAAAGTTTAAAGCAATTTGAAGAGAAGGAGCCCCTGCAGCTGACTATTTTGATTATTGTTTGTACACTCTCCGGTTTATGGCTGGCATTTTATAAAATAACAATTAGAATTTGAGCTCCTCAGATGGGTTGACCTCACTTGCGGTGTGCCCTCACCCCAGCCTGCCCCCTCATTGCATCCCTGTTATGATTATTATGCATTAACATGTCTCCTCTGAGATTTTGCCAGTAAACGAATTGTGCAATTACAAACGTCTCAGTTAAGTATGGTGTGTACTATACTACTACTAATAAACATTTCAGTTTCTCTTTCCCTGTGAAATGTCATTTGCATTTCAGTTTTTCAACATATCCATTAAATCCAATTAACGGAACAATATTGTTCAGAGAAATTATGTTGTCACAAACGTCACGCCAGTTGGCGGCAAAAATCTGACTTCTTAAGGGTTAAAAGAAAATCCACACTAAACCTTTCTTCTCTAAAGTTTCTATGGTAACAAGATGCAATCTATAATGATATTGTACTTAATCAAATGCTTCCTCCAGACCGGCAGAGCCAACACGTACTCCTTAATAGTGATGGTTAACTTCAGGGGAAGGAGAACAAAATCGTGCTTAATTCCTTGTCATGAGAGGTGTCTGGCCTGGAGGCTCTTCAGAAGCCAACCGTCTGCTCTGGAAGCGCTTTCCCCAATCCCAGATGCTTGTCCACGTTCTCCTCATATTAGAACCACATTTTCTTTTACTTTATATGCAGTGCTTGGATTATGAGGGGAGAAGTAGTGAGGCCCTCAATGAAATAATAATAATAATAATAATAATAACAATAATAATAATAATAATCTAGTTCTAATGACATTGAGCTAGCATAAATCAATGATAGAGCAAGATCACTAGTGCTATTCCTGCATCACCATTGCCTATTACCCATAATATGGCTGTCTTACCTTAACCCTTCACCTGCCTCAACATTTCTCCCTAAAAGCTCTTCTCTCAGGTTGGGAAAACTGGGTGTGTGTGTGTGTGTGTGGAGGGAGAATGTACAGGGGCAGGAAGGTTTCAGGTTTCCTGCTTGCCCATCCATGCTGTGCTTTGAAAGTCCCCCTCCCCGCTTTATAGAGATTTGGCATGGTGCTGTTGCTTTCGGTCTAGATGGGCTTGTAAGAAGATGTACTGTGAGCTCAAAATCTGGAGTCCATATAGTAGACCTGGGGTGGGGCACCTCAGGCCTGGGGGATGAATCTAGCCTTCCCAGGGTCCCAATCTAACCCTCCAAGGTTCCCAGAAAACTATGACCCCCTTCTTCTGGCCCCACCTGTTTTTCTCCAACCACCACTTATTTAGTGATTTCCTAGATTTTTGTGCAGTTCTTTACCCATTCTAAAAGGTTGAAATGCCTCTTGTACGGCTTACTTACCGACAGTAAGAGCTCTAAGCTACAATATGATGGATTTTGGGGCTATTTTTGAACCCACCCTATTTGACTGTTCATACCCCCTTTGTCTTTGGCTCCACCACCACTGGAATGTTTCCCCCAAGAATTTCTCCCAAATTAAATTTAGCTCTTGGAGTCCAGTAGACCATTAATTCGAAAGAAACATTATTTGTCTTCTGGTTACAAAGTAAATTCTTGATGAGCAACTTACTAAATTCTATTTGGTGGTATTTTGTGTGGATAATTTTTGGGGGGGGAATGGCCATATTAATGAAGAGAATTGCATCCCTATAATCTCGTGTGTTAAAAAATGCTGTTCTTTGTGGGTGGCAAATTGGTGTTCATACGTAGACTTTGAAAGCACCTTGCCCTATTGTTCTGTATCTAATGTGGACACAGAGTATGTCAACCAATATCACATTTGCAGCTCAGATGAAAAACACATTAAAAAATTCTACCTATGACTGTGACCCTCATGACATACACTTGGAAGTGAAAGACAATTTGCATAATTAAAATGGGACCTGTGCTTACTGCTCTGAGACTAAGGCCCCCTCTACAAGATTTTGGTTTGACGCCCGGTTGCCTGATTATGCGCATATACGGAGAAGCACATTTACTCCTAATAACAATTCATGAGAGGCGGTGAAGCGCATTATGGGCTATATGAAACGCGCTTTAAAGTTGTTTACATGCGCAGAATCGCATGTTTACATGACCATAAAGCGCTTTAACTCCTGCGGCAAATTAAAACTCGCTATTTAATACGCATTCGAAAATGCGAATAATCAGAGATCAAAAGCGCCTTCACCCCCGATTTGCGCTCTGCTCTTGTAGAGGTAAAATTTGTAATGCACCTTGAAAGAGCTTTAAATCGCTCTTGTAGAGGCTCCCCAAGTCCCAAAGGACCTCTGGAAAGAGGAAACTAGGGGTCAAACTACACATTATCTTAAATTCATAGTGCATCCAGTGGTGTAGCGGCAGATCTTGAGGGCAGGTGCTTATAATGACCACGCCCTCAAAGAGAACCCAAAATTTTAGCAGTTTTTGTATCCTCCATCAGCAGGGTTTTTTTTTGTAAAGCTAATGGGTTTTAATTGCCATTCAAGACCAAGCTTCCCCATAATAATTTGCATTACAATGGGGATATGTTGTGTTTGGGAAAAATTATTTCTTCCCAGCTATAGTGAAGATTTCAACTAAGCTTAGAGGAACAAAGAATTCTGAGGGTTGTGGGTGGCAGATGATATCAGCATCCATGCTGCTAAAAAAGTGTCAGTTCGTGTCCCTGGCTGCAAGCCCAGGCTCTACTATGCCATGGAGTACATCACTCTTTATGTGGTCCATGGCCCTCCCCGCTTAAAAAATTGCCCTCTTCTGTGCAGCAGTGCTACGAATAAAATAAAGCCATGAGCTGTAAGAGGCCAGCTGGATACCGTTTTTACTTCTAACTTTTCATTATTATTTTTAAAGATTAAAAATAATACATATCCTAAAATAAAAACTCCCTATCAAAAGATAGGAACTGCTACAAAGCAAAGCAAAACATTATAAGTAAAAGCTGTGATAGTTTTGCTGTGTTGCGTAGTGCTGAGAATGTGGCTTTTCAAACTTTGATTTGTGTAAATCATAGCAGAGTGGCTGAGAGGTCATGATTTTGAGCCATGTCATTCTCAATGGATATCACACCTGTGCCAGGCCCCGTAAATCCTCTGGGTGGCCATGCAAACCTGACTACAGTGGGAGGGGGACACCAAGGGAACTCCTTACCCTGGGCACTATTTGTCTTAGGGCCACCCCTGGGTCCCAGGTTAGGTGTCTGAATGACTGGGTGACCTCGAATTGGTTCTTCAGGTGTTCTTGGGCCTTTCTGTGGGGTCTCAAGATTATTTACTGGACAAGTTTCCCCAAGGGTCCAGGTTATTAGCCCTGTAATTCTCCAGGAAATCAGGCAGAGGTCTTTCCTCTCACCTACTACCTGGACCTATTAACTGGAGATGCCAGGAATTGAATCTGAGACCTTCTGTGTGCAAAACATCTACTCTATCACTGAGCTACGGTCCTTCCCCTAAGCTTGTGGAAAAAAATATTCCTGACACTAGATTACAATATGGATCACTTTCTGCTGTACTTCAGCTCTGCATGCACGTTCAGAATACAACTGAATTCCAGAATTAATTTGGTTCTAAATGCCCAGCTGTGCTAAACAAAGTATTGATGGCCATGTAGGCCTTTTGCATTAGTCTTCAACAAGAGAAAATGTATATGTAAAAACATTACCCAGGGATGTACTCATGTTTAGAAATTGTGTCAGTGTCAAAATGGGCTATAGCGGAGTCATTTTGTGTTTGGGAAAAAAAAGGCAAAAGAGCAATGTTCTGAAATGGAAAAGGACAAAAGGTGAGTCATTTTATCTTCTAGTTTCTGAAATGGTATTATCAAAGGAAAATAAAGAACAGGTTCCTTACATTGTCCTTGTAGCTTTTACACAACCTTGCAAAGAGAGAACATAGTAGTAATTTATTTCTAAAACATGGAACACTATAAGCTACTTTAATCACCTAGTGGAGATTTTCTTCCTCTTTCTCCAGAGGTATATAAAAAGTGAAATATCCAGTCTCTGAGAAGTGTTATATTCACTGTAACTTTTCATTTGGTGGTCTAGTTTTCACAGTTATTAATATACCAAACTCCACATTTATATCAAAATATTAAAACCTGATCAACTTAAGTTGGTGGGTGAAATTAGAAGGACTTTTTGATGGGTTTTTGATTTTTTAAAAAATAATGACGCCTCCTGTTAGAAAGGCAATTAGCAGAGAAAGAACAAAAGACAAAACAGAATGAGCATTTACCACTCCCACACCCACACAAAGCTATTTTAAGAAAATAAAGGAGACCACACCCTTCTTCATGAAGGAAAGAAAACAGTTTTACTCCAATGAAGGTACAGCATGGACTTTCAAGAAAGTTTGTTCAGTCCATTTTGTGTTCCATTACACTGGCAGGAGTGAGACAGCAATCATGTGTGCTCCCAGCAATGATGGAGGTTGGGGGGAAGGAAGGGGAGGAGCAAAATGAAGAAATCACAGGAAACCATAAGCTATAGAGATCCCGAAGTTAGCTGTGGTCAAAATTCCTATGAACTAACTAACTGCAACACTGCCTCATTCCAGTAACTTGCAGATGAGGTGGCAATATTCCTAACAAATTTTACTTGAACTTGAATTATGAATTAAGGTGCCCATTTCTTCCTTCCGCAAGGCACTGGTGGGCAGGGCTGGGGTTGGAACCCAAAAAAATCTTCCTGGTCCTCCCTTTCATTATTATGAACATATGCAGATGCCTTGCACTGCTCAGACTATTGGCCCATTGCTTATTCTGATGCGCAGCAGCACCTTTGGTCTCAGGCAGAGATCCTTCTCAGAGGTCTTTCCAGTTATCTGAAAGCCATTTGACTAGAAAAGCTGAGTACTGAACTTCAGGCGTTATGCATGTACTCTACACCACTGACCAATAGTTTCTCTCTGTTTCTTTTCTTCTTCATGAAGATGTGATGTTATTTCCTGCGATAGCAGCTTCTTTCTAGGTAAAATGAAGGTGCCCATTTTTCCCTTCCACAAGGAACTGCCCAATTCTCCTTTCTTTCTCAACAAAATGGGCAAAGTAAGGATAGATGACTATCCTTTGAGTATGGTGCATGAGACAGGAAGTGACATAATATGCACATCAGCCACATAGACCTGTGGCTAACTTGTGCCACATCCTGCAGATGTCCATCTGGTGATAACCAGGAGGAAGGCCTTTTCTATGTTAGCACCCAGTCTTTGGAATACCCTGACCCCACAAATAAAACATGCATCAACTTTGATACAGTTCAGGCACCTGTTGAAGACTTTTTTTAAAAAAATTGCCTTGGCATTTGATAATTTGTGGTTTGGATCATTCTTTTTCCATTGTAGAATGCTTGTGTTAGGCTGTCCAGATGGCTCGGGATTTCCCGGTCCTAACCGGGAATCCAGGGGCAAACCGGCCCAACCGGGGGGCGGGGGGGGCAAACCGGGGTGGTGGGGGGTCACGCGGCGGTGCAGCAAGCGAGGACCCGGCGGCGATGGGCGGCGGAGGAGCCCGGGAAGCGCCCGCCCCAGCATGTAAGTGCCCCGCGCCTCGAGCCCCGCGCCTCGAGCTCCTTACCTGTGCAGGCCGCATCTGCTTCCCTCCAGTGCTCGGAATCTACTGAGAAACAGGCTTCACGGCCTGTCTCTCAGTATCGCGCTGGGTGATGACGTCATCACCCGGCGCGCTACTGAGGGACAGGCCGTGAAGCCTGTTTCTCAGTAGATTCCGAGCACTGGAGGGAAGCGGACGCGGCCTGCACAGGTAAGGAGTGCGAGGCGGGCGGGCGTGCGCGCGGGCGGCGCAGCGCAGCACGGGCGAAGGGAGTGGGCGGGCCGCGCGGGGGGTGCAGGCGCGCGGGCGCACGGGCGGCGCAGCACGGGCGAAGGGAGTGGGCGGGCCGCGCGGGGGGTGCAGGCGCGCGGGCGCACGGGCGGCGCAGCACGGGCAGGGGGGGCGGGCACGCGGGGGGGGTTGTTTTATGTGGGGGGGATGGGGGGACCGGGATTTTGGGTCTCAAAATCTGGTCAGCCTAGCTTGTGTTATATTGTATATTTATGTTTGTATGTTTGTATTAAGGTTTTATTGCTGTGCAGTGCCTGGATATGGTTTTCACGACAGGCTATATAGAAATATTTTAAAATAAATACAACAATTTTAGTTCCTGATCTCCTGATAGTTAGAAATGTCTTAAGCTTCGTTACAAATATGTAGATTTTCATAGAGTTGCTGGTTTGACTGGCTTGTCTAGTTTCTAAATACTCAAATCCTCTTTATTTTTAATGGCCTATTTCTCAGAACTGGGTTGTTGTTTTTTAAAAAAAGTGGTAATCCTACTGCTTTACGGATCTCATAAATTCTTGACTTACACGGTTTTGTGGAACATAAATTTCATCTTATTTGAACAAACCAGGCTTGGTATAAAAGTCATATCAAAGAGGCCCAATTCAAACTTAATATCAATAGGTCTTTGCCGTGGTATATACTGCTTGATCATATGTCATTGTAATATGCTGAATACGTACAAGGTCATGCTGCAGTTTTGGACAATCTCACCTCATCAGAAATTGTAAGGAGAGGGGTGCTTTATGCACATTGGATGCCACATATCATGTTTCAAATGAGATTTCTTTCTGCTTAGCTAGTAATATAATCCAATGATAGATGGCATACTAGCATTACAGGATGGATTAACCATTGGATTTGCAAATAAACATACATTGTGATACGTACCTGTCAGCAATATGTTCTCCTTGGAGTGATTGCTACAGGATACTAATCAGAAAAAGGCTGCATTCGGACAACACATTAAGCAACGGGGGGGGGGGACAATCGTCAGTTGTGTTGCTTATTGTATTGTGTGGAGGGTAACACGCCGCTCGCAAACTACTGACAGTATGCTATTCTGCCCGAATAAGCAACTGAGAGAAACAACTGGCTTGCAAGTTGTTTAGCTCGAAGCCAGTTGTTTAAAGTGTTGTGTGGAAGGGTGAGTGTGTTAATGGCATGTGGTGAGTGGGTGAAAACACAAGCCCATAGAGGAAGGTGGTAAGAGCGACCAAAGCGGCAGCTGCCACTCTGCTACAACTGGTGCAACTTGCAGAGGCTGCTGGGATGGAACTGGGAGGACTGAGGGAGGAGGGAGGGTGGGGAGAGGTGCGGGGCTGTGTCAGTCAAATGCTGGGTTGACTATTAGTCCACTCAATGCCAGCCCCAACCACCCACAGTTGTGGAGGAATATGTTGTGTGGGGAGTACCCACAAAATAACCAACTGTGAGTTGGCTACTCAACCCACCATTGACTAATGTGTTGTCCGAATGCAGTCAAAGTGTGCACAAAGTGCAAACGTTGTTATATCACGTGTTTAATAGAAACTACTGAAAGCTATCACAATATGACCCTGTTCAGACGACACGCTAAGCCATGGTGGTTAAATATTTTGAGCTAAACATTATGGCTTAGCATGTCATGTGAACCATTCCTAACCATGGTAGCTACATACATACCCACGGTTTAAACACACACTAATTATCTGCTGCAAAAGGGTTAGCAGCCTAACTATGGCTTAGCATGTTGTCTGAACAGGCCCTATGAAAGGTATTTGAAAAAGAGTGTGATATAATTATTGAAAACTAGGAAAAGGACTAAACTGTGTATTACTATTGCATGTAGCAAATTACAGGTGCCAAAATGGCCACTGCATGTTTAACTCCCTCCACTTTCATTACTGAGTCATATTTACCCCTCTTGTGACATCATAAATATATGTTTCTATACCCCCACACCAGCAGCCTCCAATGATCACGAGTTTCAGATTTCTGATTATCAGCCTCACCTGTTACTTAGGTTAATAGCACTAGTAAATTTACAGCCTTAATAAACACAGAATAATCTTCTGCCATAAGGTTATGCTATCTACCATTTTATTAACTTTCTTCTCACACCCCTCCACTTTTGCTCATCTTCTTACTTATCTGGACAACACAGAAGATTGGACTGTGGATTAGGGTGACCAGATAAAATCCAGGTCAGGGCTCATGTAACTTTAACAGTTGTAGAGAAAAGGGAATTTCAGCCAGTGTCATTTGTATGCAATTAGTTCCTGGTGAAATTCCCTCTTCATCACAACAGTTAAAGGTGCAGGGGCCCTGCCTTCTTTTGTATATGGTCACACTAGTATAGAGCATGCACCTTTAACTGTTGTGATGAAGAGGGAATTTCACCAGGAACTAATTGCATACAAATGACACTGGCTGAAATTCCCTTTTCTCTACAACTGTTAAAGTTACATGAGCCCTGACCTGGATTTTATCTGGTCACCCTACTGTGGATATGCAGAGATTAATAGCTGAAGATATAATTATTAGGAGCTTTCCTTCTAGATAGTTTTGTACCATCCAATGAAATGTGCTTTTCCAAATGTCAAGTTTTAAAACAGCTATTTATTTTCTCTCTCTCTCTCTCTCTCTCTTTATTAAAGAAATTACGATTGACCATTTAATTTAATTTTCTGTAATTTTGGAGTTTCGTGTGTGTGTGTGTAGAAATGTTGAAAGCTTTGGGACAGAAATATTGTGACTGACATGAATTAGTTGCCTACATCACAGATATCATACACATGGCTACAGAAGTCACCTTTAGAAGTTAAAATATCAGACACAAGTTATTAGAAATTATTCTGTCCTGTAAAAGACATAGGGGTTGTAGTATTTACATCAGCGAAGCTGTTCTTCTAATATTTGCAAATTTAAGTCAAGTTATGATTTCTATTGGAATTGTACCTAAAATTCCATTAACCACAATAGGAGCTCAATTGTGGATTAGACGCTACATAAAACCAACACAAGAACCATCTTTGTGCTAGTCACTGTATCCTTCCTGTCCTCATTAGCATATTCTCTTCGTGTATCTTAAGACCAAAGAACAGTGATTATGCTAACCTTGGCATTATTCTTGCCCTGTTCCAGCGCTGGAATCAATTAAGTGTGGCCATCCTGTCATTCCCGTTCAATGAGACTCTGTGGGCTTCTCTGTACACATACAGAAACTTTTTTCTCGCCCAGAACATTCTTTCTTACCAGTCATGTCACTAGGTGACCTAATTCCTTCATTTGCACACATTTATTTTTAGTGAATGTCAGATAAAATAAGAGTATCATTGTGCAGCAAAGAACAAATCAAAGGCCTGAACTTTCTTTCTGGATGTGCAAACTCTGTGGGGAAATTAACACTGATTTATAATTACAATATTGCTGATAATAATCATCTCCAAGGGAGAAAAATGGTTACATTTCAGGGCCAGGGAATCAATTGCACACTGTTCAGAAGAATATAAAGTAAACTCCCAAATACCTGAAACTAGGTCTCGGTTGCATAATTTCAATACATAATGGGCTATCGTGCAGATTCCCTGTTTCACTGAGAGAAATTCCAGTTCCTATAGTAATCGTTAATAGCTGATGCTGATAAAGCAATGTCTTTTGGTTCTAAAGTGTTCTGTCCATATCTAAATATGAGATGTTTTATGAGCAATCAATATTGTATCAAACTTTCATGTCAATTAATTCTCTCAAATGGAATTAGAGCAGAATGCTATGGCCTGGTTTTTAACTGGGGCTATTCACAGAGTCATGATTACTCTTAATAGGGGCAGCCTGCATGGGCAGCTGCAGTGCTTTTGTCTTCAGTTCAGGGTACTGATGATGTCTTGTGTGCAGCCAAGGTCCTCCCCAGGATAAATAGTGCCCTGGGGAATGAGGGCCTTCAGCGCCCCACTGTCGACTACTTACAGCTTTCTTTTTTTATTCTTTGTAGTGCTTATAGTGTTTAAAGTATTTGCAGTGCTTAGAATGCTTGGTAATGATGCCTCAAAGTTAAACCACATTCAGCTGATTTTTATCTAAAACAAATGACATCAAACTGGAAGTAAAAAAAAGGAGAAACATACTGTAAAGCTAAATGATAGAAATTGATTTTTCTAGTTAGTACCTAAACCAGGGCCAGCCCTACCATGAAATGGGAGGAAGTGGGCGCAGCAGATGGCAGAGTATGGGCAGAGAGGTTCTCTCCCCCTCCAAATGGTCTGTTGCTTCTTGGTCCTATCAGCTGACTGAATGGCAGGCCAGCTGGCTGGCCATGCAGTTAGCCGGCAGCACCAAGAAACAGCCACTTGCTCCCTTGTGCTCCACGCCTCCCTTTGCGCTCCGCCCCACTTGACGTCGGCACTTCCCAACCCTGCCTGCCTCCCTGACCCTGTGTGCCTAGTTGCTGTCCGGCCGGTTTACTTTTGTTTGCATGCCTAGCTGCACCCGCCTCCCTAGTGTGCTTCCGGTAACGTATCTCCACCTTCAGGAGCCATGCAGCACGAGGTCAGGCAAAGTATCGCGAGAGGTCCCTGAAGTTCCAGGATCTGTCATGATACTTTGGTCAATGTACAAGCATCACACAGCTCCTGAAGGTGGAAACCCCTTATGGGCAGTGTGCTGGGGAGGCGCGTGCGCCTACATGTGCAAACAAAACTAACCCAACTGGTGGGTGCATGGGCTGTTGAGGTGCATGCATTCGTGCGCCCAGGAAAGTAAGCAAGCGGGTGGCAGCAGCGGATCTCCGCTTCAGGTGGCAACCTGCCTTGGGCCGGGCCTAACCTAAACAATCAGTAGAACTTTGAAGAAAATTAGACACCTACTGCTTTGTTTTCACCAGAGCTTATGGCAGGCAACAAACACCAAGTGGCCAAGCTTAGCTTGATGCCTCCTTAAGCTCAGTTCCCAGGGCAAATAGCCAGCTCGCCCATCCTAAACCTGGTCCTGCATGAAGGATATCTTAGAGATCATCTTCTCCACATAAAACTCCCAGTTAAGAACTTGGGAAAGAGACTTTGCTCAGGAACATTCATCCTCAGAAGGTCCACATAGCTGAGAGTTCAAGTGAGGCCATCTTAATAATGGAAAAAAGAAAGGCGAAACTCCAGCTGCTGAAAAAAGATTAATTTGTAGGCTCAATGCATTTTGGAAAATCCTTCCACAAGGGCACCATCAAATAGTAGTCAAGAGATCTCCTGACTTACAGGTTTCGATCTTTTTTCAGCAGCATCTGGCGTTTTCTCCCACCTTTTTGTCCCTTGCTTGTAATGCTGTTCTGTTTTTGTTGTGGGTTTCTTATTTGTGGCGCTGAGGTTATAAAATGCATTCACTGGAGTTGTTTGCCAAACAGCATTGTTCACATTTAGGCAGCTTGATAAGACCTTTCCTTATACTTTGGGAGTTTGAGTGTGTTTTTATCAGAGATTTGCACTAAAGACAAGATTTGGTTCAGATTCCACTTTGGAAAGTTGGTATTTGGCACGGGACACTTCAGAGGATTCCTGGTTTGTTTCGGATCCAAATCCGACCCTTGCTGTGGAAAATCCAAAGTGTTGTATCTACTCATTAAGTATAATGGGAAAATCAACAGCTAACATTTTTACTTTTTGACATAACTGGATGACATTTCCAGGCATTGTGAGTGGATGAAGTGGATGAATCCTGCCACATTTCAGACCAACAGATACAGGTTTTTGTGTGTGCCAGCAGCCTTTAAATACTGATTTTTTTCAAAGGTTGGTCAGATAAGTGTAGTGTAGTCTTTACAGTTTGGGAGTATTAAAAAAAGGATTCACTTCTGTCCCTCCTGTTTCATGGGTAGTTTGAAAACTGCATACTTTGTAGAGTTACCCTTCCACAAGTAATCTAAAAATTTCATACAGATACATTCTGGGGACTTTGTAAAAGGGAAGTCTTCTAAAAATGCTCCCCATCTCCATAGTTTATAGTCAATGACAATGTATGAAAATGATGTACATTAATGAGGTGCCCGTAGGTAAGTTACCTGAAAGTAGGTGCAGTCGTTAAGGAGTTATGGTGAATTAAAATCAGGCTTCGTTTTTGTTTTCTGCTGAGTTGACACCATCTGATATATTCTTCCTTCTACATCCTCCCCAAAGAACTGTGACTGGAAGTAAGAAAGGACAGCCATGATAAAGTTATTTGCTGGTTGGAAGCTAGAACTGTCAGTCACAGAACTCCCTTCCCTGATAATTTCTTTATATTGAGATCTTTAGGGAAAATGTTTCAATTTTTCCACATACATTCTAGTGTCCCTGGCTGGATTTACACAACACGGCAACCTACCTAGCATGGGTTGTTGTTGAATTGTGAGTTATCGTGTAGTCTAAATGCAGTGAATTTTCTGCAGGGCATGTTACTTGTTGCCTGAACGCAGCACATTTTTTGCAGGGTGGCTTGTTAACCATGTAGTGTGGCTTGTTAACCACCCTGAACAACCCAACAATAAGCCATAGATTCTCAAGGTGGCTTGTTTGAGAAAAATAAACTGCACTACATGGTTAACAAGTGCATTTTCCCTGCGGAAAATGCACTGCATTGAAACAACATGTTAACCCATGATGGGTTAGAGTGCTGTATGAATTCAGCCATTTCCCTCCAAATCTCTGAATCAGTCCCAAAGTTTTAGAAAAGCCCAATTTTATTTGGGCCACCTCGTAGGAGATTCACTTTGCCTTCGGCAAGTCCCAAGTCTCTCTGAAGCAGCTGTTTCCAGTTCGGGATTCAGTATCCATCCAAACTAAATACCCAACATCTAGGGTGCCTCTACAAGAGTGATTTAAAGCTCTTTCAAGGTGCATTAAAAATTTGACCTCTACAAGAGCAGAATGCAAATCGGGGGTCAAGGCGCTTTTTCTATGCGATTATGCGCATTATCGAATGCGCGTTAAATAGCGAGTTTTAATTTACTGTGGCCGTTAAAGTGCCTTATGACCATGTAAACAAGCGATTCTCCGCATTAAACACCTCTAAAGCGCATTTCATACAACCGGTAAGGCAACCTGTATGCGCTTAACCGCCTCCCGCGTATAGTAGTTTGCCGTAAAAGCTATTGTGAGAAGATGAGCATAATCGGACAACCAGGCGTCAAACCGAATTCTTGTAGAGGAGACCCTATACTCTGGGTTGCTCTTTACTGTGGCTACATATGAATTATAATATCTGCTGCTGTTTTGTCTTATTGTAATGCTTATCTTGTTTTACTTGCTGGCTGTATTTTTAGCCATTTTGTGATGACTTCATTATTTTGTTCAAAGCCTTCAGTATCTGAAGGAAAAGCAGTTTATAGGTTTGAGAAAGGAAGGAAGGAAGTCCATAATGACATTATTCAGTAATGCTAAATACAGCACGTGTTCCACAAACATAGATATACATTCTTGGCTACTAGCAGAGACATGATTATTTTAGAACAGTGGGAGTGTCTGTATAATTCAGGTGAATGCCTTTTTCTTTATTAAAAAAGAAAGGCATTCTGTCATTAAGACGCATGAAAATTCTATTCATCCTAAAATCAAGACAATTTGTCTTATAAGTAGGAAATTTGGCATAAAGAATATACCTTTGAGGGGTATCATTGGTTCAAATGGAAGTAAATTGTCAGGAAGAGTGGCTGGGTTATAGTCTGTTCACAGGCCTGATCTGACAATAGGCTAATCCACCATGGATCGCTCAAAAACGCAATCCACTGTGGGTTAGTATGTCGTGTGGGGCGGAGGAAAGGACAGGGCTCCTGTGTCTTTAACAGTTGTATAGAAAAGGGAATTTCAGTAGGTATCATTTCTATGCATGCAGCCTCTGGTGAAATTCCCTCTTCATCACAGCAGTTAAAGCTGCAGGAGCCCTGTCCTTTTTTGTATCTTTTATATCTGTGTTTGCATGTGACATGTTTGCTGGGGTACATGTAGCAAACACCTGCATTTAGTTGCCCATGGCATAGTCCTGCATGTGTTTGCTCATGGTCTGCTATTGAATACTGTTGTGTGTGTTTGAGTGCATGTGCTGCTGTACATTGCTGCATGCATTTGCATGTGATGTGCTACTGCATCTGACTATGTGCAATGTGTTGATGTACATGTTTGCATGTGATCTATTGTTCTGCATGTTTGCATGTGGCTTGCTCTGCGCTGCTGGCATGTGGTGTGCTATTGGCTTGTTTTCGGTTGCATGTGTGCTGCATTGCTATGTGTTTGCACATGGCATGTTGCTGCATGTGTTTGTGTGTGGCATGTTACTGCGTACATCTTTCATCCCAATGCTCTTCATCTGCAGGCTTGGGGAATATTAAAGCTCAGGCCACTATGGGGAAGAGGTATGTTGAATCTTTAATAACCCTATATGCTTTTCATTTGGTTAGAGAGAATGATATCCATTAGGAGAGAGTGATTATATTGGCAAGTGGGGAAAGAAGGCTGATAAATGGAAGACGCAGAGAGGGACACAAGACTGGTGAGAAATGGGCATTTATACAACTATTCATTTTATCATGAGTTAACAGACAAGTCAGTAAGAGAAAGGGAGTAAATCCTGCATTTATGACTATGAAAATGTCTTCACCGGCCTTTTTCAATTGACGCACAAGGGTCCTGGGAGCAGGCAGGGACGACCCCTCCATTTTCATGGGATAACCAAGACCTCGGTTATCCCAATTTTACCTGTAGTCTGGGGATGATCCCGAGGACCTTGGGCAGTATGGGCGCCCATCCCGGCTTCTTCCCTCCTCCCCATGAGTAGCAGGGGTCAGCAGAGGGAAGGAGCCGGCCGGGGGGAGTCCAGGGACATCGAGGGGGGGGGGAGCAGGAGGGCTTTTTTTTGGTGTGTACTCACGTTTCGCTGGAGTGCAATTGCGCTCCTGGCTGCGATCTCTTTTTTTAAAAAATGGTGTGCGCGACAGGCTCAATGTCCCTCTTCCCTTCCAGGATGTTGCACTTCTGTTTGGATACCCAGGGAGGATCGTAGAAGCAGCTAAGTCAGTGATCCTCCTCCTCCCTCCCTCTACACCCTTAAGTGTACAAAGGGCCTAAATTTGCATAGCATAGGTCTTTTTTTAACAAGTTGATTTGTTTCTCATGAATTCAAATAGAGCAAATCTGATGAACTCAAATCCTTACTTTACTGCTTTTGCTTCTACAGTCAAAAGGTTCTGCTTTGCAGCTTAAGAAGTTGGATTTCAAACTTAAAAGTTTCCATACATTTTGGTGCGTGAGGGAGTGAACAAGTGCCGTAGATTTTACTTTTAAAACCAGAGTCATTCTTCCTAGAACAGACTATGAGCCTATCTACACTACTGCTTTTAAACTGTTATAAACCGTTTTGAAGCAGTAGTGTAGATAGGCTCTGTTTGTTTAGTTTGCATAAATTATTGAGCTTCTGATATCAGGGAAGGGAAAGAGCTATGCAAAAATAGGACACAATGATCTCTCGGAATTCCCACCCCCACCCCAGGATCTAGGATATTACACAGCACAAAGACACACACACACATACGTACACTACATAGGACACACACATATACACACATACAGAGAGAGAGAGAGAGAGAGAAGAAAAAATCTGGCTACAGTTCGTGAAATTGAGCTAGTTGTTTGTATTATTCTCATTCATACTGGACACTTGGGCCATTCTGTGTCTGAAATAAATCAAGTGAGACAAACAGTTCTGCTGTCTTTCGTGGAAACAATCCTGTGAGTAAGTGCAACAATACAAATATTGCATCATCTCTCTTGAATGAATCGTGGAAATATCAAATAAAGCCAAAGTGCTTAGGGATATAATTCACTGAAAACTAGTTTAGGCAGGTACTCCTCATACAGTAAGGCCTTACTAACATACCTTCTCATCCTCATTGAATGACTCATTGCTCACATAAATGTAAGCAAGATTGCACAGAATTTCTCAGGCCGGAAGTGGGTGTGGCAGGCAGAGGTCGATGGAAGTGAATAAAAGGGAGCGGCAAAGGCAGCAAAGAATACATCAAGGCTGCAGAGATTGCTCCAAGGGTATTTCTCTTTCAGGATAGTTAATAAGTTTTGGTGTGATGGTTACAGTGCTAAGTTCAAATACCTTCTCAGCCATGAAATTCACCAAGGAATATTAGGTACATCATTGATTAGGCTGACCAGATAAAATCCAGGTCAGGGCTCATGTAACTTTAACAGTTGTAGAGAAAAGGGAATTTCAGCCAGTGTCATTTGTATGCAATTAGTTCCTGGTGAATTTCCCTCTTCATCCCAACAGTTAAAGTTGCAGGGGCCCTGCCTTCTTTTGTATATGGTCACTCTAGTATAGTGCCTGCACCTTTAACTGTTGTGATGAAGAGGGAATTTCACCAGGAACTAATTGCACACAAATGACACTGGCTGAAATTCCTTTTTCTCTACAACTGTTAAAGTTACAGGAGCCCTGACCTGGATTTTATCTGGTCACCCTATCATTGATCTAACAGGGTTGCGGAAAAGTTTAAACAAGGGTGGTATATAGATAAGCAGCAATGTTGTGGTGTGCGTGTGTTGCAAATTGTTCTTCAACTAATGGCCAACTATCAGGTATGTTGTAGTAGTGGAATTCCTGCATTGGCAAGAGGTTGGACTAAATTACCTTTAAGGCCCTTTCCAACTCTATGATTCTAACATATTTTATTACTTTATATTAACTATTGTCAACTGACTACAGGCTGCTCATATCAAAAGATGGGATCATGGGTGGTCAAAATGGAGCATTCAAAAGCAAGGTAGCGGATTCTACATAGTGGAAACTTCCTCGATATACAAAAGTATAACATATTTTGAATCTCCCCCAAAATGACCTAACAAATATCTGAGAACTTCTAAGACTTCCAGATTGTTAACAGCAGTTCAGCCACAGGAGGTGTCAGTTAAAAGGGGTGTATGTGTGAAAGGGGATTAAGAAGAGATTGACTTGTTCAAGCCCCTAAAAGCTTATAGCAAATGGTGGGCAACCATTTTCAACCCCAGACCCTCCTGCCACCTTGAGGCACACTGGGTAGTTGTTGTTTTTAATCACTAGTTTGCCAGTGAAATTCAGTGGCAAACCATTCTGTAGTGCTCAGTAGTGCTAAAATGGTTAAATGTGGCGTATTTACCTTGCAGACAAGCCACAATTGGATGTTTTAGTGTTCTGTAGCTGCTACAGAGCGTTGTTGTTGTTATTGTTAAAAACTGTTGTTGTTTTTAATTCAAGAATGGCAGGGACCACATGCAGCCCATAGGTCAGGCGTTGCCATCCATGGCTTGTAGCTTGATATCCAGTGCTGTGCGACTACAAGGCAGCTTGTGCTCTCGGAGCTTTCCCTTCCCCTTCTCCCCTCTGCAGCTGCCTGTACCCATGAAAAGTCTCCAGAGGTTCAGGAAGACTTACTGAACACTGCAGGCTGTGTCTTATGGAGCTGAAGTGGGTTGGGATAATCACCCCAAACCAGATGGAAGAACCTTGTACTACTCATGCGAGGTTCCCAATTCTAGTGATTTCCATCACCCTGTATCCTGAAAGGGTCATTAGGTTGGGGAGCAATGCATACCATGAAACAAAACAAAAAGCCTTTCTTCCCCATGTTTCCCTCCCTACACACACTCACGTACACACACACTATAGCAACAAGGCAATCATACTGGTTTTAGGTTGCCATCCAGCTAGCCCTAAACAGATCTCTACAAAATTCTTGTTACAAGATAGTTGGAGTCCTGGCACGATCCCGTTAGGGGTTGGGAATGCACTGGAACGTTTTGGTGGCCATCCTCCCACTCCATGTATAAATTGTGTGTGGCAGCGCATAGCTAGCCCCTTTAGGGCAGGGCAAGGAGGTGGGGAAACACATTCAGGCTGGTTTCGGATGACACATTAGGCAACGGAGGGGGAAATAGCATACTGGTCGTGCGGTAGGTAGGCGGTGCTCCACACACGACATGCTGCAACTCCGGAGCTTGTGCAGCTGAAAGTTCAGACGGCCATCTTGGTTGCTACGTCTGCTCCCTCCCTCTCCCTCAGTCCCCCAGCCATATCCCAGCATGCACCGTGAATTCTGCTAGCTGTATAGAGCAGCCGGGGGTTTTCAGCTGCTCCAGCCGGCAGAACTCTATTCCCAAACGGAATAGTCCACGGAGAGAGGGGGTTGATTTCGGATGACACTTTAAACAATGGGGTTTCAGGCTAAACAACGGGCAAGCCCGTTGTTTCTCTCCATTGCTTAATTGGGCGGAATAGTGTACTGTCAGTTGTGTGTGCATGGTGTGTAACCCTCCACACAACACAATAAGCAACAACTGACGATTGTTTCCCCCCCTCCGTTGCTTAATGTGTCATCTGAAACCAGCCTCAGATAGACTTGGATGGGTTAAATACTTGGCCACAACTTTGTTGGTTCAGTTTGGAATAGAATTGGTGGTTTAACAATATGGCAGATGCCATCACCCTGGCCCACCTGCCAGGTGCCTTATTGGGAGGGGGCAGGAGTCAGAGGCACAAAAATACAAACAATATACAAGATCCCTGGAAAACATCCAATGAGAGGACTGGGTTGGGAGAGTATGATTATCTAGGTAATCCTGTGTATGCAGTGCAGGATGTAGGAGAAGTCCAGGAGGAAGTTAAGCATCATATTTAAGCCTAAGTAGGGATACCTGATATTCTTTCCTTATGTAACCCTGCCTTTCTGTCCCCCTCCTTTGTGGTCTCCCTTTTTCTATTTCTCGATAAATACCTTACAGCAGGGATGTGTCCTCTCATTCTTTGTAAAGCTCATGTATAAAATGGTACTATATAAATAAATGTTTGTTGGGGTTTCTCATTATTTGCTCTGGTAAATAATCTTTGGGTTTTTCTTTCCTCTGGCTAATTCATATTGGAAGGGTCTCTTCCTGTCCCTTGCCCCCAATCCCTTTGCTAAAATCTGTTAAAATGAATTTTCTCTTTTCTTATCCTTAGAATAGGCATGATGATCACTGTAATCCAAAGCATTTTGGAGCATAGTAACGTAATGCAGAGAAGCATGCCAGAGTAATTGGGCATAATTCAATAAAAGTTAGCCACAAATGGCTCATTGAAAGTAAAGTGTACAGTTAAATCCTTAGGACCTATTGATTTCAATGGAACTTAATTACAGCTCCTTTTTATTGGATCTGGCCCAACTGCTATCATAGTTCCAGTCATCATCACGTCCATGGTCTGATCTTTGATTTAAAGGTGACAGGACGCTGGTTTTCACAAAGTGACTCCATTTCAGTGGCCAGTCACATGCTGACATGGGATGTTATTGATTTCAGTTTATGCATTCTGTGAATAGTGCATTCATTTACCACTGCAGTGGTCTTCTTTATACTGAAGATGCCCCTTTGGAAGTGACTTCTAAGGTCCAAACTAGACATGATATTAGCATGTTTTTGCAACCGCTCCTAATTCCATCCCTGTAGCTTCTGTCTGCATTAAAAAAAACCACGCATGTTAAATGCAAAGAAGCATTTACAGCCATGTCTAGTTTAGGCCTAAGAGTTGGAGCAATTCCTGCAATTCCAATCACTATACTTCAGAACTGGGGGCCTATCTACACAGTACCTTGGAACGTTTTAAATTGTATTTTAAAACATTCCAAATAGGTGTGTTCTAAAACATCTTAGGCCACATTAACAAGTACTCACGTTACAGGAGAAAAAATCTTCAGTCCTTAAAGCGGTGTGTGCAGTCACACACTCTTCTGTCCATCTCTTTTGTTTTTACAATGAGTTTAGGGCAAAGAATTGTGGGAGTTGTAGTTCAGTCACCCACTTCCTCCTTAGTTCTCCTTTCATTCACTAGCTTTCAATGAGTATAGGGCTAGGCATTGTGGGTGTTGTAGTTCACTCACCCACTTCCTCTTTCTTCCTCACCAATCAACTGCTAAGTATTTGGGTGCCAGTCAACGAAGCACTGCCCCCACGAATCACAAACGGTAAGGAAGGACACATTATTTTACTTTAAACGATTTATTAAAAGTAAAAACCGTTGTATATTGCTGAAGTGAGTTTTAAAAAACCTCAGGTATACATCGTTAAAGGGAGTGCATCATGTGGCCCAAAGAGTTTTCATTACCCTTATGAAATGTTACAAACCTAGTGTGTAGATCGGCCCTGGGTTTAGGATGAAGACAGCTAAAACATTTACAGAGTTGTGGGGCTGGTCTGGAGTCAAGCCCTGGGGTTGAAGGGGGGGGGGAGTATTGCAACTTTGCAACAGAAGCCAGCTGAGGACAGCAATGATTGACTTGTTCCTGGCACACCATGAACCAACATCCTATCCCCAATACCCATAGCTATGTTGAAGTGTTTTTTATTTGTTTGTTTATTTATCCATTTTTGTGAGGTTTATAATTTTTAAGTAAGGCATAGGATAACAGCATAACAGATTCACAAGAGCTTATAGTGTATATGAACAAGTGTAGCATGTAATGTATATTAGACAACCCTCAAATAACAAGCCATGGGTCATTTGAGGGTTGTCTAATCCTCAAAACAACCCCTGCCGCCTGGGTTCACATGTTATGACAAGCCACCTCAAGCTGGGAACCCACAGGAGCAATGGAAAAATGGCTCCTGCGAGCTCCCAGCACAACACAACAGTCTGTGCAGCTAACTTCAGCCACAGTGAGTTGTTATGTTGTGTGCACCAGTTAATTATGTCTGTCTTCAACCACAGAGTCTTCAGCTGTCACCTCATGTCACAGGCTGGGTTCATACATCACACTAACTCATGGTGGGTGGCAAGCTATGCAGGGTAGGTAGTTATGCATACAACCTACTGTGCTCCCGTCAGTTGATCAGGCAAACAAGCTACACAGAGTAGTTTATTTTACCCTTCCTCGCCCTCCCCCCTCCTGTAGTCCTCCCTCCCAGCTAGGCAGCTATCCTAGCTTCCTCTGTGGTGGGAATAGAGATTGCTTGAGAAGAGCAGAGTGGCAGCAGTGTTTTTGGCCGATCTTGCCCAGCAGCTCTGTAGGTGATCTCTGTAACTCACGCTGTATGACAGATAACACGCTAACCCACCATAGGTAAAACAATCGGTACTGCAGACCATGGGTTCTCAGGGTTGCTGATTTGGTGGAAATAACTCATCATGGGGGGCATCCCACAGACAACATGCTAACCCAACTTGAGTTGTTCCAGAAGATAAACAATAATGGGTTAGCTATTGTGTGAACCCACTCACAGGCAACATAGATAACATCTCCCTCACTCTCATGATAGAAAAGCATACTCCACTACAGGAGAAGAAAGTTATTTCAATGCAGCAAAGAATGGCAAATGTTGATCTTCATAAGGCAATGAATAGGTTCCATCCAACACTGTGCTCACCTAACTGGATTTCCCCTTCCTTTCTTAACCCCCTGTAGTCCCCCTACTCCCTCCAGAACTGCTTTGGAGATTTCCCCACCCTTGCAAATCAGATTTGGGGGCATGTCTGGGGGCTGCTGGTGGATGGATACAGTTGGATGCAGCCTGGTACTTCCAGCGACACAAGTGTAATATTTATTTTGGATGGTGAAGGGGTCTCAGAATCCTTACAGAATAGAAGATACATATATATATATATATATATATATATATATATATATATTCACAGCATTTAGTAAAAAAAAGAGAAGAAGTTGCATTAAAATGTTTGGGGTTTTAAAGTTGCTGCTTTAAAGGTTAAAATGCACATTTCTGAATCACTGATTGGTTGATATTATGTAATATTAACATTTTTCAGCAACAGATCTTATACAGTAAATGTTCACCCTCACATTTAGGGTACATAAAAGCATTCACCAGAGGAACATATACATTTGACTGTAAGATGATGGAAACACCACTCTGCATCAGGCAAAACAAGATAATGTATATACAGTAACCAAAGTCGAACAAGAAAATTGTAAGATCAAAGGTTGGAAGAGAGAGAGAAAAAAAACATTCCCAATGAGACTCATTTAAAAAAAGCGGGGGAACTACTTTCCCCAAACTGAAAGATAAATGAAAAGAAGAAGGTTAAAATAAGAGGCAATGGAACATAGAAACCCTAAGGGACATGTTGTCAAAGCAACTCATGAGTTTTAAATTCAATGGAAGCTGATGGGCACAACTAAAAAAACTCCATGTAACTCTTCATCCTAAAGAAGAGAGGAAAGAAACTAACAGCTCTGCCTCAGATGTGAATGCCAGTGTGTACATTTTTCATACAAGTTTCTCCCCCCAACAAAAGAATATTAAGAAAGATAATGAAGGAACACAATTAGGCCCTGCTTTTCTTTTGATCAATGTGGCAGACAGTGGCTCTAGAATCACCAATGATGAGACAAATGGAGTGGGGCTATCCTGAAATTACACTTCTACTAATTACTATCAGATTTCACATGTGCTATCAGATTTCACATGTGCATCAGAGGGTGGACTGATGAACGTTATATGGTGGTCCAAAGCTCATTATGATGGTCCAAAAGCCGTTATGATAGTGCATGTGGCCATGATGAGCCTGTCCCCTGCTAATTCCGACTATGATTTCTTTTGGCTTACATTATAGCTGTGTAAAGCCTTGGATGTGACTCCTTCACGACATCTAACAGAGGTGCCATTGCCAGCAAAGCCACTGAATACATACTGAGCCTATCTACACTGCTGCTTTAAAATGGTTTAAAACGGTTTAAAACGGTTTAGAGAACTGTTGGGGCTCAGGACACACTCCATATACAGTTTTCAGAATGTTTTCAAAGTGTTTATCTTGCGTGTGTAGATAGGCTCACTGTTGCTCTGGTGTGATGTTTTGGATTAGTTGGTGGCATCAATACAACATCACATTATGATGTCACACTGCAACAACAACAACAACAACAACAACAACACACACACAGAAAGAGGAGGATTTAGCACATAATAGAACAGCCTTCCCCAACCTGGTGCCTCCAGATGTATTGGATGATGTATTGTGATATAACATCTGGAGAGCACCAGGCTAGGAAAGACTGCAGTAGACTTTGCCATGCATTATTGCCTAGAGGGAGGAAGAGTAAGAAGAAAGGGTACTTCCTGGAGCATATGAGCTTAAGTATATAGAAATATGTGTCAGACTGCTAAAGATCTATTCTGTTGGGAAGCAGAGAAAGTGTGCATTGCATTTCTGGATACAGCTGGACTATGATCTCATCAAAGTCCAGAAACTAGCAAGGTCACTACAAGACAGAATGAGAGACAAAAAAATCCTAGGAAAACATAGGCTTCAAAAGAAGGCTTTGTCAGCGATATTAGCACTTAGCTCTTAGCTGGCATAATATTTTTTCCCCTGAGCACGTTTAAAACAATGCCCTTGCACAGAGGTTCTTACATTTTAAAAAAGTGAATTTCATAATGTCAGGGGGAAAGTTTGAGCCTCTGGGGGACCACAAGAACCCATGTTTCTGTTCAGCCTTTGTAATTGGGAGAGAGGGGAGGCTGTGTTCAAGAGCAGCTTCAATCTGGATAGCTCCAGAATCAAGAGTAAGCACGGTTGGGCACCAGCACTCCAGCAGGGGCCCACTGACAAGAGCCCCCCGGAGCTGCCTTTCTTCTTCACCATAGCAACCTGCTTGTTCACCTGTCTCTCGCTCTGGCCCAGCCTACAGTGGTGGTGAGAAGGAGGAGAAGGAGATGCCACTGCCCACTTGCTCACTGGTGTTCTGCCTGTCAATCAAACAAGTGGCAGCAATGCTGAGAAGGCGGATTAGGAACATTAACACCTGGTGACCATGGCAGTGTGAAGGTAGCCTCATTGAGGGAGGGGCCTATTGAGGGTGTCTTGCCCAAGCGCCTTCAAAAACCTGGAACCAATACTATCACAATGAGTTCTCTTTTCCTACTAGAGGAATATAGGCAGCAGCCTTATAACAGTTCATAGCAGTTTCTCTACCTGGCCCACTCTGAATGGCAGTGACTTTGTTGGGTCACTGGCAAAGGTCTTTCCCATCACCTGGTATGGGGGACACCCATGCCTTTAACTGTTGAGTTATGGATGCCAAGGGGTTTGGGTTAGCTTCATGTAACTGTATTCTGTGGAACCCAGGTGCTAAAGTAAGTGTGGTATGCGAGTTCTGTTAATCAATCATTTTATTGTATTTGACTAATAGCCATTACAAAAATAAAAGAGAACAGCTTGATAGACCATGCAGTAACAGAATACCACCATACAATAACAGAAATCAAATTAATGAATCATCTGCACAGTCCACTGCAATAGCATTCAGAGTGATTGCGCAAATAGGCTTGGCGGCTTTAGCAAACAAAGCTGTTTTGTGTGTAACATAAGGGTCGCAATCTGACAATAACCAGCAAATTTTCACATAGGTCCTTTCTATACCATAGGGGTGTAAAGGGCAGGGAGTGGGCGATCCCGGACGTAGCCATTTCTGGGATCGACGCTCTGAAGCCACATCACACTGCGCTGGCCTGGGCTGAACCCAGGCCATCGCAAGTTGTGGCTGCCATTTATTTTCCCAGCTACGGAGAGTGCATGAGCGCTCCTCCAAAAAAGGTGAGTTTTTAAAAAAGGCCCCCATGTGGGCCCTCACCCCCCACCCCCTCCCTGGCACCCCTCCCTGGTGCCACCCGTCCCCTGCTGGGCATGGAGCCGTGCAGTGTGGCTCCATGCCCATTTTGCAGCCACGCTTACTAGCGAGTAAGCATGGCTGCACCCCGGATGGGCAGGCACATCTTCCGCAGTCCCGGGAACTTCCCGGGACCACAGAAGATTCGGGATTTTTCAGGTTTCTGTAAACCTGGAAAAATCCTGTGCTCACCCACCCCTGGGACTCTCTGTGTGTCATTTGGACTCACCGGGAGTAATCGGGGGCCAACCCAGGCAAGAAGCCTGGTGTGGAAAGGGCCATAGGAACTTTCCCCCTGTAAGGATGCCAAAATCTGCCCCAGGAATCTCTCCCTGGGATTTTTATATAGGTGACAATACAGTAAATAGTGTGAAAGATCCTCTACCTCTCCCATACCACAGATACAGAACCATAAGTTTCTTGGAACATGTCTATATCTGCCATCCAAGAGTGCTGTAGGCATGGTTTGGAAGCGTAGTTCTGTAAATGAGGTTCTCAAAGAAGCAAAAGTAAGGGTTTGTAAGTATTGAGATCTTTCATGATCTGTTTTAAACAGATAATACTATTGAGAAAAGTTTGAAGCTTTGATTAAATTTAAATCCTGACTGTTATCTGTTCCATATGTACAGTCTCTCAATTTGTTTTTGGCTCCTGAAGTGGTGAAAATATCTGGCAGAGGGTTTTTAGATGTTAGCAACTCATGGCATGATTTAGCTTAGGCTGACCAGATAAAATCCAGGTCAGGGCTCCTGTAACTTTAACAGTTGTAGAGAAAAGGGAATTTCAGCCAGTGTCATTTGTATGCAATTAGTTCCTGGTGAAATTCCCTCTTCATCACAACAGTTAAAGTTGCAGGGGCCCTGCCTTCTTTTGTATATGGTCACTCTAGTATAGTGCCTGCAACTGTAACTGTTGTGATGAGGAGGGAATATCACCAGGAACTAATTGCATACAAATGACACTGGCTGAAATTCCCTTTTCTCTACAACTGTTAAAGTTACAGGAGCCCTGACCTGGATTTTATCTGGTCAGCCTAATTTAGCTCAACCACCCTTCTTCATTTGTTCTCTCAAGCAAAGTTAGGGGAGGCGGTCCTCTGGCACATCCAGGACCCTCTTTTAATACACAAGGGCTGCCCTCTGAGCCCTGGTTTCTACAGATACTACACCTGTCTCTGCTCTGAGAAAGGGAGCTGGGGTCCCTGTAGGTACTGTCAGCAGTGATCTCAAAAACATATTTTGACAAACCTCCAACTCCTTCAAAGTCTTATGCCTTACCCCCCCCCCCCCAGATCTCAATCCCATACTGGATTTGATCAACTGCTTTTGCAAGAAAAACCTTTAGTGCTGGACCCACCAACCTGTCTCCCCTGGAATAGAAGAATTTCAGGATAGCTAGAGTGGTGTTATTCTGTGGTGTTATTTTAATGTTCTGGTGTACATTAAACACCCAGGTATTTGAAGGAGGAAATCTGATCTATCTTATTTCCACCTAGCTTCCAATTGTATTTGGGGGGACGTTTATCAAAGACCAACACCTTGGATTTAGTGTAGTTAATCTGAGCTGTTCCATTTGGCAGAAATCATGAAGTTTGTTCAGACTTCTCTTTAGCCCGATTTTGTTCATGGATAGCAGTACCAAGTCATCTGCATAGATTAATATTGCAACTTTACAGCTGCTTTACATTTGTAAATCTTTACATTTACAAAATTGTTAATGTAAAGATTAAACAGAAGGGATGCTAGCAACCTTGTTTGACTCCTTTGGTTGTACAGATTTCTTTTGACAGACCCTCATAGTTGTATTTGTATAAAGTTCCTGAATCAGGAACAACAGTCTCTTATCAATATTGGTCCCTGCGAGCAAACAGCCTTTTGGAAGTACCAGTAGTATATTTACAAATTAAATGGTGCAAAACAAAAACCTGCTCCACCACACTGTGGCCTTTCCTAAACTCAGCTTGTTCCTGACGTAAAATATTATTTTCATCTTCCCAGTCCAACAACTTTTGGAGGAGGAAACGGCTGTAGATTTTGGAGCTAATATCCAAAAGACTGATTGGTCAATAGTTCTGAGGTTTAGATTTATCTCATTTCTTATAAATTGGAAATATTATGCTCATCTTCCATCCTTCAGGGAAGATTCCTGTAGAATTTATATGAGAAATTTATATGATACTGGAGAATGTTCCTGGGGGTTTCCAGATGGAGGGTTCCTAGTGCTACCATGAGAAGGCATTCTGCAGCTATTTCATCTTTTTTTGGATTATCTGGGGTAAGAGAAAGCTGGAAGAACTGGTGGGAAAACATGGGAGGGTTAAGATGTTGTTGTCTGGACTCCTGTAAAATTCTGTGACTGAGGCAGGGCAATGGCACCATAAAAGTTTTGTCTGGAAGCACTCTCTTTTTATTTTCCCAAAAGCAGCAGTAGGAGATTTGGTTTGTTGAGAAGGTGTTTAAACCTTTGCTCCCGCATGAATTCCTTAGGGCTATTTGATTGCCACCCACCCCCACATCCCAAGCAGCATCCTTTTGCAGGAGGAAGATGACAGGTGCGCTAGTCATGGCACTCACACATAATGGGCCTGTTCAGACAACACACTAAGGCATGGTTAGGCTGCTAATCTTTTTGCAGCAAGTGGTTACTGAGCATGGTTAAACCATGGTTATGAAGCCACCATGGTTAGGAATGGTTTACATGACACACTGGCCCTGTTCGGAAGACACCTTAAACCATGGCTTTAACCACGGTGAATAAGGCAAAAAGCCTTATCCACCATGGTTAAATCTGTGGTTTGAGGAGTCTTCTGAATGGGTCCACTGATTCACACAACACGCTAAGCCATAATGTTTAGTTCAAAAGACTTAACCATCATGATTTAGCATGTTGTCTGAACAGGGCCATTGTCTAGTGTGGAAGTAAGAGACACAGCTTGAAGACGGAGAAGCCATCTTGTGGCTTCTACTTAGTTCTATTAATTAAGTATGAATGGGACAATTCCAACTCCTTATAATTATTGTTTCAAACTGCTTCTAGGTCTCCGGAGACATTGGCCCTTTCCACACCAGGCATTTTGCCTGGGATAGCCCCTGGGTGTGGAGGGAGGGAGGGAGGGCGATCCCAGAAGTACCTAATACTCACCATCGGAGCACAGGAAGCAGCCGGGGTCCATCCCAGGCAAACTGCCTGGTGCGGAAAGGGCCATTATATATTTTGTTTATTTTCAGTCCCTATAGGTAGAAAATAATTACTTGAATAACAGCCGCTATATGTTTTATTTGACTAAAGATATAAGGAATGGAGAAAAGTAAACAGAAGTCATAGTCCCCTGAAATGTCTCCATGTCAACCACAGTGTTAACAAGCGGGCAGGGTGCTAGAGTTTGCTGGGATAATGACATGCTTGAAATGCAAACAAATGTAAACTGTGAATCTCTTATCAAGAGCTGCAATCGTAGAAATCTTACCCAACAGTTATATTCACACCTGGCTTCCTAAATTGCCCTGTAAGTGATAAAGTCCATTCCAAATGACATAACAGGGTTTTTTTGTGGGGGGGGGGAGACTGAAATGGCATGGAATTAAATCATTTCTTGCTATGTGCACTTAAAATATTTTAATTCTTTTTCAAAACCCTTAAAAATGTGTCTTTTCTCTGCTGTGTAGTTCAGGCAACAAAGCCAAATCAAACACCAGGTATTAAATCCAAACTCTGCCTTTAGGCTTTAATGAAGTCTCTTCAATTATTCTTCTGAGTCATGCTACAGTTTAGAAAAGAGTTACAAGTTGACCTTTTACTAACTAACTTTTTGCTGCAGGTGCTGCCTTAGGAAGACGCATGCAGAGCAAATAATAATTCTGCTTAAGTGCCTTTAGATTGTGTTTCCCATGTACCTTAGGAAGAAAATTGCACCTTTGTGACTTGATGTCTTCACTTGCTTATTTTTTTAAATCAGAAGACTTGCTTTATGATGTTGTGTGAAGTAGTAGCCATGCAATCAAAGGGGGAAACAAAAAAGATTCCAGAGTTTTTAAACTCATTACCCATGCAAGCTGTGTCGTTGCCTCAGGCACAAACTTTGACAAGAGCACCACTGACAAGGATCCCCTCTATTTCACCTTGAGAGACTTCGTGTATATTACACTACAGTGAAAAGGGTCTCCTTATGTTCTTATTAAAAGGGAATTTGACAAATTCATGCAGGTTAAGATTATCAATAATTCCTAGTACTAACTATGATGGGTATATATTACCACCTGTATCAGAGACACTGACCTGGTTTGGACGATCCTTGTAATGTTAACAAGCCAGAGTGGTTTACATAAACACTCACCTGGCCATGGCTTGTTGTGTTGTCCCATCCCTGGTAGCATCACTTGTTTGAGGGGGAAACAACCTTCAAATAACCCATGGGCTGTTGTTGGGTTATTTGAGGGTTGTTTCCCCCACAAACAAACCATGCTACCTGGGTTCGGATGACAAAATAAGCTGAGGCTAGATAAGTGATTATGCAAATTGCACCTGACAAATGCAGGGGCTTAAACAAGTCACTGTGGCTTGTTTAGCCTACAATGATTGTGTGAACCAGCTCAACATGTCTCAGTATACCAGTTGCTGGGGAACATGAGCAGGAGGGTTGTAGGCTTCCAACAGGTAGTTGGTTAGCCAGTGTGTGAATGGAACATTGACTAGATAGGTCTTTGGTTTGATTTAGCAGGGCTCTTCTTATGTTCTTATCTTCCTTCTTACAATAAAGTTAGCTTCCAAAGATTTTGAACACTTGTTGTTATGCGACATGTGTTGGAAGCCTTATCCTCAATACCAGGAGGGGACTTTTATTTCTTTATTCATTATTTATATGGCATTTATATCCTGTCTTTTTTCCAAGGAGCTCAAGGCAGTATTCACAACCCCCCTTTTTTAATCATCACAACAATCCTGTGAGGTAATTTAGGCTGAAAGATTGTGATTGGTCACAATGATCATGTAAATACTGCCAAGTATTCAGCTTTAGCACCTATAGCAGCTGGCAAAGTGGCCTGAATATTGGACAAGTTCCATTTGGCTTTTGGTAAGAACGAACCAAGAGAGCTCCAGCTATTGGGAGGTATGGAAACACAATAAATAAATAAAGAAATAGAAGCAGATGTAATAAAAAAATCTGTTTTTAGGCTGCAATCATATGCACACTGACCTAAGAATAAGCTCCATCTAACACAGTGGGATTAGTTTCTGAGTAAATGTGGAAAGGATTGTATTGCAAGACTACTAATTCTAGAAGCAAAAAAAATGAAACAAAATAACCAACCAATCAATCCAGGAAAGCAATACATTGTAACACAACATTGCATATATATCTAGCACAGGTAGCCCTTTTCTCTTTTACCTTGCATCATTTGTAATAGTGCTATTGAGTGGTATAGTTATAACAGGCATTTATTAAAGTCTTTTACTTTTTAGATATTAATTAATGTATTAATGGGCATTTATTAATGTCTATTAATGCTGGTTGTGAGGGTACTATTGCAGTCATGTCCTCCTTGTGGGTTTTCCGCAGACACAACTCTTCTTACGTTCTGAATTGGGTTAGATGGCATTTATTTATTTATTTATTTATTATTTTATTTCTAACCTGCCTCTCCATCCAGATCGAGGCAGGGAACAACAATAAATATAAATATAAAAATCATAAAATAGATAAACCATTAAAACAGATAAAAACAAATACATTATTAAAAGACATCTTACAATTCAACTGGGTAGGCCTGCCGGAAGAGAGCAGTCTTCACAGCTCTCTTAAATTCAAGAAGACTGCTAATTTGTTGAATCTCCTCCAGCAGACCATTCCACAGTCTGGGAGTGGCAGAAGAGAAGGTCCTCTGGGTAACACTCACCAGCCTACTTCTGGCTGATTGAAGTAAATTCTTCCCAGAGGACCTGAGTATGCGGGGCGGATTATACGGGAGAAGGTGATCCTGCAGGTAACCTGGACCCAAACCATGTAGGGCTTTAACTTTATACTTCACCCGGAAGTATACTTCACACTTTATACTTCACCCGGAAACTAATTGGTAGCCAGTGGAGTGATTTTAAGATTGGTGTTAAGTGGTCACCCCTAGGTGTACCGGTGTACCGGTGACCAACCTGGCTGCCATATTTTGAACTAGTTGAAGTTTCCAGACTAGGCACAGAGGTAGCTCTATGTACAGCGCATTGCAGAAGTCGAGCCTCGAAGTTACCAGGGCATGCACTACTATCTTTAGGTGTTCCAATTCTAGGAAGGGGCACAGCTGGCATATCGGCTGAAGCTGATAGTAGGCACTCCTGGCCGGCACATCTATCTGGGCTATCATTTGGAGCAACGGATCCAGGAGTACGCCCAAGCTGTGAACACAGTCTTTCAGGGGGATTGTAACCCCATCCAGAACTGGTTGACACACCTCCAAACCTAGGTTGTGGCCTTTGACAGCAAGCGCCTCCGTCTTGTCTGGATTCAGCTTCAGTTTGTTTTTCCTCATCCAGCCCATTACCGCCTCCAAGCATTCATTCAGAGGAGACACACTATCCTTAGCTGACAATGTTGTCGAAGGCATAGAGAAATATATTTGGGTGTCATCAGCGTACTGATAGCACCCCGCCCCATGCCTCCGGATGATCTCTCCCAGCGGTTTCATATAAATGTTAAACAGCATTGGGGAAGGGATGGCACCTTGTGGTACACCATATAGCAGCTCCTTCTTTGAAGAGCAGCTATCCCCAAGCATCACCATCTGGAACCTGCCCAAGAGATAGGACCGGAATCACTGAAGCACAGTGCCCCCAATTCCCAATCCCCTCAGGCATTCCAGAAGGATACCATGGTTGATGGTATCGAAAGCCACTGAGAGGTCCAGGAGTACCAACAGAGACACACTCCCCCTGTCAATATTCAGGTGTAGATCATCCACTAAGGTGACCATAGTGGTCTCAACTCCGTATCCTGCCCTGAAGCTGGTTTGAAATGGGTCTAGAAAATCTGTATCATCCAAAACTGCTTGGAGTTGGGAGGCAACCGCCCTCTCGATCACCTTGCCCAAAAACAAGATTTGATACTGGCCTGTAGTTATTAAGTTATTAAGAGTCCAGGGAGGGCTTTTTTAGAAGCGTCCGTACTACTGCTTCTTTTAAACATGTTGGAAAACTCCCCTCCCTGAGAGATACATTAATAATATGTTGTAGATGTGGTGCCTCCTGACTGTGGAATGCTCTCCCCAGAGAGGTCAGCCTGGCGCCAACATTGTCATGTCCTTATCTCCACAAAGTGCTGGTTCTCACCCATGGATAAGCTAAGTAGCCAAGACTGCCTCTCCAGCGGGGCTGGCCCTCCCATGAGTCATGGTGAGCTATTTGTCTCGGGTAGCAGATTAGGAATAAACAACCCTGAGTTTACCTCTCCTAAACAACCCAGAGATTCAGGTTCAGATATTACAATAACAACTCAGGAATAGGTCTTTCCTGGGCTGTTGATTGAAAGTGTCAGCAATGAGTGCACAGGAGGCAGTGCTGCTGCTCGGCCGTGACAATTCCTGGGCTATATAAAATATCATTTATTGTTACAGGAATGCTGGCTGGGGAATGTTGGGAGTTGTAGGACTTTTTTCTGTCTGAGCATGCATAGGATTGCTCCCTATTCCACCATTGTTAAGACTAGAACAACCATCAGACTCAGCTTCTCCCCTTTCCTCTCTCCCCCCAAGTTTTGATTTAACATTCAGCGTGACAATGAGTTCTGTGAAACTGGAAAGCTGTCTCACTATTTTGAGATTTTTAGTTGGTCTTGATAAAGGTATTAAGATACGGTGCCAGTTTGGATTGTTTTTTTCTGATGGGTCAACAATAATTCCTTGATGTTTAAAAAAATGTATTCTGTGTCCTTCGTCTGGCTGCATACAGATAGGCTTTGTGTTTTGCAGTATAGAATGTCCTTGATCCAGATATATTTGAGAGCAGCATTTCATTGATATATATTTATTGTATTGTTAATCTGAGTGTGGTTTGGATGTGTAGTCCCCCACACACTGCAATTACGCCAATGAAAAAGTGCAACCCCTCATCAAATGTGTCATGTCCAGATGTGTATCGAATGTGTCAAGTCCAGATGTGAATCACTATGTGCACACTGTGTGTTTGGTTCCTGGTCTGATCCTGGGAACTACTTCTTCATGTGGCTTTTCTTTAAAGGGTTTGTGTTTTCTTTTTGCCCTTTCCTTTTAATAATCACCATCATAATCATAATAAAAGCATGTTTCTAAAGAGATTGCTTTATATCGTTAGAAGGAATTATTTCTTCTTTTAAGAAAAGAGGGCATCTGATATGTAGGAAAAACATGTTTTAACTGTAGAACATGTGTACAGTTGAATGTTTCACCCTAAAGTAGTATTTGAATAATTAAAGCCTATAATATGATGGGTGTGACCCTTATTGCACGGGCTTTTGCTGCATGAGTAATGTACATTCTCAAATACCATATAGTCCTTCGTAATATTTTGACAGACTAATGACATGAAGCCAACAATTTTAAGCCCATAACATTCCACATTTTTTATCCTTTATCACCTTTGGGTGATGATAACTAACAGAGCAATCCTGTTAGGTGGAGAGGAGTGGTGGCAGGTTGCCTACCATTGCCAAAGCCCAGTCACCTTTTACCAGCCAAAGCCAGAGTGGTGGCAATAGTAGTGGTTTGGCCTTACCTGGCTTTCTAGCCCAGCAGATCTTCATTTTTTTGAATTCCCACGTTGAAACCAGTGGGAAGAATTAACTACACCATCTGCAGGCTGGTATAGTTGAAGGGTCTGTTCTGGAGGCCCCTCAAGGGGACAGAAAGGCTTTGGATGATCCAATGGATCCAAAGCAGCCTCTGCCCAGCCCCCAGAGGATGTACCATTGGTGGGAACACACCGGCCATATGGCCAGAGAGCTTTCTATAGGCATTCTGGGTGCCACCAAAGCAGACCTGACCTTCTCCAACAAGCAGAGCTCCTCCCCACTAGTGCAAAGGTACCTCTGCCCCATGCTAACTTCCATCAAATGGTTGCCCAAGGTGGTTAGGAGTGTATCAATTTTTAGCTCTTTTCTGGAATATATTTTCCACCAAATCAGTTGTGCTCTAAACATGACTGAAAAAATGCCCTCAGTCAATTAAACCCTTTCTAGAATGTATGAACATTTCAGGCTTGTGCATTCCAGGCCTTATTGCTTTCATGAAGTAGCCTGCAATTTTTCTTCGGGTGCAATCATTTTTGACATTTCTATTCAACATAGTTCTCACATTAAACAGCAGTGTTCACACAAAAAGAAAATATGTTTTTAAAATGTTGGTTTTCAAATGTAGGTATTGTAGTTATAACCTTCCCTGATTTGAACTTCAGTTCATTTATTTACACAATTTATATACAGCTCTACATCCAATAAAATATCTGAGCAGTGAACAATAAAAGCGAAAAAGAACAATAATTGAAATACAGCTGATAAAACAGTGGCTGGTTAGTCAGGGAAGGCATGTTTAAATAAAAATGTCTTTGGGAGCTGAAAATGAAACAATGTTGGTGCCTGTGTGACATCAACAGGCAGGGGGTTCCACAGAGAGGGAGCCAATCTGTGAAGGCTCTACTCCAAGGGGACTCTAAAGAGACAGCAGGTCCATGTGAAACCACCAGGAGTGTCTTAACTAATGACCTCAGTGACTGGGAGAAGATACTCTCTCAAACAACTTGGGCCCTTTCTACACCAGGCAAAATGCCTGGGATGGACCCCGGCTGTTCCCTGTGAGTCTGCATGATGCACAGGGAGTACCTGGGGTGGGGAGGGGCAGGCACGGAATTTTTCCTGCTTCCCTGGAACCAGAAAAATCCCAAATTCTTCTGTGGTCCCGGGAAGTTCCTGGGATTGTAGAAGATGTGATCACCCGCCCCAGTGCTGCCATGCTTACACGCGCATAAGCACAACAGCACTGATGGCCACAGAGCCACACCACGCAGCTCCAAGGCTATCAGGAGAAGGGGAAAACCAAAATTGCCATCCCCAGGTTGGCAGGGGTAGGGGGCACGATCACGCATGGCGGTTTTTTTAAAAAAAATACTTACGTTTGTGGAGGAGTGCTCGTGCGCTCTCCTATGGATCATCTTTAAAAAAAAACGGCTGTCGCCTTTGTCATGCAGTTTGAGTGTGCCAAAACTGGCAGTGGCTACTTCCGGGTTTGCTCGCGCTGGGCCCTCTACACCCCCGTGGGGTGGAAAGGGCCTTGGTCTCAGTTTGTTCAGGACTTTATACATTAGTAACAAAACTTTAATCCTAGCCTTGTAGCAAATAGGTAACCAGGGTAGTTCCCTTAGTAAAGGTGTTTGTCATGACCTGCTCACTTTGAGAGCCCTTTTTACTTTTCTCTTTACAGGATCCCAACCATGAACACCATTGGTATATGGCTGCCCACTCTGTGGATTATTTTTCCTTTGTGTTCCCACCTCTGGGCATCACTATTTTACTCTCCCACTGATTCTGTGATTCTCTGACCCTTCTTGATTTCACAGCAACCAGCTTGGCACTTTGTGCCTTTTACTTTACTGCTGCCACCATATAACAGTACCTTACCTCAGGTACCTAAAGAATCCAATCCAATGTGAAACAAAATAACTTTTATTTAACAAGAAGTTCACACATTTTATCAAGATTGTGGTTTCATTTGTTTCAGTACTTAGTTGTTACAATAAATATGTCATGTATCCTTGGCTACTCTACCCTCTAAAGTTAAATCTAACTCCTCCTTCTCCCTCTTATTCCCAAAACAATGAAATGCAGACCCTGCACTAATTTATCCTCTTCAGCAGATTAACCCCAACTCTCTCTCACTCCCAACTCCCAGCTCACTGATTTTAACTGTCATTCCCCTCTACACACTCAAATCCAACAGCCAATCAGCATTCACTCCAACATTCCATTCATTCACTCCCTCTTCCAACAGAATTAGCCACTTACCAGCTTTATCATATGAAGTCTAAACAGTGTTTACATAACAGATAAATAGTATTAAACAGTGAAACATCACAGTGTTACATACTGAAAATGGGCAGCTCCCGACAGCAGTTAAAGAGTTGAGCTTAGCTTCTAATGCAGGATCAGTCATAGTTCAATTGTTCCTGATGTAACACTGCGTTGCACGTTCAGTGCTTCAGATGTAGAAACAAAGGGACTACACTGGTTAAAGTGGTTTGTGAATCATCCAGTCTCCCACAGATGAGCTGCTAGGCAACTTTCCTGATTGTTCATTCTCCCTTTGACCTTTACAAGAACTGAAGCTGGCTCTTTGCTGGTTTTTCTGACCTGTTACATTGGACAGTTGTTCTGTTTTGTTGATCAGAAACATCTATTTACAAGGCGCCACCTAATCCTACCACTATATTTGGGTGAAGTTTTATCTCTCAGCTGGGACGTGTGCCAGGATTGCACTGCCACATTCCTTTTTGTTAAATGATATTTTTATTTTACATTTCCTCCCCCAAGAATAATATAAATTAAGCAAAAAAAAAATCTAAAGAAGATTAAAAAAAGAACAATACACCTATCAAAACCAAAAATGTACGTTGTTAGCAATTAAGAGAGCTCCTTAATGGATTGATTAATTAATAACCATTAAAAATCACACAAATTAAAGTCATTCCAAAAGATATGTCTGGCACGTTCTTGTGAGGGTATAGCATTGTTCATACATTACTCATGTGTAAGGTACTCACAGTTTAAGGCAGGAGTGGAGCTGTGCTCCTGATCCCACCATCTGGGCTAGCCCTGTCCTTGGTGTCCATATAGGAACCCTACATAGGAGCAGCTGTTCACGTGTAGGGGGCTCCATGGGACTGGCATGCCTGCCCAATCATGTGAAGCCCTTATGTGTTGGGTAGGGATGGACAAATCTGTCACTTTTGGTCCCTCTTAATTTTTCATTGTTCTAATCGTTTCAGTTCATTCCAATCTTTGAGAATATTTCCAATCTTAGGTTGGTTTGTCCCGAATCTTGAGAATGAAAAAAAAAGTTCACATGAACATTTGTACACATTTTTGTGTGCATTTCTCCCAATGCTTTGGTTTACAGTTTTGTCTAATATACATAAGTTTTGCAAGCAATTTTCCAAATATAATACATTTTAAACATTATTTTCACCAATATACATTTTTGGAGTGCATTTCCTTATAATATACACATTTTTTTTTGATTGGAGAACTCCATTGCAAAATTAGAAAAAGTGCAATTTCTGAGGGATAACTGCGTTTTGGTTCGCATATTGGTTGAAAAGTGAAAAATTTGGTAATTTCACATTAACCTATGAGCTGAACGAATTTCTACCTCATCCCTAGTTCTTCTTTCTTTCTTTCTTTCTTTCTTTCTTTCTGTCTATACCTCCTGATAGCTGAATCTCTCTTGGTGGCTCACAAAAATTTAAACCAGACTGGACTAGAATATTTGTCTCATTTATATAGGACATATCTGTCCATTGTGTTCCATTAGAAGATGCATATTCGTTGGTCTAGTCTGGCAAATCTCTTCATCTTGTCTTCTTATGGATAGATGTCACAGTCTAAGGCGAACCAAGGGATTTTTCATTCATTTCAAAAATCCTAAAGGAAGTCACTAACCTATGAAACCCATGTGTGATGACCCTGCCCCCATGCAAATCGCAATAGTGATTTGTACGCATGTATCTCATAAGGTGATGTGCACATTGGATTTTCATAATTTTCAAGTCAATGTAATTTTCACATATGCAGGACTTTGTAGGATTTCTGCACCATGTGAAATGGAGATTGGTTAATAAAAAAAACCATAATTGGCTTCCAAATGAAATTTGGGTGTGTTTGATCTGTGCTGCTTTTGCCAGCCTAGGCTAATAAATCTGTGTGAAATTGAATGTGAACCCAGAAAGAGGTCCATTTGTCCTATCTATTGAGAGATACTTTGGGTTATTTCATTTACCCCAAAGGTTCTTTTTAGCCAGGAGACAGCATAATCTTTTAAATTTCCTTCCTACGAGCCTCTTCCTGCAACTAATCCATCTTTGCCTTCTGGCATGCTACTTTTTGATAATGAGCCCGTTGTCATATCAAGTTAAAATGTATCACTACAATTACAGCCTTTTCAAATAATACATATTGTTCATGGCATAATTTGAAACCTACTTTAAAGCTGATCAACCAGTGCAAGGCAAGGATTTTAATGTTTTCATGAAAACTGACAGAGCTTACTTCAAAACTTAATTGCACTTTATTAGTCTAAACCTGGCACGCAGTGCAGCAGGGATGGCTTCTTACCCACCCTACAATCCACGACTTGCGGGAGCGGTAGTAGGGTGGGTAAGAAGATACCCCCACCACACCATGCACTTGATTCAGATGACATGGCAACCCATGCTGCATTGTGGGTAATGATGCAAATGACGGGCACACACGCAGCATACACAGGGGCAGGGGGAGAAGCCACGATGGCTTCTTTTACCCCTATGATCATCCAAACAACCTCATATCGTTGCAAACTTGACTTTACCAATGAAAATACACTCAACAGGAAGCTTCAGCCAATCCTGTTTCCCTATGTGTATGATGTAATTTTTGCGAACGCAAGTTTCCCCCTACTTTCCATTTAAAATGCCTACGGTATGCACCTGAACAGCTGTTACGTGTGTAGCGATCTTATGCTTTTACTAAAAAATGTACTAGACTCAATGCTGGAATTTCTTTGCAAAGGAGACAAATCTCAAGGGTATTGTGGAAATGAGTGGTAACAGCTTGCCTCCTCTCTGCTCCATTATGACAGCCAAGGTTTCATCTCAGTGTGCTGACCAGGTATGATAGTGCTGAGCAGTGAGTGGTTTTCACTCCCACACTAAATGAGCACAGCTGCTTTCTACAGTAAGACTACTTAGAGCAAACAAGATGGCTTCACAAGTAGAAATAGGAAATGGATTTTCTTTACTATGTCTTTTCAGTACAGAAAAAATATAGCATATTATCAGCAAATATATTTGTCGTCATCATACCACAGCCACAACTTGCATCATGGAAGATTGCAAAACCTGTTTTTCAGCACAGCAATACTTACTTAGAACAAATCTTTTCTTGAGCATTCTAAAAATCACACATCCTCAAATGGACTTTGGCATGGCGGAATGCAGAGCCATAGACTAATAACAGACCAGTCAGAGCAGGGTTTAAAGCCTTGTTAAAGGACATGATGCCTTTGTATGGCCAAGATCTGACTGAACACTGCATATGCCTAGCTTCTGCCAAAGGCAGCGTGTAAGATTAGAAGCATTTCCGGCAATGCAAGGATCATGCATTAAATGCTGCTGTGCGGCCTGAATGTTTTACAGGGTCACTTTGTATTTGTTCAAAAGCCATCTGCTGGTGCTTCTTCCTCATGGTATATTTTCCAAAGCCTTTTTGCATGAGCCTTGGATGCATGTCAGAAGTGCATTTTATTCATGCAAAGGGGTGATGGTGGAGGAAAGGAAATATATGTGGTGATGTTTGCTACTTTTAAAGAGTCAGGTGAGATGTGGATTCTTTTGAAGGAATATTACAAGGTACTTATTAAAGATTTGTTTTAAAGTATCTTTAAAGTCCATTTGCTTTTCAGTTTAAAAAATCTGGCTCAATGAGCACTTCTCTTCAAGACGTGTGGAGTGTCAAGTGCCAGCTCCAGATTTTCAGAAAGGGCCTTGAACAAAGTGTCCTCAATGGGCCCAAAACCTTGCCCTGTCTCCATATTCCATGCACCTCCCCTGTCCTTCTGGGCCCAATTTGCACCACTGCCCACTCAACGGAAGATGCATTTTCCTTTTCTTTCCTCCTCTTGTCATTGCTTGTATGCTTGGAGAGGGTGGGTGAACATGCAGCAATAACAAGAAGGAGGTGCAGCACCAAAGGACTCTAGGGTCAGCAGTGGTCCCCCTCCCCGTCTGCTGGGGTTTGGGCCCACTTGGGCCCACTTGCTTGCACCCCATCCAAATCAAGGTATACAGTATCCAAAGCCAACCTAGTTAATTTGGCACCCAAGACAGAAAATCATACAAGCACCTCTCCCCCTCCCTGGCAATAAAAGTACAGTAATAATATAATAACTAACGATTTGCTGCCTTTTCATGACATCAAAAATCTGCTACCTGAGGCAGCTGCTTTACTGTACCTAATGGTAGGGCCAGCCCAGAAGAAACGTGAAAGCAGAGAGAGGATTGATAGGTCTTCTGGACTGGTCTGGATGTTCCATTTTCTTGTTCTGTCCCTGTTACAGATCCAGCTAAGGACTTACTCAACATCCCTGCAACCTCTTCTCAGTAATGACAGAGTGAATATATGAAGTACAAAGATAGGAACGGATATGGCTATAGATCATTGGTAGTACTGAATATTTCAAGTACTTGCTGGTTATGAGTAAAGAACAAATCTGATATAATATTAACTAATATTTCATGAGCAGTAATCACATTTATTTGGTTTTTTAAATCTATCGCAATCTGATGTTGATCACTATTTTCATTGATAGTAATAATTATTAACAAGGTTTTATTGTTAATAATTTAATAACTTGTCAGCCAAGAATATTAATTTTAAACAACTTAGGGTATGTACATTATTCCATCCCCCATTCCTCAACTCCCCCTCTTTCTTCCCTTCAATGCTGCCCTTCCCATTTCAAATCCTCCATAAAGGTTCCTCCCTATTAAAAAGTATGAATTGTTTTATGAATCCTGTACAAATGAGCTATAATCACATTGAGGATTCTGTAGAATTTTTGTATATTCTCTGCTATACAATACCACTGGAGAAATTAACCATCTTGTCATCCAATATAAAATCAAAGCTAGTGTTATGTGTTGAACTCACTTTTAAAATGAATAAATCAACCAAAATGCTTGCATCTCCCTCATTTTTAAAGATAAAGAGATGAAACCTGGCATCATGGTAGTTTTTAAGTAGGGATATAGCTATGTCAAGTTTGAAGCAGGTCCGTTCATACCTTGAGTTTCAGGAATTTTTTAAAGTTCAAACTGAAATCTCTTTGGGGTCTAGTACCTTGAACAGTACAAGTTTAAAAAATGAAATTGAAGATAAAGAGATGAAACTTTGCAGCATGGTAGCTCTGAATTAGGGATTTAGCCATGCCAAGTTGGAAGCAGATCCGTTCATCCCTTGATTTTTAGGAATTTTTAAAACTTCAATTTAATTTTTTAAATTAACTAAAATGCTTACAATTGCATGGTAGCTCTTAAGTAGGGATTGAGCCATGCCAAGTTGGAAGCAGATCTGTTTATGCCTTGAGTTTTAGGAATTTTTAAAACTTCAAACACAATACTCTTTGGAGTCTAGGGCATTGAGCAGTACATTAAAAAAAAAAGAAATTAAAGATGAAGAGATGAAACTTGGCACCATGGTACCTCTTAAGTAAGGCTTTAGCCATGCCAAGTTGGAAGCAGATTGGTTCATGCCTTGAATTTTAGGAAATTTTTTGAAGTCAAACTTTTTTAAAAAATATCCTAAAAATCAAGGCACGAACCGGTCTGCTTCCAACTTGGCATGGCTGAATTCTAGGGTGACCACTAGGGTGTGGCGTAGTGGTTAAAGTGTTGGACTGGGAGCTGGGAGATCCGGGTTCTACTCCCCACTCGGCCATGGAAACCCATTGGGTGACTTTGGGCCAGTCGCAGACTCTCAGCCCAACCCACCTCACAGAGTTGCTGTTGTGAGGATAAAATGGAGAGAAGGAAGATTATGTATGCCGCCTTGGGTTTCTTGGAGGAAAAAAGGCGGAATATAAATGCAATAATAAATAAAAATAAAAAACTGTCAGGATTTCCCCAGATTTCTCCTGGTTTTTGTTCTATCCTCGGTGTCAGGGGGGATTTTATGCAATAGTCTATAATGACCTGGAATTACACACTTTCCCCTTTAAGGCCACCATTGGCGTGGCAGGGGGGAATAACATGCTTTCTGGAGGTGTGTCATTCTCTCCCACTGCTCCAATCAAGGCCTTAAAAGGGAAAAATGTGTCATTCCCAGGCATTATAGAAAAGGGCCTGATTGGAGCGGTGGGGTAGGGTGAGAACGACATGCTTTCCCCTCCTCCGCTCCAATTGGGGACTTTAAGGTGGCCCCAGAAAGCCATTTTCCTGCCCCCCCACCAGGTGTCCTCTTTTTTGGTTTCCCAAATATGGTCACCCTACTCAGTTCTTGCACAGGCTGCATTTCCATCCCTAGATATTTACTCAAAAGTAAGACCCATTGAATTTCCTTGGTTCTCGAAAAGCAACACACTTGCTTTTAGATTTGCCAGTCTCAGCATTATATGTGTGCTATGAATGCCTGCTCTGTCTGTCCCTACAGTTTCCTGCAAGGTCCAGCCAGGGGAAGCCAGTAAATTAAACCCAGGGGTGGAGGGTGGGATTCCCTCAAGTTCATCTGACAGCAGGTGCTATGGAACATGGACCTTCAAGGAGTGTTGAGGGTGGATTTCTGGCAGACCCAGCCAGGCAACTTTATGGCCTGTTAGTCCCCTGCCTCATAAGGCAAATGGCCACATGAGAACTGTTATTATGGCCTGCTACTTTGTTTGTCTTTAGTAGTCTGTGGTCCAGATCTCTTCAGAAGGGGGAATAGTGTTATGTGGTTGGGGTCAGTCTAAATTATCTCCAGGGATCCCTTACTCAGTGCCTCTGATAGCAAAGAGATTGAGGATTTCCCCCAACTCTGTTACTCTTGAAGTTACTAGGCTTGTTGAAAATAGATTTTATAACATAAGCATGAAAACAGTGAATATCCCTTTTAACTTGTTAAACCAATGAAAACATGCCACACAAGAAGTCTTAAGATATGAATGGTTTATAAAGAAAAGTAAATGCAAAAGAACATCAGATACAGAAGTGAAATCTGAAACATTACTATTATTATTAGTAGTAGTAGTATCCTGCCTTTTGCCCAATGCTGGGCCTCAGGGCAGCCTTACAAAACTAAAACATATACAGCTAAAACCTATAAATAGAAATATACAAAAGTTAAAAATATAATTAAATACTTTTCAATATTAAAGCATTTTAAACATTTTAAATACATAACAATTTAAAAGTCAAAGGTATAGACAGAGGTCCAGATTATCTGACCAGATGATCTTATCAAGAAGGTCTGGTTCGTTAGAGATTTGGTTACGCATCATCTCACAGCAACCGACGGTCTGGGTCATCCCCCAGAAGACCATGTAACAGTCTTGGACGGTACGGCTTCAATTTCAATTTACGCATTAAACGTTTCTGGACTTTTCACAAATGTCAGAGCGACTCTCATCTCATTTTCCTCTGTCATAGATGTCCTAGGATGTCCAGATTTCGGTGCATTAGTCACTGCACCTGTTGCTTCAAATTTATCTCTAAGACGATAAATTGTCAGACGTGTTGGTGAAGGAGTGTCAGGTGCTTCTTGCCACAGTGTGTGCACTCGCTCGGTATTTTCAGTTTTCCAGTACTGCTTTAGAATCCACTTTCTTTGTTCTTGACTCAAGTTCGCTGCCATCATTCACAATATCAGTAAAAAAAAATAACTAAAAAACTAAACAACTGTACCTACTTTTGGGCCTCACTCCCCTCACTCTCCACACCTGTCACCACCTGTCACTCTTCCCAACTGTCATTCTGGCTCCACCCACACATCTTCTACTCACATATTCACTCCCCCTCCCATCAACATTCTAAACAACTGTATACCTACTTTTGGGCCACCCAGTATATATATATATATATGTATGTATGTATGTAATCTCCAGAAGAGGAATTTTTGGAATGTGAAGTTAACAGGAATATTTGAATAGAAAAAAGAGTTAGAAAGCAGCAGCATGCTGTAAGTGAATCTTAAAGAACTCATTGAACAAATATAAGATAAACAGCCTGTGAGTATGTTTATCAGGGTGTGTTCTATTACAAAATATGCTGGAGGAGGGATATTACAAATGTTCATGCCTTGAATATAATTGTTGAGAAGGCTCAAATACCTTTCTGCAAAGTGAAAATCATGTATCTGAGAGAGCTCGCAAAGCATGCCCTCAGAGAATATGATTTAGGACTGTATTTCATGGAAGGACTTTGCAAAAAAGAAAAGAAACTATTTCTTAATGATTGAATTCATTGTCCCATCTACCAGCAGGTAGCATTTGAACAAAGGGGATATTTCCCTTTGTGAATCATGGATGGTATTGATTGTCTCCCAAATCAATGCATAAAGCTACAGAAAGACGGCTACAACCCAGTCTCATGATTCATATTCTGGCTGAAATAGGCTTTGAGATGTGAAAGCTCTGGTAACTTAAAATTTTCATCACAATTATATATCAGTAATCTCACATTCACTTTAAGGAAGGAAACCGGTTTGCATGCATACTCTTTTTTATATTCTCAGATCTGCTTCCCCCATTTAAATGAAAGGACAACCTAGGCATGCGAGGAATCTGTGTGACAGAGTCCATGTAGAGGTCTAGACTAGGCTAATTAGGAATTACCGTACTTCTGATTTTCAGAAAATGTTGCTTCAACTGTTCCATGGTAGTTGCATCAAGGAAGGGCAGTTTCCCTCGGAAAGAAATGCAAAGAATGTATTTTGGAGTTGGCCTTCAGAAGTTTGTTGTTAATTTTTTAAATTGTATCCTGTTTTGTTTTGTTTTTTGTTTTGTTTGGATTGTTGACATTCTGTCTGACTGCTTTTAATACTTCAAGTGTTGAGGAGATGGCGTACAAAATGGCCATATACCTACAAGTAAAATTATAATCTTGTGTACAGAAAAGGGTAGCAATAAATCAATACATACCAAAGGGCTGAAAGGAAATATATTCATTTCTTGTTCTTTAAGTGAAAAGGTTACGATAGGAAGTTCTATAAAGCATTAATTGTTTTTACATGTTTTTAACAGAAGCACCACCATGAGATTTCTGCTTCCTGATTTCTATTTTAACAATTCTTTGGCATGAAAATTAAATCAACACATGTGCTTTTTGCCACTAACCATGCAATTAACTACATTTCAATAATGCAGTTTTTTTAAAAAATAGGCACAACTTTTGTCACTGGAATTTTTCTTCATAAGACAACGTAATGTTTTGCAAAGCTAATTGCATGGTATATTTCTTTCCTCCATTCTAGAGCATTAATATGTGCACTGAGCACTGAGACAAAAAAGCAAAGCAACAACTGACAGGCACTGTAGCATTGCAGTAATTAATTTAAAATAAGCCTGATTTGTTCTACTGCTGCTTTCCCCCAGGCCATTATCTGGGAGATAGTTCTAGGGAAATTCAGCAAGCTAGAGGAAAAACACCTGTTGCATATGATTACACCCTATTAAAATGTAATGAATAATTCAACATGAATATTTTTGACTGAAGCATTATTATCTTGCCACCAACATCTTTACCCTTTGTAGAATTCTCAAAAATGAAGACAATCAACCCAATTTGTTGGTTACATCCTCAAAACTCCTCCAGCGTTTACTGGATTATCAGTATTTAAATTGGCAGTGGCAATTATGTAACTTCCTGAAGCAGAAGCATATATAAATGGGCTATGTGAGAGCTTAAGTGAGAGAAAGAAGAGGGCAGCACCAAAATATGATAAAAGCAAGAAAGTAACCACCCTCAAAATGGTGCGAATAAAGCAGAAAAAATAAAAATGACAATTGCTGGACATGTTTTGGTGGAAATCTTCTTCATGGACACTGAAAAGATATCAAACCATAATTCAAATAACACAATATAAACTAATTCATAATAGTATGTACTGGCATTTTAAAAACATGAGGAAGCTGCCTGATAATGAGTCAGATGGATCCATCAAGCTTAGTAATGTTTCCATGAGGGGTGGGGAACCTTTTTTTTTTGCCTGAAAACCAGGGCAAAATCTATACTAGTGCTTTTAGTGGTATTGAAGTGCACTGGTAACTAACTGTTCATGCACGTTAGGCATTCTCTATACTGCTTTTCTAGAATTATTTCCCACTTTCTATTCCATATTATCCAAAATACAGCAAAAGATGTCATTGTGTGCACTGTGAGGTATAAATCTGTAAAAGGGTTATAGCATCACTACGATGGGATCATATCCATATGACACAAGATGTAGAACTGGCTCAGGCTGCAACCTGGGAAGTCTTCTGGGGTTGCATGCCAGCAATGGGTGTGGCCAGGTATCAAAGTGGGCATGGCCACCCCAGTCACTCAGTCTCACATACATACCATCCAGATACTTCCCAACTTCCCCTCCTCAGCTGATATCTGCAGATCACCTCAGGAGAAGAGGATTTCCCCTGCTCAATGCTGAGAAAGGGAGTTTTCTGAACAGCAGCTGATCATTGATAAGAGTTTACTTTCCCCTGCCTGGAGAGAGGTGGTGGTGCCTGGGGCAAAAGCTGGTGGGCCAAAGGTTCCCCATGCTTGGTCTACACTGACTTGGGTTCAATCCCCAGGCTCTCCTGGAGATGCCTAGGATTGAACCCAAGACCCTGCATGTGAAGTATACACTCTATCAATGAGCTATATCCCTTTCCCTATTTAGATAAAGCAGCAAACATGGTTGGTAACCTATGCTTTCCTAGCAGCAGCATCCAAAGCACAATGATAGCAATAGAAAAGAGGTAACATAACAACAGCGGTGGACAATGTGACTAGCTGAGGGTCAGTGGCAGTATTGGATACTGCCCTTTGTCACCAGCTAGCAATCACAATGTTGCTCATGATGATGCCTATTAGCCATGCATGGAAAGTTCCAATCAACAAGCAGCATCGCTTGACCCATTGTTTTCTTCCTCCCACACGATACACAAGTACAATTATCCAGCAAGGTGTCTGTCTGTTTTGTATACACACACACACACACATCACAATTATGTCTTCCTCTCCTTGAACTGTCACCCATTAGCAGCCATTCTACCTGGCTCCAACGAAGGCCGATCCCTCTCCAACTACCATTTGTTTCCTCCTCTCCCCAAACTGTTTTCTTTTAGCTGCTATTTCACCAGGCTCCAGCAAGGGAGGGAGACAGTAAAACTCATGCCATTGTTTTAGCTGGTGCCAACTGGTTCTTCCTCTCTCAAAACAGTCTTCTTTTAGCAGCCATTTAGCAGCAGAAGAAGCGGTGATAGCAATTACATAACTTCCTCCATCACATGTATATCATGGGCAGGATAATCCTATATGTCAATTTAAATGGCTGTGCCTGCAGCAAAGGGAGAGGTGAAACACTAATGACTATTACTTCAGCTGGGACCATCTTCCATTTGGCTCTTTCTCTCCCCAAACTGTTTTTAATTTAGCCTCCATTCTACCTGGCTGCAGCAGAGGAAGAGGTGAAACAGCACAGCCCACCCCATTGGTTCAGCCAGGACCAACTGTAACTTGGGTCCTCCTTCTTCCCTCTTAGAACTGTCTCCTCAGTGGCTCAGTGACTTGTTTTTTATGTAGCTGGAAATTTTTGGTACCCGAATTTCTTTAGTCTGCTGTGTTTTCCCATCCCTTTATTCTTTATAGAATGTAAGCCCAAGGGCAGCACTTGCATCATTTTGTATTCTTTGTACAGCACCTAAAAACATAAAAAGAGCCATGTTGGATCAGACCAAGGGTCCATCTGGTCCAGCATTCTGTTCACACAGTGACCAATCAGCTGTTGACCAGGAAACCTAGAAGCAGAACATGAATGCAGCAGCAGCTGGGGTACATAGGCATACCACCTCTGCTACTGGAGGTCACATATAGCCATCAGAATTAGCAGCCACTGATAGCTTTATCCTCCATGAATTTGTCCAATCCCCACATGGTTTCCAAATCTACACAATGCTAGATGCAACTACCACCACAGCTGTATATGCACAACAGATCTTTGGCACGGGAGATAGGACCTAGCTCTGGGAAAGATTAGATGCCAAGTAAGCTGGCTGCTTCTCTGATCTCCCTCCCCAAACTATGTTCCTCCCCCACCCACCCACTCTGTGATAGTTATCACAGTGTAGCACTAACACTGATATAAGCATAAGACAGTGTAACAGGAAGTGGAGGCTGGTGGCTCCACACCTTGGATAGCTCTTTTAGAGTTCTGACTGGTTCTGACTGAAACCCGAAGAGGATTCACTGCCTCACTGACATCGGAGTCACCAGCCTCCATTGGTAATATGATTGCTATACCACCAAATACCTTCCCTGTGCCATCACAGTTTAGAGTTACATGGTCACAAGGGATTGAGTTGTAATCCTATACTCACCCAGTCAGCATCACTCGGGGACAGGATTGCAACATTAGTCTGCAAAAATAATATATCCTTAAGAGCTTGTTATTGATACTTGCTGATCATGTGAGAGATATGGCACTGGGGCTGTGAGTATTTCTAAAAATGCATCCCAACCTTGAAGGGCTCAACTTCAGTTAAATAAAGGTTAGCAAGGAGTGCATCTCCAAAGGAGGAAAAAGGGAAATGACAGTATGTCAAGGAAACATGAAATATGCATGTAAGTGCACCAATATGGTTATGATACAAGAATGCCGCTTTTGTTAAATTGTCTGTGCAGCATCTATATACATATTTTAAAGTTGTATTTCTCTGCTGAAGCAAATCTTGGGCTTTGTGCATAATAGCGATCACTTCGTCTATCTATCCGTCCTTCAGGGAAGTCTCTGTTCAGGCAGACACTGGCAATTCTTAAGATGCCTTAGCAGAGGAGACCTATATTTCATTTTGTTACAGGTAAGAATGTCAGCCCCAAAAGGGAGTGTGTGTATGTGTGTTATCAGACAGCAGATGCAAATAGCAACATTTAATTTTATGGCTCCTGCGTGTCTCAGATCTTTTTATCGGTGATGAGGTCACAGGGGCTTTCTCTAGAAGCTGCAATGTGAGGCACATTGCACAGAGATGTTGCATTTTCATGCTCTGTGGGAAGCAATGAAAGACCAGACATCTTTTTTCCCAAGGATATATCAAAGGCAGTGCAGGCTGGTGGCTCCTATTTCAGTGGGACTGTGAATCCGCTCTCAGTTTCAGTCAGAACTCTAAAGGTGCTATCCAAAGTGCTGATCTTATCTCCAAAATGGGTTCAGCACCTTGGACAGCTTCTTTAGAGTTCTGTCTGGTCCTGGCTGAAACCCAGAGCAGATTTACAGCCCCACCGATCAAAGGGGCAAACAAGAGGGCAAACAGAAGGGGCAAAGGGTATGTGCCCACCTCCCCAATCTACAAGGAGGCAGACAGTGGGATTCTGCACTAGCTGAACTGTTATTATGACAGGGGCCAAAGTATTAATGGCCAGACTTGTCCAAATGCTGATGGTACCACAGCATCATTTCATTTTTAAAAAAACATTTTAGAGTTCAAGAGCAGCAGACTGGGCACACACAGTTACAGATGTTCATCTTATGATTTTTTTTATTTTTAAAGTATGTTATTTTTTGTTTGTTTGCAACAAAATACTACGTAAATGTATTTAGTAGCAGGGCAGCAGAAGCAAACTCCGTTTTATTCCTGTAGTCATAATAGTGATATGATCTGAATGAGTTTAAATAAAATAATAATTAAGTAAATAAATAAATAAAAATAGTGATATGACCTGAATGAGTTTAAAATGCAAAACTGCACATGCTTAGAGTATTTCTTTTTTTCTTTTCTTTTTTATCAAGGCTAGCTATCAGGTTTTAGCTGTTCTTACTGTTCTTTTGCTTAATATTAGGCGTGTAGAACCAGTTACGAAGCATGGAATGGTGGGGCTAGAAGGGAAAAAAGAAGAAGAGGAATGTTAGTTTTGTGCTTCACAACTGGAGTATGGCCATCTAAAGGGAGAAGGACATAATATCATTCAGTCCAAGGTAGAGGATCACAGACTTACCTGCTTCTGCGATTCTCTCCCAGCATCCATACAGCTGCGCAACGTCCTGGAAAGGAAGAGGAACATCGTGGCCTCCATATTTTTTTAAAAAAGAAGAGGAGCCACACGTGACCCCGATTTGGCAAAAAAAAAAAAAAAAAAACACAAGCCTCAACTCCTCCGCCAACCTGGGGATGGGGAAATTGCTCTCCCCCCATGGGCACGGAGCCATCCCATGTGGCTCCATGCCCGTTTCAGGCCCCGGAAGTGCGCGGCACAGATGGTCATGGGACCGTGGAAAAACCAGTATATTCCCGGTTTCCGTTATCCCGGGATCATCCCTAGGTCATCCCCGGTTGATCCCGGGATTCCCTGTGCATCATATGGATGCACAGGGACGACCTAGGGATGACCCCGGGATAAATGGCTGGTGTAGACATGGCCATTGTTGCACCACTGGCTACCTTGACACCTCCCCACCCTCCAAGAATCCCCTGGGCAGCATCGGGGTGGCCCATACATATAGGGAAACTAGGCAGTTGCCCAGGGCACCAAGTTAAGCAGGGCACCAAATTTGAGGGAGGAAATACGTTTTTAAAAAAACCCAAATAATGAAAATGTCATTTTTTCAATTCCTGTGTGGAATATGAAGGAATATGACTGAGGCTATGGAGGTGAGCGGGAGACAGACTGGGGATAGTGGGGCTAAGTCAGCCCCCCTGCCTGCCTTTGGCACCTAGTCCTTCCTCAGGCAACATGGGATAGCCTCCTGCTCCGCTGCTGCTCCCAGTTGGAGGCAGGGAGTGAGAGGCCCCCCAAGAGCAGCCACTTCCTTTGCTCTCAGAGGGCTGAGACTAGGGGCTGGTGGCACCTTGTTGGCCATGTCACCCCAAGGATGCAAGGACCTCCCTTGGGCGTTGTAGATGGAACTTCTGTTCCTTTGCAGAGCGGATGGCTGTGCTCATCTCCTCTGTTGTTTTTATCAGCCTCTCTCTGCTGATACAGTCTTAGTAAAAACAAACAAACCCAGCAACATCTTTATTGGGTTTGTTTGTTTTATTAAAACTGATAATATTTCTGCTTCCAAAGATGCGGTGGTGGGAGGGGTGGGGACGTTGATTGCCTAGGGCACCAGTTGTTGCCAGCTAGTCCAGAGCCACCCCTGGACAGCATTTCTGGTAATATGCAAAGGTTAATACAACACACAAGTAGGGGGAAAGTGCAATCCTATTTCTCTATATAGCTATTTATACTTTTAAGGAAATTTCTGTTCCTGCCCAGGAATATGTTCCCCAGGAATATAGGGCTGCAAGCAGGGATTCTGTCATGACTCTGGCTAACTCTCCAAGCTTCTGCTCACGACTTTAGGCACACTGATACACAACAATAACAGTGGGATTTCTTTTATTGTAAATCACACGGAATTCAAAGCATGACGGTTTTATTTCTGCAATCACACACTTGAAGCTGAATACGGACCACACAGCTTTCAGGTAGAACGGCTTAATGTGAACAGCACTCACTCAGGGGTAGACATTTAGAGATTAACCCTAGTCCTTAGAGAGCAGGAGCGGCCACACTGCACTGGAATCCTCTGGAACATAGGGACACTCACGAAAAACCTCCAGACAGAAGGTAAGACTATCTTGAACTAAATCAGACTCAGCCTGTCAGAGAACGCTGAGCAGATCACCGAAGCAAGACGTCAGGAACTGAACCTCTTCGACCTAGGGAGCCTTCCCAATTCACGTAGCTTTAGCTCTGAGGAAGGTCCTCTCACAGGTCCCAAACACACAGAATTGTAGAACAGCAACAATCAGCTTCTGCCTCCCTCTGCCCGTAACTTTGGCTCCATGGAGGGAGACAGCAGGCTATAGAACACGAATCCAGAACAGTAATCACAAGTCCAAATCTATGAAAAGCCACAGTGCATTTTTCATGGCATAGTTCGTAGAAGTTCTAAGTCTAAACAGCAACAGAACATGTACAGAGTGCCTCATACAATTCTAAATCAGATAGAAACTCACAACAGCAGAGAAGCACACAAGCAGCAAGAGGTTTGACGAGATAATTCCTAGCAAAGGAATTACTCTCAGGACAAAGGGTAATATAGTGTGGAGGCTGGGCAATTCTAAGCTACTTTGATAGACAGAGCTTCAGGCCTGTAATCTAAAACTCACGTGCCAACAGGGCGTCATCTTCTGATGACGCCACAGTGTGAGGAAGATAGCCCCCACCTTTGCAAAACATAGTTTAATTCCCAGAGAACTTTCAAGGCCTTCGGCCTACCATTTGAGATAAGCACATAACAGAGAAGCAGAGATACATTTTCTCATGACAAATTGCCAAGTCTTCAGTCCACAATTCACAGGGCCAGCCCTGTGAATTGTCTACGAAGCACCCGACACCTAACAGATTCATTTATTTTAGGGCTTTGCTCTGGCAGCTGTCTTCAGTGCCAGGGCTTAATCCTGGGACTTATGAAGTAAGAACTGTAAAGGAGGTCAGATAGACTGCGCTGAGCGAATAGTGGGTTTTGTGGTAAAATAGTGCATAGAGCAAGCATGAGTTTAGTAAGGGTTTATTTTAGCATGGGAACGGGGAAATTAAAATGACAAAGGGCCTTGGCTCACCCACCTGGGGAGAGATTGATCGCCCAAGGACAGAAACCAGGCCAAGAAGGACTGGCTTATCTCAAGCCATAAACTTCAAGGCTGTATGAGGGAGGTGTGAAACGCGAAGGAATCTGGCCCCGAGAAGGGAGGGGGGATTCCAAGAGGAGGGATAAAGCCAAGAGTTTGGAACAGCCTGGTGTATCTTTGGTTGACAAGAAGTGGCCAAAGGGTCAGGTCCGGCGGGGTAACTGATTTTTATTTGTCTCTTATTATATGCATGCTGGGTCTTGTTGTAGATTTTGGAATTTCAGACTACTTAACCTGCTCTTAATCTAATAAAGTCTTATATCTCAAGTAAGTTGAGTCTTGGTTTTGATTCTCTGAATTCTGCACACTTCTGCCAGGAGATTGGCCCAAGGCCGTTGTCTCCTTTACAAGAACAACTGAAAACACCCCTAAGCATTTCCTTCACATTTGCATGTAATGTGTAAGATAACCCTGAGTCAAGAGTCCACCATGCAGACAAAATTAGGGAGAAAGACTCTTTTTCCTAGAAATTAAGCACTGGATACATGTCAAACAATTTGCTTCACGATAGCCCATCCTTGTGCTCCCCAGATGTTGTGGACTACAACACCCATACTTCTTGCCCATTAATCACAGCAGTTGGGTTGGAACCATATTGACTAGGCTGACCATATGAAAAGGAGGTCAGGACTCATGTAACTTTAACAGTTGTAGAGAAAAGGGAATTTCAGCCAGAGTCATTTGTATGCAATTAGTTCCTGGTGAAATTCCCTCTTCACCACAGCAGTTAAAGTTACAGGGGCCCTGCCTTCTTTTGTATATGGTCACTCTAGTAGAGTGCCTGTAACTTTAACTGTTGCGATGAAGAGGGGATTTCACCAGGAACTAATTGCATATAAATGACACTGGCTGAAATTCCCTTTTCTCTACAACTGTTAAAGTTACATGAGCTCTGTCCTCCTTTTCATATGGTCAGCCTAATATTGACTGGGTTTGATTGTAGTTGAAGCCATCTCAAGAGCACCACATTATGATAGGGCTGGGCTAGCTAGATTGATCCACACAACTGGGCTGTTATTGTAAATGAAAATTTATGTTTGCCTGTGCTTTAAAACTATGATGTGAGAAAATTAATCTAAGAGAAGTTTGTAATTTTATGCATGGCAACAGGAAATTAAAATGGGAGCTACTCAGCATTCCAAAGTATAGATATGTTATAAGGTATGGAGTAAGAGAGTTGATTTTTAAAGCAACAACTGTAAGGAGGTGTGCACAGCCACCAAAGAAGACAAAAGGACAAGAGATGAAAGATGCTAAGATGTGCAGTCTTCTCTGCTGAATAATAGAAGAAAGATGAATCTTTGAAATGTGTACTGTATATATCATTGATGAGAAAACATTGCAAGTCGTTGTCTTGATGGTGTAAAAACATGCAACAGTTTTTTACTGTGTTTTGCTTACTACTGATACTGATTCCTTCACAGCTGTAGGAAAAAACAAGACAGTGAATAAAATTATTGTTGAAATAAACACATTCTGATATCTGGTCGAATATGTTCTAATATTGCACAGTCTATATTGCCACTCCATTACAATTTCCCCTCCTGGTTGAATGTCTACTTGTATCCAGTATCAGAGGCAGTAAGCCTGTATATGCTAGTTGCTGGGGAACATGGGTGGGAGGGTGCTGTTGCACTGTGTCCTGCTTATGGGTTCCTTGGTTGGCCACTGTGTAAACAGAGTGCTGGACTAGATGGACCCTTGGTCTGATTCAGCGCAGCTCTTCTTATTGTTCTTAAACCGCAAAATCATCTTGTGGACAGATAAGGTCCAACTTCACCATGGCTGCCATCTTCTGAAATACTTCCATGAAAATAATACTGATCCATGAGTAAAAACCCCAGGGAAATATCCCAAATCCACAGTTAGGAAATACCTTAGGGCCATCCAAAATGCTACAAAAGATTGTGGAAGCTTTCGAGTTCTCCAGAACTTCCTCAGGTTAGGTGACATAAGAGGTGGGGTATCAGGAAAGAAACAGAAAAGTTCAAGATTTAGGCCTGTTGGTTGTGGCCATGAGGTCTTCAATATAGGTTCACTGGTAGGTGTTGCAGATTACAGCATTCTGGGACAAACAAGCAATGTACTGACCCCTGTTAATAAAAACATAAAGGCTGGCTGTAACTCAGATATGTCTCTTGCCTGGGCCAAACCACACAGGTTCCTGAGCGGGAGAGAGCAGAAATAAACAGTACTTATATTAACAAAGACAGATATTAATTTTAGGTGGTAATTAGGTAAAATGAGTCAATTGAAGCCAAATTATGTAGTATTTTCTAGTGATTGAAGGGAATGGAACCCTCAGAATGCAACCCCTCTTCAGGTGGTAGAAAGTCATCTTCCTCTAGTGGTAGATTCCACCCTGATCAGCTAAATACAGTATTTTCCAGTGCACATAAAAACATGGTTTCTAAATGTCTTCTAAATGATCTCAATTTGCTCTGTGTTTGCATTTCATTTATGCTTGTGTGAGCAAAAGATAGACTAGCTGGTTGGATATGCTTACCAGAACCTGTATGGGTTGCACAGGAGAAATGCATTAGACATTCCCATATCTGCACATATACACGTTTTCTTTTTATAATACTTTGTGGAATGTTTGCCAAAGATGACTATCACATCCGAGCTGGAGTTTATCAAAATGTCAACATAAAGACTAACACGAGGGCAAATTTTCTGCAGTGTGGCTAGACTAATGTTCCCATTCTGTCAGGAAAGTCACTAGAGTGAAAGTTGCTGATGTAGCTGGAAGCATTATAAACTGAGAAGCAAGGACCCATTTGTATTTCCTACCTAGAAAAATGCTGCTTCCTTTAGCTGCAGTATGACTGGAGGTGCTTAGGACCTTGCAAATTGCCTTCAGTTGTTCACGTAATTAGGTTGCAAATAGTATCCCCATCTGGGTCCATCATGACCCTACTGACCTAGCTCATTACACTGCTGTACTAATGATCAAGAAAGCTATTCAAAATTACTATAGATCAGCCTGGTTTGCATGTAATGACAACCCAGAGTATGGGTTGTCATTGAATCATGGGTTATCAATATATGTGAACTCTGCAGTATGGTTTAACTAGGATTGTTAGCCATGAACAACCCAGGAAGAGAACCCATGGTTTGTTGCTGGATTGTGAACTCTGGGTTGTTTGGGGTTAACAACCCATGGTTAAACCATAGTGCAGTTTTCGCACATAACAACAACCCATAATTCAACATCTACCCACAACTCAAAGAAAACTGATACTCTGAGTTGTTGATACATGCAAACCAGTCATTATGTCATTGGAATGTACTTGGTAAAAGCAAAACATGTACTGTTGTGCCTTTTGCTAATTTATTCATGTAAACAGAATTGAAAATAGGCACCAAAATGTCTTTTGTAACCCATCATCCTTGACACATTTTGCAACATTGATGATTATATCCTAATAACTGCAAGTATTCTTTGTTTTCTTTGAGTCTTCTTTGTGTTAGATTGGAGGGTGGAAAGGTTAGGGGGTGAAGTGGGTGAGGAGGAGATTTGAACCCTTTTGTATATTTCATACAAAAGCTCATGAATAGTTTTATGCAAATAGGAGCATCAAGAACGGGAACTAAGACTACTGGTGAATGTGCCATTTACCATAGCATCAATGGAATGGCATAATTGTTCCGGCTCCAGCAGTAAATTACTTGGCTCTCCTGCAAATTATTCTACAAACTTACATCCTGATTGTGGAGCTCTGAACCACAGTAATAGTCCATTAAACTTTAGTCAGCCTTGTGAATGAGTATCATTTACATTATTTGAACTCTAATTACGATATAAGTCATTGATATAAGTGCTTTCCAAACTAATATAGCTTCTCAAATGGGCCCAGGGTCTTTATAGAAGCATACTCCTCTGGGCTAACTGTGCTTTGTCTAAATAATTTTCTTGCGTAAGTTGTTCTATTTGGAAAGCTGGTTAGATAGCAGATGAAGTGGTAAACCTATGTTTAGAATTGTACCACTTCAGATGGAGTGGACTTCTCAGAGGATGGGATTCTTCTCACCCATGGAGAGGGAAACCCATCGCCACATTATGAATCTACTCAGAAAAACTTTCTCATCAACATCTACTTTTATATGTGTATGTTTGCTTTTAAATGGAGGAGCATTCAGTCATGTTAGCTACCTCCTCCCAACAGTCTGAAATGGTATAGACTGGAGTAGGGGTTCTCAAATTTTCTAAAAGACAGGGACCGCTTGAAAGAGCTGAAAACGACTGAGGCCCATCATTGACAAAATGGTGTTGCAGGGTTGGAGCCAGTCACAAAATGGTGGCAGATGGCGGGGGTGGTGTTTGCCACAATGTTCATTTTTTATTTATTTAAAATATTATTTGACCGCCTTTCAGGGCAGAAACTGGCAATTACTGATATAATTTGATACTGATACCTCCCTCTTTGGAAATTGCTAAATTATTTGCCACAGCTATTTCCTTGTAGCAGGAGTTCCATAATTCAGGTTTTTTTCCATGAAGTACAGACATCGGCTCTAGAGGTATCATGGCTCAGCCTCCCTATTTAAGGCAGAATTTGCCGATCCAGATGCTCTAAGTAGAGAAGTCTTTTAATTTTATATTGACCGTGTTCAGATGACACACTAAGCCATAGCGGTTAAGTATTTTGAGCTAAACATTGTAGCTTACTGTGTCATGTGAACCATGACTTAGCATGTTGTGTGGACCATTCCTAACCATGGTGGCTACATAAATGTGGTTTAAACATGCTCACTAACCATTTGCTGCAAACGGGTTAGCAGCCTAACCATGGCTTAGCGTGTTGTCTGAACAGGCTCATTGTGTTCTTCCTCCCCCAACATGCCTCTCAAAGTAGTCTTACTTATCTCCTGTCATTTCTTCCCCTTCTCTTTTTACACTTAACTTGTAACCTATCGCCCGACATCACAATTTTCTTCCTTCCCTGCTGCTCTTACATTCACTTCCTCCTATTATAGCTTCCCTCTCTTATCCTCTTCCTCTTTATTCCCAGTTTTTTAAAAATATTATTGACAATTTTAGCCTTGCTCTCTAAATAACTCCCACTGCCACGCCTGCTTATGCAGTGCATATAGTGCAGCCATGACACAGGGTGGTCTGCAGCAGTAAGACCCAACTGAAAGTGGGCCGAGACCCACTAGTGGGTCCCAGCCATCGTTTGAAAAACACTGGTCAAGCGAGAAGTTAACCACCTCATTTCGGCTGTTTGTGAGAACTTGGAAAGACAAACAGGAAGGCACTAATTGCAGGACAGGGAGGGAGGAAACCTCCGGTTGCACGAGAGAGAGAGAAAATGATTTAATTAAGCTCAACTTATTTTAAATGGAGTTCTTCCTCTGGGGTACTCTTGAATGACAATTGTTAGCCCAGTATCATCTAACCACTGTTTACAACTTGTGTGCACTAGGCCTGATTCCCAGTTCAGATGTATAGTATATCATTAGAGAAAAAGGCTGAAGGGCAAGCATGATGCTATACCATAGCCAGAACTGCAGGCCTTCCTGCTCTGTCCTGGAGATTTATTCATCTCTGCTGCTTGTGCCACTTAAAGTGCCCATTTGTAGGCTGACCAGATAAAATCCAGGTCAGGGCTCATGTAACTTTAACAGTTGTAGAGAAAAGGGAATTGCAGCCAGTGTCATTTGTATGCAATTAGTTCCTGGTGAAATTCCCTCTTCATCACAATAGTTAAAGTTGCAGAGGCCCTGCCTTCTTTTGTATAGTGCCTGCACCTTTAACTGTTGTGATGAAGAGGGAATTTCACCAGGAACTAATTGCATACAAATGACACTGGCTGAAATTCCCTTTTCTCTACAACTGTTAAAGTTACATGAGCCCTGACCTGGATTTTATCTGGTCACCCTACCCATATGCCCCAAAATGGACCTCCTTGATAGTGGAACAAAAGTTTGCTTTTACAATATCCTTTTCTTTAGGAGGACTAAACCTTAAATCCCTAAATAATCTGAGTCAAAGATACCTAGAAAATCACCTTCTCCCACATGAATCTACCTATTTCCAGAAATGCCTAGACAACATTTGTTGATCGGTGGCCTAATAATAATAATAATTCCATTAAGATTGGCATTAGAGGCTCTATTAAGTATTCCCTTGCTGTTTTAAATACGGTGGGGAATTATCGTCCTGAGGTTCTGGAACTCCCTAAAGAGCGCTCAGTTGGCTAGCAACCTAAGAGTCTTTTATTTCAGAGGGTATTTGCAGCCCTCTGAGCTGCTATATGAGACACTATAGGTTTGGGTTGGGGTTTTTTGGTGCTGGTTCTCTTTATTATTATTTCTATTGTGTAAGTATTTATATAGCACCATCAGTATATATGGCTCTTTTCAGAGTACAAAAGGACAGTTCCCTGCCCAGAGGAGCTTACAATCTAAACTTTGAGATGGGAAACTAGAAGGGAAGGGCATAGAAGAGGATGCAGAGTAGGATGGTAAAAGAGGATAGGGTCTCTGTCACTTTTAATAGCTGTGTAGAAGAGGGAATTTCAGCAGGTGTAGCTTGTATGACACAGCTTCTACACAGCTATTAAAAGTGCAGGAACCTTGTTTGTTTTGCATCTGGCCCACCTAAGGCAGAGCTGAATTGTGTTGTAATATGTGGTTGTTTCACTTGCACATGCGTAAGCTTAGAGGCTGAGTTACAGTGGAAAACAGGAATGAGGAATTTGACTCAAAATCTTCATGGAAAAGGTGCTTTTTGGAAGAGGGATTTGAAGGAAGTAAGAGGTAGCATTGGTCAGGTGTTCTGGGAAGCAATCTTTGTTGTTTTATTGCTGCTTTTTAATTGAAATATTTTTAAATTGTATTTTTAACCATGTAATCCTGAGCATGTTTACTAAGAAGTAAATCCAACTATTGTCAATGGGGCTTACCTTCAGGTAAGATTGTAGCCTAAATATGTTTTTGTTATGAACCACCTTGGAGTGCTTTGTCACATGACATGGGGTATAAATAGTTTAATAAAATACAAATCTAAAAATGACCGAACACATTTATTCTATTTGGTTTCAGCTACATCCATTGCTGATAATGTTAGGAGAACAAGCAAGAATCATTCCCTCTAATTGCTGTATCATTTCATGAATTGTTAACTGCCAAGAGAGCATCAGCTATGTGCGGTATAGAAATGAAATTATTATTATTATTATCATCATCATCATCATCATCATTATCATTATACAGGTGGTGAGTGCTGACAGGATTGGAGCTAAAACAGAGCCACTGAAAAACATATCAGCATGAGGAACTCCAAGGTTGTATGTTTTTGCTGTTTTAATTTTTGTATATTGTTTTTAATTGTTTTTAATCCTATGTAAACCGCCCAGAGAGCTTCGGCTATGGGGCGGTATACAAATGTAATAAATAAATATATAAATAAGTTTTGCAGAAGTAAACATATATATATATATATATATATATATATATATACATAAAAATGCCCCAGATATCACAGTGAGGACTGAACACGCTTAGTAACCATGGGATAATGAGTATCAGGCCTCATCTACAAGAATTCGCCTTTACGCTTGGTTAGGCGATTATGCACATATTCGCAGAAGCGCATTTATGCCTAATATCTCTGTATGAGAGGCGGCGAAGCGCATTACTGGACGACCGAAACGCGATTTAAACTGTTGACATGCAGAGAATCACTTGTTCACATAGTCAAAATGCGCTTTAACGGTCGGAGCAAAATAAAACTCGCTATTTAACGCGCATTCAATAATGCGCATAATCGGAGAGAAAATGCGCCTCTACGCCCGATTTGCGCTCCGTTCTTGTAGAGGTACATTTTTTAATGCGCCTTGAAATAGCTTTAAATGCCTCTTGTAGAGGCAGCCTCAGACAGAAAACTGGGCGGCTGGCCATGAAATGGTCTGTGGAGGGCAGCATGGCTGGCTGGAACCCTGAGAAGGGCGAGCACTTCTTTTAGGAGATGAGGATACACTACAATATTTTTGTTTTATGCCCCACTGGTTTCTTCTTAATACTCATTGTAACACAGAGTATCTGGAACTGCTTATGATTGATTTGTGCTGCTGCAGGAGATGAAAAGTTTCAAGCATATAGCTCAATTTTTAGAGGGTATAATTATTGTCCAGGCAGTAATCCTAAAATTTCTGTTTAGAATAAATAAGCCAACTATACTGATCTGGAAAGTTTTGATTTCCAGGAACCTAAAGGGATATAAGCATAAATTTAGGTATTTCCCACCCAACTTCTCATTCTCTATGGCTTTTTGCCTTGCATAAAATTCACACTAATTGTTTTTCCTAGCTCTAAAACTCTCTATAAAATGTTGAATGTTCAATAAATATTTTTTCGAGAACTGAAGCAGTTTTTAAGGACATGAAATAATAAAGTACCCTTTAGCGCTCTCTCTCTCTCTCTCTCTCTCTCACACACACACACACACACACACCCCTCTAGTTTTCAAAAGCAAACCATTTTCTTCCTTTGCAAGAATTTCTGAAATATTACAAGCTTTCAAAAACTCCCTGCTGAATGACACTTCTAAAACTGTTCCTTATATTAAGAGGGGTTTCCTTCCTTTTAGTTATGCAGGGATTTTCAATTTGCTAGCCTTAAGAGCCTACTTACTTTCCCTTTCAGAAGGAAGTGGAAGACTTTGGGAGCTATTTGCCTCTTAGGGAAGCACGTGTAACTTTCCAGCAAACCTCTCGGGAATGGCACAAACACAGGAGAGAATAGACACATACTTCAGCTAACTCCTGTTGCATTTTGCTGCTGCTGTAATTGTTTTCCGGATGAAAGAAGAAGGGAGGAAAAAAGACAGAGAAAATGAAGCAGCTTGGAGGATCAAAGTCACTTATGGTTCCTAGCAATAAGATCAACCAGTAGTGTTTTCCTTCTGCAAAGTCTCCTTTTCTAGAAACATACCAGAGTCTGAACTCCAGACTTGCTTCACTTAGTACATAATCCCTATCCCAAGGTGCTTCCATTTATGGAGTAAATATGAAGACTGCATGTAGCAAGGGACCCTGGAAAAGGGGGAAGAGGAAGTTAAGATCCTCTAGCACAGGGCGGGGGAAGGGGGTTCTGGGCCTTCTTACTCTGTAAGGGATGATGATCAAGCCAAAAAAGATTGCAGACTCATTGGTGTCAGACTCATTGAGGTTCTCATTTTTCCACAAGCTCATTTTGTGCTGGATCCATAAAGCCTTCCCCACCCCAGAATGCATACACATTCTTGTGCACTTTTTAATGTGTACATTTTTAATGTGTGCATTTTTGTATGCATGCACGCAGTAACTAAAGTGTGTTCATGCACTTTTTAGAAATGTACCCCTTTTTGCATGTTTTTCAAATGCTGACGGACATGCCTTTTTTTGTTCGGCGGAATGAGTTGCAGACTCAGAAAAGTACAAATTTCTGACAGCAAATTGTGTTTGGGTCTGCATCTGGCCTGGGGCGATACAAACAGGACAAATCCATCAAAACAACTTGAAAGGGCCAATTTCTCACCCATCTCTAGTTGTAGTCAAAGCCGATTGATGGAGGAGAGGGAGAGATGCAGGATGCTGTCTTGGATCTAGTACTTGACTGCGGAGCCATTCTTGCATTACATTGGGAGCAGAGCTGAGCTATGGAGAGAGGAGCTGGGCTGAGGAATGTTAATGTATGTTGAGAGAGATTTGAAGTGGAGAGGCTGAGCTCTGTACCAGTGGAGGTTGGTGGCTCCGATGTCAGTGGGCTGCTAAATCCGCTCCAGGTTCCAACCAGTCAGAACCCTAAAAGAGCTATCCAAGACACGGAGCCTCCAGCCTCCACTACCTGGTATGTATGTTTAAGTAAGCCAAATTTGACCATTTTAGTCCAATGTAGCAGTTTGGACTGGCATTTTTTTAATATAAAAAATCCCCTCCCAGTGTGGCCTGTGGAGTTGATCCAGGCAGTGAAAATGGCTCCAGACCTCCTGAAGTTGCCCACCCCTGCCCTATGGACTGCCTTCCTGGGTTTATTGTCATCAATCTGCTCCCATAGTTTTGTGATTAGAATGTTCTTCAAAGAAACAGGAGGTCTGGGTTCTAGTTCTGCTGTGTCTCCCCTTTGCCCATCAAAATGTTCATTTCCTGTGCAGGACATCAAAGAAGTAGGATATGACTTGTGGAGGCTGCACTCACTTCTCTCCAGCGTGAGACTTGAGCCCATATCTGCTGTTTGCCATTGCATTGGCTTTTCCCATAGACCTAATGGGAAGCGCATAGTGCTGCTGTTGTGGATTTGTTCTTGTAGCTTCTGTGCTGACTTATGAATACCATCCCCAACCCTTCTCCTGCAAAACACTGTTTTCCTTCACAGAGATAGTCGTGTGCAGTGTCAACTTATAGCAACTGGCTGTGGGGTTTCATCATTCTTTCAGTGGAACTCAAACCTACAGTTTCAAACCTATAGTTTCTACACCTGTTACCTACAGTGCCATTGCAGCTTGTGTAAGGGGGTGATGTGGTCTCTTTCTGGCTATCTGGTTGTTTGTCATGGGTCATTTAGCTTTCACTGCATGTTTATTGGTGCCTTCTGTCAATGGCTAATAGGGAAGAGACATGTGGGTACAGTATGATTAGGTGGATGGTGGTGGAGTTGCTACATTAACTTTTGTTTCTACTGCTGTTGTGGACTCTGATGCTGTGTGTGCATAAAATCAGGATTATGTTACGCCAACATTAGTCCTGATGAAGCAGCCACCCACAGTATCAGGACCACAGGTTTTACTGCTTATATGCATGGATTGGCTTAGACCAATTCTCCATAGCTTGATTCTGCGCTGTCCCTGGATTTCAGGTGGCGGCACTGTCAAGGGGTGTGTTTGCACAATTATGCTTTGTGCGCCAGCTACAACACTTCTTGAGTTACTCTGACTTGGCAACCCTTATCCATACCTTGGTTACATCATGCTTACTGCAATGTGATCTATGTAGGGCTCCCTTGAAGAGTGTCTGGAAGGTTCAATTGGTATACAATGTAGCAGCTAAATGGCTAATTGGTGTATGGGATTGGGACACTCTTTCTCCTTTCTTTTGGCCAGTTGCTGCTGGGCTCAATTCAAGGTGTTGGCTTTAACCTTTAAATCCCTAAATGGTTTATGACATGGCTGTCACCTGTCTTGATATGAATGTGTTGATTATTAAGATCTACAGGAGAGGTCCTCTTGAGGGCACTGTTTTTCAGGCAGGTGTGAAAGGGCTTTCTCCTATGTTATTCCCAAACTCTGGAACATGCTCCCTTAGAAACTATGATTGGCCCCCAATCCCTTGGCCTTTAGAAAGGGTGTGAAGGCACATCTTTTTAATTTAGCCTATTAAACAACGTACTTGTTTTAATGTTTTACTATTTAAACTTTTTAAACATTCAGCTGTTTTAAAATTGTTTTATTGCTTCTTATTGTTTTAAATTGTTGTATACCACTTTGATGGCTTTTTAGTAAATAAGGCAGAATATAAATGTTAATAATAAAATAAATTTTAAAATGTAATGGATCCAGATTCACTCTGCTGACAATTTGTAGCATTTTCATGTTGATGAGTAGAATAGTAAGAAAATATTAATAACTTTTAATTGTGCTTCTATTGAGTCCTTTGTTAAAAGTGCAACTACTTCCTAACATCAAAGACATATTCACCTGGTAATCTTTTTAAAATGTTTTTGTATGTGTAAAGTTTGGTACTATGTAATAGTATAACACCACATTTTATTTTATTTGTATTGTTGTATGTAGGCTGCACCTTAATTTAATTTCAGCTGAAAGGTTTTTACTGTAGTGGATTTATGTGTTTGTATAGAAAGAATGCTCAATAAAGAATTACATCCTCCTTACTGAACAAAATATTATAGTCATTAAGTACAAAACTATTTTGTACTATTAAGTACAAAACTAGGATATATTTTTAGAAAGCAAACAGGAAGTAATGTTGTTGCTCTTACTTGGGCTGTGAATGGACCCCCGATCCGGATCCGGATCTGTCAGGTCCAGATCGGGTCCGATCCGACTCGGATCCGATCCAGGTCTGTTCACAGCACTCCCTCCAGCTCTCCCCACTCTCTCTCTCTCTCTCCCTCCCTCCCTCCCCCCACTCTCCCTGCTTACCTGCTGCCTCCTCTGCATTGTCCTGCCGTCGTTCTCCCTCCTCCCTGTGGGCCGGCCACTTTCCCGCTCGTGGCAGGTGATGACATTACCTGCCGCGACCGGCAAATGAGGTACTCTAGAACGCTGCATTTGCCTGTTGCGGTGGGTGATGTCATCACCCAGTGTGAGCGGGAAAGGGGCTGGCCCACAGCGAGGAGGCAGGATGACGCGGAGGACAACAGGGGATGATGGGGGACGACATGGCAGAGGCAGCAGGTAGGGAGAGTGGGGGGAGGGAAGGAGAGAGCAGGGAGAGTGGGAGGGAGTGCTGCCTTCTTTTGTATATGGTCACTCTAGTATAGTGCCTGCAACTTTAACTGTTGTGATGAAGAGGGAGTTTCACCAGGAACTAATTGTATACAAATGACACTGGCTGAAATTCCCTTTTCTCTACAACTGTTAACGTTACAAGAGCCCTGTCCTCCTTTTCATATGGTCAGCCTACCACTCATGATAGATGCATGCTTATGGAGATTTTCTACAGAGACCTGGTTTGCCTACGGTTAAGCCACCATTGTCAGCCATGGTGGCTTAAATAAACTACCGTGGTTTGCCGTACATTCTGGGCTCCCACTGGCCCCCACTCCATCACCCAATCCCCATTTGTAGGTTCTCATGTTGTCTGAACCCGGGTGGATGGGTTGTTGGTGTGGTTAATGAACCACTCACAACCCTAAAACAGCCCATGGGTGGCTTTCCTTAGCAGCCTTTTGACTATCATGACCCCATATGTGACTGCAGATCATTTGGAATTGATATCACATGTTGAAAGTCATAGTCCCTAGTGAATCCTTTAAATTTGTGTCCAACAAATTGAAGGCAATCATCAGACAGTGTGCTATTCTTTGGGGGTGAGGAGGAAAGGATTTTAAGTTCATGATAACATGTGCTATCAGATTTTCTAGAATAGTTCTTTTTAAATAGGGAGGCTAATAATCAAAGTGTCAGACTACATGAAGATACTGTTTTGTTACAAACCTCTAACCTGTCATCATTTACTCTCATGAGCTCTTTCCATTGCCCTTACTCTATATATTTGGCATGCGCCACATATTTCACCATCTGTTCAATATCCAAATTCATCTGAAACCAATATAGTACACCATCCTTTTGTTCTGCTTTTATATTTTCAGCGTCCAGATGCCCATAGTCTTTGAAGCTTGTCCTTTTTCAGTATTTCAGACATTACTTTTAGCCTGGTGCGAGCAATCTCTGAAGCCTGCCAAATTCTGACTGCTGTGTCTAAATTCAGGTCCATCCTCTCCAAATGTCTTTTGTGAAACTTTGAGTCTGTAATGCCAATCACAGGATGATCTGTTGCCATGGAATCTTTGAACTATGCATAAGTGTTGCCTTCATTGGGTTCAGGTATGTTAGCTCCGTCTTTGTTGCTATAATCTGCTGCCTCTATGTATATATCACAAATTTACACGAGTATTTTCCAAATTCTACGAATGCTCCAGTATTTAAGAGGCTTTCAAATGTGCCATCTCTGTAGCTCTGTCTTTCCTCACAGAAGTCTCTCTTGAATCTTACTTTTCTTTGGTACCCTAATCCTAATATTATGTTATGCTTTGCTTGGTTCAGATTGATTAAGATAGTTAGTAGCAGTCTTTAGATAAACTGGTTTTATTCAGTTACAATTACCTTGGCTTACATGAAGACCATTCATAAAGTATGTCACACTTTTAAAGATCAATGCACCTATCCACTTCTGTTTTGGCCTAGTGTAGAAGTAAGGCTGTTTCCCTGCTAACCAGGATCCAGCCTCATGAATATCTTCCACTTTCAGCTGCAATATCCTGTTCCTTTCTTTCCCAGTATAAACCATGATTTTTTCATTACATGTCCAATGACACAAAACATGTTTGAAGCAAGCCAGATTCCTTTGTAACCATGATCTGCAACCCCACTTAAAAACATGATATTATCTAGTTTATAAAGCAGAGATGGGGAACCTCTTTCAGCCTGAGAACTGGTTGGTGGAGCTGAAGGCAAAGGGGGTGGTTGGGCCAAAAATATTAAAACATACCAGCATATTGTAGCTTTAAGCGCTTACCGCCATTAACTAAGCCATTTAAACCTTCTAGAATGGAGAAGAAACTGCACAAAAGCTGGGAAACCATCAGTGATTGGTGATTGGGGCCAGATTGGGACCCTAGGAGGGCCGAATTTGGCTCCTGATCCTGAGGTTCCCACCCACGTTATAACGGAACCATGGGTTGCATCACCAATAGTTTGTGAGGCAGGTGGAGTGCACATTCTGAAGGTTGGCTCCTGGGTTACAAGTCATGGTTTGCAGGAAGTCGATGCTAAATCTGCATTGGGCCTGATTTGCTACCACTCCCATTTTGATTAATGCTAGGGTGACCAATCTTAGGGTGACCACATGAAAAGGAGGACAGGGCTCCTTTATCTTTAACAGTTGCATAGAAAAGGGAATTTCAGTAGGTGTCATTTGTATGCATGCAGCACCTGGTGAAACTCCCTCTTCATCACAGCAGTTAAAGCTGCAGGATCCCTGAACTCGTTTGTATCTGGTCATTCTAGTATAATTCCTGCAGCTTTAACTGTTGTGATGAAGAGGGAATTTCGCCAGGTGCTGCATGTATACAAATGACACCCACTGAAATTCCCTTTTTTATGCAACTGTTAAAGATACAGGAGCCTTGTCCTCTTTTCCATATGGTCACCCTAATTAATGCCCCATTTTTACTATGTCACAACCTTGCCACCTTTACCGCACTGTATGATTTTATTAACTGTCCTGTGCCCCAAATGTTGTAACTATTTTGACGATTTGGGTACAGTGAAGGGAAAGCATCATCACTATACTTAAAATATATAGGTAATTAGTTAATAAATAATTAAATGTATGAATAAATAGATATCAAACTTGAACAATTTTGCATTCATGTATGAGTAAAAGCAATATACATTTTTACCACTTGGATACGTTCCCCTTTGTCAGTTATAATGCACGTCATTAATTATAAGCGCTGTTCTGCAGAAGTAAGTGCTTTGAAAAAAGCTTTGTTCCTTTTGTAGACATTGCCTGAATACTTATAGTAGTGGCAAAGCCCTGGAGAAAAATAAAATATCATGTTTATAAGGGCATTGTACTGATGGACTAATTGGAAGGATCCTGACAAAATTCTCAGTGGAAATGATCTACGGTACCATGACTTTTCACAGTCAATACTCTTCTTAGCCAGCACAAATATTTCTTTTAATGGCATATAAATCCATTTAAATTGAAAGTGCCATCTGTCAAACTTCCTAATCTGACCAGAGGTTCAAAAGCAACCAATCACCACTGAGCAGATGATAAAATGGATGTCACTGCAGTCGAACAAATTTGTATTAAAGATAGATGAGGCTATGAGCCTTGAGTATGTTTCCACTTAAAACTGCAGGAGGTTTCCTCCATTGCTTCAATGAGAGAAGAGTGACACCCTTTATTTACATCTTGGGGTGAATGCTTAAAACACCCCCCCCCCACACACACACACACAACCCCACCCCCAAACCCTATTTGTGTATAAACTCTCCTCTCCACTTTCAGACTCCAGAATATCTTTTCAATCTTCTCCTCCATGATGTTCACTGAATGATGCGATTGTATCATATTTCACAGATTAAAAAACAACACACCACTGGATTACAGCACTGCTGAAAGCATCATGCAGTTAGAAAAGGATGATTATACTTCTGTTTTTATGATGATCCTTGACAATAAGGAATGAAGATAGTAAAGAGCAAGAAGACATACTGTGTATGAGCATATAGGCCTGCAAAACTGGGGGGGGGGGGCAGGAATGGGGATGGGGGAAGTTTGTTCTAATTTACTGCTCAAATTATCTGGATTCTACATGATCCCCATGTTATAATCTTCATTGTACTATCTCATATTAGGCCTACTTTGGTTACTTACTTGCTAGGTCGTCTGAAAGTTTTCTCCAGCTCCAGTTTTGTATTATATATTTATATCCTGCTGCTTCTCTCCATAATTTGCCTCATCTGTCTACATCTCTAATCCTCATCAACATGTGAGGTATATTTACATGGCCTAAGGATGATTTCAGGCTACTTTCATCCTTAGTATATGAATTTTAGACATTTGGGACATAATCTAGAAAAGGTTAAGAATTTTTAAATTCTATTGCTTTTAATTTGAAAGGTTTACATTATGTGCTTAATTCTGCCATTGAAAGACATGGGAACATAGATATAATTGACTTTGACAGGATTGTGCATATGGTGATTTGTATGTATGGTGAGTGGCTGTGTGGCAAATTAGTTCAGATTTCTGAGTATCCCCTTTCACATGCATATAGAGCCACACAGGAGCTGTTTTTTCTGTCATGATACTGGATTTGGCTGCAGTGTGTATGTAAACTACAACCATGTAGGTTGTAATCCAATTGTGTGGGGCTTTCCCATCCAATTGGCACCTCATCAGGTGGTAAATAAGCAAAAATGTATTTTCAGTTTTGTGGTCCTTTTCTCAGGCCACAACAGGGAGGCACTGGCCATGTGCACATGTACTGTCATCTCTCCTTCCACCCAACAACAATACCTCTAGGGCACTATGACAGACCACCATATACTGACTCTGTTCACAAGATATGCTAGGCCATGGTGGTTAAGCATTTTAACTAAACATGACGGCTTAGCATGTCGTGTGAACCATTCCTAACCATGGTGGCAACATAATCACAGTTAAAACATGCTCACTAACCATTTGCTACAAAAGAGATAGCAGCCTTACCATGGCTTAGTGTGTCGTCTGAACAGGCCCACTTTTGTTCCAAGGAAGGTATTGTGAAGACCACTTGTGACAGTGAAGAAATCAAGTTAAAGAAGAATAACTTTTTTTTAAAAAAATGCAGTTGTTACTACTTTCCTAGTAAGCCTCCCACTCTCAAAACATTTGAGATTTTCATCTCACCCAACTGGCTGGAAAATTTCATCCCCCCCCCCCCCCCACTTCCTATCTTTCACCAAACCACTTTTTGGGTGGTGGGGTGAAAAAAAACACCTCTCTAAACTTTTTTTGGGGGGAAATCCCTGTAAAAGAAATTCTGCTCAGCTCTGGTAAACACATTTGTAAAGATTATAACATTAATGATGCACTATTTAAAAGATTAAAATGACAGTTAACAGTTTTAGTTATTTTTCAGTATTAACATTTTTCATTTGAAATATTGAGACATATTTGGAGAGTAGATACATTACTATAATTCCAGCCATCTTTATTAGAAAATCTGTGTTGTATATAGACCAAGAATGAGAAATTCAGTTGATGAGTTCTGTATTGCTGGAAATCAAATAAAAATAGTTCACTCCTTCAGTATATTTTCTATCCTGTACAAAATGTATGCTTTACTCCAGGCAAAATATATCTACTGAAAGACCTGAATGCATTGGTTTCACATAAATAGTTCTTTTCTGCACTGACTGTATCTGAAAAGCCTTCACATAGCTAGCATTATCAATGTTTAGAAGTTAAGTTTTTTTTTTTTAAAAAAATCTATTAATAAATCTAAAGGGGAGGTGGTGGTGGTGGAGAGAAACTGTGTGGAAAATTAACCCTGATTTCATACATGTTGTGGCACAGCTTTCTCTGTTTCTTTTAATGTACATCTGCCATCATTTGCCTGCAAATGCTAGCAAAAAGCCTATTTGTTTGGGATGTGTGAGTTAGGGAATGCACCTGAATGGCAATGGACACAATAATGATAGGTTATGGCTCAGACAGGATTGAAGAGTGTACGAGATGTGTACTACATTCTCCTTCCTGGATATTCATCATGTCATGTTTATAACTGAAGGGTCAAATTTGCTTGCGTGACTCACACCAAAGAGCATGGTGAAGTGAAAAGGACAACGGAAGTGAAACAGATGACCACAAGATTGACATTGAGTGTGGCACTTTTAAATACAACTGAAATATGAACCTGGTAAGCTATGCACTGGTCCACAGAATGCAAGCATTCTGATTCAGCAATTTATATAATCTAAGTATGAAATAAAAATAAAACTTGCTATAGGTCAGAAGAGTAAATCTACATTTTATGTTCCACTATAGTTAGAACCTATGGGCACAATCAACATGGATGATCTCTGTTAAGCCCCACTGAATGTACGGAACTGTACAAACGCACTCACCTCCCATAATGTCAATGGGGTGAGAACAGGAGAACTTTCTGATGTCACACAAGCACAAAACTTAGAGCACTAGATAGAAGCATTTATATTTCTACAATAAAATATTTCAAAGTCCTAATAGAGGGTGGAGGCAATGATAATTTTTAAAAAGAAAAACTAAAGGCATACCATGACATTTCTTTCAACATACAGTTTTTGTGAATGGACCATCCTTTCCACAATATTTAATGATGGGGCCTGTTATGATTAGGGCTGTAGTTAGCGACTAAATGGCATGCAAAGCAAAAGCCATCAAGAATTTGTATTCAAGAGTACAGCCTTCTGGACTTGCTAGTGAAGGTCTCGCTATGCCAATTGCATGTTGCACCCTTCTTTCTCAGGAGTTGTGAGGTGGGACAATCTCAGGCCCTCTGTTCATTTTTCGTCATAGTTCGCGGAATACAATACAATCCATTGCAGTATTAAGTCCTTGCTTCTCCCAAAGAGACTGCAGCACTGGTGGGTTGTTTCTTGCAAAGGAGACTGGAGCGGGGAAGGTTTGTAGTGAAGCAACTCAAGCACTTTTTCTCAAGCAAGAGTGCTTCCAGATGGAGGGGTCCTGGTACTAACGATCAGAAGGCACTGTGGAACTATTCCATCTTTTCTCCCTTAACGGATTTCACGTGGTAAGAGAAAAGAAGGAAGAAGTAGCTGGAAAACATGGAAAGCTACTAGTGGGAGACTATGACCTGTGGACATCCAGACAAATTCTGTGAACGGGGCAAGGCAACGGCATGATGAAGCACCATCACCCAGAAGCATCCTAACTGTTGCCTGTGTCTCTTTAGTAAAGGTCACCTTAGATTTTGTGAACTCTGTGTCTACACCATTCTTTTCCAATCCAGGGCTGTCCAGATGTGTTGCACTATTATCACAATATTTCCAGCTGTGGAATTTGTAGTCCAACGCATCTGGAGGGCACTGGATTCGTGAAGGCTGACCTACACTAATACCACATTCCATTCTTTTATTTCAAAGACTGACCTACAGTACAGACAATAAGTAGTGAATCAAAGAAGAAATCACTCACACGTGGAATTCTATTACTGAAACATATACACATTAAAATTAGATTAAGCAAGGATGTAGACATAAAGAAGAACACTTGAGGGAATTTTGTTATGATGACATAATTATTATCTTAGTGGAATGCTCCAGGGCTATCACGTTGCCAAACTTATAATGATCACATACCACTGTAAAGAAAAGAAACATGATTTATACATAGAACAATGTAGGTTAATAAAACCAAACCTAAAACTCAGACATAGCTAAGCCAATTAAAGAACTACCTAATACATCATCAGAAGTGTCATATCTATTCATACTGGCTGGATGTTATTGACAATATTTCCCAATAATTGGAAAATTGCCATCAGAGAGGAAAAATGGTAGTCCCTATTAACAGATCATCAAATCCAATCCAATCTGTTTATTAAGGTCCTTGACCACATTGAGAATGCAAGATATACCAGTATTTATGCAAAGAGATATAGAAGAGCATAGCATCTATACTAGACAAATAAAGACCATATTAACTGGGCTCTTAGCTACAACAGAAAAAACTTAGCAACCTTTTCAGTAACTATAGGGATGATGTTGGCAAAACAATAAGAGACAAAAACAAATCGTCTCTGCCTGGTAACTTAGATAATAGAGGCATGATCAGTTCTCCCCTAATATCCCGACAGAAATTACAATGTATTAAGACATGCATTACAATCTCTAAGGACTATAAGGTTGCAATGAAGACTTGTTGAATTTCCCTTTTAACATGGCAACATAGTTCTTTTCTGTGCTATGAAGCCCTGGATCACATAGGAGTAGTACGCGAAGCGGCTCTTTCCCATATGAGTCTCAGTCCTCTTGGACAAGCCAACACTGGTATGAGAAGGAGCTCCAGTATAGACTCTTGTAATACAGCCTGCCAATCTCAGACAGGGCCAGCCTAAGACATTGTGCCACCTGAAGCAGACAAGATGCCCACCCCCTCCATTTCACATACAGAAACCAACCAGACTGGCAGTTGAATCTTACTTCAGGGCAAGTCTTGTGGCACGCACAGCTCTGTCCTGCAGCACCTCATCACCATTCCCTGTCTTCCATCATCTACTGCCTGAGGCTGCTGCCTTATTTTGACTAATGGAAGATGCAGGATGAAACCATGTGGCGCAGCTCCTGTGCCACAGAGGTCATGGGGCTGTCTAACATGTTCAGAGCCCTGTGGTGGCTGTGAATTGGTGCTGTCTGTTATATGATGCAGCCGCAGATTTGCAGCCACCTTGGGGCTTTACCCTGACTTTTTCATTTGGAGCGAGGTCACCCCGGCTCTTCTGCTGTCTGACTCCACTCTGTGGTCAATTGGGGGGGGGGGGAGCGGTCTGGGTGGATGGTGACTGGCATTTGGTCGCTGTAAGCCAAAAAGAGGGTGGGGGCGGCACCAGTACCCAGATAAATGCCAGAAACCTCACACTCCCTTGGCATGGGGATTACCCAACGCAACCTCGCAGGAGCAAAATCATGGGTTTAGGGGTAACGAGGTGCCAGTGCGGTGCCATCAAGGCAGACCACATGTCAGAAGGGTCTCTGAGGCTGTTTGTTAGCTTCATATTAATTTAACAGCCCTCATACCATTTTCTGGATTCCAGTATTAAGACATAATGTTATTAAGACATATTAAGTATTACATTATATATATGATTCCTTTTGAATAGAATCTAACATACATATTTTTTTTAATTCAGCCTTTTGGAAAGGAACCTCTTACTAGTTTTACCCAACAGTCCAAGATAAGCTAAGAATTGCTAATATGATGAAGGTGGTATTAACATTAGTCTTGAGATATATGTCTACATTACAATACAAACTGTGCTATGATAACCTCTCATTTAGACTATTTCAATGTGTTGTATGTGGGATCGCCTTTAAAATGGTTCGGAAACTTCAGTTAGTCCAAAACAGAGCTGGCCGAATGTTAACTGGGACTTGGCAATTTGTTCCTATTATCCCAGTGCTTCATCACTAGTTCCCAGTCCATTTCTGGGTCCAATTCAAAGTGCGAATTTTAACCTTTAAAGCCCCTTTTAATGGCTGTAATCACCTTCGTCCAGATTTACCTACACAAACTTTGAGATCCTCTTCAGAGGCCTTATGCCAGTTGCCCCCACCAAGTGAAGCAGGTGGCTAGCATGGAGAGAGCTGGTTTGGTGATGGCATATCATTTCTGGAATGCTCTCCCCAGGGAGGCTGGCCTTTATGGCCCTTTCGGTGCCTAATTAAGGCATTTTTCTTCTCCCAGGACTTTTTAAAAATCTGTGGTTTTAAGAAAAAAATGTGATGTTCGTGTTCTGAACCACTGTTTCTGTGTTGTGTATTTTTGAGTTATCTGCTTTTATTCTTCTGTCTGCTGAAAATACTTATGCTGCAAAGTGTTAATTGATGATGTTGTATTTCAGCATTTTATGTGAGCTGCCCTGAGAACAATGTTATTGGATGGCCTTGTATAAATATGGTATATAAATAAATAATGCCAATTTAATTGACATACAGTCAATTAGTAGGCCCCCCTGTTTTTCAGTGGATCAATTCCCAAGCAGGACTTACTTGTGCGGGCATCAATGATGTCGGCTCCGATCCTCTTTAAAGTTTTTCTGCATTGTAGTGGAAATACATTATACTATGGCTCATTTCCATCCCTATAGATAAGGAATATGTATGAATTGGCCCATATCAGTGTCCTGAGAAATACTTGGAATGGCAGTTCTGGGAGAGATCTCCACAACAGATATGTCAGGATTCTAAAAAGGCAAAATTTCTTTGTGGGGAATCTTCTGTTCTGCGTGTGCAAATGAGTTTGTGTGTGAGTGACAGAACAGAAAAGGGCTAAAGTTTATTTTTGTAATGTGGCTATAAAATGGACAAATTACTTTTTTCCTTATACTTAGGGTGTCAGTAGGGTAGCTTGTAGAATTTAACTGATTAAGAAATACAAGTAGAAATATATGATTCCTCTATGAAACATGTTAATTTTTTAAAATACATATCACTATTAATATACTTATTACTACTGAGATAGGGCATCTCCACAATATGTTACTGACAGCTCGTAATCCCCTGGATATTTAATTCAGTATCCTTTTATTTAGTTGGAGAAATACATTATTGTTGTGATTTGTAGGAAACCAGAGTTTTTCTTCACAGCAATTCTGAAGAAGTTCTTCTGAAAAACAACATTTTTGTTGAAATAATCACCCTGACATTCCAGCACAATTGGATGCAAAGGAATGGAGCAGGAAAAGGGTGATGGCTTTTGTGAATAGGAATGTATAAAGCACATTTGTACATAGTTTGGCTGCAGACGTACTTAGAAAAATCTATTCCGCCCCAGTGAGTCTAAACTGCAATTATTTACAGGCAATGTTTAAAAAACTAAACAAAAAGTGTTCCCCCCTAATGGATTTCTTCATAAATAAAGATAATTCCTCCAAAATAATAATTAAGAGAGGAAATTAATCCACATAAGGAATCTCATTGTAAATTATTTCCCAAAGTGTAATTTGCTTCAAACTCATGCTAATGAAAAACAATCTTGATTTACTTTGGATCTTGTTGTGAAGCAAAAGGCTTGACTCTTGGTTGAAATCTGCATTTGGTTTAAATCTTGCCCTTTTAAAATCTCTATTATCATTCACAGAAGCCTTCCCGCCACAACCATCATCCCTGTATTTTATTAGCTCTGTGCAGTAACAGCACAAAGATGACAGCACAATGGTGGTTAGGGTGGCCAGTTACACATTGCCAAAAAGAGGATGCAGGCTTGCTCAAATATTGCATATGCTAATATAGATGTATATTTCCAAATGTAGAAATAATTTACAACAATTTAAATAGAAATACAATAGATCTCACCATAGTGGGGAGGAGTCATTAATGGGCAGCTTCAAGGCCTCTCCTCTCTCTTCTTGTGCTTTCCTATGATTCTGTATCTTTAAACATGACTTGGGCTGGACAGCCCTTCAAACAGGGGACACCTTCAAACACAGGACAGGCCTCCCTAATGGTGGTGGCAGTGGGATGGACTCTTGGGAAAATCAGAGTGTATGGCCTAAATGTTCTTTTTGTACAACCCGATTCAAATTCCTTTTCAGCCTACTCTTTGCATATTTGTAAAAAATGTTCTGATTTGGGGAAGCAGACTATCTAGCTATGCATTCCATCAAAAGCAAAGCTAAATGCCACGTGTGTCTTACCTTTTTTCCAGGGAACTGAGAGGCCTGGGAGCAGAGATGGGGGGTGGAATTACTCCTCACTCATCTCCATGACATGTCAGGGAGAAAAAGAATGTTGAACATTTGGCCAGCTCCTCTACACTTAAAACAATTGTGGTGCCTGCATGCTGGGCAACACACCTTTGGAAGAATGACCAAACATTTCTTGAGGCCTCTGGGCTCCTTAAATAATGCAAGAATGTAATAGTATAATAACATAATAATAATAATAATAATAATTTATTTCTTACCCGTCTCTCCATCCGGATCGACGGATCATACCCCTTATAAAACGTTAAAAACCTAGCGTGTAGATTGGCTCTTAGTCTCCTATTGTAGTCTCCTACTGTAGCATGTGCAGTAGTATGCTCAGCCTGACTGAGCATACTTTCATCATGATGGCCACTTATGCAACACCGAACAAAAAAGGTACAAAACACCGAACTTATGCAACACCGAACAAAAAAGGTACAAAAGAGGACGCGAGTGTGCAAAACATTTAATATGCTAATAGTAAGTTTTGATGCAAATTAGTAATCATTACTATAATTAAAATATAAATAAAACACACCTCAATATAGTGCAGAAGACTGAGACCAGGTGACCTGTTTGGCTGCTCAGTCTGTTGCTGATGGGTAATTTCAAGGCCCCACCTCTCCTTATGGCTATTTATCTTTCAGCCAGTCTTGGACTGGGTTCCTCTTCAATTACTGTCTTTTGGCAGCTGATCAAATAGAGAACTATCCTCTGTAAAGTAGGGCACATGGCTAGCCTATTGAATGGGATGTGTGTGTGGGGGGGGCTGTAGTTGAACATTGTTTGGTGTTTTCTGCGCATGACTAATGTGTTCACATGGATGGTATGCAAGCTGGCTTGCCAGATGCTGTGGAACGTGTTGCAACATTATCTTTGATTTCTGTAGCTATTGCGCTGTTCATTCTCTGCTGGCTGGGCATAAGATCATAACTAGGATATCGATCCTGCTGTAAAAATGGCATTTGGTCTTCTCCTTTGCTCCAAAATGGGAAATTTCCATTTCTGTTGAAATCTGAACTGTGGCTGTGAAATTAATTATTCTAATTATGTTCAAATATATTTACTTTCTATAGAAAAAATGAGTGAACGTTGTGTTTTCTTGTCATAGAATTTAAGTGTTGTGCAGCCCAGACTTATGCAGTTAATAGAGATGTCCCAATGAGTTCAATGAACAGCATTTCAACTTCAGATATGAAAATACTCATTTTGTTTACAAACTGCAGAAAGGTATTTGCATCAAACATATATTGAAGTGTTTATTGTGCATATGTATTCTTTGTTATAGATCTGGCAAACTTCCAGCTGTCAATATCTCATAAATTCTAAAGATTACCCTCCAAGTGAATTCGTTGTATGCTAGGATTTAATCCAAAAATTGTGCAGTGAATTGAGGTATTTCTGTCATCTGGCATGCCTACTAATGTTAGCTACACTTGTTGCTCCTTCATATTGTTTGCAATCATCTTCAGCAGTGTCAAAATATTTTTCACCACTTCTGCCAAGACATTTCGCACCTTTCCCTTTAAGGAAGAGAAATCTATTGTAGCCTTAAAATAACCAAGGATCTGCTTTCGCTCCCCATTTTCTATAATCTCAAATGTCCCCAAGGCATCTGGAACTGCCATGTATTGGTACTGTCCAATTATTTTACAAGAAAGCCATCACAGAAATAATCTCCTCCCCAGCCTCTCCCCTCAGCACTGCCCCAAGCAGATCAATACATTTCAAAGTGGAATGGTTGAGTGCAAGGAGAAGGAGGGGCAGGGACAGCACCACCAAGCCTCCTTTACCCCTCCTCCTCCTCCGGAATATTTCTAGTATCTGCTTTCCACAATAAGTGTTGCATTTATATGGTAAATCTAATCTCCCCCTAACAGTTCCCTATAGCTTCTCGCTGAATAAAAATTTTGTTTACAAAGTTCTTCTCCCTTCTGATATTAATCTCTGTACAAGCATTATATTGCACCCAGCAAATCTATGAATTTGCATCCACATAATTACAGGTGTCCGAAAACAGATTTTATGAAATTTATGGAAAGGGAAGTGATTCTGCTGAAATACCTATGACATAATGTTGGGTGAACAGGTATTTTGTATTCCATTTCAAGGTATTCAAGGATCCTCTCATCATTGATTACAAGACCTTTGGTATTCATGCTAACGCCAGTACAATATGTCCAGTTTAACTGATTGATTAATATGTGTATCACCACACTCAATTATGGCTTCGACATACAATTCCTTTTACATGGGATGCAGATGACCTTCTCATAGGTGTGCCTCCCAGAAAGGTTTGCCTGGCACCAACTTTGTGCTCTTTTTGGCACCAGGCAAAGACCTTTTTATTCACACAGGTCTCTTAAACAACCTATAGGCTGGACCTCTCAGTCATGTGTGCTTTAATTGTGCTTTAATCATTTTTACTGTAATTTACTGCTGTAATTTTAATGGTCTTATCTGTTTTTTGAGCCAGCCAGAGAAGTTCTGTTACGGGGCAGCTATATAAACACAGTTAATTAACACACACACACACACACACACACACACACACACACACACAGCATATTCAATTCTGAATTTTTACAAAACTTAAAATAACATTCAATTTTCAAGTTCTTCCTTGCTTCTATGTAGATCTTCGAAAGAAAGAAATGAAGTGCCCATTGCAAGCTAGATGGCCACCACTCCCACACTGCAGCAATGCCCCACCACTTCCAGAAAGAGTTTACATTTGATTAACTCCATCACACCAGCGATTTAGTGCACTCTCGCCATGCCTGGTGTGCGGATTTGCAGCATGGTACTCACATGATGCCGTGCCTGTCCTGCTGACACCTCACCTCTTCCCCAGCCTTTCGTATTTATTTATTTATTTATTTATTACATTTGTATACTGCCCCATAGCCGAAGCTCTCTGGGCGGTTTACATAGGATTAAAAACAATTAAAAACAATATACAAAAATTAAAACAGCAAAAACATACAACATACACACAATCTGTACATTTAAAAACCACTTCAATCCTAGAATGCTAAAAGTCTGGATTATTTTCCCTAAGTGCATTTAATGTGCCCTAAGCCTCCATGTAGTTTTAAAGGAACTGGGAGCTTGAATGGATTGCATCAGGTCCTGGCAGGGAAATTTATGTTATTTATGGTCCCACTGTATCTCTAATAACGCTGCTATTCTGTTTGGGTGGTGAGGACTCTCTTCCACCTCTCTCTGGGTTGCAAGTATCTCACTGGCACACATGAATATCGGAGGATTGTATCTGTTGCCTATAATTGAACATTTCACTGTTATTGTTTCTTGGACAAATTCATTGCCACCACTGATTTTCCTACGAAATAATGGATCTCTTCAAATCCAAACTCTAAGCTGTGTTCAATTATTTCTGAATTATATTTGAAAATATATTAAAAGAAAATGAGATGGATCCAGACTTGATCACAGAGGCAACCACCTTCCCATGCAAGGGGCAGTGCAGTGATTTTCACCAATTCCTCCTGCAGCTCCCAACACTCCTCCAGACTGTCCCAGAAGGTCAGAGACTGTAAGACTGGTCTTTGTAAGCCACTCTGGGAGGGTTTTGTTTTTGCTAAAAGTGAGGTAAAAATGCTTTGAATATATAAAAGGGGAAGGGAGGAATAAATAACTGCTTATTTTTAATATATGAACTTTAGATATGTCTAAATTCTAATTTTTCTATAATTCTAAGAAGAGCATGTTTTTGCTCATTCTTAGTTTGTCATTAGGTGCCAAGGAGGGGGATTTAACCACCACATTCTCTAAAGAATTTTCAAAACTGAGAAGGGCATGTAGCTCTCATTCTGCAACACTGACATTCTTTAATGTTTTTTCAACAAACTTTACATCAGCAGTTTTCTGTTTCAGTGAGTTTGGAAAAGATTGCAGCTGGGATCCAACATACACATGATGTTTTTCTATGCACATCAATTTCCCCCTCCAGCAGCACTCCATACATTGATGGAATGCCAGTCTTTACAGTGCAGATACTCACCCACCCTGTCTTTCAGTTCCTCATTCTAGAGGTTGCAAGAATAGAAAGGGTTAATAAATTTGTGGTATGATTGTTCAGTGTTCATTAAACAGAAAATCATGAAAAATCAGAAATATTCTCATAAAAAACATAATTCATCTAAAATTAAGCATCCTGAAGTCCTATTGATTTTAACAAGTTAAGCATGTGCTTTGCACTGCAGTCCTATGTGTGCCAATTCAGAAGTAAGACCCATTTAGCTCTACGGGATGCTTCCAAACTGAGGGCTCCTAGCACTACCAGACATAAGGTACTGTACAGCTATTCCATCTTTTCATAGAATCATAGACTAGTAGAGATGGAAGGGGCCTATAAGGCCATTGAGTTCAACCCCCTTCTTAGTGGATTTTATTTTGGTAAGAAAAATGATGGAAGCCGTGGGAAACAGAACAGAGTTACAAATGGAAGCTGATGATGTCTAGATGCCCTGTAAAATTGTGAATGATTCATGGCAACTGCACAATAGTCTCATCGGGAAGCACCCTTACTCCCACAGCCTAAATTTCTGCCATTGAAATCTGTGGGATTTGAACATTGGCTGGATTGTGCCCAAAGTGTCTAAACAGTTTTTATAAAATGTTATTTCACAAAATTTTCAGCCTAGAAAATTGCTTTCATCGATGAGAGATGCTTTCACCTATTTTCTAGGCTAAGCCTAACCCCTTTTTCATAAAGTTTACAAATTATTTATAGGAATACTATTAGGCTTTTTGGCATAATGTATAAATTTTGCAAGATTTCTGGATGCGAGTGGAACAGGTAACCTATGAGACTCAGGCTTGCAGCACTGGGACAGCTCTTGAGAATAAACTTCTGACAACAGTGCAGTTTTTCTGGATTGTGCAGAAAGGCCCTAATTGTGCAGATGAATACCTACCTGATTCAATATTAACTACAATTTGGCCTTTAATTGCAGTTTCGATCACCGTAACCCACAAATGAGTGTGGTGCAGTGGCTAGAACATTGGGTTTGGATTTTGAAAACAGGATTTCTTCACACCTCAAATCTCAAAACAGCACTTTATTCCAGCAGTAAAGTACTTGGCTTGTATATACTCGTCACACTGTAAACTGAATGGCAGTGCAATCACTACAGAAGGGGCTACACTGTTACATGAACTCAGTGGAACTTCTGATTTAGGGCACAATGCAATGCATGTTGTGGCAGAAAAAAATCCCTTTTTCTGTCTCAACATGCATAGGATTGAGCTTATTATGCTAAAGACCAGGGTTGGTGTTGGCTGAGTCTCCCACCGATGCCTACCCTTGGCTGAGTCTCCCACCGATGCCTACCCTGAGCTCCACTTTAAGCACTGGGAGGCTAGGTATAGCTACTATTTTAATTTTCTACAATTTCCCTGAGGTAGTTTTGCTCCAGGGCATTGTGGAAAACCTAAGTAGTGTCCCTGGCCAAGAATTGCTGCTAGATAAGCCCACCAGCATCCACCAATAGAGGGGGGCAAGCAAAGGCAGGAGGCAGCCTTGCTTGTGTTTAGATGGGAAGGTCCAGTAATGCTCCGTTTAGCTAGGAAGCTTATCCCTTAGCCTTGGACAAGTCATTTTCTCTTTGCCATCCTTACTTCAGGGAGTTGTTGTGAGGCTTACTTGCGGTTTGGAACACTGAAAGAAAGCCACATTACAAATGTAATAGAAAGATATTCATTTCAATAAAAATATTCATTTCGAGCAACAGAGGGTTTAAACGTTTTAAAGAGGCTTGTGGCTCTGAAACTGGTGGGGATTCGAACCCATTCTGGGTTTCAGTCAGAACCTGCCAGAATGCTAAAGGAGCTGAACCCTATCCTCAAAATAGCTTCTTTAGGGTTCTGGCTGATTCTAGCCTGGATAGCTTTTTTTTTTAGAGTACCCGCTGGTTCTGACTGAAACCCAGAATTGATTCACAGCCTCACCGAAATCTGAGGCACCAGCCTCCGCTGTATAATCTCGGTTTATTCCTATGTGTACAATTCTAATCGTGGAAGATTTTGTATGTGGTGAGTTCGCCCCTCTTCCTCAGAAAGATTCACTGATGCTATCATAGGTTTCCATGGAAAGCGACTGTTGGCAAACTGCGGGGTCCCAAATTGTTTCGTTATCACTTCCCCACCCATTTAAATCCCAGGATTAAGGCGGGGACTATGAACCGCCTCCTCTTCCAAAGCGCTTTCTGCCAGCAGGGGAAAGAGAGGCAGCACAAGAAAAACGGCCGGGCTCGCGCTCGTGCGCTTGCGTTGTCACGCGCATGGTGCGTGGGCAGGGCTTCGAGGGAACCTCACCACCATCGGCCCTGTGGAAGAAACGGAAACGTTTACAAGGTCTTTGCCGCGCACGCGCAGCCCGGCGAAGGACTCGGGGACGCGCGCGCTGAGCCGCGGCGGCGGGCAAGAACAGGGAGGGGGGAGGGAAGGAAGGAAGGGAAAGCTGCTGAGGTAAAGTTAGAGGTGGGGGCGGGGGACGGAGGGGGGGTGCAGAGTGTATGTGTGAGAAAGCGAGCGAGCAAGAGCGGCTCCATCAGCGAGGCTAGTGCCGGAGAGGCTCGGCCGCCGCCATTACTAAGCCGTGAACACCGGGGAGGGAGGGGAAGGATGGGGCCAGGCCAGGAGTTCTGAGGGGACTGCGGGCCGGAGGGGAACGGCCGCCGCCGGCGCGGAGCGAGAGTTCCGGGAATGCTGCTGCTCTTGCCGTGGAAGAGCCGGAGACCGAGGTAGAGAGCGGGGGGGGGGGGGGAAACACCAGTCCTCCTTAACCCTCCCCTTCCTCGGTCAACACTGGCCTCGTCTCCCCCCTCCCCGAAACTACACCCAACCTCCTAGTACAACAGCACTGGGGTTCGGAACCGGGCGGGTGCTGCTGCAGCAGCCCGGGCTGTGCTGGCTGCCGCCAGTTCCCAGGCAGGCTGGGGCCGTCGCCAGCAGGAACTGCTTAGTGTGTGTGAGAGAGGAAAAGATAGAGAAAGAGAGCGCTGGGCAGGTCGTAGCTCCCCTTTCTTTTCTTCCTATTCCTTCCTTCCTTCCTAGTTCGAGCCTGCTCCATACCTACACACCCCGGGAGGGAGGGGAGGGTTCGACGCGTTGCTTGCTTTGGTCCCAGACAGGTGATGAAGGCCTGAGCCAACGGGGAGGGTCGAAGTCTGCTCTACCAGGTTCTGGTGGCGACGGCTGCCAGCTGGTCACGGTTCCTCCAGCGAGAGGGAGCGGAGGAGGACGAGGAGAGAGGAAGGCAGGAAGGGGGGCAATCCACCTTTTCTTCCTCATTCCTTTCTCTGTCTCTCTCCCCCATCCCCGTCGTCCGTTCTCTCCCCCTTTCCTGATATCCTTTTTTTTTTTTTTTTGCTTTGCAGTCTCAAGTCTTCCATTATTTTCTTTATTTTTTATTCCTTTCTCTCTCCCACTCCACCCTCTTTCTGTTCCCTCTGGCCGCCTCCCCAAATCTCGCCGTAGCAAACTTTACTCTTAAAAAGTGAGTGGCCTACTCTTTCCTCTTAAACCCTTCCCCCAACTCCATAGGGTGGGTATAATGTCTTTTGAAACACAAGGTTAGGCAGGTTGTGTTGCTTATTACAATTCTTCATGCTCTTTTTTGCCTCTGTAACCCCTGGATTTCCTCTGCCAAGGAAAAGAACTATATGGAAGTCTAGAAAGGACAGTTTGACGTGGGGTGATGCTTAATAAGTTCAGGGGGAGGGTAAAAAGGTGCTTGCTTGCTGATAGGTGTTTTTTTTTTTTACGTTGGCTATATGGTAGTTTAAAAAGGGTGTGGAAACCTTCCCATGTGTCCATATGTACGTGATGCTTTCTTCAACTCCAGTGTTAAGGATTTGTCTGAAAAATAGGGGGAGGGGGAATGTTTTAAATCTAGACTAAAATAGGCCAGTGGGTGGGTGTGCATGTTAAGTTTAGGTTTTCGGAGATAATTAGTGTATTTCCCTTTTGCTTAGATACCAGAAATTGGCAGATTTCTTACATCTACACTGCATAGAAAGGCATTACAATGGATCCAAACAGTTATGGATCAATTGTACTTCCATTTTATCTGTGCATTTAGAAGGTTTTCATTGGAAGGAATTATGGCATTTGTATTGGTGTTAACCATTTAAAAATGGTTAAGTAGAGCATTTCTGGTGCAGACAACTCTATATTGTCTTGTTTTTTAGCATGCTATATTTGTTTCAGAATATTAGTGATCGCAGTCAACATATTTTTAATTTAAATTATACTTGAGGCTCCTGAACATTTTTATGTGTGATTATTTTGTGAATATATTAGAAAACGTTAAGACATTGCTATAAATTCACAGTATCAGTACTTGAGATTTTACTGTACAGTATCCAGTGTAACACATTGCACTAATATTCTGTATCTGATCAAACAGGTTCTTATCTACTAAAGCTCATGTCATCTTACACCAGTTAAAGCACAAGCCTAAGTATGATTAATCAGAAGTCCCATTGGGTTAAATGGAACTTACTGCCTAATCAAAGTGCCTTGGATTGCACGTTTGCTCATAAGTCTTACTATATTCTATGAGGCTTACTCTTGGGTAGGTGCACATAGAATTGCAGCCCTCTACCCTTAAAATTCTACATTTGTCATATTGCTCAGTTTTAAAGTAACTACCTAATTCTAATCTTAATATTAAAGCGTAGTAGCTATTTGGATGTAAATGAACTCACTGAATAGATATTGTAAGAGGAAATAGTTGCAGTAAAATATTTTTAGACTATCAAGAATGTATGGTTTAAAGACTAATCCAGATACTCAACCTTCATTTGAGGATTAATTAACTATACTATTTACAACTTGCAAGATAATATTAGTGTGCTTCTTTTCCTTCTGTGAGTTCCAGTAGAGTAGTGCAAATACCATCATGCAATTTGTTAAATATATTTCAAGAACTTCCAAGTCTCCTGGGTGTGGAATTTTATCACATTCTTTTGTAATTTTTGTATGATATTTGAGTCACATTTTTGTTTCCCCACTGAGCCTTCTTTATTCACTACTAATATAGCCTGCAGTCCATAAACAACTCACTTCAGGTCAGTTTAACTAAAGGCCTGGTCTGAAGATTCAGCCTTTTTATTTCTAAAAGAGCTCTTTATTAGTCTGCTAATAATTTAGTATGACTTATAGCACATTCTTTAAAATGATGATTGTTAAGGACTCACTTTGTAAGCATATAAATGTATCAATAGATTCTAAACATTTGTTTTTGCATATTTGCTAATGATCTCTCACTGTCCCTGCACTATATAGAATACTGGCATGAGTAAGGTTTATGATGACCCAGTGAAACATACCTTGGAATCACACTGTTTATGTTCCGTTCTAAAGTTGATAGAGATGAATAGGCACATATAGCAAACTTAAAATAATTTTACTGGATGAGTTTGCCCGTTATTTAAATTAGGAAGCTCTTGCTAACTGAGGGGATAAGTGTTTATAGCTTTGTAAGTTGCCTTAATTACTGTCCAACTCTCAGTCCATCGATTATAAAGGGAAAATAATTCTACTTGCTACCTTTGCATATTTGACAGCATTACAGCACACATGCACACACAATGATTGGGTTCCGATGACATACTGTGACTCGTCATGAGTTATTCAACACATGGTGAGTTGCGGCACCAATGGGTGTTAGGTTGCATATCCAACCCCCACTCAGGGGTTGTCATGACATGAGAACCTGGCAAGCATGGCTTTGAAAGTGTTAAACAACCCTCGCATAATACATTGTATATTTTAGGGTTATACAACAATTGTTTAACTCGCATAACCCACACTGCTGGTTCACATGACAATCACCACCGAGTGGGGGCTGAATATTTAAAATGGTGGCCAAATGTACTGCAGCTTTCCCATGGGTTAAATAACCCATGTTGGACTGTCACGTCATGCGAACAGCCATACTAAATTAATTGATGCTATAGATTAATCATTCCTGGAATTCTTGTCATGCTGGAAGGTCTCTGACATTGTACTGTTTGAAAGCTAAACAACTAAACTAAAATAACTAAATTGGCAATATGTGTAGTCTATGAAACCAGTAATGCATATTTTGAAAATAACTCTTTTAATCTGAAAAATACATCTCGTGATTTTTAAAAACTATGGATTTAGAATAACTGGTTGCTATTATAGCTAGTTTTGAAAACTCTAAACTATACTGTCTTATACTGTAACTCTCAACAACTCTGCGTATATGGAATGCTTTACTTTGAGAGTTGATTCATATTTAATTTTCTAAACTAATATAAAAAATACTTGAGTTAAAATGGCAAAATATTTGCACTGTTATTAATTGCTAATGGTGTATATATGATCAAGTGGCTAGGTTTCTCCTGCATTAGAACATAAGAAGTGTAAGCATTGATTCTGAAATGATTGAGCCTTTTCCTCTGTGGATCAGGTTTACAAATATTATGAGGTGTAGAAATGGAATAATTCTGTAACTTGTTAAAGGTCATACAAGGAAGGCATACTGTCAGGACTTGAGTGTTTGCCTTGACAGAGCCTACTGAATGGTTGACTCAATTTTCTGTTTCACTTCATGTTGGGCTTTGGGAAAAGCCCAAAGCATTGCAAATTTCTTTTGATGCATTCAGCTTTCATCAGTGTTAAGTATGAAGAAAGATATAGGCTCAGTTCAGACAACACATTAGTCAACATAGTGTCGCAGATTATGCAGGTAATGGTGCATGAGGAAACTTGTCCTTGGAAGGCCTTTGCTTTGTGGTGCCTGCATAGTAAATGTTGGTATTTTGCTCACTGTGAGTGTGATTGCATGCTCATCAAGCAAGTACTAGTAACATAGTACTAGTACTTTAGAGAACATAAATTACTGTTAACAATCACTCAAAATTAAGTACCAGCTCCAGTAAAAACCTAATAGTCATAATCGACAGACTAGAGATGTAAAATTTCCGGAACTTTTGAAGCCAGGGGTGGGGGTGGGGAATTCTATTCCCCACCCAGAAAACCATCTCAGTATTTTTGGAAAAATGGGGAAAAATGCAATATTAGCATTTTTTACAGATTGAAAGTTACTTTGTTACTTTAGGAACATAAAATGTAACTATGTACAAGTTGGTTTGGCTAAAATTATCACATTTGCTATATTAAAAATACAATTATTACAAACTAAATTTACTTTTTAAAACTTTTACTTTTTTTTGTAACAAATGGTGCTACAAGCTCATGAACTGAAAGGAACACCTGAGGAGCAGGCAAAAAACAATTTTAACCCCCCCCCCCAAGAAACCATCAACATTAGCAACAAAGAAAATTATTTATGTCTCTGCTAGTCCTTCGCAGTGTCAAGCAGACATAAAGCACCCGTTCCCATAAAAAGATTTTAGAAATCATTTGGAGAAGTAAATATATGAACAACTTGTCTTAAACATTTTATTCATCATGCTAAAATAAAACATATAATCCATTTTTTCTTCATTTTTTTTCAATTTTTCAAAAAAACCAAAAAAGGCTTCGGGAAAATACATTTTTTCCTGATTTTTTCTGGGGTTTTTCCAGGCCTTCACATCTCTACTAAAGACTAGAAAAACAATTCTAACATACCATTTCTGAAATATGATATTTAACAGTTTGCTTTCTTTTCTCTCATCTCAGCATAGTTGAATTTAAGTTTTTATATGAACAACTGATACTTGTATAGTACCCAATTCTTTTTTTCTTTTTCATGTAATCCAGAGCAGGCAGTAGACATTCTGATCCAACGTCTGGGGGCAGTGATGAGGGTGAATAAACTGAGGCTCAATCCAGATAAGATAGAGAATTGATGGTCTGGAGGACTGTTGACTCTGGATTTGACACTTACCCTATTTTGGATGAGGTCCTACTCCCCCTTAAGGGTCAGGTTCACAACTTGTGTATGCTTCTGGATCCAGCTTTACCCTTGGATGCCCAGTTGGTGTATGTGACCAGGACTTCTTTTCACTGGCTTCTGTAGGGTTGTTAGCTGCACCCTCTCCTGGGGAGGGTTTTTTTTTTTTTTGCCACTGTCACACATGCCTTGGCAATGTTCAGATTAGATTATTACAATACGCTTCAAATGAGGCTGTCTTTGAAAAGCATTTAAAAGTTGCATTTTGTCCAAAATGGTACTTACTGCTTTGAGTATATGGTAAGTCCATAAACATATTCACAGTGTTCCAGTTGGTTTTAGTGCACAACTAAAAGTTCTGATGTTGACTTCTGAATTGTCTGCATGCTCAAATCTTTGTCTGAGGTCTTGTTCTGTATGCCATTGTCATCACAACTGTGACAAGCTGGGATTTGTGGTGGCCAGGTTATGGAATGAACTCACTAGGGAAGTCAGTCCTTGCCCCCTTCCTTCAGGAGACTGGTTAAGACCACTTTTTATGAGAGTTTTGGGGGGAGAAAGGAGTTAGGTTGCTATTTTCTGCTGGTTTTGCTTTTTATTTAAGCCGCTGTAGGCTGCATTTTTAAAAATCTTAAGTTTCTGTTTCAATTTGTATTTTTTTAATGTGATACAAAATTTTAAGCATTGTGTTTCTGTAGTATTATGTTATTAGCTGCCTTGGGTACTTCATGGAGACGGTGTATATGAGTCTCTAAAGGCTCATATGGATATTGAGACAGGAAAAAAGTCCTACAGATCCCATCATGTCCCAGCCAGCCACGTTGGCTGGGGAATGCTGGGAGTTGTAGGACTTTTTCTGTTTAAATACATATTTGATTGCACCCTGAAGAAACTTTAATGTCTGAGGGACGAAGATAATCTTGACGTTAAAAAAAGCATCCACTATTCGGTACAGATTCTTACGTACGGACCTAAGTTTACAAGTAGTAATGCTGTGCTTTAATTTGTTTGTGACAAATGTCTTCTAAGAATAAAACTTGCAGTGTTGCCCTTGTTCAGCATTTTAAAACTTTAGAAAATAACTTTAAAGCCCCATCTTTTATGCATGTAATTTAAATATAATTAAATTAAGGTGACACATTTAAGTAAAATGATTTGACATTGTATGTTGCCCTATACTGATTTTTGCGTTTTCATATTTCTAAAACAGTGTTATCTGGTGGAATTTCAGATCTCTCAGGGAGGAACCATTTGAACATCCCTTTAATGTGTGACATTGCTGTCAAGAAGATCTTAGAAAATATTGCAGTCTCCTTGCATGATTTTCTGTAAGGGTAAGTTTGATTTTTTGACTGTTTGAAAGATAATGGATTATAACGTTACCCCAAATTCTCAAATTGTGCATTTTGGCATCTAAAAGGCCGTATAGTTAAAATGCCACAGAATGCAATTGACATACACATTTGTGTATGGGTGCTTCCAATCTCCACATACCTTTGCAAACTGGATAGAATGTTTAAAAATAAACAAAAAATTAGAGTAGGTCATATCATTAGATCATTGCATATCAGATCATCACTGTCATTGAACTTTCTGATTTTTTATTTCTGTGCTAGCCTTTTGTCTCAGGACCAAATGTTATGTTAATTGGGCTTTTTAAAAAGCATGTTTGCTGCTGTTACCAGTGCCATGTTTCTGATCCGGATCAGGGCACTGTCATGGTTTCTTACAGAAATGTCCCTGGCTGTTTTTTGCCCCTGAAAGTGCTGTTGGCTGTAAATTGCATCTTTGGGGCAAAAGCAGGTGGTGGTGGAGTTCAATAGAAAACCATTTTTAGGGCCCTAATTCAGATCAGGAGTGTAGGACCAGATCAGTACCCATGTCTATGTTCCCTTCAAAAAAGTGGCAACATTTAGCATGCTTTTTCTTTAAATGTTCTCCTTTTTTATTCCTGAGTTCCAAAGTTCCTAGCTTTGGAATACAGCTGTCTTGTCCCTCAGCTTCATTTACAGTACACTCTACTGATTACTCATAGTGCTAGTTCTCCTTTATCATCCTTCATTAATTCTTCCTGTACTTGTTTATGCTCTTGGGAACAAGCCCTTATACATTCCTCAATGTTTTCAGCAGGTCTGGGTACCCATTTGCTGCTTGAAATGCTGATTATGTGAGTCTCTTGCACCCAAAGCTGCTTTTCCATGCCTTACTATTCCTGAAGGATATGCTCAAGCTTCAACAAACCCACTTGCCAAGAGGCCAAGTGAGAAAGCCTTTGATCTTGGTGAGCAAAAATGCTCAGAGAGAGGTTGTTTTACAGCAGCTAAACTAGTCTGCTAGAAACACTTGGAGTAGATTTTTGGGAGGGATTTTGCTTTCTAGTTCTGGATGGTATCAGTAAGGGTTTCTTCCCTTTATTTACTGGAATGTTGCAGATCTGATTGGCAGGTTGAAGGAGGAAGTTTTCAATCTGTTTCTGCTCAGTTCGTTTCTCTTGCTCTCCAAATGCAAAGCTGCTCCCTACCACACAGTCTTTCTTGCTCCTCTCATAGCACTATCCTCTTGGAATTCAGCTAAAGAATCTTTGAAACCCCAGCCTCCACCCCTCACCTGCACATATATTCCTTCCAGATATCTCCTGTGTTGCTTCATTCCAAATGTGCTTTTGTTTTGTTTTTGTTTTTAAAGAAAGAAGGAAGATTTGCTTTTTAATTGTCTGAGTGGCCAATTTCAAAACTCTTTGGTTTAGTGCCTGCTTCCTTCCCTCTGCATTTCCACCTCTATATTTTCCATTCCACTTGCAGCTGGCTTCTCTCTCCCCATCACCTCCACCCCTATATTCCTCACCAGAAAGAACCCTCCTCCAAAGTTCTCACTTTGTTTTGCCCTCCCAAGATTGGTCATGAAAATAGACTGGATTGCTGCTGCAGGGAAAGAAGAAATATTGGGACTGGATTTCTTTGGGGGAGAGATTTTTTAACACTTGTTTTGAAAGCAGATGCTTTCTATGTTGTATTGTGCTGGTGCTTGCAAGAGATGTGGAAGCATTGTTAAATTTTTAGAACAAGACCTGCAGGAGACTCAGGCTTTTGGGAAAAATGCCATCTGTACCCTTAATTAGCCCTTAATTTGGTGGGAAGGGCAGGTTGCCACTTGCTGGGTGAAAAGGGAAAGGCACTCTGCAAGTGTTTAGACTTTTTCTATATTCTTGCAGGCTAGAAGAAATAAGTTTTGGCTACTAAGCCCAGATACAGTTTGTGGAACCCTGAGCATGCTGTGTTTATGCTGAAGTGCCTTCTTGTGGTGGGAAAAGAGAGGCCCCTCTGAGAGGATCTCTCTGGAAGGGACTGGAGGACCTTCTTTCCATCCCCTTCCCCAGTAATCCTGGTACAGATTGCTCTTTCTTTACTGCTAGCAGTGGTGGGGAAAGAGCAATCTGTGTGTTTCTCCCTTTGGAGGAGCAAGTGGAGAGACTTCTCTTCACCCTCTCCTCCAGCAATCCTAATTAATATCAGTGCAGATACAATGACTAATCATGGTGAGGAGGAGTTCGCAAAAGAAAGGAAATGTCTGTGGGGAGGAAACATATAGTCCTGCAGCCCATTACCTATACTTTATCAATGGCAGCACTATGTTTCTAGGTCTCATCTGCTCAGTGCTCTCTTGTCCCCAAACAATGGGGAGATCCTACAGTTTTGCTGCAAATCAGTAATCATATAGCCAGATGGCACTGGAGAGAAGGAAATGTGAGATTAAAGTGATTTAGATTTTGAGGAGAGACTTGAAGTAGAAAGGAGTTAGAGGCTTGATGAATTAGATGGTTTAAGAAACAGCATTGGATAAAATTGGAGGCATGAGGTGGAAAATAGAGCTGGGCATACTGGTTGCACTCTAAAGAATCTTTGTAAGTGAACAGAAAAGTCTGCACATGGCCAATAGGACTTTCATTTTCCTAATGGTGGTTTCCATATTGCAAACTGCATTTGAAGTTCTGTTAATTTGTGATGTTGCGTTGGTGTGAAAAGTACTAAATAGTGACTTTCTGGGTTACAGCAGTGTAGAATACAAGGGGGTGGGGGAAATAAGGAACCCTGGAGAATTAACTGATAAGGTCGTAGAATAGGAGAGAGAGAGAGAAATTTGGGCATTTTCTGTTATATGGAGTAGGGAAGATACAGCAGGAGGAGGTTACAGTGCTTCAAACAAAAGTTGAGTAGAGTTTCAATACTATATATGGTGTAGAAAGGGTAGAGACTGGAGATAATGAAAGAGAAAAGTGATAGAAGTTTGACCAGTTGAACATATGCAGACATGGATAAGGTGGGTTTGAAAATGATGCTATTGTTGAGAGCCACTATGGAATGTGCATTGATACTACAGAATAGAGGAAGATCAGAAAGCATTTAGGAGGCGAGATTAAGAATCTTTACCTTTACCATGTCTTCTACTCACCTCAAACTGAATATCTAGAAATAAAACAGTCAAATGCAAATCCTGTGTTTTAATGTAGATTTGGAAATTATCATTGTAAACATTTTAGCAGAAGTCATGCAAATGAATGATATCACCCAGAGTGCTGGAAAGTTTAGAGGGAGTAAAAGTGTAGTGTTAATGATTATGACCCTCTGGAAGCCCTACAGTAAGTGGTACAATTGAGATGTCAACAAACAAGACTGGGGTCTGGATGCACAATACTTTCCCCCACATGGTTCTTCCTTCTGAGAGATTGGTGAACAGGCCTTGGAATTGTAGTCTGTCCGTCCCCCAGTTAATTTCAATGTGGAATTTCCCCTGATCCAGGAAGATCAAGGTCTTGCATTCATATATCTGGGATTCTCTCCCAGTTTGGGCATTTATATTTCCCTGTGGTGAAGAAACCGACAGAGGATATAGGAAGGAGAGAAGTATGTAAGCCATCACAAGCCTGATTAGCTTTCTGGGGAAAATCCCACATTAGGAACTAATGTCTGAACAGGCTTTGGGGAGGAGATGTTTGGCAGATAGGAGAACCAGGAACAGACAGTGCATTGCAAGCCCAAGTAGGGGAGGGTCTTTTGGATCAATACCAGGGATATACTTCAACCTTCTCAATTTTGCTTTGTAACTTTTATGCCATCTTGATTTTTTCCCTTGTATTCATAATTTGCGCATTCTACATTTATAAATTGATTCAACAAATCAAGTGAATGCGTGGCAGGGAAGCATGTCATGTCTGTCCATTCTTAAGTGACATTTGCACATATTTTATTATCTGTCTTTGGATTCCTGTTGGTTTTTTAAAACAAACATCTGGAACACCCCCTAAATTTTCATGTAGGAAGTCTGAGAGGGGCAAGAATGTAACTATATTGTTACTGTGCTGAGGCAGGAATGCTTCAAACATTCTGAGCAGATTAACTAACATAATCCAGATTGTGTGCCACACAGGAGAGCAGGAATGAGCAAACTGTGTTGCTAAAGGCTGAGGAATATGTTTTAGTAAAAACACTCAATGCTACGTAGGAAGACAAAACAGCCCTCCACGGTCACTAAGCCATCTGTCATGCAGAAAACTACATCTGTCCTTCTTAACTACAAATATGGCAATTAGTCTGTGAACCATGAAAACACAACTCATCAACCAAGCTTCCATAAAAAAAAAAAAAAAAAATCAAATGTAAATTCAAGCTAAAAAAAACTTGTCTCCAATTGTTTGTTTCAAAAGAAGAAAAAAAACCTTTGCTTACCCCAGTAGCCCACTGTTGAGACACTGGATTAAAATTAACCAGGTATAGCATTCTTTTTTCCCCTCAGGGTTGGTTATAAAACAAAGGACAGCGCTGATTGTAAACTACTGGTTATTGTACCTATGTGACTCAAGTATAATCTAAAATATTGTAGAAGCTATATGTTTATGCAGGTGAGCACTCTGTGTGCAGTGGAAATTCTTTGTGTGTTTTCCATGCGGTAAGGTATATAGCCACTGAAACAAGATGTTTTTTAAGCTTAATATGCAGCTTTAGTAGTTGTTGTGAAAACTGAAGAAAGCTCTAGAGATACATGTTTGGTCCTTTCCTTTGGCTTCATTGGTCACAGCCAAAAAGCTTACAATTTAGGGCAGTGATTTTGATGGAGGCATGAACATAGCTTCTAAGCAACTAAAGACTGGCTCTAAGTCCTTGTTTAAGGTATATATCCATAGGTAAATTATTGGAATTAAGGTTCAAAATTAAAACCCTTATTTGGTGTATTTATATATGGCTTCGTTATAGATTACACATGTACAAACTTTGAAAGTTAATAGCTCCAAAGATACCTTGCATGGGTGGGAAAGCATTTTCGCATCTGCATGTTGACCCCTGAGTTCTGCTGATTCCTCCCTTTGAAGCATCCCTGCTCCATCCCACACCATTCCAGAGGATCCCCTGACCCTTGAGCAGATTTCCAAGAGCACAGGGCTGTAGTAAGGAAGGGTTTGTGTGAAATAATCAGTTGTGCAAGCTGGATAGTAGTTATGCTTCTCTGGATCCAGGCCTGTATTGGTAGTCTGCGTTTTAAGTTTTCCATCCTGCTTTTCTTCCAGTAGGGAAGGGAGTGGATAACTTGTGGCCTTCAACATGTGTTGGCCTACAACTCCCATCATCCCTGAACATTGGCTAGGGAATTGTAGGCCAACACATGAAGTGCCACAAGTTAGGAAAATTCATAGTACCTAAACATAGAGATACAAATAGGACCATATCAAACAGCATAATAAAATATTACAGTAGAATCAGCAAATAGTATAGATTATGTTTTCAGCTTTCCCCAAAGTCCTCCTTAAAGAGCCAGATGTTCATGATTGGTTCATGTGTTAAAAATCTTAATAAACAATTGAACTAGTTAACTCTTAACAGGGTCAGTAAATGCTGGTGAGTGGCTTTCTTTTGTTACAGTTCCCTTGTGGAGCAGTCACTGTATATAAGTCTCTTATTCATCCTCCCATATTATGGCTATATTGTAGGAATCTGCCCTGAATAATAGTGTTGTGATTGCTAAACATCTCAGTGGTGCTGCAGAAATCTAGCGGTGCCTGTCCTATGCTTAGTAATACTCAGACTGTTCAATTTACAGGAAAAGTTTGACAGAAGCTGAAAGTAAATAAAAACTTTCAACTATGATTGAGGGGATGTATTTCGAACCATGTGATTTATTGGTATAATTAATCTACTGAGATGCTTAAAATGTCTAATATCTTCTGATCAATTTAAGGGTGGAAACCAGACCAACAATGTTATCTTTAACACATTAACTACAGTCCAGAGAAGCAATTCCATAGATGTAAGTAGAGTTCCCCAAATTTCACTGTGGAAGTGGAAAGAACATTTTCCATTACTGGCATTGGGAGACCTATGTAAACATTGGTTGTGGATTGTGGCCAGAATGTGGAAACAATGGCCTTTTAGATCAGCATGTACATTAATGTGTAGATTGTCATCGTGATTAGTATCTTAATGCTTTAAACTTCTAAATCCTTTTGTAACAGTTATTTATAAAATCAATTATTTGGGTTTTGTACCTTGATCAGATTATATTAATTATCCTACTGTTTATTTGGAAAAGCTTCAAAGTGAAATTTATTTATTAAATTCTGTAATCATAGATTCTTTGATTTTTGTTGTTAAGTTTAAAACAATTTTTATTTTGCTTTTGCTAATTGTATGCTTATCTCTGATCGTTACATTTTGAAATCTAATTGCTTTAAAATGAGAAAAAAACAGCTGTGCTAATTTTTTTGTATCTGAGACGTAGTTCAGGCTCTAATCCTAAATACAATTCTGTAGATGCTCACTTGAACTAATACCCAATCCAGAGAGTTTTGTGTTCCCTGTTAAGTAGATAGTTGGTGTGGACAGTTTGGATATTGGTTATCTACTTGTTGGGGGATAGGGATCATGAAATCATTGCAAAAGTATCATGATTAGTATTGACTACTCTTCCTGAACAGCAGTGTCCTACTTGTTTAGGATCCTGTCTAGAATAGTCGTCCAGAAATGGTTGCCTTCTTTGTTGCTAGGATTGCCCTTATTGATCAGGGATGTTAATTGGAAGCAAGTTCCACTGATGTCAGTGGAATATGTTTTTATTCAAGTGTGTTTAAGATTAGAGCCTTAAATGTATATGAGGTATAGTTTACTTTCCTTTTGGTATCAAAAAATAAATCTAGATATTAAGAGGTCAAAGAACTTTAATTAGATTGTTTACCTGATGAGCTATAATAGTCTTGTGGTTTAATCAATATAAAAATACAGTTATCTCTTACAAGTATGGATAATTTTAGAGAGGTAGTATATAAGGCAAGAGTGAAAACAAAGTTTATATAGCTGCAACTTGCTTAAAACTATTGGATTTGTGTGTTTGAATTGTCACAACATTTAAAACAAAACTATAGGTAATTGAAATTGACAGATTGTCTCTTTCCTTCCTTTCAGAAATATGGACAACTTTATCCTGAACACCTAAGTTTATTGCAAGCATGAGGATTCAAGAAAAATTGAAATGAATTTTGCAAACTTGGAGATAAAGTTTTAGTGAGTAGAGGCACTTTTAAGAATGAACACTGTAACCAATTGTGTTGGTGAATACAGAAGGATGAGAAGAACACTATGATGGCAAAGAACAAAGAGGCTCGTCCCCCATCCTATGCTATTAGCGTGGTTGGCCTGTCTGGGACTGAAAAAGACAAGGGGAACTGCGGAGTTGGGAAGTCGTGTTTGTGCAATAGATTTGTGCGTTCAAAAGCAGATGAATATTACCCGGAACATACCTCTGTGCTTAGCACAATTGACTTTGGTGGACGAGTTGTTAATAATGATCATTTTTTGTACTGGGGTGACGTAATACAATGTGGAGAGGATGGAATAGATTGCAAAATTCATGTTATTGAACAGACTGAGTTCATTGATGACCAGACTTTTCTGCCTCATCGGAGTACGAATCTACAACCTTATATAAAACGTGCAGCTGCAACCAAATTGCAGTCAGCAGAAAAACTTATGTATATTTGCACAGATCAGCTTGGATTAGAGCAAGACTTTGAGCAAAAGCAAATGCCTGAAGGGAAGCTAAACATTGATGGATTCCTATTATGCATCGATGTTAGTCAAGGATGCAATAGAAAGTTTGATGACCAACTTAAATTTGTAAATAACCTCTATGTTCAGCTATCAAAATCTAAAAAGTCTATAATAATAGCAGCAACTAAATGTGATGAATGTGTGGAACATTATTTACGGGAGGTTCAGGCATTTGCTTCAAATAAGAAGAACCTTGTGGTAGTAGAAACATCAGCAAGATTCAATGTCAATGTAGAGACATGTTTTACTGCACTGGTACAAATGATGGATAAAACCCGTGGAAAACCTAAAATAATTCCCTATCTGGATGCCTATAAAACACAGAGACAACTTGTTGTGACTTCAACTGATAAATTTGAGAAACTTGTGCAGACTGTGAGAGACTATCATGCCACATGGAAAACTGTTAGTAATAAACTGAAAAATCACCCAGATTATGAAGAATACATCAATTTAGAGGGAACAAAAAAGGCCAAAAATACATTTTCAAAACACATAGAACAGCTTAAACAAGAGCATATAAGAAAAAGAAGAGATGAATATATTAATACATTACCAAGAGCTTTTAACACACTTCTGTCAAACCTTGAAGAGATTGAGCATTTGAGTTGGTCTGAAGCTTTGAAGTTAATGGAGAAAAGACAAGATTTCCAGCTATGTTTTGTGGTGCTGGAAAAAACACCCTGGGATGAAACTGACCATATAGATAAAGTGAATGACAGAAGAATTCCATTTGACCTTTTAAGCACACTAGAAGCTGAAAAAGTCTATCAAAATCATGTGCAGCATCTAATATCAGAAAAAAGGAGAGTTGAAATGAAGGAGAAGTTCAAAAAAACACTTGAAAAAATACAGTTCATTTCTCCTGGGCAGCCCTGGGAAGAAGTTATGTGTTTTGTAATGGAAGATGAAGCTTTTAAATATATTACAGAGGTGGATAGTAGAGAAGTATATAGTAGGCATCAACGTGAAATAGTTGAAAAAGCCAAAGAGGAATTTCAGGAAATGCTATTTGAACATTCAGAACTGTTTTATGACCTGGATTTGAATGCGACACCTAGTTCTGATAAAATGAGTGAAATTCATGCAGTTCTAAGTGAAGAGCCTAGATACAAAGCCTTACAGAAACTTGCACCTGATAGAGAGTCTCTTCTGCTTAAACACATAGGGTTTGTGTATCATCCCACTAAAGAAACATGTCTCAGTGGCCAAAACTGTATGGACATTAAAGTAGAACAGCTACTTGCTGGTAGTCTCTTGCAATTGGACCATGGTCGTTTAACCTTGTATCATGATAGTGCCAACATTGATAAAGTTAATATTTTCATTTTGGGTAAAGATGGTCTTGCGCAAGAACTGGCAAATGAGATTCGGACACAATCCACAGATGATGAGTATGCCTTAGATGGAAAAATATATGAACTTGATCTTAGGCCAGTTGATGCAAAGTCACCTTATCTTCTAAGTCAGTTATGGACTTCTGCCTTCAAACCACATGGATGTTTCTGTGTGTTTAATTCAATTGAATCTCTTAATTTTATTGGAGAGTCTATTGGAAAAATCAGGACTGAAGCATCTCAGATAAGAAGAGACAAATATATGGCCAATCTTCCATTTACATTAATACTGGCTAATCAGAGAGAGAGTGTTAGCAAGAATTTGCCAATTCTGAGACACCAAGGACAGCAATTAGCAAACAAGTTGCAATGTCCTTTTATAGATGTGCCTGCTGGTACTTACCCACGCAAATTTAATGAGGCTCAAATAAAGCAAGCTTTGCGGGGAGTTCTGGAAGCAGTTAAACACAATTTTGATGTTGTAAGCCCTGTTCCTGCAATTAAAGATCTTTCAGAAGCTGATTTGAGGATTGTTATGTGTGCCATGTGTGGAGATCCCTTCAGTGTAGATCTCATTCTTTCACCCTTCCTTGATTCTCATTCCTGTAGTGCTGCTCAGGCTGGCCAGAATAACTCTCTAATGCTTGATAAAATTATTGGTGAAAAACGCAGGCGAATACAGATAACAATATTATCATATCACTCTTCAATTGGTGTAAGAAAAGATGAACTAGTTCATGGGTATATACTCGTTTACTCTGCTAAACGGAAAGCATCTATGGGAATGCTTCGAGCATTTCTTTCAGAAGTGCAAGATACTATTCCTGTCCAGTTGGTGGCTGTTACTGACAGTCAAGCAGACTTTTTTGAGAATGAGGCTATCAAAGAATTAATGACTGAGGGTGAACATATAGCAACTGAGATTACTGCTAAATTTACAGCTCTGTATTCTTTATCTCAATATCACCGCCAGACTGAGGTTTTCACATTGTTCTTCAGTGACGTTTTAGAGAAGAAAAACATGATTGAAAATTCCTATATGTCTGATAGTACGAGAGAGACAACCCAAGCAAGTGAAGATGTTTTCTTACATTCTCCCAGAGGGAACTCGCTTGCTTATAACTATTATCCAGATTCAGAAGATGATACTGAAGCCCCACCTCCTTACAGCCCAATTGGAGATGATGTACAGCTGCTTCCTGATCGCTCAAAATATCGATTAGATTTGGAAGGTAATGAATATCCTGTTCATAGCACGCCACTGAACTGTCATGATCATGAACGCAACCATAAAGTGCCTCCTTCTATAAAATTGAATCCTATTGTACCCAAGACAAATGTGAAAAAACTAGATCCAAACCTGTTAAAAACCATTGAGGCAGGTATTGGTAAAAACCCAAGAAAACCATCTAGAATGGCTCTAGCACCAACTGATGATTTCGATAAGTCTGATAATTATGCAGAACCTATAGACACTATTTTTAAACACAGAGGTGTTACTGATGATATCTACGCAATTCCTGATGATAGCCAGAATCGTATGATTAAAATTCGAAACTCATTTATAAATAATACTCAGGGAGATGAAGAAAATGGATTTCCTGACAGAATTTCAAAGACCCATGGAGAAAGAAGACCTTCAAAATACAAATATAAATCTAAAACACTGTTTAGCAAAGCCAAATCTTATTATAGGAGAGCACATTCAGATGCAAGTGATGATGAAGCTTTTACAACCTCTAAAACAAAAAGAAAAGGAAGACATCGTGGCAGTGAAGAAGATCCACTTCTGTCCCCTGTAGAAACATGGAAAGGTGGCATTGATAATCCTGCTATTACATCGGATCAAGAGTTGGATGATAAAAAGACGAAGAAGAAAACTCAGAAAGTCAAAGAAGACAAGAAAGTAAGTTTTAAAAATATATATTCATTAAATTTAATTCGTATTAATTTTTTAAGACAAAGTGGTCTGGTTCATATGTAATGAGAAGCTACTGTGAGTGAATTTCCTGGTGGGGTTCACATCTCAGTGGCAGCCTCTGTTTTGAAAATTTGAGGTGTGGCGGGGGCACACCATAGCTTCTCGTTATGTATGAACCCAGAGAGGGTGAGTTGTTGGGGTGGATGCCAAGCCACCTGCAGCTCTAAAACAGCCCATGTGTTCTGGGTGGCTTGTCAACTAACACAACAACCCACCCTCGCACATAATGCGTAGCTGTCGTGGCGGGGCATTGGATTGACCATAGTGACTAATGTAAAGCTTAAATTATTGCCCCTATTGGTGAGAGAAAACTATTACTACAAGTGAATAAATTTGCATTGCCATGGTGTTGAATACAAAGCTGTGGTTGTGATTAGTTTTTGCTTTATGTTTTAAAGAAGTAGGGAGAGGTGTATGTATTCAATGCATAATTTTGGTTGTTGGGTGCTTTGTATTGGTTATTGTACAGAAGGTAAATAATTGTGTAGTATTTCAGATGTCAGTGAATTTAACATCAGAAATTTGAAATGCCATTTTCTGAACAGAATTTGTATAATCTAAAACAGGAGGAAGGAGGGAAGAATGGATCCTTCTAAAAAAAAAGCTATGTGTGACTTATCATCTAGCTCAATATTGGGCAGGTTTGCATGTAATAAGTCACTGTGGATGAATATTCCTGAATATTTGAACCATGGCAGAGACGCACCGTACCCAGCAAGCGTATGTTGTTGGGGTGGTTAACAAGCCACCTAGAGCCCATACCTTGTTTTAGGATTATGGGTGGCTTGTTAACCACAGCAACAGCCCACACTCATCTTGGTGGCACATAACAAGCTATGATTGCCCCCTCCCCCCAATCAAATATTCAAGATGATGGCTGCAGAAATAAGCACTGTTGAGAAATTCACCCACGGTGGCTTCTTGTTACATGCAAACCAAGTCATTCTGTTGTCCTGACAGTGATCAGCCATGATTTGTAAGCATGGCCCAGTGTTGATACATAATATTATCTGTAGTCAAATAGTACTATCATTGGTCATAGAAGGTTATTGTGCCCTGACCTAAGGACAATCATCTTGTGGAAATGGGCTTCTACATATGGTTTGCTCTTTTAGATAAAGTGTTTTATGCAAAGGGTACTGTGCAGGGAAAAACCCATGCATCCATAAATCTGCTTACCTCAATATTTAGTGCTCTCTTCAGGTCATTATTCAACAGAGACAGCTGCACAACTTGACCGAATGAGAGTTTGTATATAGGTCAGTAGCTTTACAGAGAGTTACAATATTTTGCTAGCTTTCCATATGCTTAATGGCATGGCTTGAATGATTGGTCCTGGAAAGGACTTGTTCAGAAGGGATTTTTACTCTGTGGGGAAGGAAGTTTTTTATCTTTTTATTTAGTATGACCAAAAAGTAAAGGGGTTATTTGATCATCCATACTGCCTTTTCTAATATTTCCATGGAGAAAGAGTTTTAAGATTAAAATTTGCCTAGAACTATGAATGTCATCTGCAAAATTTGAGTAGCCTTGGCAAGGGATTAATCTTTTCAGCTATTACACTGTTTGTAAAAGTTACTTTAACACAAGTATAGGGAGATGTGCTCACCAATTCCTTATCATTAGTGGCCCAAGTAATGGAGTCTACCTGATGTCTTAGTACTTACATTGTAAAAATTTAATCCAATTTAAGAACTTAACATATAAGGTCTGTACATCACATATGGGCAGCCAACTTGTATCTGTAGCGTGGTCCAGCTGAAGTGCTCATGCTACTTCTGATCCTCCCCTGCTCCCCACCATACCTCGACTGTTGCTGCAATTTTACTAGGGAAGAGGACATACTGCATGCAGTATTCTCCATTTAAATTGTGTGCCACATGACTCCCCTCCTGCTGCCTGGTGCATGGAGAAGGTACTAAGTGATCTCAGCCTTCAAAGAGGGGAGATGTAAACCTCTCCATCCTTGCATGCCAAGATAAGAGGGAAGATGTGTGTGAACGTGTGGGAGGGCAGCGTGAGTTTTTGATTGTGTCTATGTGTGCGTTTGAATGACCATGTGGGTACAGTCCCTGTCTCACTGGTTTTGGAGGCAAATAATAAAATAAAAATGGCTCATCTACTCTCTCTCAACTAAATACAATCAGTGCAGTAGTGGTGGTAATCAAATTGCTTTGAAGTTGCCAAGTATCTTTAAAATGTTACTTTTTAATAATGGGATATAAAATATGGGATAAAATATGTAGTGACCGACAGCCCAGTATTTTAAATCCATTTGAACTTGATAGGTAGTAGTGACAAATACTTCTCAGAATTTTGGACAGCTAATTCAAATGGCCTTTAACAATTCAGTAAACTTTTGCAACTCTACCACAAATAATCCTACATATAGTGTTGTTTTGTTGATAAAATCTGAACAGTATTTGGCAGTTGGCATGGGAATATGGCTAGAGTTCGTTTAATTCCTCCCAATCCCCCGCGCTTCCTCTTGGGTGAGACATAGCACTTGCTGTCAGAAAGTCTGCAGAACTACTTGCTGCCACTGCAAAGTCCACTTGGACTCATAGCCCTTAGAGGCAAATTCTCTAGAAAATTCCTTTGTTGCAGAAAACAAACAAACTGATTGAGTCATTGACATAGCGGTCAAGCCGCAGGCAGCTTCACCCTTACCCTGTGAGGTTGGCAGCCTGTGCATCTTCAAATGCAAGTCTGGCTGAAATCCCCTCAGACAGAGGTTCCTCTTCTGCCCCTGCTGCTTGGCTCAGCCACTGCCGTGCCAGTGCACTGGGCAGTGGCCAGCTCCATGGGTGTGCTCTCTTCTCCCTCCAAAGCATCACGGGGCCTTAGAAACAGCTGCTCCTGCTACTGTACACCATCAAGCAGTCCTTCCTCTTTGTCATTTGGTCTCTGTACCCGTTTCAAAGCTTGGCTGCGTGTAATGACCTGAATCTAGGTCACCCTATAGCCCAGATTATTTTTAATAAGCACCCGCCAAGGGCGATTTTTATATAAAATTTCATTAAACTTGCATGTCACTCTAGGTATTCCACCCGCACCTATTCCAGGAAAGCTTCAATATTCAAGGAGTTATACGGAGTCACCAAAATATCTGCCCAGCTAACAGTTTATTCTCCTTCACAAATTTCTTATCCACTGCAGTAATATCTGTTCCAGAATCACAAAACCCAGTGATAGCAACCTGATTGGTTTTAATCAGCTTATAGAACTGCAGTTGGCTTCGTATAATTTGTCATGGCTGCAGCTGGATCAGCACTTGTTCAGTTCCTCCTCCTCTTCTTGCCGGTGCCAGTGGTTGACTCCTCCACTTCAAAACTGGCACTGGCTGGTGTCATCATTCAAGTAGCTCCTGGTGTGGGGTGCAGATGTCCGGGGAACTGTGATATTGCTTTCAAACACAGCCATGGAAGCAGCTGCCCCCCAATAGGGGGTAGCAGGTTCATCACACTCGCTGGTGCTGGTGAACTCAGCTATGGTGTCACTGGCGTTGCTACATTCAGAGATCTCCAGACTGGACTGTGGTTCACGGGGCTGAGTGGTCACTTCCACCTTCAGCACTGCTTTGCCTTGCAACTTTCTTGCCAGTTTGGCTTGATATGCCCTAACTCCTGAAGTAAAAACACCCAGTTAGTTGTAGAGTTGATGAGGCGTTATCTCTTCCATTGGGCAAGGAAACTAGCCGCTGTGCTTTTCCTTGGCAAACTGCTGCACCCAATGCTTCTTTGAGACATCTAGCCACTGCCAGATGGGACAAATAGGTACACTCCCTCCTCCCGTACAGAGGTGGCTTGTGATTGCCCACCAGGGCAGTGATTTCTTGTGGGAAAATCTGGAAAAAAGCTCTAAACATATGAGTGGTTCTGCTCCAGTGGCTTCTAGCCAAATGTCTAGGACTTCTTGTAGGTGTGCTGGCATTGCAACACAAATTCTCTTTGGTAGTAAACTGGACTTATCTGAACTTGCACCGACAATGCAAACCGCTGCTTCATGAATTCTTTGACCTTGGCATAATTGTGGCTGTCAGCCCAGGAAAGGGACTCCAAGTGGTCTGCCAGTTTCCCTGTCACTTGAGCCCATAACATGGTCATCCGCAGTAGCCCATCAACACCACAATCTTCACATGCTATTTCATACAGGGAAAAGAAACCCAAAATATCCTGCCTGGGCTGGTATGGTCAAAAGTTTCCAATTGAGTGTGGCCATTGTGCCTCCCCCATTTAGAGGCATCAGCTCCACTTTCATTGCTTCTAGTTGCATTTCCATCAACTTCACCTGGTGCTGATAGGCTTGTCAGACGTTCTTGCGCCAGCTCGCCAGACTCTCTTGATTGCTGCAACTTTCCAACCCGGAGCCCTGACGGGCATTCTTCAGGATCTTTGATCAGCCACCAAGTCTATAGGCGATTCCGCTACCACAATAGAAGCCAAGGCCAGTCCCTCTTTTCTCTCCATGCCCCACTGCCCATTCAATAGCATTTAACTCTGTATCCGCCTAGGTGGGCTGCTAGGAGACTGCCTCAAAAACCTGCCTGGAGCTGAATCTGACCTAGCCTGCATTGTCCCTGGCTAGCAAAACTCACCCTGGTAAAAAAGTCCAAAAGCTTCTTTCCACTTTCCCCAAAATCTGTGATATCTAAGTGTGTGCCATTCCAGAGAAACCTTAGTATCTTATCCCAATTTTGTCATATCAAGGGGGACTGGGAGTTGCCTAAACCAAAAACAAACAAGAGACAGCTGTATTGATTCTTGATAGGGAACAACCAGTATAGTCTCTCTTGTTTTTGGTTTCCTGCTTTACATTTGTTTTTCTGATCCCTATTGCTTCGTTGCCTAAACTCCCTGCAAGGTATGCTGGGGAAATAAAGAGCCAATAAGCTGGAGCCTCAGCCCAAGTCAGGGGATTCTTGGACTTCCTGGACACACTTGGGGCTACTAAAACAAGGGTTCAAACTGATGTCCTCTACTTTAAGCCCCAGGCCGAAAACCTTGTGTTGTTTCAAAAGTCTCTGAAATTAGTACTGAAATTTGCCTGGAAGGAGGCACACACAGCTCTAGAGGTAGATAAGTAGCTTAAGATGGGGAAAGGGGAATGCAATAAAACATTATCCAAATAATTACAGAGAACCTTCAAAGCAATACTTCAGGGAAAATAACAAAACATGAGCTAATGCTATCCTATACATTACCAAAGGGTCTCCTACAGGACTAGGCTCCAGGCATGGTTCAAGAATGCACCTGCTGTCACCAGGTGGCACAGAAAAGTGGAGAACACCAGGCAGTTCTTCATCTTCTTTTTTATCTTCCAGCCCTTGACAACTCAGGGAAGAGCTCCTGCAGCCAATCCCAGGCTAGCTCCAACACTGCTCCCAGACTCTGATGGGGAGGGGGGTACTTTCTTACAGGAACCCGGCTGAAAGCATTTGGCCCAATTAATGAGGCCTAACTATGTCCTTGAGCACTGGGGCTGCCTGAGCTGCCTCAAGGTAACAAATTCACAGGTGATTACATCACTATGTGCCAGCAGGACTCAGTCTGATGAATGGGGCCACAGAGGGACATTTCTCATTTCATTTCATTTCATTCATTGATTCATTCATTCAAAGTACCCAGCCTGGTGTGCTGTTCTTGACACAGATCTTTATGAGTGGAGCAAAGTAGAGGTGCTGCAGAGGTCCCTACATTTAAAGGTAACATTAAAAGGCACAATTTCTTGTATTTCCTGAGACAGAAAATTGAGTATTAATTGAAAATGAGTGGAGTTTAACAATTTCAAAGTGTGCAGTTTGTTTGTTTTTATTTTGCCAGAAAGGCATAATTGTTAATGTTTGAAAAATAAAGGCAAATCATTTGAGAGACAATTGATCTAGTGGATAGCACATTGGACTTTGCTATTGGAATACATAATCTAAAAGTACTACAGTAATAATTAACTATAAAAGATTAACATTATGTTGCTATTTTATTGTTCTATTTTGGGGGAAACAAACTTGCCTTGTACTATCTAGAAAACAAAAAGAAAACAAAATGATAATTCATTTTTAAAAAGCTCATAGTGTATCCATAATACTGCATCTTGGGGCGAGGGCTATCTTGCACTTCATGTTTTTTAATGTCAGTACAGAAGTAAGGGCTTGGTCAAAAGATATGTACATAGAATTCTTTTGCAAGGTGGCTTTCCTGCCAACTCTTCCCCACTGCAGTCCTCTATGCTTTATGAAAGGCCTCTCTTGAGAGCTGGGGGGAACCTTCCAGAATATCTTAGGATATGGCATGATGAGCTGCAGTGAGAGGAGAATTGACAAGAAATGGAGGGCATCTTGTATGAGTGGAAATGCCTTCTGTTTGTGCTGTAACACCTTTGAATCTAAGCTACTGTTTAAAGCCTCTAAACCATCTTGTTGGTTTGTTCAGAGTGCAGAAGTATTTTAACACAGGTGAAAAGTTTGATTGCTCTTTATACTAGGGACATTATAAATTAATACCTTGAAAATTAATTTTGCTGTATGAGAAATATGTTTCTGCAGGTGTGATTTTGTGTAGATATTAGTGAATTTTTACCTCAGTTACTGACATTCGTGGCTAATGCTGTTGTTTTGTTGTAGCAAAAAAAGAAAACCAAGACATTCAATCCACCAACTCGTAGAAATTGGGATAGTAATTACTTTGGGATGCCCCTGCAGGATCTGGTTACGCCTGAAAAACCTATACCACTTTTTGTTGAGAAGTGTGTGGAGTTTATTGAAGATACAGGTAGGAAACAAATTGAAATTCAAGAAAATTCAACTTTTTTTCTTGGGGGCTAATTATGAAAATCTTACTAACTTCTCATTTTATAACATTTTAATATATGTTAATACAAAAATAACAGGCATAATGTGTGCTGAAGAATGTTTACTTTCATGTACAGTGGTGGCTAAAATTGTGGACACTTTTTGAAATTTTCATGTTTTGCAAATTTGAATGCTTATAGAAAATGTTTTGTTTCACAAAGTTCAATTGTTTATATATCAATTGAAAGAGAATGTAATGCTGAATTCAAAACAAAAAAACAGAATGCAAATACCTGCAGTTAAAAAGAAGTTATGCTGCAAATACTGCAATCATGATCAATTTACAGTAAAATCTGACAAAAACATATCAGATACTTTAGTTATGATTGAAATGTAGTATCAGTGTTTGGTAGGGAACCCTTTATTTTTGGAAACAGCATCACAGCGATGTCTCATAGAGCTGACAAGTGTTTTAAGCTCTTCCTTCTTTATGACATGGTTCCAGGAATCATTTATAGCCTCAATTAATTGGCTTTTATTTGATGGATGCCTCGTTCGTACAAGAATTTTGAAACGGTGCCACAAGTTTTCTATCGGGTTTAGGTCAGGGCTGTTTCCTGACCAGGTCAACAATTGAATGCCCTTTGCTTTGAACCACTGTTTGCATATTTTTGCAGGGAGCTGAATCTTGTTGAAAAATAAATGGTGCATTGTTTGGAAAGAGATCCCTGATGGAAGGTAACAGTTTTGGTTCCAGGATGGTGTCAATGTATTTTCGTGCGTTTAGCGTGCCATCGATTACATGAAGGCGGCCAACACTATCTGCTGACATACATGCCCAAATCATAACACTTGTTGGGTATTTTACAGTTGCCTCAATGCTGTCAGGATGTAGCTCTTCTCCTACTCTACGTCTCACATATTTTCGCCCATCACTACCAAATAAGCTTATCTTACTTTCATCACTCCAAATAACTTGTTTCCACTGATTTTCTGTCCATTCACTGTGTTCTTTTGCCCATTGTAGTTGTTTCCGGCGCTGCTTTAGATTCAGAAATGGCTTTTTTCTCGGAATCCTACCTTTCAGTCCAAAATCTGATAGTCTTCTCCTTATCGTTCTGGAACTGACAGAAACACCAGTTACATCAAGTACACCTTTGATGGCCTCAGATGAATTTTTTCTCTCCTTGAGACACAGCCTTTTTATTCTTCTGTCATCAACCGATGATGTGCACTTTTTACGGCCTTTTCCTGCCTTGTTTTTAATTGACTTTGTTTCGTTATACCATAAACAAAACTTTCGAACTCCGGATGTAGTCACTGGACGACCAACATGCCTTGCAATATTAGCATAGGAAAGACCTGATTCACGTAATACAACAATCCTGCTTCTTCTCCTGGGTGTCCAATCAACTATTTTCCTTGGTGCCATTTCACTATTTATGATGTACAATTTTTATATGAGAAATAATTCAAATATTCACAATCTCCAATTGTGCCTCAGATACAGTGATATTTGTTCTGTCTTCTACAGAACAAACAGCAAAACTGACTTTCCCCAACTTAAAACATGAGGTAACACAGCTACTGCCATATGACTGGTCCCCAAAACAAGGACTGTGATTGGCCAGTACGGTTTGCAATTCCAAACTGCTTCTCAACTCAGTCACAATTTGTATTTCTTTTTAGAATAAAGTAAGCATAACTTTTTTTTAACTGCAGGTATTTGCATTCTATTTTTGTTTTGAATTTAGCATTAAATTCTCTTTCAGTTGATATATAAACATTTGAACTTTGTGAAACAGAATATTTTCTATAAGCATTCAAAGTTACAAAACATGAAAATTTCAAAAAGTGTCCACAGTTTTGGCCACCACTGTATTTACCAAAAAGATTTATTTAGATCGTGGGTGGGCAGCCTTCTTGTGGCTTGAAGTGCCACCCTCATGCCACTGAAATTTGACAGTTGTCCCCACAGTGTGGTCCCCCATCTACAGAGACTCAAATGTGCTAATGTTACCCTGTTTTTAATCTAAATATGACCCTTCTGATTCTCCATGGTGGCTTGCCAAACTGTCAGGGTTTTGGGTTTTGTTTGCTGCTGCCATGCTGCTGCTGACAGGAGAGTGGCCTCTTGGGGTGTCTGGAGACTGAAAATAACCCCCTCCAGATCTTCTGCCTGATTTAGATAAAACTAAACTAATTCTGAAAAATGTTTTAAGTGTCTGCTCACTGCACTTCTTCAGAAATCATGACTGACTGCTGGAATGTGGAGCTGCCGAGACAGCAGATTTTTATGTATGTTTCCGGCTGACTCTGGCTCTTCCTTGTTGTTCTCTTCTCTCCCCTGTTGCCAGGGGAGAGATCCGTGAACTTACCAGTCTTCAGGAATTTAAACGCTCTATAAAGACTGAGCTCTTCCGGCAGGCCTACTCAGATGAATTTTAAGTGTTTTATTGGTATTTTAATGATATATTGGTTTTATGTATTTTTAATCAGTTTTGTGTGTTTTATGATGATGTTGTTCCCCGCCTCGATCCGGAGGGAGAGGCGGGTAATAAATAAATATATTATTATTATTATTATCCACTGTTACCTTTACAGCAGGCTGAATTAGGACAGTAGTATTATCCTGATATAATCCCCCCCCCCCCCCCCCACAAGGTTCAGTAAGACTGAGAGATGGTGACTTTCTTAAGGCCGGCCAATGAGCTCATAGCTGAGATGGTATTTGAACTGAGGACATCCTGGGTTACACCTAACATTGTTTGCTGCTACGCTTCATATAGTTATCTAAGTGGTCGAAATTTCCATTGCTTCTAAAAGTATAGGAAGTATAAGAATCTGAGTTTTGTGTTACCAACAGCAATTAAACTTACTTCTTTCCGGGGAATGTATGAAGGTGTTATTCAAAATAGCTTTCTTGGGAATACTGTACACCTGGGCATCAGGATGTTTGTATAGTACTTATTCTTTTAAATGGAATCCTGAATGAGTGTGAGCATTAAAATGTAAGTTTTTATTTCTGGCTTTTAAAATTCAGTTGATTGATTAACTATGGAATATGATTGTGTTGAGTATATTCTTGAATATTTTTGTTAGGTGTAAATGCCTTTTCTAATGCATGTTCTGAAAATATTAATAGTAAAATGGATTCTACATGATGAGAAATTTTGGACAGGTTGAAATATCAAATAACTAGATCTCATTAAGATGAATTTTCCTTCCTCTCCATCTCTTAGTTCTAGCCCCTCACTATTGATAATAAACTGATAATGTCCTTGTCATCAGCAGAGTTAAAAATAAATTAATATCTTCAGCTTCTATACCTATGAACATTTAACATTATCCTAATGAGACTTTGGAGTCTTCAGTGCCACTGAATTACTTTGCTGGTATTTCTTTCCCAATATGACTATGCTCCAAGATTCGGAACCTGCTAAGCTAAAAATAATTATGACAAAGAAAAGGTCCCTCCCTGCTTTACTACTTCTGGTAATGTAGTATCAAGAATGTTTTGAAGTTGCAGAGACAAAAAAATCTGCAACGCAGGTTGTTGTTTTCTTTTAAAAATGATAGCATTTTACTGGAGTACATGATTATAAAACACCAAACTGATAATTGAGAAAAAGATCTGTTTTTATACAATTTTCAAATCACGGGTGGAGAACCTTATTAAATTGATCTAAAGAAATAGTTAGTCTGGAGCCACAGCTAGAAGAAGGTGGAGCCATAGCCAAAAGTGGATGGGTTTTTCAGCATTACAGGATTGTGTAGCTTTTTCTCTGTGGCTGTGTTCGGACAACACAGTAGTCAATAGTCAACTCTGTGGTTGATTATCGAGGGGGATACTACCCACATGACATGATTATAATCAACCATGGTGTGGATTAAGGGCAGCATTGAGTTGACTATTAGTCAACTCTGTGGTTGATTGACACATCCCTGCCTCTCTCCCCCCCAGTCCTCCTGCTGGTATCCCATCAGCCATTGTAAGTTTTGCCGGCTGAACTAGAGCGGCAGCTGCCATTTTGGTCACTCTTGCCAGGGAACTTTGCTGTCACCGAAAATAACCAATTGTGTGCAGTGTAATAGTCAATGGTGCCCAACACGCAACGTGATAACCAACAGTTGTTCAAATAATCATCTTGGCACAGCGTTGGTTATTTGTGTTGGTTATTTTGGCCGAATAACCAAGCGTGGTGTGAAAAAGTCCCGACAGATTACAACAATAACCCACCATTGACTATTTAACCCACCGTTGACAATTTAACCCACCTTTGGTTATTGTGTCGTCCAAATCCAGTCTGTGTGTGCTATACCCTTGTGTGTGCCCCTTTTAATACTCTGCACCAAGTTCAGGGAGAACAGCAACAGCTATCTCTTGTTATAGTTTAGTTTTTGACAAGAAGCTTCTCTTTAATATTTTTCATAAGTATTGCATTTCCTGTTGTGGTTATTTTTATTTTAACTTTATGATTGCTATGTCAGTATACTATAGTGCAATATTGTATTTTCAAATGGTGCATTGAGTTTGTAAAGTAAGGTATTCACTCTATATCACATTATTCCTTTAGTAGGTTTACATAAAATGTATTTAAGAGAAATGGAAGAAGGGGTTATGAGAATTGGGAGCATATATACTAGCACTAGGGCTCCTTCATCTTCATGAGCATTCCTAAGAGTATAAGTGATTAAAACATAAAACTTTAAGGAAAAGTTGGGTATAGTTTGTTTAAAAGGAGGTGGGGGATTCATACAGTTATGAATTAGATTGTTATTTTCATAACCATGGGCAATATTTAATGGAGCACAACTAAGAACATAAATTATGTTACGTTAGTGTAAACTGTTCCAGCTAACACTATTGCTATTAGGCTAGAGCAGTTTACACTAGCATAATGTAATTCATGTGAGCAGTTGCACCCCATTGGATATCCCCCCTGTTTACTCCAAAGTAAGTTTCATTCAGCAAAAGTGAGATTTGTTTTCCCCTAAACATAGTTAGGATTGCAAATTTCATGTAGTAAGAAACCAAGCCATAATAATTGAGGAAAACCACATTTTAATATGGATAGTGTTTTTCCCCCCTGAATTCTGCACTGTGTGAATTACTTGATTGCATTTTGGCAAATGCAGTCATGTGGTATTTGCTTTTCCCCCCCAAAGGTCTGTGTACTGAAGGTCTCTATCGTGTGAGTGGGAATAAAACGGATCAAGACAACATTCAGAAGCAATTTGATCAAGGTAATGTGTAACTTGATTAACTTCAAATAGTTTATAGTGGATCTGATACTGCTGTATTCTTATGCACTATATAAACCCAGTGTATACCTTGGCATTCTCAATGGATAGTCATAGAAACTGGAAACATTAATTTATGTAATTGGTTGGATTTAGTACTAATTATGATTTATTGGCAGTAGGTGTTGCTAATGTATAGCTAAGGCACAGCCTTGTGCAGTGGTAAAGTGCTCATGATAACAGTGGGCCTGTCCAGACAACATGCTAAGACATGGCTAGGCCTCTAACCCTTTTACAGCAAATGGTTAGTGAGCAACTTTAAACTGTGGTTATGTCATCATGGTTAGGAATGGTTCATGTGACATGCTAAACCATAATGTTTAGCTCAAGATGCTTAACCACCATGGCTTAGTGTGTCGTCTGAACAGGGTCTATGTTAGTTTTTCATTTATTTTATTTATATGTATAGCCTGCTTTTCTACAAGATGGCCCTCACATGTTGCAACAAAGAAAATACAACATCACACAGCATCATAAAACAATTCAATTTGAAAATCAAAAGAGTTTAGCAAATGGACATCATAAAGCAAAAAGATAGCCCTTCCATTTCCAACTTGCTTCCACCAGAATCATCTGAACTATTTATAATTTTGAAATGTGCAGGAAGATAAGGATAATTTGTTTTTAACAATTGTCAGTTTGATTGTAACAGTGAATCAGAAGATGATTTAGCAGGCAGACAGACTAATCTGCCTTTTTTATGCTATGGAAATGAAGTCATATTTATGTCCAGGAACTTAGACTGGATTCTGGATTGACTCTGGAATGTCTCCAAGACCCTAGTGCATCAGGAGCTATAGCTTGACATCTGTAGTTGCCTTCCTTACTGACATCCTGGTACGCCTCTTACATCCATTCCACCATGTCTTAGATAAATTATCTTTCCTTTCACACTTTTGATCATCCCTCACAACCTGACTTCAGAACCCATGGAAGCACAGAAGCATTTCCCAGTTACTCCAGCAACCAGGCTGGCTAGGAATATGCTCTGGTTAACTTGGGGACCAAGCAACTGCCACTAGTATTGTTCTGCTGTGGATTGTCCTAGTTATTGTCAGAAATTTGGAAGAGGTAATCTTAACAGCTTCTACTTCAAGTGGTGCTTCCTCCGCCCCCACCAAACCTGACCTTGCCACAATGTGAGAGATGGCAAGGTCTGTTCTCTGACTCAGAGGATGAATAGCAGACAAGTTCATAATTCCGTCCCTCAGGATGAGTATGTTTAGCGTTTTGCTTTGCTGATGTAGTGGTTCTGTTATTATAAAAATGTGACATTTTGAAAAAGTTTTGCTTTCTGTAAGATGCCTAATCCTTAGGGCAGGAACTGTTTGGAAGACATGAATTGCCAACACTTGAGTTTTCATGTCAGGTACTAGGTTGACATATGCTTGCATAAAGGTACATTCGAAATAACATACTTTATATGTTGGTAGTATGATATGGTATGAATTTCTAGTTGCAACACTTGAACTGAAAAGTGCAAATAAGTTTTGCGTGTGTGTGTTTTTAAACCAGTGGGTTTAAAAACCTTGGGGTAGTAAGTTATTGTCATAGTGTCTGAACAGATGCTTAATAATATTAATAAAGCACCTAGGTAGACCATCCTACTGTAGCAAATTATTCAGTATATTTAAAATTGAATATTAAATTATCATTTGTGTTTGTAGTCAGTACATCATCTTGAGAAATATATAATGGTAGCTCTCACATTATTAATGAATTGTTTTATATTGTCTTATAGATCATAACATCAGTCTGGAATCTATGGAAGTAACTGTAAATGCTGTGGCAGGAGCTCTTAAAGCTTTCTTTGCAGATCTGCCAGAGCCTTTAATTCCTTATTCACTACATCCAGAATTAGTTGAAGCATCAAGTAAGCAGCTACTTTTTTCTTTTGTGACCTATGTTGTGGATAATCAGTAGAAATATTAAAGTTTAGCCTTGGGGCACCCTCTGAAGCAGAGTTGAGAGGCTCACAGCAGGTGTAAGGGGACAAGAGAGGAAAAGGAAGTCCCTTTGCGCAAGTGCAAGTCTGCACATGTATCATTGCAGGCACCCTATACGATCTTGATCTCTCAGCGGCTTTCGATACCATCGACCATGGTATCCTTCTGGGACAACTGGCTGAGTTGGGAGTGGGAGGCACTACATTGCAGTGGTTCTGCTCCTACTTGGCAGGTCGGCTCCAGAAGGTGGTGCTTGGGGAACATTGCTCGGCCCTGTGGATTCTCCAGTATGGGGTTCAGCAGGGGTCAGACTTGTCCCCCATGCTGTTCAACATCTACATGAAACAGTTGAGTGCAGTCATCCGGAGTTTTGGAGTGCATAGTCATCAGTATGCTGATGACATGCAGCTCTATTTCTCCTTTTCATCTTCATCAGGTAAGGCTGTGGATGTGCTGAACCAGTGCCTGGCTGCGACAATGGACTGGATGAGGGCTAATAAACTGAAACTCAATCCAGACAAGACTGAGAGGCTAGCTATTAGTGGGTGGTTCTGCTAACTGGATGGAGGGTGTTCAACCTGTTTTGGATAGGGTTACACTCCCCTTGAAGGAGCAGGTTCGTAGCTTGGGGGTTCTCCTAGAACCATCTCTCACTTGAGGCTCAGGTGGCCTCAGTGGCACGGAGTGCCTTCTACCAACTTCAGTTGGTGGCCCAGCTACGCCCTTATCTGGACAGGGATAACCTGGCTTCAGTTGTCCATGCTCTGGTAACCTCCAAGTTAGATTACTGCAATGCACTCTACGTGGGGCTGCCTTTGAAGGCAGTTTGGAAGCTGCAGCTTGTGCAAAATGCAGCGGCCAGATTGATAACTGGGACCAGAAGGTTCGAACATATAAGACCTATTCTGGCCTGCTTGCATTGGCTGCCTGTATGTTTCCGAGCCCGATTCAAGGTGCTGGTTTTAACCTATAAAGCCTTACACTGCTTGGGACCACAATACCTGGCGGAACGCCTTTCCTGACATGAACTTACCCGAACACTATGTTCAGTATATAAGGCCCTCTTCCGGTTGCCTACTCCAAGGGAAGCTTGGAGGTCGGCAACAAGGGAGAGGGCCTTCTCTGTGGTGGCCCCCCAATTGTGGAACGATCTCCCTGATGAGGCCCACCTGGCACCAACATTGTTATCTTTCCGGCGCCAGGTCAAGACTTTCCTCTTCTCTCAGGCATTTAGCAATATCTGAGGAGCCTGGGTTTGTAGCTTTTGGGGTTGTTGCAGTGGTTTTAAATGTATGTTTGTATTGTGTGTATGTTGTATGTCTTTGCTGTTTTAATTTTTGTATATTGTTTTTAATTGTTTTAATCCTATGTAAACCGCCCAGAGAGCTTCGGCTATGGGGCGGTATACAAATGTAATAAAATAAATAAATTTAATGCCAATCTCTTTTAAAAAGAAATGACTGTTGTCAAGTATATTTTTGTGGGCTTCAAACATGCTATTATTTGTAAGGTAATAAGGCTACAAAATGACTTTTACATATTCAATCCATAGCTTGTATCCAGCACAGCATTTTTGGAAATGGAAGGAATCCTTCTGTTTGTAGAAGAGACTGCAATCTATTGGAGGCTCCTGCTTACAGAAGGGGAGCAGTGTGTGTGTGTGTGTGTGTGTGGGGGTTACGATTTCCCCCCACCCTTTGCAGTCTCCTGTACCACATTCTGTGCTATTCAGAAGACTTCTTCAACCACCCGGTGCAGATTTTCAGGGGGCATAAGGAACTGATGAGGCCTCCATCCTTCCATGAGTGGGAGTGCTCCATGAATGGAATTCCAATCCAGGTTTTCTTGCATCAAACCCTATATATTTTGTTGTTGAATAATATTGCAACAAGATTAATGCTTTAGTAATACCAGTATGTTGGAAAATCTGCTAAAGGTAATTTGGAGTAATAACCTTTGTTTCCCTTTGAATTTCATTTTGTGAAATTCATTGGTTCAGGTTGTCATTCTATTATGGCTATATAAAACAGAGTGGCTGCACTTCAGAAAACCATGAGCATGCAACATTCCTAGCTGTTTTCTATGGAAAAGCAAACAGGTGGTTGTCAACATATGCAGATTTCTGCTATTCATACAGAAACTCATGTATGCTCTTTAAAACCACAGATCTTTGCCATTCTGTAGCTATAATGGGAGGTGGGGTAGGAGGCTGCAGAGAAAAGAAGGAATCAGCTCTCCCCCCACTTCTATGAGCAGAAGCCTCCACTGGATTGCAGCCCATTCTGCAAGCAGAAAGACTCCTTCCATGGTAGTAGGGCTGTGCGAGATCCAATGTAAAAGACATTTATTTAATAGCTAAATGTAGAATCGCATGTGCAAGCAATCTTCTGAAAAGCTCACTCCTGACTTGAGTTCCCAAGGGTATTACTGGAAACAGCTAGTAAAACAAAAACGACCCTATTTGAAGTTAATCAAGGAGCTTTATTTGGGGTACCAATTCAGCATCTATTTTCACCAATTCACAGGCAGTTCCACTATTGCTACCTAAACTTAACTGCTGATAGTTGCCAGTAATACATGTTTGCAGCCCCTCATAGCAGTATCCCAGATCATCTTGGGTTCCAAGTGTGAGAAATGCTGTTCTAAAATGAAACCATTATATTCCTGTTCACTGAAAAATATGCTATTATTTTATTATTGCTACCTTTTTCCAGAAGAAGAAAAGTAGTTAGCGCATGTATTTTAGAGATGGGCACTACCATATTGGAATGGGCTCTAAAGTATTTCTGAACTTTTTCAAGGGAATTCTCAAATACCAAATTCTTCCTCCCTTGCTGTTGTTAGCTTTCAGTTCTACTAGTTTTCGTCTTCTCTCAAACCTTCCTTGCAAAGGAAGTAGGAGGGGGAAACGGGAAGCTTGAAATGTAGGGGGTAGCAAGGGCCATTGTTTAAATTCTCAGTGTAAATATTGTTCATTTTCAAGAGCTTTTCCAGTACTTTTCAAACTTTTTTTTACAGAAATCCTTGATAAGACAGAGAGACTGCATGAATTAAAAGAAATTGTGAAGAAATTCCATCCAGTGAACTATGATGTCTTCAGATATGTAATAACTCATCTGAACAGGTATTTATCTATTCCATTTCTATAATGCCCAATAACCAAATATTTCTGGCATTCACAAAATAGAGTTAAAACAATAAAAAATAGAAATGTAGCATTAAACTCTAAAAAAAAAAGAATAAATCAAAGTTGTTATCTAATAAAACCAACAGCAGCTTTAACATCTAAAAAGCACAAATGCTCTTTTTTAAAACTAATGGATTAAAAAGCCTTGGAGAATAAAAAGGTCTTCACCTTGTGCTGAAAAGGCCACATAGGTGATCCATGTAGACTATGAAAGTGCCAGGTGAACTCTGGAAAGTTCCACAACCACCAGGGCACTACCAATGAAAAGGCCCTTTTCTTAGTAGCTGCCTGCATCACCTCATTTGGCAGGGACTCTGAAGCTTCTGAAGATGGTCTTAGGTGCTTAATGGGAGAAGACAACCCTTTAGGTAACCTGGCCTTGAGTTGTCTAGGGTTTTAAAGATTAATACCTCCACTTTAAATTGGGCCCAGAAATGGTCTGGAAACCACTGCAAATCATGAAGCACTGGTGTAATACTGAATCATCTGGTTTCTGTTAACAACCTTGCTGTCTGTTTGGACTAGCTGAAACTTCCAAACCTTTTTCAAAGGTAGCCGGTATAACGCATTGCAGTAATCCAAATGAGAGGTCCCCAAAGCATGGATAAGTGTACCAAGTCTTCTCTAACCTACCTTCCATTGGCCATATTGGCTGGGAATTGTGGGAGTTGCAGTCCAACACTTCTGGAGGACACCAAATTAGGGTTAGGCTGCTCTATTCAGATAAGTGCTGTGGTTTGTATGTTGGCCTAATTGATAAAGGCAATAGGCATCACCAAAGCCACCTTGTGCCTCAGGTGACCATGATGGATCCCAACTTCATCCAACAAACCTGACCCTTAAAGGCAGGGGTAGCCAATTTTGGGTGGTCCATGGGCCAATTTCCATTCCCTGAATACTTTCCACAAGGACTGCATTCCTGCCACTGTGATGTCAAATTTTGGCAGTAAAATGTCATTTTTTTAAAAAAAAAATTGTTGTGACTACTGTCAAATTTCAGAGATGGCAGGGCTGCACTCAAGACAGTGGGGGCTGCTTGTAGCCTATGGTCTGTGTGTTGCCCACCCCTGTGGAAATGTAATCTCCTCCAGAACAGATTGAACACCACTGAGCCAGGCAGACAAACTGCCTTCTAACACAGAGGCACACAACCTTTTCAGTTCTGAGAACTGCATATGATACTGGCTGGCTTGGGGGGTGGGGGGATATGTGAGAGAGAAATTGCATATACATGTGTATACTTTGCAGTGATCCTGATACTGGCCACACTTTTCTCAGTGCTAGAGAGTTGAGGATTGCTTGTGGAAGGAGTAAAAGGTAATTTCCATCCTCTTTCCCAATGATCCTGATACAGATTGCTCTTTCCTTGCTACTTCTCCCAGTTGAGGAAAGAGTGACCTCTATCAGGATTACTGTGGGAGGGAATTTGGTGGCAGGAGATGTTATGTACCCCTGGGGATGGAGAGGCACATGCAGTCCCCAGTCTGTGGTTTGTGCCCCCTTGTGCTAACTACCTGTGTGCTGGCTGGATTGAGTCTCGTTTTCTTGGCCCTCGTGCAGTTCATTACTACACACAGACAGTAATTTGCTTTAGCAAATATCAATTTAAATGATTACAAGTTGAACATTTTAGTTAATATCTGTCAGAATTACTGATAATAAGCTCTTGTCATTTTTAAGCTGCTGCTTTTTTGCTATGTATGAAGGGCAAATCATACATAGGTACATGATAAGGTACAATCATATGTACCTTATCATATAAGGTACATATGATTACATGTGACAGTGGTGATAAAATGCCACAAGAAAGCCTTATCTGTGTATTCCAGTGGCATATTGTTAGTGTCTGACATCTACTTGATGTATGCGTTCATCAACATGGAGAATAGATAAATGGTATTCTCATGCATTTTGAACCCCGACCCTCCAGATTTGTGGGGAATAGGTGGCTGCTGGAAGGACAGGGAATTATTTCACCAGCAGTGTGTTTTTTGCTGGCAGGTGGACAAAATTGCATAGAATCGATTGTTTTTATGCTGTGAGCCACTTTGGAAAGACTATGGTCTTAACAGGTGAATAAAAATTAGACTGAACGTTGTTATAAATAAAAAATTATGAATAATGGGCCTGGTCAGATATTTTTTCAGGAAGGGAGCGTGATAGAAGCAGTAAGTAAGTCTCACAGATACCCATATTTTGCCAACAAGATCCAGTCTCTCTCTCTCTCTCTCTGTAGTTGAGAAATCTTGCAGACTTTTCTATACAAGTAGGCAATCGGCAAGTTCAGGGAGATTCTAGGTACAGGTGTATGTGGTGGTGGTGTTTACCTGGGAAGAATGGGTGTGGATGGACACAAGTCTGAATCTATTTTGTTCTTATACTGCTTTCACAATGTAATGTTTGACCAGGTCTCCTGACTAAAATCTGGTGGTGTTGGCCATGTCAAAAGTAACTGTGGAATATTTTAAAACAGACTTATTTTACTTTCTTAAATTCTATTTGTCAAATATTAACTATACAAATAAATTTATGTGTATTATAGGGTTAGTCAACAAAGCAGAACCAATCTTATGACTGCAGATAACTTATCTATCTGTTTCTGGCCAACTTTGATGAGACCTGATTTTGAAAACAGAGAGTTCCTGTCAACCACCAAGATCCTTCAATCGGTAATAGAGACATTCATTCAACAGTGCCAGTTTTTCTTCTATGGTGGAGAAATTTCAGAAACCTCTGACAGTGTGGCACATCAGCCTCCACCTTCCAACCCAGTTCAAATGGTGGATCCAATTTTACCACTGCAATTACCACCACCTTTACAACCACAGCTGATACAACCACAGTTGCAAGCGGACCCTCTTGGTATTATTTAAATATAACAACTGATAGTAAAGAGAAGATGATTGCAGGCAGCTTGGCATTGGATAGAAAAGGAAAACTAGACATGCATGTTTCAAGATACAAAAACAAATGTCATAGTTATGAAAAAATGGATCAAAACTGAAGACATCTTCGCTGTAGTCATACTATACACCTTGTTCATAAACACTGCAGGGCAACATTATGTGATTAGCATGACTGGAGAGGTTAAATTTTTAAAACAGAAATAACTCAAGTGCAAAGCTGCTATTGCATGAACGTTTATTGCAATCACTATCATTCCTGTGACAGTTTGTCACAATATATTGTGAATACAACTTTTCTATAGAAATGTAATGATTAAATAAATCATTTATGGAACATTCAATGCTTACGGCCCGCTTTAGGGCTGTTTTTGTTATTTAATGCTCTCCCACCCCCCACATTAATTTCATTCCCATTCAATTATTTGCTGTGAACAGCTGCAATACAGCTGTATCTTATTTGTACATTCCAAACTACTTATGGTATATTACAGTTGTTTCAGAAAGGATATAAACTGCACTGTTATAAATACTACCCTCCAAACCTGCCATTTCTCTTTTAAAAACCTGTGGACATTTTTTTAGGGGTTGATAAAATTATTTTTTCTTACAGCACAATACCAAGGACATGCTTATTGTAAAAGTGAGTTTAACCATTGTGCAAAAAATGTTGCTATTACCTACATTTTCCTTCCTTTCTATTAATGAATGAAACATTTTGTAATTCTGTTAATTCTGTAAACAGCTGCATGTTTGAAAGATCATTGATGGTCTTGTAAGCCTAATCTAATATATTTTAGATATTTTTATTTTTTCCCCACTGGGGAATTCATCTAGTCTATAGAAAATAGTTTGACATTTTCATATAAGGCTATATAACTTTTCGTATATAAATGAGAACTTTGTTGTAGTGTAAACTTGCTAAACCAAACTATCTAGGTCTTAAATTTAACATATACATGATCTATTTTTCTGTGGCCCTTTAAAGGTATAAAAAAGGAATTGCTAATATGTAGCAATAAATACTTTGGGTACTGAAGCATCTTAGTATGTATATAAAATGACACTTGTATTCATGTGTTTTTTCCTGTTATGTGTTGTAAAAATTCAAAATTACTGTTGCACCCTTTCAAAATTACTTTTCTTTTACGTTGGTACATGTTTTGCTGTAAACGAATGCTGCTTGATTTTTACATTCTTGGTAAATCTTTTGTTTTGGGTAAATATGATAGAAGGCTAGTAATCATGGGACAAATTTGAATGGAGCCTTAAAATATTTGTGTTGGACTTGTCCTTGTTCAGAAGGGATCCTTCCATTCATGGAAGTCATTTGATCCAGTGGAGGGATCCTACTGGCAGAAGGGGGGTGATCCTGATTTCCCCTTTGTCCATGCAGCTCCCAGCTCCACCTCCACATTCTGGAGCAGAGTTTTGGAGGCTGCAAGGGGAGGTAGGAATTGGAAAACATAGCCTCCCCAACTTCTGACAGTAGGAACAATGTTTGGAGCCAAGTCTTTGAGTTTTCCATTACAAATGTTTCTTTTCATTTTCAAAATCTCTCTCCCCTCCCCCCCCCCCCCCCGGGAAAATAAAATCCTGGCTTATTCAGCTGCTAGGCTATTTTGAGTAGATGAAAAATGTTACAATCACGATTGTAATCTTCATTCATAGTTTGCTATCCATTATAGCAAGTAGAATCATTTTTAATACTAAAGTTCTTTAGGAGTTTGATTTGCAAAGATTTTTAAGAATTAAGGTTCTCAAGAGCTTTGCTCCATTTCACCAAAATAAAAATTGCCTTTTCCAATTGTTATGTCCTAGGTATTGTACTTCTAATTATGACTTGGATTATCATTATGACTTGGATTATCATTCTAGCTAAGATAACGCAACCCAGGCTGCTGTTTAAGTATTTGTATATTATAAATTATCTTGATATTTGTGTTATATTCTTGCAAGTAATTATCTTTTCTAAACAACAACAACAACAAAAACCTTCTATTCTGATTCAAAGCACACAGGATATAAATACAATAATAAAATTTGTCCTGTAAATGTAGTAGCATTAACTTGTTTTACATTACACCTGTTGTCTAAATAGCTTTTATTTATAGCCATCAGTTTAACATAGGCGTGTTAAGAAAAAAAATTAAACTTCAAGAGTTTTATAAACTGTTTCTAGGTTGCTAAAGAATTTATTTTTCTACTATAGATGTTATAGACAAAAGCATCAAAATGTACAGAAAAAAAGCTTATTTCTATTGCAAGTAGGCTTAATTTTTTCAATCATATCCAATTTTGTCTAATACAATGAGAATTAACATTTGTTTTTCCATTTAGAAATGTCTTTTTGTAAGCTAATACAATTTAGTTGACTTGTGTTGATATGCTATTTTATTACCCAAACAGATAGGTTTGCAGAACTTGTTTTCAAGTAATTGTAGGCAACTGTTTGTTCGGAAATTCTGCTTACCCTATAACTTAAAATGCTGCTCTTACTTGGCCTAATACATGATCCATCTCATCTTGGGTACCCTTATGCAGCAAAGGATAAGTATGTCTGTGTCTGCATCTCTCATGAGAGGAGTACAACTTTAGCACTCCCTGGCTGCTATGTAAATCTGAATCATTTCCATAGATTGCAAATTTCTTTAACATTTAAGAAAATATTTGCAGTTGTCACCTACTTGTCATACCTTCTGTAATCTTTACATCAAAATTAAAGTGCTATGGATGCTATCCAGAAGACTCTCAGCAGCATACATTTTTGCCTGTTACTTTTACTTCAACAGTTTTTCATGCATACATATGTGTGTGCAGCCTTTCCCCTTCCCTATTTAAAAACATTTGGTGAGGGCTGCTAACTGAAAACAAGAGGGAAATCAGACAAATAAGATATCTGGAGGCTAATAGCCTTGCATAATCTATGAAAATCTTATTCATATCATAGATAGTATAAAAAGCCAAACTACACATCTAGCAAATTTGGCTTGTTCATTTTGGCTAATAGAGTGATCCCTTATAGCTTGCTTTTTTCTGAAGTTTCAAAGCCATGTTGATATTGTGAATTCAGTCAGTTTTACAGTAATGTGAACAGTGCTCAACAGTTGTCAGTTTGACTTCTGCATCCTTCATACTGACCTTTGTTATATTTTGTGTGTTCCGGAAATGTACAATTTTAGGCTGCAGTACTAAACACAGTTGTGCTTGGGTAAATCCCATTGAGATCAGTGAGATGGTTTGTAGCCTTAGGCTGCAATCCTGAGCTCAGTTACTAGGGAATATTTCTAAATAACTCTGCTTAGTATCATGCTGTTGTGTGTTTAATGAGTATTTGAACATTTTATGAGTGTATTTAGCCCCATACATAACACATTAAGTAGCATTTTATATTAAATGATGTTTTACAAATTATTTTTACATTACACTCAAACTTTAAGGATTTTAACATAGTGTAAATAGGTATACAACTTTAATGAAGAGCAACAATTTTTCACAATATATGTTTTCTGCATTACTTGAATACTGGTTGCTAGAAACTACCATTGACTTGTTTATTTTGAGGTACTGGAGTTTAGTTTCTAATCACTCTTTAAAATTGTAAAGACATTAACTAATTGGAAAAGTTTTTTAAAAATAATAATAATTAGGCCTTAGCTTCCATTGTGATTTCATTTTTTTTACAGTAACTGTGATATATCAGCTGAATATATATACTTTTAAAGTTCTTTATAATTAATGTAATCTTGTCACCACCTACAGAATGCTACAGTGAATTAAATATCGGTGAAGCTTATCTGTATGCAGAATGCAATGAATAAAACATTAAGATGACTACTGTGTATAATGTTTAGTTACATATTCAACTTCTGAAGGACAAACTCATATCCAGGAAGATATAGTGTTGAAATTTAAAATGCTGCTTTTAGTTGGGTAATACTCCGTTTTTTAAATTCAGTTTAACAAACTAAATTAAAACTTTAAGTGCAATATAACATTTTGGGAGAAGGGACTACTTTATTAATGCATGTTCTATATTTTATTTCATCTATGCTTCAGCAATATTTTTGGAGAGCAAAACAAAGGAGGTTAAGGACGTAATATTTAGTTCTTATAATTATATGCTACCAAGGGGACTTAAGTATGGGGTATAAGTCTTTTAAATGTGCAATTCCTATTAATCTGGATTGGAATTGCATGCATGTAACTGATAAGATTCCTGTTTTCTACAAGTTGAAGTTGTTCAACAAATTGGTGAAGGTTTGTGTTGTGTTATGGCTACAAGATGTGAGGTGTCACCAAAAAAGAATTCACATTCACTCATTTATTGTGAAAGATATGCATGATATACAAAACAAAGAGTGGTGTTTGAAGATTGATAAATTTGTAGCAGAAAGTCCACCATTTAACTTTTAGATATGCAAAAATGCAACAATGCTTTTTATATTGTATTTTGAGCTCAGTTAAGCAAACAGGTTTTATTGACTTATACATGTATTTCTACCATTATTTTTTCTTCTGGTATTTTGTGTTGCCTTAATCAATATTTTTTCCAGATTCTCAGGAGAGAAGTACAGTTGTCTTTGGAAGCTTCCCTCCCTTTGGAATTTGGAAGCTTCCCTCCCTTTGGAATTAGGGAGCTGAAAATTGACAGGAGGCTGATTTACTGGTTGGGCTATCAACAATTGGCAAATTTGTGCGGGTCCTTACTCTTCTCAGTAGCTCACTTACTGATAAAAGCTATTGCTTGCTGGATCTCTCTGCCACTATAAAGTCTGAAAACTATAAAGTTTGGAAAACACATTACAGCATGTTTTGAATAAATCTACCCCCATAACTCCATTTCACTCAATTGGACTTCTCAGTAGATATGTATCTGGTTTCACTGTTAATTTGCTTTTGCTAGTCCCATCTCTGTCTGTTCTGCTATACTGTTTCTACCAGGTAGCTATCCCCCCCAATGCCTTTTATAAATCCCTCTAGCTTCACTATGTGCCCCCACACACTGCCCCAATCCCTCTGCCTTCCACACTTTCAAACTAATTGCTAACCCCCACCCATGAGGTTGACTGGCCTGTGAAATACATTATACTGTTATACTTCCTGTTCTGAGGTCAAAATTATTCACCTTAATTTACACATTAAGAAAACTGCAAATGATGTTCTCCAACTGTAGCTGGAGAATCGTTCCAACATTGATGGTTGTAACAATGGCAGATGATTAAATGAAGGAGAGGAGAGCAGTGAACTGTGCTCTTGCCAACTCATCTTCATTGTAGGTAATACTTAATTGTTTCTTACACCTCAGTGTAAATAGTTTTTAAAGATAAATGACTGAAACAAATAGTTTTGTATGCACACTTCTCTGAATGTACACCAACCTAATGTATATAGAGAGGTTCTGTGGTAACCTATGGGTATTTTTAAAAGCGTATGACGCTTGTATTCCACATTTTCTGAGAGCAACTTAAATAGAGCTTGTCCAGGCTGGTTCCCGGTTACCCACTAGGCTGCAACCAGCTTAGCTTTAGCAGTGTGCTCAAGATAACTCTCATCTGTTCAATAATGGGGGGAAAATGTTTTGTGTCTTGAATCATGAATATGTTTCTCAAATTGTGAAGCGTGTCAACCTTGGGGAGTGCATATGTTGTGGGGAAGGAGGACATGTCATTAAAGAAATTTGTGGTTGGGGTTTTCTCCAGTGTCATTTATTTAGTTGGAGGAATCTCATCCTTTCCCACTGGGTACAGACATGAAACAAGATGTTCTGCTTTTATTGTTGGTTCCATTGTGGTCAGTTCTGTCTAGAATTGGCAACAGCATAGACTAATGCCAGTGGTTGAAGCACATGGTGCTATTGGTTCATCTCAAACAGAAACTAAAAATGAACACAGAATATATGCAACCCTCATAAAGCTGTTGAGTGAGGCCTATGTCAATATGGTTGCTGCTGCTATTATATTAGTAAAGCACCTAAATTTTCTAGGTGCTGTATTAGGATTAAAGAAAAGCACAATTCCTGCCCACAGCCTTAAAATCTAATGAAATTGGTGCAGTAGGAACAATGATAGAGGAAGGAACTGGGAAAACAAAGTTCAGCCACCGATTATTAGTAAAGATTATTAGTAAGAAAGTAGTGCCTGCACTGATGTGTTTCCAACTATATGACACCAGAAATACTGAAGTGTATACCTGAGCTGAAAGTTTAATATCAAATCCAAGCTTTTATCATGGAGGATAAAGCTATCAGTAGCTACTAGCCCAGATGCTGTATGCTACTTCCAATATGAGAGGCAGTATGCCTCTCTGTACACCAGTTGCTGGAGAAGATGGGCAGGTGGGTGCTGTTGCACTCATTATTGTCATCTATTCCATTTATATACTGCCCCATAACAGAAGCTTTCTGGGCGGTTTACAAAAATTAAAAACATTGAACATTTAAAAAAATGATATACAAAATTTAAAAACATAAACATAAAAACAAGTTATAATTACAATATCCTTTAAAAACAATTCTGGGTCAAAGCACAACAACAACACAAAACCCTTAACATATGCTGTTAAATGCCTGGGAGAAGAGGAAAGTCTTGACCTGGCGCCGAAAAGATAATGTTGGCGCCAGGTGAGCCTCATTGGGGAGATCATTCCATAATTGGGGGGCCACCACTGAAAAAGCCCTTGTTGCCACTCTCCGTGCTTCCCTCGGAGTAGGCAACCAGAGGAGGACCTTAGATGTGGCTCGTAGTGTACAGGTAGATTCATGTCGGGAGAGGCATTCCATCAGGTATTGTGGTCCCAAGCTGTGTAAAGATTTATAGGTTAGAATCAGCACCTTGAATCAGGCTCGGAAACGTATAGACAGCCAATGCAAGCACACCAGAGTAGGTCTTATATGCTCAAAACTTCTGGTTCCTGTTATCAATCTGGCTGCAGGTTCTGAACCATGTCAAAGGCAGCTCCACGCAGTAATCCAATGTAGAGATTACCAGAGCGTAGAAAACTGAAGCCAGGTTATCCCTGTCCAGATAGGGGCATAGCTGGCCACCAACCGAAGTTGGTAGAAGGCACTCCGTGCCACCGAGGCCACCTGAGCCTCAAGTGACAGAGATGGTTCTAGGAGAACCCCAAAGCTATGAACCTGCTCCTTCAGGGGGAGTTCAACCCTATCCAGAACAGGTTAAAGACCCTCCATCCGGTCAGCAGAACCACCCACTAACAGCATCTCAGTCTTGTCTGGATTGAGTTTCAGTTTGTTAGCCCTCATCCAGTCCATTGTCTTAGCCAGGCACTGATTCAGCACATCCACAGCCTCACCTGCTGAAGATGAAAAGGAGAAATAGAGTTGTGTGTCATCAGCATACTGATGACAACGCAGTCCAAAACTCTGGATGTCCGCACCCAACAGTTTCATGTAGATGTTGAACAGTATGGGAGACAAGACTGATCCCTGTGGGACCCCATACTGGAGAATCCACGGGGCTGAGCAATGTCCCCTAAGCACCACCTTCTGGAGCTGCCCCACCAAGTAGGAGCAGAACCACTGCAATGCAGTGCCTCCCACTCCCAACTCAGCCAGTCGTCCCAGAAGGATACCATGGTCGATGGTATCGAAAGCCGCTGAGAGATCAAGGAGAATCAGCAGAGTCATGTCCTGCTTGTGAGTTTCCTTTGGTCAGCTAGTTGGCCACTGTGTGAACAGAATGCTGGACCAGATGGACCCTTGGTCTGTTCCAGCATGGCTCATGTTCTGCATCACTGCAGAAGTTTAAAAAGACAAGAATATTATCTCTACCAAAGTAACTTCCACATGCTGTATCATCTGCGTCAATTAACAACAGCCCCTTATTTCCACCCTCTGGCTGCATATGTGACTTCTCTTGCTTCATTTCAAACTTAATGCATTTGTGCTGAGCTAGCAGGTTTTCTGGATGGTGAATAAAAAATGAATGGCATCATTGCTGTCTGTTATTTTTGAGTTGTCATTTATTTATATCTGTTAGTTTGGCCACAATGTAATTCACTGAGTGATGTGCGAAAAAACAATCTACCCCTTCTTTCTAATATGTGTATATAATAACCCATTCCAATTACGTTAGTAGACGTCTTTAGCACTAATACAAATTCTAGGTTCAGGACTGCAGGCCCATTTGGCAAATCTTAAATGAGAGAATTCCCATTCCAATTATCCAGAATGAGGGGCAAGATGGGATGTATTTTTGCTTTTATTAATTTTATTTACAATATTTATATACCACTCTCCATTCAAGAATTTTGGAGCAGTGGACAAATTGACTAAAAGAATAAAAACACAATTAAAAATACATTTTTTAAAAAGAAAGTTGCAATAAAACCACGGCTGGCTTTTAGCCCCATTTTGTGTTACAATATGTGTGATCCATTAAAAAAAAGTCTGTTTATATTTTTTTAGCAGATTTGGGTTATATAAAACGCTGTTGACATGGGACTACATTTTCCTTTGATATGACAATAAAAAGTACTACTCAGGCTAATTTGGGGCCTAATTAATAGCTTTGGCAAAAAAATAGCCAGGTGAACAACTCTGTTGTGGGTCAGGTGGCCCTTGTGGTTATTTCTTTTTTCTTTTTTTTTTTTTGAAATAATTTTATTATTTTCAACATAATAATAACATAAAATACATACATAACCCTCGACAATCCCCCCCGTGCACCCCCACTCCATGAGACCTTCTCTTAATCTTTTATTCTATCCAGAAATTTATCGACTCTTTTGAAGGTGTTTGTCCCTTCCCCGATCTTAAGACATATTCCAATAGGGGGCTCCATATTTCCCCAAAATCATTTTTACTGGACATTCCCCTTTTCAATTTCATTTTACAGGTTAGCATATCATTCAAAGCCATATCCCATATTTCTTTATACCATTCTTCTATTGTATAGCTTCCTTGTCCTTTCCAATTTTTTGCAATCATTAGTCTAACAGGAGTCAGGAGGTTGTTTATCAATTCTCTCTTATTTTTGTCCTCTTCCCCTCTATCCCATATTGCTAGTAGAGCGAGCTTCGGGTTTAGTTCCACTTTACTTCCGATTATTTCACTTATTTCTTTAAATACCCTTTTCCAAAATTTTTGTACATATTCACAGCTCCACCACATATGGTACTAAGTTCCAACCTCCTGGCATCCCCTCCAACACTTTTTAGATATTTTTTTGTCTATCTGGTGAAATCTAACCGGTGTTAGATACCATCTCCACAATACCTTATAAAAATTCTCCTTAATTCTGATCGATAACAATTTTAACATTCTTGCGTTCCACAACCTCTCCCAGTTATATTCCTTAATTTCTCCATTTACGTCCTCTTCCCATACCTTTTTTATTGCTTTAAGTGAATTTTGAAATTCTTCCTCTATCAATAATTTATATATCTCACTAGTCAACCCTTTCTTAATTTCCTTTTCTTCTTTCCTACCTTTTGACTCTATTAATTCTTCAAATCTTGTATTATTTCTACACTTTTTATTTTTCAATCTCCATTCCTGAGTCCATTTCCCTAATTGTATACATTTAAACCATGCTGATTTTTGACCTATCAATAGCTCTTTAATTTGCTCATTATCCTTCAAATTTTCCATCCACTTTCTTAACTTAATTATTTCCTTATCTTTCAGTCTCGCTTCAATCTCCACTTTTAATACTCTTGGGAAATTCTCCACTACTACCACTGGGGCAAGTGGTGAATCTCCTGGTATCCACTTCCCCCTAAATTTCTCCCAGATCTCCACTATATTTACTAACAAAGGGTTGTCCAGTCCCTTTAATTCTCTCTTTTGAATTTTTTTAAAGAAAATATTTTTCAATTTATAATCTATTTCCCCAGTTTGCGTCTCCAACCACTCCAAATCTTCCTCCCCTAGAATACAGCTTATAACATATCTTAACTGATTAGCTATGTAATAATACTTAATATTTGGAAGTCCTAAACCTCCCTTCTTTTGAGCCTTATACCATAACCCTTTATTAATCCTAGCTTTCTTATCCCCATTACAATATGCGTTGATTATATTTTGCCAACTTTTCAATTCTACATCTGATATTTTAATTGGTAACATTCTAAACAAAAAATTAATCTTAGGTAAAATCTTCATTTTAATAATTGCTATTCTACCAAACCAAGAATGTTTTAATTTCTTATATACTTCTAATTTCTCCCCTACTTGTTTTTTTAAAGCTACCAAATTAAGTTCCTCAAGCCTATCTAAATCTCTATCAATGTTAATACCTAAGTAACGTACTATGTTTTTAAGTCTAAGACCCAACTTATCCTTACCTTCTTCCAACTCTTCCTTATTATAATTAAATAACATCATTTCTGACTTCCCCCAATTTACTTTTAATCCCGTAATTTCTCCAAATTCTCTTAAATGTTTCTTAATCACCTCAGCACTCCCTAGGGGATCTTCTACCGTCAATAAAGTATCGTCCGCAAACATATTCATTTTAATCTTCTCCTTTCTTCCTATCCCCTTCACTCTTTCATCTTCCCTTATTACATTTGCCAAAATTTCTATTACTATTGCAAATAAGATCGGTGAAAGAGGACATCCCTGTCTAGTTCCTCGGGCTAGTGTAATCTGTTGTGTTAACCCATCATTAACCAATATTTCCGCTTTATTATTTTTATACAACTTATCCATCACTCCCATAAATTTATCTCCAAACCCAAATGTTTTTAATATTGTTTTGAGTGCTGGCCATTCCACACAATCAAAGGCTTTGAATATATCCAATGCTAGCAGGCCTGCTTTTAAATTCCTTTTTTTTATAATACTAATTATATTTAATACTCTTCCCATTAAATTAGACATTTGCCTACACGGAATAAATCCACACTGATCTTTTTAAATATATTTACCAATAAATGTGGCCATTCTTTTTGCCATTATTGCTGTAAAAATCTTTGAATCTTGATTTATTAAGGAAATTGGTCTATATGATGCGGGATCCGTTAAGTACTTACCTGGTTTCGGAATTAATATAATCAGGGAATGATCCCATGATGGCGGAGTCTTCCCCCCTTCTATTATAGTATTAAATAATTTCTTTAATCTCGGTACTAAAATTCCTTTAAAAAGCTTATAATACTCCGACCCCAAACCATCCATCCCCGGTGATTTTCCTCCTTTTAATTTATCAATAACTCCCTCTATCTCTTTTTCCGTAACTAAACCTTCCATATAATCCCTGTCCTGTTTCTGCAATTTTATTTTCCAATTCCTCTCTACATATTCCAATATCTTATCTTGCGGTCCCGATCCTGATGTATATAATTCACTGTAAAAATCCTTAAATATATTTAATTTATCTTTCATTAAATTACAACTATTCCCTGCCTTATCCTTTATTGTCCCTATCATATTCTTAGCCTTTTCCAACTGTGTGGATCTAGCCAGCATCTTTGAGTTCCTATTGCTATATTCAAAAAAATCTCTTTTTAAGTACAACAAATTCTTTTGAACTTGTTCTAATTCTTCTTTCTCTAATTCCTTTTTCTTAGCTTGAATTTGGGCAATTAGGCGTTTATCTTTTGTCTCCTTTAACTTTTCTTCCAAACTCCTTATCTCCTCTTCAATCTTTTTATTTTGAGCTTCCTGTTGTTTTTTTAATGTACATCTTTCCCTAATACAAATCCTTCTTACAACAGCTTTCATTGTATCCCATAATATGTCCTGCCGAGTATTCTCTTTTTCATTAATCTCCCAGATTTCCTGCAATTCTTTCTTTATTTTCTCCATTATATCTTTTTTATTCAACAACCTTACATCCAGTCTCCATCTCTTCGCTTGTCTATAGTCTTTCTTGGTTTCCATGTCCATTGTCATTAACGCGTGGTCAGTGACCTTGATAACTCCAATATCACAATCTATAATTTTGGGTAACATATTTTTTGATACAAAAATGTGGTCTATCCTTGAGTAACTCTTAAATCTCTGTGAATAGAAAGTATATTTCCTTTCTTCCCCTCTTAAAACTCTCCACACATCCATTAATTCTTTCCCTTCCATTAATTTGCTTAACTCTGTCTTACCCACCCTCTTAGTATCTTTTAGTATGTTATCCCTGTCTTTCCCTATATCTAGTACCATATTAAAGTCACCAGCCATCACAATGTGCTTTTTACCCACTTCTCCCAACACGTTAAATACTTCATCAATAAAATCCATTTGTTTCCCATTTGGAGCATAGACATTCACTAATACATATTCCTCTTCTCCCAACTTGCAGAACATAATAAGAAACCTTCCATTGTTATCTCTCTTTACACTTTGAATATTTATACCACATGTCTTTGAAATTATTATTGCCACTCCTCTCGATTTCGAAGTTCCATATGCCTTCTCATAAACGCCCACCTCCCTCATTCGAAGCTCATTAACTCCATCTTTGGCCTGATGAGTTTCCTGCAAAAAAATTACATCTATTTTTTTGTTCTTTAATAACATTTCAATCCTCTTTCTTTTAATTACCGTTCCTAGCCCTTTAACATTCAATGTTGCCAATCTAAGTTTATTTTCCATCTCTCTCTTTCACACAAGTCTTTAAGTCGGTCTCCCTCTGTGTTACACATACCCCCTCCCCCCTAACCCTCCCCCCCACATTCACCCCCAATTTCACCCCCCTCCTCACCAGCGTGCTGGGCTTTGGTCCCAATCTTCTTAGAACTCTTAGGGGGGGGGGGAGCTCGGCCCAACATTCCGGAATAACGTCTACCCTCCCCTCCAAGTCTCTTCTTCTCCCTATCCCTCTTACAATATATATTAAGGTCTATTCATTGCTCCCTCCTGCCGCGCCCTCGTCTTGCTTCTCTTCTCCAACCGATGTGGCATCCATTATGCCCAGCTCCTCCAACAACTCGATTCCTTGCTCACAAGATGTTATTCTTTGCTGCTTCCCGTTCCACTTGAACCTCAAGAAAACTGGGTATCCCCAATTATAGGAGATCGATTTCATCTTCAATGCCCCTGTACAGATTCTAACGCTCTTCCTCCACTGGATGGTCTGGGGGCATAAATCCTGGAAAACCTCAATTGGTGTTGCTTGAAGCGTTGGTTGACCTTGACTTCTAATTGCTTGCATTAATTTTTCTTTTTTATAGTAATTAGCAAATTTCACAATAATATCTCTTGGGAGCTCTCTTGTCTTTCCAGATCCAACCCTATGGGCCCGCTCGATATCTTCCATTCTCCAGTCTTCCTGTGGCACCATCTGTTTGGCCCATGCCAAAATTAATTCTCTTATACTATTAGGGGTCTCCGCTTGCCGCTCCCCAAAAGACCGTATGCGTATATTTGCTCTCCTGTCCCGATCTTCCATCGCTATAAGCCGTAAATCCTGTTGCGTTAGCTGTTCCTGATGCTTCTTGTATAAAACCTTTAGTTCTCCAGTTTCTTCCTGCAAAGCTCCAACCTCTTTCTCCACCTTTTGGAGTCCTGCCAAAAGCTGCTGTTGTGAATCAGCAATCCTCTTTGCCAATCTGTCTTCTTGTTTCAATAAAGCCTGCTCAATATTTCCATCCTGCTTTAATATAGCAAGATCTAGCATCTTTTGAAAATTCTGAAGCAGCTCATCTGTTGGGTCAGCTTGCCTCCCTGTGGTTGTTTTAGGAATTGCGCCTGGCTTAGTTCCAATCTTAGCACTGGCATTTCCGGCATGACTAGGGGATTGTTTCTTTGTCTTTTCAGAATCCTTATCCGACATTTTGTCAGTACGGACTAGCCTGTAGCTTCTATCGGACGGCTTATCACCCTTAGATCGGCTCCAAGAAGTTATTTTCTTCTTGCTCATCCACCTTTCAAGCCTATCCGATAAGCACACAGCCACTTCTAGCCAGGGATCAAAGTCTCTTTCTCTCCCTCCCTCTGGCTTCTTTTTTTTTATTATTTTAGTTTCGTTTCTCCTCGAGCTTCCCAGCCAGACCGTTATACAGCTAACAATCTTTCAAAGCCTGAAAGCTTAAAAGTTTTCCAAGCTTAAAAGTCTCTTTTCTGACTGTTAGCAATCGTTCTGTTCTCTACAGCCTGTTCAATCAGCCCGCAATCGTAAATACGTCTTTTAATTACCTTCACCGTACTACAAAGCTGTCGGTCCGTCTCCTCCCTTCTGCCGAGCCGGTTATAAAGCCATAAATCTTCTTCCAGCTGCAATCTCTTTAGCAAGCTTCCCCCTCTCCATAGCAGACAGAGGACGCTTTTAGGATAGGGAATTTACAATTAATTCATTGCTTCTTTCGGAGGATGAAGGATTTGCGACTCATTCCATGTCCTGCTAGACCATGCCCCCCCCTTGTGGTTATTTCAAACTTTTAGCTATACGTTCTCTAAAAGAAAACAATTGTTACGTTTGCAAAATGAAACTAAAATGAAAAAGTCAAAAGTTAAAAATCCTCCTTTGCTTTGCATTGGCTCTGCCCTTGCTAAACTTCTGTATGGGCCAATAGCCCAGAGATGGTCTACGGCAACACCAGCTAAATAAATAAATAAAGGCTGTTTGTTGTTGGAATTTGGCAGCAAGCAGCTACAGAAGTTTCAAAAGGTTCTGTAGCCGTTCCCTGCTGACTTCTGGCAGCGAACCGCCAGTGGATGGTGGATGATGATGATGATGATGATGATGATGATGATGATGATGATCTAGTGAGTGTAGCCTCTAGGGAGGTCCAAGACATGGGATGTGGTGCTGCCCAGAACTGCTGAACTTGCCCAACCCTACTCTAGCCATTAGTTCCAGAGAATCAAAGTGATGCTATCAATGTGTTGTTGGAGATTTGGGATTTGTGCCCTTCCCGTCCTCTAATGCACTCGGAGTGTCCTTTTAGCCTCATAATGCACTAGAAGGCCCTTTTTATTCTACCAGGCTTTTAAAATCTGATTTGTTTTGCAGCTGCTGATTGCTTTTACGTTGGTTTGCCTTTTTTTATAAAATCTGCTGATTGCTTTGATGGGTTTTTTTTCCATGTGTTTCTATTGGCTTGGATCTAGAGAAGCACCAGAGGAATGGGATGGGCAGGAAGTGACTTTTCTGCCTTCTCCCTGTCTCTCTCCCCCCTCCCCCCCGGATAGCTCTATAAAAAACCTCTACTAGGAATCGGGGACCATCTGAATGGGTTAGGCTGTAGTGTAGATCACCAAAAATCGGACAGCGTTTTTTTGTGGGTCTCAGGGTACTGGTGACCAGAGTGGGTTGGTAGTGGGTTGGAAGTCACTTTCTGCCCAGCCCCTTGTGCCAGCAGTACTACTCTGGATTTGAGGTGATGTTTTTGTTTGTAAATGTATTTTCTTTAAAACTTTTGATTCCTTGTAAACTGCATTGGGTATTTGTTGAAAGTGAGATATAACTTCATATAATACATAAGAACCTTGTGAAGTAGATTATGCTGAATGGGTCTTAAATAACTTTAAAGCACTTTTTAAAAGCCAGACTCTTTAGCCAACTGCACCACAATGGATCTGGAATGTTGGCATAAGATGGTTTGGCTCAATGAACTGTTATAAATATGCCCGTGAATGGATCTGAAGTAGTTTGTCACTAACAAGCATTTGGTTATCCCTGAACCAGGTCCATACCATGAATGTAATGTTCCAATTGTCAGGTTGAAAATATTTAAGAACTGCAAGATAACAAATTGATCTGCTGATGGGCCACCTTGACAAGGAATTAACAAATTTCCATAGCGATAAATGAAAGGGAAGTAAATTGCAAGAGGCCCAAACAGTCTGTCCCAGGAATATGTAATGTTATACCAGTTTCTGATCATACTTGGTCATCATGACCTCTTGGGTTTTGGCTTGAAATATTGCAAAATCATTGAGGCAGCTAGATAATGTTTTGCAAAATGTAGTGGCTTTCATAGCAGCTGGTCCCTGACTGCCAATTTGTGATTTTTCCTGCCAAATTGTGAATAGCTGTTATTAAAGAAAGCATTAAGATTACCTGGTCTATTCAGGTGTAACTCTGTAGCATTCTGCATTATAAACAGCATAATAAATTGGCTACTGCAAGCAAACAAAAGATGATTAGAGCCTTCAGTTAACTGGCAAGTATTGTGAACGGTCTTGACTTTGGTAAGTCAGTACTAAAAAAAAGCTGTCTATTAAATTATATATGGTAATCGGGCCAGTGCCTGTGCTATTTGTGGGCCAATTTACAAGTACTGATCTTGTAAACTGAAAGCATTTTAACAAGAACAGAAATCAACAGTATAGCTATGCTGCCTTAGGGCGGGTTTCCCCAGTCTGGTGCCTTCCAGCTATTTTGGACTACAACTCCTGGAATTTCTGACCATGGGTTGAAGTCAAAGTTCCAAACATCTAGAAGGCAACAGGTTAGGAAAGGCTGCCTTATGGTTTAAAATTCCCTCAGGGGCTGAAATAAGGCAAATTTGTGGCCCAAGCACTCTCAAAATTAGAATATCATGAAAGGTCTGAGTTGAAACAGCTGAAACAAATGGGTTGGCAGTATGTATGTATGTATGTATGTGTGCATGTATCACACTATGTATCAATTGCAGTATACCTGCTAAGGACTAATTTAGAGTTGATAGTGCATGGAAAGCATCTGTACAGGTGTTACATGCAGCTATAGTCTTGTTTAAAAGGCATTTTTGCATGAGCTGAGCTATCCACATGCAGTAGCGTGCCACTGATCCATGGCCTTGGCCGATGCATTGCTGATCTACTGTCACCTCATACATATGGCTCTGTAGCGAGCACTTTTGAAATGGGATTTACAGTTGCATGAACCAACAACATGGGCAACTGTTTTCCATATGGTGCTAACCTGTTTAAACTTGGCCTAAAACTATCCAAGGTGGTAGAACTCGGGAAATGCATTGTACAGGGCAAAAGTTCTGAGTGTGATGAGTCAAGCAGCTGGGACCTTGGAAGAAAAAGCACCATGGAACAGATCCTGTTTTGCAAACAGTGACAGATGGTGTTGTGTAGTGGCAAACAGAGTAAACTGTGCATTCCTAGTAAAATGTCACTTAGTGACTTCGAGTCTGAGATGGCGTTAAGCAAACCATTATTCTTTCACACATGCAGACCTCTACAATAAAGGGAGTGTGCATGCATGATGGCACAAGCAGTGGCAACCCTGTTTTCCCAGGCCTATGAAGTTAAGGTCATGGCAGCTCTGTTTTTACTACATCTATGGCTGCAAACTATGGCAGCCATAAAGGGGCATTCCTCTTTATGACCATCGTAGGCCACTGCAGTTTGCGGCCATAGATATAGGAAAAATTGAGAGCTGCCATGAACTTAACTTCATAGGCCCTTTGCATGGGGAGGGTGGGAAAAATTGGATTTTTCAGATTTCACAAATCCCCCCTTTCCCGGATTTGTTAGCAAAATCCCTAATCCAGATTTTTCCTGTCATTTGGTCACTCTACTTATATAGGACCATTTGCCAGCAGAATGGAAACTGCTGGAAAATGATTTTCTCTCCCTGTCCATCCCTGCACCCCAAATCTGCTACAAAGGATTGGGGGACACCCTCAGCTTTTCTGGGGAGCTGCAGGGAGCAGGAAAGCAAGGGGAAGTCCTATTGTGCAAGCAGAACTTGGGTTTGTCAGAATCATTATGATATGTATCCTTCTTCTTTGTGGTCTCTGTGCATCACACATATGGGATTCATGCCTATGTGGAGTCTCGCTCAGAACTTCTATAGCAAAAGTAAACTGAAAATAGGCAGGAACCCCTCCCCCACCGTCCAATTAGCATATCTATATGACGTTCCCGCCTATTTCCCTCAGTTCTTCTTCGACTGCCATGGTGCGAGTCTCGCTATTACTAACTAGCTTAGACATTATTCAAATAGGTTTTAATTTCTACCTTTTCTCTTCTCATTTATCGTACTTCAGTCTTTCAGTTATATTTTCTTTATTTCTCTGTTGTTGTGATCACCTCAGGCGTGACCTCGGAGGTCATGTATGGCCTCTTCAGGTCCGTTTAAAAACTGTGTCAGCTGTGGTGCGAAGTTTCCACACACAGACGGACACTCTCTGTGCCTTTTTTGCCTTGGGGAACAGCACCAGGTGAAATCTTGCCCCTTTTGCCTCAAATTCACCAAACAGGCAAGGCAACACAGAGCAGACTGCCTTCAGGCAGAGCTCTATAGGTAAGCACTGCAGGCAACACATAAGCCTGTCAGTATGGCACAGCAACAATTACAACAACAATTACAGCAGCAGGAGGGTAATTCGTTGTCCCAACTGCCTCAGGAGGAGTTAAATAAACATTCCAGCCCGGCAGGGCTCCCTGAGGACCAGGAAATGCAGAGGTCCTTAAAAATACTAATGGTGAAGAAACAGCCTAAATTGCCTAAAGCACAAAAAACCCTGCCAGAGAATCAAAAGAAAAAAGAAGAAAGCCCCACCTCAAGCGGAGACGGCTCTTCTTCAAATGCCAGCTCCGGTACCGACGCCCATGCTGGACAGACCTGTAACTCCTAGGAGGGAACCAGTCCCTGCCGTTCCACTTTCACTTCCCTTGATCTCGGAGGGCGAAATTAGGGACCCCTCTCCAGCTATACTGCCGGCACAAACTGTTCTATTTGCTCAGCCACTGCCTAGGCAGGCACCTTGATACCTAGAGCGTTCCCCAACATCGAGTTGCTGTTCTTCTTGACGATCCTCGGAATGCAGGGAGCACTCTAGGTCATCTAACTCAGGCTGGGACAGGAGATCAGAGCACTCAACCCCGAGGCATCGTTATTACGATGAATACAGGTCACACCCAGACAGGGGCAGATGTTATTGTTTGGATAGGGGATTTGACAGGCACGGAGCGAGTCAGAATCAGCAGCCGATTCCTGTCCAACCTTCCCCAACCCCTGGACCTACCAGAGGACCAATGGGATCTTTAAGCCTCCCTCCAGCTCAACAGTTTATTCCATTGCAGCTTGCAGGGGAGGAGTTACAGCAGCCCATGCATGAGCAGAGCAACCTGACTCTTCAAGATCAATTATCTCAGGGAGATAAGGAGGACGGTCAGATTGACTCTGCCTCTGTGTCATCAGGGGCTCCATCCCTTTCTTCCCCAGAGGCAGCAGTTGCTAATACAAACACTGTTTCACCTGTGGAAGATCTTGGCCACTTTTCAAAGCAAATTGGTAGATTGGCTCAGTCCCTTGGTCTGAAAACCCAGCACCCAACACAAAACATTAAGGACCCAATATTTGATGCATTGATAACTGAATCCACAATGCCTGTCTCGATTCTGTTCTTCCCTACACTGCTTGACACTGTGCAGCAGACGTGGAAAATGCCTGCTGCTCTAACTCCTCCATCAAAATGGCTGGAAGACATCTATAGAGTGCAGGAAGAGGGTGTTCAATTTCTCTTCACTCACCCGGTACATAATTCTGTCATTGTGGAATCAATGCAAGTAAAATCTCAGAAACCTCATTCATCTCCAATAGATAAAGAGGGTAGAAGATTGGACTTAATAGGCAGGCGTCTCTATTCATCCTCCGCCCTAGGATTGAAGGTATCTAACTATCAGGCAGCAATGGCCACATACCAACTTTTCTTGTGGGAAAAGATGGAGTCTTTTTGTAACTACCTGCCTGATGATCAGAAGGAGTTGGTGAGAGTTTTCCAATCAGAAGCAATTACGTCCCGTCACCTGACAGGCTGCAATGCAAAATCTCTGATAGCTGCAGTGTCACTCAGACGGCATGCATGGTTGAGATCCTCCGGACTTTCACAGGATGCAAAATCTAGAATAGAAAACCTACCTTTTGATGGCATAGGTCTATTCAATGCTACTACTGACGATGCAATGGAAACAGTTCAAAAAGCAAAATTAACTGCCCGGAAAATGGGAATAGGACAACAACAACAACAGCAACAACAGCAACGTCCTTTCCCATGGTACAGACAAAGGAGATGGTCTCAACAATCCTACTATCCATATAGACCTTCAGGAGATCAGAATCTAAAACCTCAATAGACTGTACCAGGACAGAAGAGGCAGTTTTCCAATTTTAGATCTCATCCATACAGGGGTTACAAGGACTCAGTGAATAAATGGCATCTTTGACTCTCCCGAACCCCTACGTATAGTGGCCAAAATGCCTCTCTTTGGGCATCATCTCCTACCCTTTTACCCCAATTGGAAGACCATCACATCAGACAAATGGGTGCTGTCAATTATAGAACAGGGGTACAGGATAGAATTCGATGCCCTACCACCTTTTTCAGGAATAAAGTATACCAATCCGTCAGAAGCAATACAGAAGGAAACTGCGTTACTGCTGCGAAAGGGTGCTATAGAGAGAGTTTACAGCAACTTCCAAGAAGGGGTTTACTCAAGGTATTTTACAGTTTTCAAGGCAGGTGGAGGACTTCGCCCCATTTTAGATCTTCGAGGGGTGAATCTATATATTATACCCAGAGGATTCAGAATGATTACTCTCTCAGGCATCCTCCCGTTGATTCAGCGAGGCGACTGGCTGGTGTCAATAGACTTGAAGGATGCTTATTTTCATATCACAATCAAAGAATCATACCAGAATTTTTAAAGATTCGCAATAGGAGAAGACATATACCAATTCAAAGTCCTTCCTTTCAGTCTATCCACAGCACCTCGAGTATTCACCAAGTGCATGGCAGTAATCTCTGCCCACCTTCGCGTCCAAGGTATGCAAATATTTCTGTACCTAGACGATTGGCTATTGATAGCCCCATCAAGAATCGAGCTTGTCAATAATGTTCGCATCACACTTCGACTTCTGGACATACTAGATCTTTATGTCAACGCAGAGAAATCTCAAACTGTGCCATCTCAGAGTATCAAATTCATCGGAGCAGTGCTAAATTCCAGAGAAGCCAGGGCTTACCTCCCGATAGATCGCTTGCACACGCTAGTCAACTTAGCAAAGCACATTCGTCAAAAATCTCAGGTGACTGCTTTCTGCATTCAGCGGCTATTAGGTCTAATGACAGCTTCAACTGAAGTTGTAGAGTGGGCTCGACTTTGAATGAGGACACTACAGTTGTGGTTCCTCGCCAATTTCGACCCCACGAGCAGTGCTCATCGGGTCCGCCTCGACATTCCACAGAATGTTCTACAATCGCTATGTTGGTGGACACTGCCATCAAACCTCTCAAAAGGCAAACCATTTTGCCCCACAGATCCATCCATAACATTAACAACGGATGCTTCTCTTTAGGGCTGGGGAGCCCACTTGGACACCCTTCAAATTCAAGGCACTTGGTCACTGAAAGAAAAAGCGCATCATATCAACATGTTAGAGATGCTCGCAGTTCAAAAAGCCCTAAGGGCGTTCGAGAACATGCTACATCATCAGACAGTGCATGTCCTCACAGACAACACCACAGTCATGGCTTACCTGAACAAGCAAGGAGGGACGAGATCCCGTTCCTTGAATCGCTTGACAGTAGAGATTTACGATTGGTGTATCCCACGAAACATCAGACTTCACTCACATCGCTGGCACAGAGAACGTTTCAGCAGACAAACTAAGTCGTGCTGGATCGATCAGCCACGAGTGGCAACTCCATCCGGATGTTCTGAATCATCTTTTCATTCTGTGGAGGACTCCACAAATAGACCTCTTTGCTATGTAGGAAAAGACTGTGTGTTTCCATTTCTGCAGCCGAAGCAGACTAGGTCAGAGGTCACTGGGAGATGTGTTTGCCAGATGCTGGATAAGAGGATTCTATTACCTTTTTCCACCATTCCCTCTACTCAACAAAGTCATAACAAAGATAATGTCAGATGATACCAACTACATAATAGTCACACCATGGTGGCCGAGACAGCCATGGTTTACCCCACTACTTCATTTGGCACAGGGGAAATATATCAAACCCAACAGTCAGCCAGATCTTCTCACGCAGACCACGGTCGAATTCGGCACCCAGACCTGCTCACTTTACACCTCATGGCTTGGAGAACACATCAGAACGTATAATGGAAAATCTCTCTCCCAATATATTGTCTGTTTTACAGGCAGCAAAGAAACCAGCAACTCAGAAATCGTACAAATACAAATGGTCAAAAATTTCTGATTTTGCCATGTTAGAAGGGGAAAACCCATCTACTTGCTCAATATCGTTAGTTCTGAAGTTTTTACGTTATTTTTTTGATAAAGGTTTGAAACACTCATCGTTAAAAGTCTACCTGTTGGCAATTTCTGACAAGCATTCTAAGTTTGAGGGGTTTACAGTTTTTTCACATCCAGTTCTTCGCCAATTTCTTAAAGGAATTAAAAATTTAGCTCCCCCGATAAGGTTCCCAATACCAAGTTGGAGTCTTTCTGTGGTCCTCAATGCACTCACATCAAAGCCATTTGAACTACTGGCATTTATTGATCTACACCTTCTCTCCTGGAAAGTAGCTTTCTTACTAGCTGTGACTTCTGCTAGAAGATCCAATGAACTTTGTGCCCTAAGGTCAGATGCGCCTTATACTGTTTTTCACAAGGATAAGGTAGTATTAAGACCAGACATCACTTTCCTTCCGAAAGTAGTCTCTCCATTTCACATAAACCAAGAAATCGTACTACCAACCTTCTTCCCATCTCCTTCTTCGCATCTAGAAAGAACATTACACTCACGAGATGTGCAAAGAGCTTTGGCATTTTACCATTTGAGAACAGCTTTGTTCAGACAGCCACAGAAGCTGTCCATTTGTTATGATGGACAGAAAAAAGGGCACTCAATTTCTCCGCAGTGTTTTGCAAAGTGGGTTGTCCAAACGATACTCCTGGCATATGAATTTGCGGGTTTACAACCCTCAGGGCCAATACATGCTTATTCTGTTAGAGGCACGGCAGCATCAGTGGCATTTGACAGGGGTGTCCCGCTGGAGGACTTATGCAAGGCAGCAATGTGGTCCCAGCCATTGACGTTTATCAAGCATTACTGGCTTGATTTCAGGGCAAGGAAAAACTGCACCTTCGGCAGGGCAGTATTATCCTCCATTCTACAATAAACACCGACCCTCCTCCGGTAAGTGAGCTTGTTACTCACTCATATGTGTGATGCACAGAGACCATGAAGAAGAAGGACAGGTTGCTTACCTGTAACTGTGGTTCTTCGAGTGGTCATCTGTACATTCACACAACCCACCCACCGTCCCCGCTTCGTTGTTATAGGTCTTTTGGCTTATACCGAAGTTCTATGTCCTTTTGGTCCCAGATCGCACTACAATGGCGGTCTCATGGAACTGAGGAAAATAGGCAGGAACGTCATATAGATATGCTAATCGGATGGTGGGGGAGGGGTTCCCACCTATTTTCAGTTTACTTTAGCTATAGAAGTTCCGAGCGAGGCTCCACGCAGGCATGAAGTCCATATGTGTGAATGCACAGATGACCACTCGAAGAACCACAGTTACAGGTAAGCAACCTGTCCTTCTGAGAAAAATCAGTACTGAAGATAGGGCCTGTTCAGATACACATGGAGGGGTGAGTGGGACGGGGAATCATGGAGAGGGGAGGGGTAATGGCACTACAACAAGTGGGCCTGCCACATGATCATGGAACCATGTCATGCCCATGATTCTGCTACCCACCCATGCTACGTGGTTTAACCATGCATCCCGCTATTTTCTGCGTGTTGAACAGGCAGCCCGTAGCTACTCCAATGGGAAAATGGGGAGGGAAATGGCTGCTGACCATAGAACATGTCCACGGTGGCAAGAGTGTTGCCAGAAGTGGCAGTCGCTCTTGCCACTGGACTCTATGGTCACCACATTTAATTTTTTTCCTTTGCAAAATGAGCAGAATTACCCACAGCATTCCATTACAAGACACAGGAACCACCGTGGAAGCCCACTAACCATCTTGCAGTATGGGTACTCTGCCCATCATGGGGAGGGAATTTTCCTTCCTTATGACATGCTAATCCACTGTGGATTGCATTTTTGAGTGCTCCACATTGGGTTAGTGTGTCGTCTGAATAGGTCCATAGTAGGGAGAATGGAACTGCTACTTCACTTGAAGGGCTCTTCACCTTGACTACAAGCAGTTAGCGTGAACCTATTTTCTTCAAAAGTATACCGCTAAATTAAAAGAAGGGTTGAGCAAAATACAAGTGTGGTTCACATGTAATGACAACTTAGAGTATGGGTTGAGTACAGGATGAGAGTTGTTGAATCATGGGTTGTCATTGAATCGTGGGTTGTTGTTGTAACATGTTAAAATCTGCACTATGGTTTAACTATGGGTTAACCACAAACAACCCCAAGAACCCATGGTTTATTGTTGGGTTATGAACTCTGTTCATGGTTGACAACCCATCTTTAAACAATTATGCAGGTTCACATGTAATGACAACCCACAATTCAAGTACCACCACCAATAATTCTACGACAATCCATACTTAACCTGAGTAGCTATTACATGCAAACCAGGTCACTGAGTGGGAGACAAAAATATATCTACCAAAAATTAGGGGTGTGCACGCCAAAAAATATAGTCGTTTATCGTTATCGTCATTTCGGACCAAAAAAATATTGTCTTCATTCATAACGTAGGTGAACCATATCGTCTTCACGATAATTATTGTGAAAAAAATGATATTTTTGCAGCCCTATTTTTAAAGAAAAATGCCTATAACTTCTGTATTTTAAAAGTTAGAGGCTTGAAACTTGGTCACAGTGCTTATTGGCTATGCCTAAGTATGTGTATGAAATTTGAGATCGATCCCTCCAACCCTCGATTGTATATGAATTTTTTAAAGATCATTTCCGTTCTGACAGGTCTGACTGAACGTACGTGGCGAGCTGTCATTCTGATCTGTCAGAACTGAAACAATCTTTAATAAATTCATATAAAATCAAGAGTTGGAGGGATCGATGTCAAATTTGGCACATATGTATCGTATCGTTATCATACATTTTAACGATAAGATACACATCCCTACCAAAAATCTTAAAGACAATAATCTCTCTCTGCAGAATCTTTGTGTGCAGGGTAAGTTTAGATCACCTTTCAATTTTTGTGGAGTATGTGTGAGACAGATTTTGACCTCTTAAATGAAGGAATGTGGATTTTCAATATTCTCTATCAATTAGGATGAAGGAATGTACTTCCAGGGATGTTAATAAATCTATGCAATTTATACAAAGTACTGTGACAAGATGTTAACCTTCCCATAAAATTTTGTGCAGATTAAATCAGGCACCATTACTTGAGGATTTACTATTTAGTTGTCAGATCTATCATTGAAGGCGAAACTTGTTTAGTCTCATAGCAGACTTTTCTCTGAAAGGAAATAAGTTCACTTTTAAATAACCCAGGTCAAGAATTCAAAAAAATAAATAAATGCATAAATGCCATTTTCCTTTTACTCTTTGAATGGCTTGAGAATAGGAAATCTTTTAACAAATCACACCCATGCCTAAAAAGATCACATGGGAATTATTACTACTGACTCCTTCCTTCTAGAATGGTGGTGTTGCTTCCAAGTTACTCCTAGATCCCTGGCAGTCCGTCAAAGGCAGTGGGATTTCAAGAATTTTACGGTAAATTAATACTCACTTTATATTTTGTACTTGTTATGAATAGCTGGGTACAAACTATGTTAGTTTTCAAGTGTGAAGAATTCATGTTTCTAACATTTGACACTTGCCTTCTAAAATACTTCCGACTGAGTATTTCTGTTTCTGAATACTGGGGACAATTTTACATGCTGGATTTTGCCTGCATGTGCATCCTACATGTTTGGCAAGCTCAAGTATTGGTACTTATGTATTATATCCCATAATAACAATAACAATAACAATAACAATAATAATAATAATAATAATAATAATAATAAATAATGAACGTAAAGTGACAATTGGCTCTAAGGCCCTCAGAGGCAACAGCCTTTCTTCTTGCCCTAGGTATCAGTTGAATTGCAGGGATGAATTGCAGGTATCAGATGAATTGCAAGTCCACATTGTTCTCAACTCAAGGTATTTATTTATTTATTTATTTATCACATTTGTATACCGCCCCATAGCCGAAGCTCTCTGGGTGGTTTACATAGGATTAAAAACAATTAAAAACAATATACAAAAGTTAAAACAGCAAAAACATACAACATACACACAATCTATACTTTTAAAAACAACATCAACACTTCAAAAACTACAAAAACAAAACAAAACAAACCCAGGCTCCTCAATTATTGCCAAATGCCTTAGAGAAGAGGAAAGTCTTGACCTGGCGCCGAAAAGATAACAATGTTGGCGCCAGGCGGGCCTCGTCGGGGAGATCGTTCCACAATTGGGGAGCCACCACAGAGAAGGCCCTCTCTCTTGTTGCTGACCTCCGAGCCTCCCTCGGAGGAGGCACTTGGAGGAGGGCCTTAGATGTTGAACGTAGTGTTCGGGTAGGTTCCTGTCGGGAAAGGCGTTCCATCAGGTATTGTGGTCCCAAGCCGTGTAAGGCTTTATAGGTTAAAACCAGCACCTTGAACCGGGCTCGGAAACATACAGGCAGCCAATGCAAGCGGGCCAGAGTAGGTCTTATATGTTCGAACCTACTGGTTCCAGTTATCAATCTGGCCGCTGCATTTTGCACAAGCTGCAGCTTCCGAACCACCTTCAAAGGCAGCTCCACGTAGAGTGCATTGCAGTAATCTAACTTGGAGGTTACCAGAGCATGAACAACTGAAGCCAGGTTATCCCTGTCCAGATAGGGACGTAGCTGGGCCACCAACCGAAGTTGGTAGAAGGCACTCTGTGCCACTGAGGCCACCTGAGCCTCAAGTGACAGAGATGGTTCTAGGAAAACCCCCAAGCTACGAACCCGCTCCTTCAAGGGGAGTGCAACCCCATCCAGAACAGGTTGAACACCCTCCATCCAGTCAGCGGAACCACCCACTAACAGCGTCTCAGTCTTGTCTGGATTGAGTTTCAGTTTATTAGCCCTCATCCAGTCCATTGTCACAGCCAGGCACTGGTTCAGCACATCCACAGCCTCACCTGATGAAGATGAAAAGGAGAAATAGAGCTGCGTGTCATCAGCGTACTGATGACAACACACTCCAAAACTCCGGATGACTGCACTCAACGGTTTCATGTAGATATTGAACAGCATGGGGGACAAAACTGACCCCTGCGGAACCCCATACTGGAGAATCCACGGGGCCGAGCAATGTTCCCCAAGCACCACCTTCTGGAGCCGCCCCCCCAAGTAGGAGCGGAACCACTGCAATGCAGTGCCTCCCACTCCCAACTCAGCCAGTCGTCCCAGAAGGATACCATGGTCGATGGTATCGAAAGCCGCTGAGAGATCAAGGAGAAACAACAGAGTCACACTCCCCGTCTTTCTCCCGACATAGGTAATCATACAGGGCGACCAAGGCTGTTTCCGTACCAAAACCAGGCCTGAAACCCGACTGAAATGGATCCAGATAATCAGTCTCATCCAAGAGTGCCTGGAGCTGGCTCGCAACCACCCGCTCCAGGACCTTGCCCAGGAATGGAACATTTGCTACTGGCCTGTAGTTATTAAAATTTTCAGGGTCCAGGGAAGATTTATTTAGGAGTGGTCTCACTGCCGCCTCTTTCAGGAGGCCTGGGACCACTCCCTCTTGCAAAGAGGCATTAATCACTTCCCTGGCCCAGCCAGTTGTTCCATCCCTGCTAGCTTTTATTAGCCAAGAGGGGCAAGGATCCAATATGGAAGTGGTTGCACGAACCTGTCCAAGCACCTTGTCAACATCCTCAAGCTGCACCAACTGAAACTCATCCAAGAAAACAGGACAAGCCTGTGCTCTGAATACCTCACTAGATTCATCTGCTATAACACTGGAGTCTAAGTCCTGACGGATGCCAGAGATTTTATTCTGGAAGTGCCCAGCAAATGTATTACAGCGGGCCTCAGATAGTTCTACCATGTCCTTGGGGCCAGCATGTAAAAGCCCCCGGACAACTCTGAAAAGCTCCGCTGGGCGGCAGGTTGATGATTGAATAGTGGCAGCAAAGTATTGTTTTTTTGCTGCCCTCAATGCCCCTGAATACAGTTACCATAAGCACTTACCAGTATTTGATTGCATCCATCAGGAGTTCATCTCCATCTGCCCTCAAGCCATCTCCTGTTTTGTTTCATCACTCTCAGCTCTGGGGTATACCACGGAGCCGTTCGAGCTCTACACAGGAGAGGGCGCTCAGGAGCAATCGTGTCAACTGCCCGGGTCATTTCTGCATTCCACAGATCAACCAGGGTTTTGACAGGAGAGCCAGCCCTATCAGCCGGAAAACTCCCCAGAGCCCTCTAGAAACCATCTGGATCCATTAGCCTCCGGGGGCGGACCATCTTAATGGGTCCCCCATCCTTGCAGAGGGGAAAAGATGCTGTAAGTCTAAACCTCAGCAGGTGGTGATCTGACCATGACAGAGGGGTTGATGTAAAGTCCCCCACTTTCAGATCCCCATCTCCATGTCCAGTTGAAAAAACCAGGTCTAGAGTGTGCCCTGCTACATGCGTTGGGCCGATGGTATGTTGGGACAGTCCCATGGTTGTCATGGAGACCATGAAATCCTGAGCTGCCCCAGATAAAGTGCCCTCGGCATGAATGTTGACATCCCCCAGAACCAAGAGTCTGGGGGACCTCAACAGTACACCAGAGACCACCTCTGTCAGCTCAGCTAGGGAGTCTGTTGAGCAGCGGGGTGGGCGGTACACCAACAGAATCCCTAATCTGTCCCGTTGGCCCAACACAAGGTTCCATCTGTGTGTCAGAAATTTATGCATTATTTGGAATTCAACACATTAGGAGTTCTACACATTATTTGGTTTAGTTTTGAAGAAACGAATTGCCTTTGACAAAGAGAAGACTCTCGAAATGTCTCAGGAGCTATAAACACTGGTGCAGCTGTCTTTTGTTTTGTTCTAGAATGAGAGCTTCCAGTGGAAGCTAGTGGCTCTGATATCACTGGGGCGTTGAATCCGCTGTGTGTTTCGGTCAGAACCAGTCAGAAGGTAGTTGGAGAGCTCCTTTAGAGTTCTGACTGGTTTTGACTGAAACCTGGAGTGATTTCACCGCCCCACAGACATCAGAACCACCAGGCTCCATTGGAAGCTTCCATTCCTTTCCTTTGGTCATATTCCTAAGCTCACTGAATGTATGTATTGACATGTTCATTTATTATTTTTGCATTGAAAAGCAAATATGCTGGGCTGGATCCAGATTTAGGTATGTCCAAAAGGGCTGGCAAAAGCAGACTTTCCTGTCCCCTCCTCCCTACCTCAGTCTCTCCAACTCAATAAAGCTAGACAGAGAAAAAGATACCTTGTGGTGCTGGGGGGTGGGGGCTGAGGGGAAAGGGGAGAATCCATGAAAATTAGGCACAAACATATTCTCTCCACTTATGGAGGTACTTCCACCCATTTTCAGGGATCCCACTTCCTCCTCAACCCCTCCTCCTCTACACCACAGCCTTACCCCATTCAAGGGGCTGCTGGAGGGAGGAGGGGACCAGGAAATCTGCTTCCACCAGCCCCATTTCACGTGCCTAACCCCAGATCCAATCCACTGGGGCTGTTCACACAACATGCTAACTTACATTCAGTGGTTGAGTGTGGGTTGTTGTTGAACCATGAACCATGAACCATGATTTTTTGGCATTTTCTGCAGGGTGGCTTGTTAACCACCCTGAACAACCCAACAACAAACCATGGGTTCTCAAGGTGGCTTGTTTGAGAAAAATGAGCCACACAACATAGGTAACAAGCCACCCTGTAAAAAAATGTCCTGGGTTCAGATAACATGCTAGTGCATGGTTCAACAAACAACCCACACTCAGCCACTGAGTGTGGGTTAGCATGTTGTGCGAATCCAGTTGTTGTGTCTCACTTTTATAAGCATAGTCAAAACACTGTGAACTCATTAACCGTTTAACAAGTTTAAGGAGCCAGCTATGCATCCCTCTAGTGTGATTGATATCAACGTTGCAGCCTGCTAGCTTCCCAGCCAGTTTGCATCATTACGGGTGCCACCTTGCTTTGCACATTAGAATGAAGATTATGTCTTTATCATGATTTTCCTAACACAGACAGATGGCGAGTAACTGAGTCTAATGAGGGGATAAGTTGGATCATGGTGACGATGTCAGAGGGGATTTTATTGGACGGCTGCTTCGCAGAGGCTGGGAATGAAGCAAATACACATTATAGCAGAAACATATTGTTCCATTTTTCAGTGTTTCTTAATGCCTACCCACCCATGTTTTTACAGCTGTCCTGATCTCTAAAAGCAAGCCCTTTATATTCATATCTATCTACATTGCTCACTCTCTCACTCTGTGTGTGTGTGTGTTGTTTTGAGTGGTCCTCTTGAATGCATATTCCTGGCTCAATCAACCACTGATGAAGACAGAACAGTCCCACACCAGCACATATTATGGGGAGTGGGGGGAGGGATTTACAATGGGGAGAGATTGGAGTAACTACTCGGACATTTTTGTAGAAATGTGTTCCCTTCCTTTCTTTTAAAAAGCAAAATAAAAAAATAAAAAACAACCTTAAGGCAGCAAACAATTTAAGAAAGGATTTTGATTTCTAAACCAGTAAAGTAACTAATCCTCAGCAGTAACACCGCAAATCATTCATCATAATATTCCATCAAAGCCCTCTTTTAGATTTAAAATGTCTCTTATGTCAGCATGAAAATTTGTGCAAATTTTACAATGAACCTCTCAAGGCAGAGAGTTTTATAGACCTCAGTGGAGGCTGATGGATCCGATATCAATGGGTTGTTGAATCACTGACATCAGAGTCACCAGCATCCACTCATAAATCTGAAGCTATCTTCAGTGGTACAGGGACGCCAGGACACACATTTTGATTAGTAGGGACAATGACATCATCTGCCACTCCTTTGAGGCACCTCTGTTAGCACTGAGGTTAGCTGCAACCTGGGAGTGGGAGTGGGGATTCTCCAGCCACAATATAGAGCTCCATCACACCCTGCTCCATCATGCTCTGCTCCGTCAATGGGGCAGGGACTCTCTCTGAAGCCCTGCTCCTCCTGTGACACCATCAGGTATTGCCCCACCTTTTTCCCATTCAAAGAGAAGGACAGAGCGACTACTATGGAAGCCTAAAATGGTCAAATCTCACTTGAAAATAGGTTTCTGTAGGATTATTTTGCCACCATGAATTTTGGTGGCTCGATTGTGGCAAGAGCCATGTGTTGCCCATGACTGGTATTCAGCTTATGATTAAATATTTCAGCATTATCATTTTGCTGTGAAAGCTAAACCTGCATTCAAATGCTGGCAAGTAGAAGAACACGGATATCGTGTGCCACTTTAAAAACTCTACTAGGAGCCAGTGGCTCTAGGGGGCTCCCCCCAATAAAGTAGGGTGACCATATGAAAAGGAGGACAGAGCTCCTGTATCTTTACCAATTGCATAGAAAAGGGAATTTCAGCAGGTGTCATTGGTATGCATGCAGAACCTGGTGAAATTCCCTCTTCATCACAACAGTTAAAGCTGCAGGAGCCCTGCCCTCTTGACCTGGTTTCGTGCATAGGGCAGATGAGTTATGCTGATGTATCTGTACATGAACATCTGTCCATAAACAAGACAGAGCCCACATGGTTTGCGCCTTGAAACCGGTTAATCCAATTTCTCACCAAGAAAGTTTTAAGATCTTTGGGTTGCAGCTGGAGGTGTGGTTGCTAGCTATAAGGTCTAAGGCCTTTGCTAGAGTAGCATCTAGATTCTGAAATTTCCTCCCCAGTAATAGAATCTTCTAGTTCCCTTCCAGTGTTTAGAACGTTTGGAAATACACTCCTATTTAGGAAACTACTGTGGTTTAGCTGCAAAATACTTTACTACATTACCAGATGGGTTTTTTAATGGTTTCACAAAATTTTGTTTGCTGTTTCAAGAGTGTACTACAGTTTTATTGTATTATTGTATTGTGGTTGTGCCTCTTAAAGATCAAAATAGGCTAGGAAGGTGTGGGTGTACATTTTTAAATTAAAAACAACATCAAAAGAAATAATGTAAAATGGAGATTCTATGTTTAGGATTGAATTCGAAGAACCCAGCCTGGGTTTGGTCCATCCTTAATGAAAAGTTTAGATATAAATTTGTGTATAAATGAATGGCTATATTCTTATTATCTCTTATTGCTGCAATGTGTTCAATTGACTATCCAAAGAAGCCAGAAAAATGAGGAGGAGAGGAAGAGGAAGAAGAACCTACAAAGTTGACATATCTTGCTTGGGACCACAGTATTTGAAGGATCATCAGCTCCTATATGAACCAATCTGCTCATTAAGATCTTCATGAGAAGCCATTCTATAGGTGCCCCCTTCAGAATGTAGCAAAGAGAGACAAGATGATGGCTTTCTAGTGGCAGTGCTGAGATGGTGGAATGAACTCTACAAGGATGCTTGCCTCCAGCCACATTACTAGCTTTCAGATGCCAGGTGAGATTGTTTTCTTCTCCCAGACTTTTGGTAGAGATTTTAATCCTACTTTTGTTTTATTGCTGGCTTTGCTTTATTGCTTTATTGTTACTGTTTTTCTTCTTTTGCTACTGGTTTGTTGTTGCTATTGTTGGAAGTTTTTTCTTACTGAAAGGTAAAATGGGAACTGTTACTTCAGGACCAATACCAAGTGGGTCCAACACACCACAGTGGGTAACCAAGTCAGGTACAAAAAGACAAACATCACCACGGAACCAGAAATCAACTGAAATGCATTAAATGCTTTATTTAAGAAAATTACAAAAGAAAATTAGCTTGGTGGTTACATGAGCATAATTTAGAAGCTTTTTGTGATTAACAGCAGTAGAAAGGCATGTGATATGAATGTAAGATTAACTAAAAGGATTGCATGATTGCAAAGCTGCCACTACAAATGTAATGAACATGTTAGCAAATTAAACTCCTAACATTACTTGATTGGAGGATATAACTTTCCTTCACCACCTTCCTGCACATTACTTGCATTTTAAATGCTCAATTGTCTAACATCATCTTGACTTCCCCAGCATGTTACTTGAATGTAAAAAGGCATGCAAAGGTATAAATTTGGCACTTATGTAGTTAATGCCACTTAAAAGGCTAATTAAATTGGGAGCTAAATGGGTTAACCAGGTTTGGTTCTAAGACAACTTTATGTTTAGAAATAATTCTGAGTCTCATCTTGAGAAATAAGACTAAGATCCATCCTTAGAAATGAGGCTAAGTCCTGTTTTCTGAAATTATTCTAAGACCTAACTCTAGAAAACAAAGAGTTAAAATTATCTGAGTGAAGAAGAGGTACATAGTTACCTGAATCCTTTGGTCCAGAGGTCCAATGAAAGGTCCAATGAAAGGTCCAATGAAGACTGGATGTCAAAGCAAGCAGAAGCAGGAGAGCAAAGTGAAATGAAGAAAGTTTTTGCTACCTAAGCTTTTATACACTTGCTCTGGTCATAGTTGTTTGATGAGACAACCATCTTTCAATCAAAAATGACGTGCATGGGTAGAAGAGGTGGATCAGAAGTCCACTTTTCATCCAACTATCTCACATTTTATGCCCATGTGTCTTCAGCATATCCATTAATGAGTTAATTTTAACTTTTCTGAAAATTTTATGAAATTCCCCCATTTGAGCACATTATCTTGATTGACATGTTCCTCCTGGTACATTTTCTTTAAATTTATGGTCATCTACCGTTATCTTGGCCATCTACGTCTTCTTCCAGCCAATGTTGATGTTATTGTTATGACTTCTGAACCAATAGGTGTCAAGTAAGGATGTTCCCAGTACCCCTTATCTTAGCAGGTGCACAGCATGAGCTGATTAACACAGTTGTTTGCTCAGAATGAGCATCTGAGCATGTGCTGAAGCTAGGCTTTTTATCTCCTCATCAGTAGCAGCTAAGCCTTAAGTCAAAACAGAGCTCACTGTGACCTTGGAATGCAGCCATACTGTACAAAACTGTTTCTTTCAGTGCCAACTTTTAATTGACTGTCACGGCCTTCAGTTCTGGGGTGTTAAATTCCAGTACATTACTCTTTATTGGGTGTTCTTGCAGATGGACCCTCTTAAAGAGAAGTCTGTAATCTTTCAGGGAATCTTCCTATTGGTTTTCCCCATATCCCTAAATCAGGCTATACCACCATCTCAAGACCAAGTCAGTGATTTGTCACTTGAGGTAGTTTGAAGCAGCCATTTCAATTTTCCATCGGCAATATCATTTAACTCTTTCAGTGTCTGATTAACAGAAACATGTTAAGTAAAACAAATAATGGAAGTCTAAAACTAACTAAAAGTGGGATCGGCTAATTTTGTCAACTGAGAGCATAACTTTTATTGGAAAAGTGACTAAAATGAAGTGTTCAAGGGGATTTCCTTGCTGATAAAAAAAAACAGTGACTTAAATCTATTCAGGCTTTCACTTGGCACATCTAGGATAGTTGGAAGCATTATTTCTTTTCCTGAAGAGGCATCAGAACATTTCAATGGCAAATTAGGTCCATAGCAGAGTTTGAAAGAGAACCAAATCCTTATAGACCAAATTATTGTTTAAAGTCAAATGTTTCTCACTGCCTTGTTTGTGATTTGTTTTGTGCAATGTTATAATAGAATACTTTGATGGGGGTTTAGGGCAGGGAAAGATAGATTCCAAACTTTAATCTAAACAATGATTATTGACTGGCTTATTGTAAGCAATAGCTGTTGAATTCTGCTGTGCACTAGAATTTGTTTTGGTTTACAAGTGGGATGGAGCCACGACTTATTGGAATTTGTCAGGCAGCTAGTGGATTATTTTTCCATGCATTTTAATAGTTGGCTGTAGTTTACTAGATATGTGCTCCCCTGTCTCTAAGATTCTATAACAAAGATATATATTTTCGTAAAGCACACTCCCTACAAAGATGTATTTCACTTGAGTTCAGAGAGGTGGGGGTCTTATACTAGCAAAATACTTTCTAGATCTGACCAAGGATTTTTTTTTTTTTTTGCAAGATGGGCCAATGTGTAATTCTGTTTTTAAGATGAATTTGCATGTTCCTCAATGTGCGTTGAATAAAAAATGGATGCCTGGAACCTTTTTCCAAACCAGCTCAATCCTCAGTTCTATTTATCCCTTTTCTCCACCCCCACCCCCTGCTGGGGCTGCTACTTAAAGAATTAAAAAAACAGGCACATTATATGATTACATGCATTTAACAGCATGCATAGTTTACCTCTTAGTTTATGATATTTCAGGGAGCACTCAATTCCACCTCAGCTTCACCCAGTGACTAGTGAAACGGCAAAACTCTGCTCCACATTCCTTCAATGCTTGAATAGGTCAGAGTGTAGGAAGGCGTTTTGTCTGTATTGGCATCTCTCTCATAGAATAACTTTCCCCAGTGAAGCCCACCAAATGTCCTTATTAGCTGCTTTCCATCAACACTTGAAGACCTTGTTTCTTAAAAAGGTGTAACTCAGTTTTCCCCAATTTGGCATCCTCCAGATGTGCTGGACTACAACCCCCAGAATTCCCAGGAAACATGGCCTTTAGCCATACTGGCTGAGAATTCTGGGAGTTGAGTCCAACACAACTGGAGGGCACCAAGTTGGGGAAGGCTCGCCTAACTAATGGTTCATTGTTGGTTTATTCCTATTGTGTATTTGTAATTATTATTATTATTTTTAGAATGATTGGATTTTAAGAGAAAGAATTTTGGGTAACTGGACTTTTAAGAGTAATAGCCTTGGGCAAATACCTTTAATTATTATACATAGCATATGAAGAATCATGATATAGGAGAGGATACCTTGAAACCAGAATGGGGGTGATTGTAACATACCTTGGGTGCAAATCCTATCAATTGCACCCTCACTGCTCAGAACTCCCAAAATTCGGAGGCTTCTGAGTTTCCTATGCTCTGCTGGCCTGAGGCTGGCAGGGCAAGAGGAGCAGCGCAGGTGATCTTTGTCTTTGTCATTTTCCATCTTGGCTGGTTTTTGAAGTGGGAGGGAAGAGGCAACAGGATGCTCAGGATAAATCGTATCCTGGCCTCTCCGGTCTCATCCCCTCCCTACCTACGGGAATGCCCACTTTTATTTTCCTCTGAGATCGCTTTTCTGACCTCACTGTGCCAGCTGTGAGATGAAGGGGTATGAGATTGGATCTCTGACTCACCCTTCTGAGGTTGGCACCCTGTCTCCTACCTTGGAGGGTTTTCTGAGCCATCTTGTGGTCTCAAGGACATTTGCCCAGGTAGCATAGGATTGCTCTCCTAATTTTACAGTATTAAAAAAGTTTTCTATACTGTTTTTTTAGACATAAACACAGCCTTTAATCCAATTACTAGAGAATTGCTATGGTCCAAGTTATTTAATCTTTGTATGTCATCTCCCCTATGTTTGCATGGCTTTCTTTCATTCTGTTTTCTTGCAGCAAGTAGATCTAGTGTGGCTGTGTTTTCTTTGGAAATTGTACTGCAAAGCATGTGCCAATAGTTTTCTTTAATGTTTTGTTTTACAAATGTCACTATCAAAGAGTTACTCCAGAAACTCCCCACCCAAATCATGACTGGGTAGCTGTTTCAGACACTGAATTGAATTTCTGTGAGCTTAATCCTTCCTCTGCTAAAGCTTGTCTCTTTTTGCCTTTTATTTTTTTAAGAGCTTGAAAGCTATGGAAGCTTTAATTTGTTTTGAGATAGACAGGGCTGTTTTACAGTCCTGCCAACTACAAACCAAATGGCAAACAGAGAATATGTAACAGTTTTCCCTTTCAGTCAGCCTGGGAAAGAAAATCAGAATTTCTTTTGTAGGATACCAGATACCCATGCTTTTTCAAAAGGAGCTGAAGCCCTGGAAAAGGGCGCCATTTTAATCCAGTTTTGTTTTTTATTTCAACTGCAGTATGCAATAAATGCTCATAATGAGAAAATAATGTACTTTGAACCTAATTGTAAGCAGTTGGCCAGTGCTTATGGCATGATCACATCGTTGTGCTGTGAGAGTACAAAGAGTAAATGATAAGGCACATTTTCAAACTGGGCTATGCCACCGTGGAAATAACTTCCACTGTGTCTTCATGGAGGGAATTCTCAGATGAGCTTGGGTTGGATCCAGGATCTGTCTTCTGCAAGAAGGGACTTTCCAGTATCAAAGACAGTCTAGTGTCAGAGGCAGTATGCCTATGTACACCAATTGCTGTGGAACTTTGGCAGGAGGGTGCTGATGCCCTCATGTCCTGCCTGTGGGTTTCCCTTGGGCAGCTGGTTCACCACCGTGTGAACAGAATGCTGGACTAGACGAAGCCTTGGTCCGATACAGCATGCCTCTTTTAATGTTCTTATTCTCAAAGAACATCTCTCCACCTGATTTTGGGGGATTCCCCCATTCCCACCAGATCACATCTCACCCCATTCAGTAGGATCTCCTGATTCAATGACCAGGATCACACAATCATTGTGAAAAAAGAAGCCACTGTGGCTTATTTTCCTTCCCCACATGTGCTGGTCAGGAGCTGCCTTATTATTATTATTATGATGTTGTTGTTGTTGTTGTTGTTGTTGTTGTCATTTCTATATCATCCAGTAATCGAAACTCTCTGGGCAGTTCACAACAATTCGTATAATTACCCTTGCTGGGTACAGGTTGTCGTGATGTCCGAGTCTGCTGAGGGTGGTTGGCTGGGGTGGCTTACAAACCACCTTGAAGCTCATGGCTTGTTCTGGGTAGGATTCTCTCACACATGTTGAAGGATAGGTTCAAGGCATGTGACATGCATTTACTTTCACTATTGTTAAAATGCTGAGTTTATAAATTAGTTTGCCATTATTCAGAAACATCTCCATACAGTAATCTATTCAGACTTGGGAGTGTTGTCTTGTTGCCATTTTAAAAGACAAATATAGTTTGCCTGTTGCTCAATTAAACATTTTCCTTCTGTCACTCATCTGCTTCCAAAGCACCTCATCATTTTTAATGCTCCTCTAGATATCCTGCACTTGGCAGAGTCCCTGACCACTTCCCCACTCTTTCACTGGATCACAAGGCTCCTCCTACCAAGTTTGCCTTTTAATTACAGCCCAATTGAAAATCTGTTGAATGTTTACTTACTGTTACTGTCTCCCCACTTCCCCAAGTGGAGAGAAGTCCCAGGAGATAAGTGCTTACCCAGGTTTGGGTTTGTTTGGGAGGAGGTCAGTAGAAGCTTATTGTGTTTTGTAATACTTGAGTTTATTTACCAAAATACAGGTTGAGCACAAGTGGAAGCACAGCTTAAAAACTCCAATAAATAGCCAAATCCACTGTCTCACTTCAGATCTCCAAAGACAGGAAGCTGTCATAAAAAGATACTTCCTAGAGCTTGCAGCTGCCAAAATTCAGCTCCCCACCTCTTCCAATGGGCCTGTACACATGTCATAAAAAGTCACCATGGTTTAATTCACCCACGGGCTGCGACGAGGGCACCCATGGTTTGTCATGTCATGTAAACCCAGTAAGGTTGGATTGCTGTCATGTTTAACAAACCATCCACAACCCTAAAATAGGCAAGGTAAGCAACTGTAGGTTAATTCACCTGTGGGGGCTCCAAGGAGGGGTTGCATATTCAAAATAGCGGCCACAAATAACTCACATGGGCTGTTGTGTCATGCAAACCAGCCCACCATCTTGCAATCAATATTGGGTTAAAAATAAATACTTTTGTGGAGGAGCTATTGGGCTTTTCCCCTGGACATTTTCTCCAACTTCCCATGCAGACTTTTCCTGAAGTGACTCCCATATGTATCTTAGCTGAATATTGGTTTGCAGAAACTTCAGGGAAGCAACTAGGCATTCGGCCAGCTTCTCCCAAGACTGATGCTGCATAGGAATAATTCAGCCCCACAGGATGCAAGATTCATCAAGCTCCTAATGGATTTTCCAATAAACATCAGGACTTCAGATCTGGTTCACCTGAAACACCGTGAGAGCTGGCATGAGTAGGCTACTCATCCCCAAAGGAGATCTATGACTCATGGGTGTATCATAGGTCAGGTAGACTAATATGTCCTCTATTTAATCTGTGCCTGTTAATTAGGTACTTATGTGGGCATCCTACTTGGCCAAGGAAAATCATGCTTCTTTAGCATTGAGACTGAGGGCCGATCTACATACGAGGTTTTTGACATTTTATAAGGGTTATGAAAACTGTTTGGGCCACATGACGCACTCCCTATAACGTTGCATATCTGAGGTTTTTTAAAACTCACTTCAGTTATATACAATGGTTTCACTTTTAATAAATCGTTTTAAGTAAAATAATGTGTCCTTCCTTACCGTTTGTGATTCATGGGGGCAGTGCTTCCTTTACTGGTGCCCAAATGCTTAGCAGTTGATTGGTGGGGAAGAAAGAGGAAGTGGACCAGTGAACTACAACACCCATAATTCTTAGCCCTATACTCACTAGGGAATGACAGAGGAACTAAGAAGGAAGTGGGTAACTGAACTACAAGCCCCACAATGCCTTGCCCTAAGCTCATTGAAAAACGAAAGAGAAAGAGCAGAACAGCATGTGACCGCACACACCGCTTTAAAGAAGGAAGACTGTTCTCCTGTAACGTGAGTACTCAGTAATGTGGCCAAAGATGTTTTAGAACGCACCTATTTGGAACGTTTTAAAATACTTTTTAAAACGTTCCAAAGGACTGTGTAGATCAGCCCTTAATGCTAAAAAAAGAAACAAAAACAAGAAAAACGTGGTCACAGTGAATTGCCATGTTTGGTTTGTATTTTTAGAAGCATTTGATTTTCCTGTCTTCCTCTACTAAACAGATCATGGCTGTATCTTGTTAACAGATGGCTTAAGTTCAAGGTATTAGCAGATTTTAGAGATGCTTCTCCTTGGCAGGATGTTACCCAAGCCTCTTGGATATATTTGGTATATTTAGCTACTGTACCTTTTTAATGGTCAATTTATAATGTCCTGTAAGGTCAATTAACCAGCATTAGCCATAATTTGTTCGCATTATTGCAAGTTTGGTGTTGAGTCAATAAAGAATGCTGGAGTACGGCTTGGGAAGTCCAGGTTCAAACCTCCACTCAGATAAGAGGCAGATTGGGTTACCTTGGGCCAGTCAAACACTCTCAGCTTTCATGGGAATTATTTGGTATTGCTGCATCCTGTTAAAAAGGCAGTTAGCAGAATGAGCAGAATGAGCATTTACCAGTCCCATATGCACACAAGGCTAAACAAAGAGACCATACCTTTCTTTAGTGAAGAAAAGATGAAATGGCTTACTCACAACATTCTTGCATAAAAATGCAGGTAGAGTTTCAAACAGTTTGTTCAGTCCATTTCTTCTCTAACACCAGCAGGCGTGAGAGAGAGCAAACACATGTGCTCCCAGCAATGGAGGAGGCTGGGGGCAGGGGGAGGAAGAAGGGAAGGAGCATGAAAACACACTGTAAGCTATAGAAATCCTAAAGCTAGCTAAGCCCAAATTCCTATGTATTCACTGCAACACTGCCCCCATCCTGTAACTTGCAGATGAGGTTGCAATATTCCCAACAAGCTTAACCTAAGTGGAGGGATGGAAGACCCAGGCCATCTCTATACGAGGTCACATTGACGCCTTGTGATCCGACATCCCCCACTTATGCTCCTCCAGGGTAATACCCATGGAAAGAAGTGCAAATACAGGGTTTGGAACCTCATAGGGCCGCCACTGCCCTCCCCGCACCAAAAAGAAAGGAGTCGTGGAGGGGGAAGTTGGCTCCTTGCTCCTTTGTTTTGTACAGTTTTATTTTAATACACAGAGGTGACTCAGTGGCCATTCAGCTTAACGTAATACACCTTCCCCCTGTTGCAGCCAATGAAGACCAATCAGGGTTTTCCAATGGTTGGAGACACGCCTCCGGTGCAAAGCCAGAGGATGGGGATAGACAGGAGATGCGCATCTGCGACTCGCTGGCATGAAATAGTCGGGGTAAGTGCCTGACTTTTTTTAAGTGGCCCTTTGGGGGAATGCCCTCGGATGGTTCCACAAGAGCTGCTGCATTATGTAAATGTCCTGCCACCACTGCGGATACACCCCAGGGCTTTCCCCTCATCAAGATGTGCCCCCATGCATGACCCCTTGAATTCTGCATAGAAGTGGGATAGAAATGTAACAAATAAATCAATGATGGATGCCAGTTTCTCCCCTGGAATTAATTTGAACCCTTTCCTATCCCCACAGTACCTGCCCTACCATTCAGAACCACTGATTTCTAAGTAAATATGGGCATGAGAGTGCAGACATTGAAATTTCCCTGATATCAAAAGGAAATAGTGGCATTCTCAACCTTCACTTAATTTCCTTGCAAAGATGACATGATCCATCTTCAGATGAAATAGCCATGCTCTGAATTAACGTGTTAGCTGGGAGTGGGGCTGCACTGACTAACCCCACCCCACTGTGCAATGTTTATGCATACAGTATGATCAGAATCCCAGAATGAGTCAATGCCTTTGTACATAAAGGTAGTCTTTAGCGCTGTGCATACAGAGGTCAGCAGCCAGAACAAGCTGGCGAATGTGATGTCGGGGCTAGTAAGCTCAGCTGTTTGTTCAACACATGACTGGTTCATCTGAAAAGGGCAACAGTTGTATTTAGGAACCCTGAAAAATTAGAGATCATGGTTTGGATCCAGGGAAGCATGAGTACAGTTCTGTTCATGCAACAGAGTTTTCCTCCTTCCCAATCTTTTCCCTTGGGCCCCACCTCTAAAAGCAGCTCCTGAGAGTTGGGGGATCTTCTGGGAAAGTGTGCAATATGGTGCATTGGGCATAGCAATTGGGGAAGGGGGGAATCAGTGAAAATCTGAGAACCCCCACATGCATAAATAGAAGTGCTTTTCTCTCGTGCAAAAAGCTTTCTAGATCTAAGGCTGCCAGAAGAAGAGTATTGTTCACACTTCCACTCATTCTCTAAGAAGATATCCATCTGAAGAACTACTCTGAGAATTCTTCAACCTTCTCGAAAAACACATTCAAACATAATGGAGCAACTGATCCAGTTTTTTTAAAAAAAGAGGCTTTGGTGAAATCAGCCTTCCCCATTGGCCAATGCACCTTACAGTGTCATGCTGGCTAAGAATGATGAGAATTGCAATCCAACACATCTGGAGAGCACCAGATTGAAGAAGCCTGTGTTAAATCCAGCTACACTTGTGAGAATGCTTAGTACTGAAGTAACAATTCATAATTGCTTGTAACATGCATATGGTAAATTAATTTCCTAGTGCAATCTAAATTTTATCAGGTGTATGTATTTTAGGATAAAATGGACCCAGATTTATGAGGCACATGCTCTGCCCTGGTGGCCCTTGGGCACATGCTGACATGAACAAAGGTAAGGTATACCTTCCAAAATATCACAGATGATATTATGGATCGTCTGGTGTATTTGTAGTGCCCTGGTGCCTGAGCCTCCAGCAAATTAGATAAAGTTCAGGCTCTTTTCTACTTACTGTAATTATTTTCTCTGCAACAACTTCTTCTATTGGCATCTGAAGAAGGGGTGTGTATTAATAACCTGGAATTGAATTTATGGAAACCAGAGAGCAGGAACAGATGTATGGCTATGCCGGTGAGCATGTATGAACACTAATACTTTTTAAAAAGTATTTCCCCCAAAAAAATGTCAAATGGCAAAACAGAGCCAAAGTAGTAATGCTAGGTAAGAGAGGGGGAAGTAGGCAAAGAACTCCTCTCACTTTATCTCTGACGAAGTAGATCACCTCTAGCGTCTAATCCGGCTGCCCTTTATCTGTCTACCTACAGAGGTTGTGGGTTCTCCATCTCTGGAGGTTTTTAAAAAGAGGCAGGACAGCCACCTCTCATGGATGGTTTAATTGGTTTCCTGTACATTGCAGAGGGTTGGACTAGATGATCCTTGTGATCTCTTTCAACTCAACAATTCTATGATTCTATGATCCTCCCCCCTTCCACAGGGCCATTACCATCAACTGCCCCGTGGGGAAGGAATCCTAGGAATTGTTATATTCTAACATTGTGTACTGTATTTTATCAATGTGTCTTTGTGTATTTGGAAAGCTGCCTCAGAAAGATTGGTGTCCTGAAAGGTGAGATGTAAATACTTGTTGAACCAACAGCAACAACTAGAGATGTCTGATCTGGCCACAGTCATGTACACTTTTGATACATCCTGCTTGGACTATTTAACGTGCTCTACGTGGGGCAGCCTTTGAAAATGGTTTGGAAACTTCAGAAAGCTGCAGCCAGATTTTTTGACCCAGCTAATTATAGGGAGCACATGAATCTATTGTTATAAGAGCTTTACTGGCTACCGGTCTGTTTTTGGACACAATTCAAAGTGTTGATCATCTCTGTCTGAATATTTCTCTCACATTTACACTGCCCACTGAGCCCCATCCAGAGTGATACTGAAACTTCAGTAGAATAGGATTCATTCATTACATTTCTATACCATCCAATAGTCAAACTCTTTCAGAAGTTCACACAGAGCCTATCCACATTGCCCTTAAAACGACTTATATTCTGTTTAAAAACATGTTTTTTTAAGTAGTTTCATTACGTGGTAGGACACACTGAGCAGTACTTACGGTTCATAGTGACTGCTTCCTCCATCCTCAAAGTGTTCACTGGTGTATTACAGGGTTAGTTCCTTGACTCTTCTTTCAGTTTTGTTTTGCAGGCTGCTTGACCCGCCCATTTCTGTCTCAGTAACTCAAGCAGCCTGCAAAACAAAAACAAAAGAAGAGTCAAGGAATTAACCCTGTAATACACCAGTGAATACTTTGAGGATGGAGGAAGCAGTCACTATGAAACATAAGTACTGCTCAGTGTGGCCTACCACGTAATGAAACTACTAAAAAAAACACGTTTTTAAACAGAATATAACTCATTTTAAGGGCAATGTGGATAGGCTTGTGCATGGATTCAAGATATTCTGAACCTAGCAGCTTAATATGTGTGTGTGTAAAATTGTGCAAGTATCAAAACTAAATCATTGACAGGTGGATTTAGTTTAATGCTACTTGCAGAATGACATTTTATCACTGTTGTTTTTTTTTAAAAAAGATTCAACTACTCTCTATGTAATGTAGTGATATAGGATTCATAGTTCTCCTATTTTACAGAATGATACTTTCAAAATTCATTTTCTATCTGGATTTAAAATAAAGCACAGAGAAATATACAGATAACAGACTAAAGCCTTGGTTGGGGCTGTTGTGCAGATAAACAAAGGTGACAAAAGACTTGGAGACTGAATTAAATCTATGCAATGCCCAGGATCAAGCTTTTCACATGCTGCTACAAAAATAGCTTGCTGTGTTGGACAGACTTGAATCTACATACAGTGGTTGCTGCCATACAGGCCTCATTGCTTATGTGAACTGGATACTCATATTATCTGTTCGGGTTCATGAGTAGGGGGATTCTGGTTTTTATTGGAACCATGCCATGAGGGGCAATACAATGTTCTTTCTTTCAGGGTTTTATTGAGAGCACACTGTGAGGAGAGATACACCACTTCCTCTCCCAGACCACACCTACACGAGGATATGACCCTTTGAAAACGGGTTGAAAACTGTATGGAGTGTGTCCTGGGCCCCAACAGTTGTCACTACTGTTATAAAATGTTTTATAGCAGTAGTGTAGATCCTGCCCCAGTTCTGATTTTACCAGTAACATGCTTCCCCACCCCCCAGCTATTGGGCACCAATGGAGGGGTTCCCCCCCCCCATAAGCCCTGTAGCCACCAGGGGATGGGTGGGTGGGGCAGCGGAAAGGATTGCTAGTAAAATCATGAGGGGGGGAATATTAAACCTCCATTCCCTGAAAGGAAAGTCCCAATAAAAAGCAGACCCCTCCACCTGTAAAAAAGAAGATGACATTATAGGTGCTAGCTTCATCTTTAACGAGTGTGGCTCATCTAAGACCACTTTATGGGGTGTTTGTTTTTGGAATTGGTGAGATTTGAAGCAGAGATTCCACAGCTTGCACTCTTAGTCAGTGAACACCAGCTCTACATTTCTGTATACAGATGGAAATCTGTAAACTCAAGAGGAAAGGGGGGAAGCTTTATCAGGTTAGTCGCATTGAACCTGATGCTGGTTGTTTGACAATGAACCAACAGTCTTCTAGACTTCTCCTTATATCTCCTTTTTAACAGCAATGCAACAGGAGTTAAAAGTACAAGCAGCACTGTACTGGCTTGCTACTGTGAGGTGCCAATTTGAAGGCTTTTAATACTGGAAGACAAAGGGTTTCCTTAGCTAAAAATAGATGCATCTTTCCTCCTTTTCTTAATCTTCTCCCTCCCTGCAGATTCATTATGTGCCATATGCGTATTCAGCACCCTGCAGGATTTACTGAGATTTAATGACATCACAGATTATAAACCAGCCTCTGTAAGCATGATTCCTCTGTGCTTAGCTGATGCCCTCTGTTTGTTTCTCTATTTAGCAGCATTGGATAAAAACAATGCGCTTTCCTCATGTGAATGACGTTCCAACATCCCACTCCGAATCAGAAGCATTGCATGCAAATAATTAAAAAGTAAGTGATGGAAAACTAAAATTACCTCTGTGCTCATTGCATTAATCTAAGAAAAGTCGTGTCAGGCTATAATAAGGTTAATTTCTTAGGCTGAATAGTGCCTAGACTTCATTTCCAGTGATGAGAAGTCACAAATGCAGTGATCGCTACAGGTCTGATTCCCCCACGATCCTTTTGCTCTGCTTTGATGAAAGAAAAAACCATGGGTCCACCCTAAAACTGTATTTCATGCATCATATGTCCTTAACACCTGCATCTGTGGCTATCATTCTGAAGTTCTGCAGGTTACTTCCTGGGCCTACCACTATGATGTAAGCACTGGAGGCTGGTGGCTCTTATTTCAGTAGGGCAGTGAATCCGCTCTGGGTTTTCAGACACAGCTGGTCAGAACTCTAAACTCTTATCTGCAAAATGGGTTCAGAACCTTGAATAGCTCCTTTAGAGTTCTGACTGGTTCTGACTGATACCCAGAGCAGATTTACTGTCCCAGTGACATAGGAGCCATCACCTTCCATTGGATGTATGTTGCTTTCATACAAATTGCTCAGAAAGCCAGTGTGGTGTACTAGCTAAAGTGTTGGACTGGGAGTCGGGAGATCTGAGTTCTAGACCCCAGTCAGCTATGGAAATCCACTGGGTGACTTTGGGCCAGTCACAGACTCTCAGCCCAGCCTACCTCACAGGGTTGTTGTAAGGATAAAATAGAGAGGAGGATTATGTACACCACCTTCAGTTCCTTGGAGGAAAAAAGGCAGGATATAAATGCAATGAATGAATGAATAAAATAAACAAGTCCTTTTTTAAAAACCTCCCTGACTTTAAAAGCTACCTTTGCACAACATTCTGTTGTGCCTCTCTATCTGAAATCTGGCAGGCTTCATCCTTCTGGGAGGAGCAACTATGCTTGCAAATTCCATCCAATTCTGTCAAAAAGGGAAAAAAAAATATAACTATTGAATTATCTGTCCAATTCTGCCAATAAATAAAAATGTTATAGGCATATATATGCTACTTCAACAAACAGCACTGAACCTGTTTTTCTAAAGTTTTGGCAGGCTTCACCCATTCAAATCTGCCGAATATCCAAAAGGGTATAACTATTTGTTGTTTTCCCCATTTTAGTCAATGAGGAGATAGACAGAGCTTTGGATTTTCCGAAACAAGGTTCTGATTTGAACCCAAGCCAAAACAGGTGGCCTCTGAAACAGTTCAAGCTGAATTAGGCTCTTTTCAAAAGCAAGAAAAAATAGCTGCTGAACGGTCATGCTGTTTATATGGCGCAGAAACAGGTGAACATTAAAGATTTATAATGAAATAGTTACCACCTCTAAAGCAGCAATTCAAAAATAAAATGGCCATTAAATCATTAATGGCAGCTGGTCTGTGTCCCAAAGCCACCCTAAGGTTCCTAGATCTTCTGTGGCCCAGACCTTGAGATGCAGGGGGTGGATCCCTGGGAGCTAAAGGGTTTTGCCTGGCAGATCTCCGTTTGGTGGAGCCTGGTGGTTCCTGATATTAACAGAAGATGGCATTTGATGGAGTAGAAGAAGCGCTGGGCTGTGTATGTCACCTTGGCCTGGAGCCTGATTGACATGGCAGGGAGGGTAGGGTAGAGTGAATTGCAATAGCTGTCCAGTGAATCAATAAACTGTCTGTTCATTTTATTCTGGCCCCTCACCCTGAGAATTTAGTTGTCTTAGAACCCATCTTAAAAAGGCCAAAACCTGGCAACCTTCACCTTATAATGTTGGAGAGAAGGAGCATATAGCCTCTGGAAGAAACTGATGGGAAGATGATAAACAGACACTGAATAAGTGCTTCCACACCTGACCAGGAAGTGGAAGAATACTTCTCCAGCAATGAATTTGAATAAATTAAAGTTCACAAAATTTGTAATGTATTTATAAAAATATATTCCTTGCATTTCTCCCCTAAGGCGTCCAAGGAAATGTACAAGCAGCTGACAGAAACAGCACTTCAGGACAGGATTGTTTGTTGGTCTTCATTCATATTCCAAGCAATCAATGCCCTCCATTTGACACAGCAATTGCATTAGCAATGCTAGCACCAGCTGGAGAAATTACGTTGACCCAACTAGAGTATAAGTATTGGGAACATGCGGTTTTCATTAAAAAAAAATTGTAGCAGAAGTGCTTCCTGGAAAGACAATGCCTACATCTCCTGAAATAAATGAGTAACAAATGCACATTGATTGCATTGATAGGTAGGCACGTGAAGGCAATTGCTCTGCAAAATCCAAAATACCAGTAAAGCCTAAATGTTTTCAGTATACTGGTAGTATGGGTTTGACCTTTTGTAAAAGCATCTTTTTGCAAAGGGGTTCCTTGCAAGTCCAATGTATTTCCTTACAAAAGCTTTAGTTTCTTCTTCTTCTCATTATCAGCTAGAGGAGAGAAGAATAATGCTGGTATGTCAAGGATTTCCTCCCTGTTATTCCGATACAACACATACAAACCTTTTCTTAGGAAGCTACATGACTTAGGCAATGACAATAGAGCTGTTTCCTCTAGAGAGAGAGGTTTTTTACATGAGAGAATTGAAGTGGCTTCTCTTTCCTGCTCTGAGTTCCAGGCAGTGTACAGTGAAAAGGTTATGTTGGGACATCGCCTTGATGATCAAACAGCTCAGAAAGCTCAGCTCTCGACAACCATTATGCTCCCGAGTACTAGCCTGCATAGGTATGATTGTAAATGACAGCTTGCTTGGCATAAGAGAGAGGAGGAGGCAGCAAAAATACTAATTTCCTTTGCCGGGAGCGGGTAAATTATTTAAACTAACATTGACTTAGAAGATGGCTAAGCAACCCCAAGGGTTATTTTGTACCTCAACAATGCGAGCACACTCAAATCTTTGTTGGAGTCATTATGTCCAATGCACTGATGCCAATTAACTATAATACTCTTTCCTGAGTAATTCCCTTTATGCATTTAAAAGACATTTGGCTGATGATAATATGCTCACTGAGAGACTTCTGTGGATTGTACAGGATGGGTGTTTTTTTCTCCCTCTTTTCCTTAAAGTTTCATCTAAAAGCCTTATGTGTGCAAATGCTGCTAGGTTCAGTGGAGGCTGGTGGTTCCGATGTCACTGGGGCAGTGAATCTGCTCTGAGTTTCAGTCAGAACCAGTCAGAACTCTAAAGGACCTATCCTTTGCACCTTGAATAGCTCCTTTAGAGTTCTGACTGAAACCTAGAGAGGATTCATTGCCCCACCGACATTGGAGCTATCAGTCTCCACTGTCTAGGTTCAAGCATCTGGCATCCCCACTTGGAAAAATGTCAGGTACCAGAGATTGGAAATGGGCTGTGAGATGGACCAAATGGGTATGATTCAGATGAGAAGGCTCAGATTCATAAGGCGAATATTGTATTTCGCACAGCAGTTCAAAATCACCAGCCAAAAATTAAATATATCATCATTTCATTTATTATGTATTTATTTATTTAAAACATTTCTTGGCTGCCTTTCAGGGCAAAGCCCTCTCAAGGCTGCTTACAATAAAATACATAAAATATTAAAGACAATATTTAAAAATGTAAAAGCAATATTAAAAATATTAAAAACAATAAAACAGCAATTAAAACAATAAAACCAACAATAAAACCAGCAAAATTAATATAAAGCATGTAAAAGATAGTTAACATGTGTCATGAGAGCAAAATACAGTTTTATAGAATTCCTTCTCTCAGGAGGATAGCAACATTTCCCCCCTGATTTGCACTAAAGTCATAAAAAAAATCTTAGAAACCCTTTCAGTGATACAAAAGGACACATCCCTTAAACAAATTAACACCAAAGTTGTGGAGTTACTTCCAGAAAAGGCTGTTAATAATGGAAAAAAATACTTTCTTTCTGCATTTGAATATAAATGTTATGTTGTAGTGGTTTAAGTATGGGACAAGGACTGGAATGTCCCAGGTTCAAATCTGCACTCAGCCTTGAAACTCACCGGCTGAATTGGAGCCATTCACTATCTCTCAGCCTAATCTTCCTCACTGAGTTGTTGAGATGATAAAATGCAGGTGGAAAAAGCCTACCTACACTGCCTCAACCTCCTTGTTAGAAAGGTAGGATAAAAATATTTATTATTAGTAACAACAACAACAAATGTAGCAGTATGTAAAACAGATTAGCTGTCATTTAAAAAAAATTTTTTGAAGTTTATCCTTTCCTAACCAAAAGTTTATTAGGCTGTTTGATGAACAGTGCCATGCCATAAAATGGATGCTGTACTCGTAAAGAAACAAAGTATTCAAAGATTACATTCCCAGGCCTCATAAGTCCTAAAATCTGTTGCTGTACCCAGCTGCAGTCTCTGAAATGCTGTCTCGTCATTAGAGTTGATTGTTCCTTTCACCTAACATTTCATTAAATGTGCAAAAGAAAATTGCCTCAAAAGTGTAAGAGCACAGGTCATTGAATTTCTAAACTGACTATCGCTGGGACAGCCCTAAAGAAACTGACTGGCTCTCATAACTAACCATCGTTTGCCGACTGTGTGGTCTTTCTGCCATCTTGTGGAGAAGCATAATTTAACTTCTCACATTAATAGACAAAACCAGGCAATGATATTCTGATCTGCTTGGATTCCAATCAATCCAACATCTCTTCCCCCCTCGCGGGAAATATATTAGTTGGAATTCCTTTCTCACATCTTGTTCTGCACGCAGGCTAGAAACATCTCAAGACTAAGGAAGGTTTTGATCAAAAGATAAAGAACAGAGTTTTGTATCATGGGTGTTTGTCCTTCTTTGGATGGAACTTATTGCAGGTGAGATTCTCTGCAGATTGATTCACACATATGTCTGTCCTCTCAATGGTATGTTTTTTTCAGTGGAGTCAATTCATACATTCAGATGTTCAGTGATTCATCAAGCGATCATCCCAGGAGAAATATAGTGAGAGATTTATTGCACGCTCAAGATTGGTCACTCATGGAAGTTTGTGGGTTCTTTTCATGACATTGTCAACCTCTGATGCCTCTCCTGCCATTTTCAATGGGAATCCTCATTTTTTTTTCAAATCCCAGAAATGCTGTAATAAACCAAAATCGTGCAATATTACAGCGCTATCTGCTGGCAGTAGGAACTGGTAAAAACAAAGGACCAAACTGGTGGAAAACATATTTCTTTACACCTGAATCTGCTACAGCCATGTAGAAAGGGGGAGTGGTGGTTTATGGGGCAGAAGGAATTCACGGGCAGGGAATGCAGACTCTCTACCCTCGTGTGGCAAACCTGAGTGCAGCCCCTTTGCCCAGGCTTTTATCCCAACTGAGGATCTCTGCATTTCTTGCGCATGAATACTGCTAGTACATTTTACAAAGAGAAAAGCGCCTGAGATTAGCTGAATAGAGGTAAACTGCAGAGAGGAGGCAGGTTCATTTCCCTGTGTCTGTCTGCTGAAGGGATTGCATCTTCCAGTGGACAAGATTCCTCTCCCTCCTGCAGCCTCCAGAGCTCCCACCCCCATTTCAGTCAGTCAGTCAGTCAGTCATTGAATTTATTTAGCTATTTTATTTGTTGAGGTATCCCTCCTTTGGCTGATGCTTATTTATTGATTTGATTTGATTTGATTTGTACCTGAGATTTACGGACTTTGTTAAATCCATTCTGTCTGTGTTTTGTGCTCATCTTTCATTCCGTCATCCACCCACTGCCAGAATCAGATTTTTCTCAATTTTCTGAAATTGCATTCACATTGAAAAGTGCACACTTGTGCAAATGCGCACTCTGAAAATGCGCATTTTCACAAATCCCTCCAAAAGCTGCATTTTCATGCTTTAGTATATGAAGGAAAATAGCATTTTCAGTTAGTGTTTTCCCCCCTCCCGATTTTTTTTGTAAATTTGAATGCAATTCCAGAAAGTAAAAACTAGAAATCCCCAATTTGCTTCGGAGGCTGATTTGGAGCTACCAAATTGGCCCTGATCTGACTTGGGATGCTTTGGGACCAAGCCAACCTGCTTCATATCCTGATGCGAAGTGGGTTTGCTATTGTTGGTTCCCGAGCTGCTCGGTGGGCACCTGGGAAAGCAGGGCACAAAGCCGACTAGGAGTCCATCAGACTTCCCCCTCCCCGCTCACTCCTGCGAACCTTTACAGCTGCTGAAGTTTGCTACCTTAGATCTAGGAAACAACAGAGCCCCCATCTTCATTTAAAATGGTGGCTCTCATCGATGACAGGTCAAGTAAGTCCCATGGGCAGGTGGGGGCAGTGGCTTACATCACATCAGATTGGGCTAAGGTGGCCCAAAGCGCTTTGGAACTGATCTGCTCTGGACTGCCTTGGCTCCTTCTGGATTTGGACTGAATCAGACAAAACTGGGCCCCCTTGATTTAGATTTGGGATTTAGGCCCAATGCGGTCCACAGTCCTAGCAAAAACCCAGTCCACAAGCCCAGGCAACTCGGGAAAAGCTGATCCACTGCAGAATCTGTGGGTCAAATTAATAAAAATCCAAACTCATTTGAATCTACTGTAGATTTTGCTGACATCCCCTATTTGTACCCTGCCTTTCTTCCAAAAAAATGGCACTCAAGGTGATTTAATATCATATATAAAACATGCTTAAAATCATAATAAAATGCATTAAAATGCAATTTAAAACACATCAAAATAGAATTAAAACAGCAGACTCACTTACATGCCAAAGACTTAATTGAAGAAAAACCACTGGAGGCTGGTAGCGCCAACCTCAGTAGAGCTGTGAAACCGGTCTTGATTTCAGTCAGAAGTGGCCAGAACTCTAAAGGAGCTATCAAAAGTGCTCAACCCATTTTGGGGTTTGGGTTCAGCACCTTGGGTAGCTCTTTTTGAGTTCTGACAGGTCCTGAGTGAAACCCAGAGTGGATTCTCAGCATTACTGAAATTGGAGCCACCAGCCTCCACTAAAAAAAAAATGCCTTTGCCTGCCAGTGAAAGAACACCAGAGAGGGAGTCAACTTAGCCTAACTTGGCTGGGAGTTCCACAGCCTGGAGCAGCCATCGAGAAGGCCTCCTCTCGCATTGCCACCAAACGTGCTTCAGAAGGCAGCAGTACTGAAAGAAGGACCTCTCCCAAAGACCTTATAACCTGGGCATGTTGTTTTGCATGATCATAGAATCACAAAATAGTTGAGCTGGAAGGGGACTATAAGGCCATCGAGTCCAACCCCCTGTTCAATAAGTATCATCTTCCCTACCCCATTCTTTTCTTATTACATTCTGGAAGATCCCACCTGCCATATATGTAAAGTTCAATATCCTCATCTTTTGTGGGGGGGAATTGGGAATGGTTCCTAGATACGCCCCAATGATGTCAACTGTTCAGTGTAGCCCTGTGCACACTTTCAGACAAGAGCTAAGTGGGTGGTGGCAACATGCAAATTCCACCCACAATGTCCTCACACCTGCTGGCCCGGCCCTCCCTGTTCCCGCCTTTGCTGTGTTGCAAAGCAAAGTTTGAAGGAGGATTGCTGTCACGTGAATAAAACCCTCCATGCAATTGGGAGAATCACAGAAGATTCTACTTGCACTCAAGTGAACACAGGGAGAACCCCCCCTTCAGGTCTTCCTGCTCAATGCAGCAAGGTCAAGAACAGGGACGGTAGAGACAGAGATGTGGGGGAGGCCCCCTTGCCTCACCATCATTTTAGGCTGTGCACATTGCTTGAATTGAATTGAAAAGCCATCGAATCATACTATGACCATTGGCTACTGGGGAGGTGGGGAGGAGGTAGGCAGAGAAGGGACCCTTGATTGTACGTGCAAACATCAGCAAAGTTTCTGCATTGGCTGTATAAGAACGTCCTCCTCTTGCTGCTCAGCCTTCCCATCTCCTGAAAGAGCAGAATCGGCTGTGGGCCGATTTGGGGGAGCTAGAGAGAGAGAGAGAGAGAGAGAGAGAGGTCCAAGTATTTTAAATCCCTATCAATTTCTGCATGGCTGCTCAGTTTTTATCCTGGTTGTGTTTTATGCTGTATTTTAAATTATGTTTTTATAGTGTCATCGTTTTATATTTTGAATGGGTTTTATGGTTTTAATTTTTGCAAATCGCCCAGAGAGCTTTGGCTATTGGGCAGTATAAAAATGCAATATATATGCAATTTTATTTGACAGGTATGTAAAATGCCTCTGCTTCTAATCATTGCTATAATGATGACTGATGCAGGCCAAGGGGTTGTCAGGCCTAGTAAATTTTCATGACAGTGTGGCAAGGAGCAGCGAGTACCCATTTCCTATCTCATTCTAAAGCACTCTCATAAAATTCTAGCATGCTTTAAAAGCCAATGTGCATAATGCATTAAAGGCCCCCCAAGGACTGGCATATTTTTTAGCAACACTTTCTCCTGCAGGACTTAGAGCTGCCCCAGCCATCTCAGTTGGCTCTGTTGAGGGTGATCTGCCCTCAGGAGACCCAGCTGACAAGCGCCCCAAACTCAGCCTTCTCAATAGTGGCACCTGAACTTTGGGATTCCCTCCATCCTGGAGTCACGGCCAGCTGCCTCACTGTATAATTCTAGGTGGCTTGTTTAGGGTGACCAGATTTTGGGAACCAAAAATCCCGGTCACCCCCCCCCACCCTACCCCCCAAAAACAAACCCCCCACCATGTGCCCGCGCCGCCTGCCCGCCCGTCTTGTGCCCGCCCACCCGCCCGCCTCGCGCCACCTGCCCGCCTCGCGCCGCCCGCCCGCCCGCCTCGCACCGCCTGGCCGCCCACCTGCCCACACCGCCCGCCCACCTCGTGCCGCCCAGCTGCCTGCCTCGCAGCCGCCCATGCAGGTAAGTGGGGGGCCCTCCTCCTCCCGCCTCGCACTCCTTACCTGCAGGGGCGTCCGCTTCCCTCCGGTGCTCGAATCTACTGAGAAACAGGCTTCGCGGCCTGTCCCTCAGTAGAGTGCCGGGTGATGACAGGCCACAAAGCCTGTCTCTCAGTAGATTTGAGCACCAGAGGGAAGCGGACGCCCATGCAGGTAAGTGGGGGGGGCTCCTCCTCCCGCCTCGCACTCCTTACCTGCAAGGGGCGTCCGCTTCCCTCCGGTGCTCAAATCTACTGAGAGACAGGCTTTGCGGCCTGTCCCTCGGTAGAGCACCGGGTGATGATGTCATCACCTGGCGCGCCACTCTGGAGCAGGCCGCGAAGCCCGCTCGCAGTAGCAGCCGACGCTGGACGGGAGCGGACGTCCCTGCAAGGTAAGTGCACTGTGGGCCCCCTCCCCCTGCCCCCCTGCCCCCTGCCCCCTGCTTACCTTGCAGGGATGTCCGCTGCCGTCCAGCACGGGCTAGAACAAGCCCCGGATGGCGCAGGGGAGGAGGCCGGAACGACGCGTACCTGGAAGTGCAGGCGCGTGTCGTTCCGGCCGCCTCCCCTGCACCATCCGGGGCTTGTTCTTGGCCAGCGCAACCGCGCTAGCCAATTACAAGCCCCGGATGGCGCAGGGGAGGAGGCCGGAACGACGCGTACCCGGAAGTGCGGGCGCGTGTCGTTCCGGCCTCTTCCCCGGCCGATCTAGGCCTTGTTCTTGGCCGGCGCAGTAGTGCCAGCTAAGAACAAGACATAGATGGCACAGGTGAGGCCCAATTTTCCGGACTTTGGGGGATATTCTGAAATTTCCCCCCGGATTCAAATTTGGCCCCCTTATTCCAGACTTGTCCGGGGGGATCCGGACATCTGGTCACCCTAGCTTGTTAAAACATTTCTGTTTCATACGGCTTTTGATGTTTTAGGTTTTCTTTTGTTGTTTGGTTTGGCTGTGTCTTCTGTAATATTTGTGTTTTGCTGCCTGTCAGCTGGGAATTGTTATGATTTGTTTGAAAGTTGAAATTTTATTATTTTCCTCAGGTGTGTGTGTGCTTATGTATTTATAGTTGCTTTTTACAGAACACCACGTTATGCACACTTTGCTTTATAGTACATCACATTGTGCACATTTGGTGGAAAAATGGTTTATACATTTGTAAAACGAAGTAATGAAGTTGTGTTAATTACATTGATTATGTATAAAGTAGGTCAATAGCTAGGCATTGCACAGTAATTATGTGCTCAGGACTTCTTTCTTTTGCGAACAGGCATATGGCATGGTTCCTTCCTGTTAACGGAAAGGTCTCATTTGAATAGTTTATTAAACAGCTTGTGTGGCTTGCAGAGTCAATTAATCTCTTTGAGACAAGTGGCTGAGCACTAGATAGGACCCGAACAACAGTGACCGCTGAATGGCCACAGTTTGAAAAAAACCTGAACGAATTATGTTATGTTTAATTCATTTAAGCCACATATGGGCAACCCATGGCCCATGACTGCTCTCTGTGCAGCCCATAGAGGGCAGTCAGGGTCATACACCTGCTTTTCCCCACCAATTGGCCATCAGTAGGCGATGGGGAACAGATCACTGTTTCCCTGATGCTAGTAACAGTTAGGAAATATTAATCGATATCAGGCTTGCTGAGTGAGGGGAAGAAGCTTTAACCTCGCTCTTCTCTCAGTAATCCTGTTGCAGACCACTCTTTCCTCACTGCTAATGTCTGGACCCCTCCCAAACCCTGACTTAAATGGGCAGGAAGGGGAGGTTGAAACCTCCCCAACTCTGCCTACTGAAATGGTTTTTAAATCATTTTTTTATTGTAAATGTCAACAAAACAAACAAAAGCAAAAACAACATTTTTAAAAAATTGCAAGTGTGACTACATGCTTTAAAGGCCTCAGTGTGTGCACATTTGCATTCGTGTGTATGGCTCCCACCCCATCCCTTGACATTTCATGCACCCCTGAGGGCCCAAATGGTTGCCCTCCCCTGTTTTAGAGGAACCAGAGTTCAGAGCCAGACAGAAGGTCCAGTAGTAAAAAGGCATCTCAGGATCTGAGGCAGGCACAAAGTCAAGTCAGGCAGGCGTCATTCAGCAGGGTCAAGTCAAACACAAACAAGCTCCTCAGATTAATGAGCTAGCTCTAAGGACTGGGATTTATAGGGCCCGATGTGCTGGGATTGGCCAAGGTGATCACCTGACTCATATTATGCCATAAGTGGTATCCTTGAAGCCCACAGCTCAGTCTACTAGCTTCTAGCTGGAAGAGAGTGCTGATGGAGCAAGCAATAAGATTCCAGAACTGGACTTTTATGTGTTCCAGTTTGGCACCTCTTCTCTCCCCTTTGGCTGTGAGCCTATCTACACTACTGCTTTAAAACAGTTTATAACAGTTTAAAACCAGTTAATAACTGTTATTAACCGGTTTAAAACTGGTATAAACCATTTTAAAGCAGTAGTGTAGATAGGCTCTGTCATTACCTGCTGCAGCAGCAACTAGTGATACTGATTCAGATGCATATAGAGCATCACGAGTGAGTATCATATGTTGTATTTTTTTCAGAAGGTTATAGGGCCATGCACATCAGCACCTGTGCATTGGTATGCATAGTGGAACAGAGACTGGTGATTGGACTGGATTGGTCATTCCAGTTGCTAAAATCACAGTCTCTGCTTTAGGTCAGTATCCTCAATTCTATTCCAAGAACTGGACCTCAGAGAACACATTATCAGCTGTCCTACAGAATCTTGTTGTTAGCCACTGGACACTTGATACTTTGTGTAGATGGGTGCTTCCAGATGGAGGGCTCCTAGCACTAGCCAACAGAAGATGGTTAGCTGTTCCATCTTTTCTCCCTCAATGGATCTCCTGCATAGAGCAAAAAGATGGAAGAAGCAGTGAGGAAACAGAGGAGAGTTACGAGTAGAAGACAATGACATCTGGACTCCCCATAAACATCTGTGAATGAGGCTGATGGAACCTTAAAAACCTTGTCTGGAAGCACAAGGATACTGGTAGATGTATGGATGCTGCTGTAACCTTGTGTATGTATCATGTGCTTTAAGAATGCTATTTGCTCACCAGATGCCTTAAGGTTAGCATCATTTTTATTCTGCTCACCCTTGTTTATCCTACCCAAGTCTTTCATTTCCAACCTGGACATGGGTGTATTGCAGGTGGGGATAAATTTATTTCCAACACATCCACCCAGGAGTTTGTCTTCTCTAGATTCTCAAGCTTCTGGGTGGGGATTATCCAGTTTTTGTTCTGCCACTGATTATTGGTAGAAGGGATGGTGGGATAGTGCCTTTGTATTTGCCTTAACAAAATTTCTGTCCCATAGTTTTCTGAGGTCCTATTGCTCAGTTTTCTTTCCTAGTCTGATTTAGATTTTGAAATATGCTTGATATGCAATGAGCATTACCCAAACTCTCTTCTGCCTGGCTGTGAACTCACATTTCCTTCTGGGTTTCCTTCTAGAAGAGGCTATAAAATAGTAGACTGGACCATCTTGTTTTCAGTTCTGATGTGTTTCACAAAAATCTAACATTCACTGTCTTTTACAGTTGGGCCAGATAACTCCTGCGGACATCTGAGTAATGATGATCAGCATTTCTTGTTCCTGGACATTATGACTCAGCTCTAAAGTATCTTTGTCTGTCTAAGTTGAAACTGTTTATACATTCTTTGATTGGTTTCTAAAAACAACTGCCTATTAAGTCCATTCACTATACTTTGAGTCCCACTGAACACAATGAGATTTACTTCTGAGGAGACACGCATAGGATTGTGCTGAAGCTTCCCCCATTGATTTCAATGGGACCCAAGTTTAATGAACTTAGTCTGGATCCAATCCATGCACAACAAACATACAAGTCCAATAAAATTCTGTATCCAAATATATATACTAATATAGGATAAACACATCATGAGCAAAAAAAAAAAAAAAAAACTTCTTACAAGCCAAATTATTTATAAAAGTCTAATATTCAATATTTCAGTATCTGATAACAGCAAAAAAGGGGTCTTAAATGTATTAAAAGGTCTTATATGACAACTCATATAAGAAACAGATTAATCCTAAAGCTTCTCAAAAGCTTCTCAGTGTTGTCTTCCATCATGTAGATGCACAACTTTAGCCATCCAGTCTGAGTGAGAAGTCTTATGAACCATTAATTCACTGATGGTGTAGAAGAAAGGCATCAGCCCTTTAACCTTCTTCCATAAATTTTCCTAACATAAATCTCCCAACCCAACCCTCCAGCTGTTATTTTCCCCACAGGGTGGGGAAATGTAGGTATCTGTATTTCCCCCCTTGGAGCTAATAACAAGTCCCCCAATTTAAATTGGGAAAATGGTGTGGAGAGAAAGGGCAGGATCCAATTGTGCCCTTGCGTGGGTGGCCAGGTCACTGGTCCTGGTTTGTGCACAGCCATCCCCACCCTCTCCCTTCCAGAAAAAAATGTTTCCACTCATTTCAGGGCTTGACCCTGGAAGTGCTACATCGAAGCCACTAGTGGTAGGGGCTATGTGTGCTCACTGTGCTCACTGGAGCACCTAGCTGCCCATGCAAGGGCATGATCGGATCCTGCCCAAAGACTTAAAAAGAAACCTCACCCAAGATTGATACTCTAGTCAAATGTGGAGCCTCCAACATCTGATTTTTTTAAAAAAAAATAAAGGTGGAAGGCCACTGATCTCCTGCATTACATGTGGTTTGATTGTAAGTGATGGAATAGTGCAAATAGAAGCAACAGAACATGGGAAGAAAGATTCCAGCACAAGAAACAGTGGAGGTTGCTGCGAACCTTCCAGCACAGTGCACATTCCCAGCTGTGAGATCAGCAAAAACTTTGAACATAGGCCTTTTTTTCAGTTGTAATTACATGCACAAGCGACAGCACAAGCCTCGAGCCTCCCCTCCAGTTCAGCAACAAGGAGATGGAAACCACTTGTTTCCAATTTTAAACTCCCCAGTGTTTATGTCCAAACTGAAGGGAACACCGGTTAATTTAAAGTCTGGTTTGTTCAAGAAAGGTTGGTGGTTTATGAACATGGTTTGTTCTTAGACCATAGTTTAAATTAATCAAAGTTATTCCTCATGGAAGATAAGCCTAAAAGTGGCCGGCTGGTGGCGGAAGAATGGTGACGGCATGAGTGGGGGAGAAAGGAAAGTGCAGCAGACACCATCGCACTTCCCCCACTCTTTCTCTCTCTCTCTCGAGAGAGAGAGAGAGAGAGAGAGAGAGAGAGAGAGACGGGACAACTTAAGGCGAATGAAATGTGTCTGGGAGCACCAATATCTGTTGAGTGGGGCGGAGGGAGATTCGGCGATAGCAGGGCGAAATGCTGTTACAGGGGAAGGAGAGATGGATATCTAACACCCATCTTACCTTCTGGTCACCCTGCTAACCTGGGGATCTTGGGGAATGATCCAGGCCACCCACAGAACCTTTCCTTGCTCCTACGCAATGCCAGGTCAGTTTAAAACAAAACAAACATAAACTATGACCTCCTCACAGAAGAGGAGGCCGACCTGGCATGCTTCTCAGAGACCTGGCTGGGAGATGACAGTGGCCCGACATGGGCTCAGGCTCTCCCAGCTGGGTACTGTGTTAGTGAGCAGGTGAGGGAAAGTGGGCGGGGGGGGGGCCGAGTAGCTGTGGTCTACAAAAACCATCTTAAGCTGACCAGACATCCTGTTCGGGAATTGAATCACATCAAGTGTGTGTACCTGAGTCTGAAGGCCAGGGATAGACTAGGGATTCTGTTAGTGTACCGGCCCCCCCGCTGCCTATCAGATTCCCTGGCCAAGCTCACGGAACTGGTCTCGGAGCTGGTGTTGAATTCGCCCAGGCTTTTGGTCCTGGGCAATTTCAACATCCCATTCGAGGCCAGTTTGTCAGGTGGAGCTCAGGAGTTCATGGCATCCATGACAAACATGGGCCTATCCCAATTGGTCTCTGGACCCACACATTCAGCAGGTCACACCCTCGATGCTGTTTTCAGTTCCAAACAGACGGATCTGTGGGCGGAGGTATTGAATACCTCCAAATTGTCATGGACAGACCATTTTCTGGTCAGAATTAGTATCACGGCTACCACCCGCCCCTGCAGCGGTGGCGGACCTATTAAGATGGTCCGCCTTCGAAGGCTGATGGATCCTTCTGGATTCCAGAAAGCCTTGGAGGGTTCTATCGCTGGTATCGTCGACGATCCTGTAGAAGCCCTGGTCAATAGATGGAATCAAGACCTAACTAGGGCTATCGACATGATCGCCCCAAACGTCCTCTCCGGCCCGCTTCTAATAGGGCACCCTGATATACAGAAGACCTCAGGGAGTTGAAGCGGAAAGGACGACGACTGGAGCACCGATGGCAGAAAACTCGACTTATATGCAACAAGACATGACATAGAGGGGGGCGGAGCGTTGGACATGGAATAGTCGGACGGAGATTGTCTCTCTCCCATGGGAATTGAATGGAAAAGCGAATTATCCTAATTAAGAGAGCTTCAAACTAGGGGTGTGCACGGACCCCCCGGATCGGATTGGGACCCGGATCGGGACCTCCAATTTTGTCATGGATCGGATCAGACAAAATCAGAGGCCCCCTGGACCAGACCGGATCGAGTCCAATCCCGATCCAAAAATCGGAAATTTTTGGATCGGCTGCCATTTTTTTCCCCATAGACTTGCATTGCAATGCAAGTCTATGAGGAAAAAATGGACTGGATTGGTCATTCGAGGCCCCCTCCACAAGGATACGCTTTTGCGCCCGGTTCCGCGATTATGTGCATTATCGCGGAGGCGCTTTTACTCCTAATCCCTCTGCACCGGAGGCGGCGAGAGGCGGCGAAGCGCATTAATTCATGTCCAAAAAGTGCTTTACAAGCAGTTAATGCGCGTAATCGCTTGTTCACACCGCGAAAATGCGCTTTAACGACCGGAGCAAAATAAAAGTCGCTATTTAACGCGCGTTTGAAAATGCGCATTATCGGGGAGATAACGCGCCTGTACGCCCGTTTTGCGCTCTGTGCTTGTGGAGGTAAATTTTTTAATGAGCCTTCAAGGCTCATTAAACGTCTCGTGTGGAGGAGGCCCCAGTTGCTAAAATCACAGTCTCTGCTTTAGGTCAGTATCCGCGCCCCCCCTCCCCCCTCCCTGCTTACCTTCCAGGGACGTCCGCTCCCGTCCAGCGCCGGCTGCTACTGCGAGCGGGCTTCGTGGCCTGCTCCAGAGTGGCGCGCTGGGTGATGTCATCACCCGGTGCACCGCCCTGGAGCAGGCCGCGAAGCCCGCTTGCAGTAGCAGCCGGCGCCAGATGGGAGCGGACGTTCCTGGAAGGTAAGTGCGCTGTAGACAGCCCCGCTAGGGAAGGCCCCCCCCGCTGTCCACTTCCATCGGCGGGCGCCCGCCGCTGCCCACCAATGGAAGCGGCAGTGGGCGGCAGTGGGCGCCCGCCGATCCGCCGATCCATCCGAACCGGATCGGAACCTTTTCGGATCGGTTCGGATTGGATCAGCCGATCCAGCGGTGAGATCGGAAATCAGATAATTGATCCAATTTTCCCCTGGATCGGATTCAGATTGTGGATCGGATCCAATCCAGTGCACATCCCTACTTCAAACTGTGAGTTACGATAATTGCTGTCAACGGGAACTAATAAAGAAAAAGACATGTATCATCTGCTTGGCATTTTAACGATTTGGGAGAGAAGTCAAGCCGGGACTGGAGCTTCCCTGTGTTTACACACTTTGAAATAAATATAGAAGAATCTGTACTTACGGAGGCTTCGAGACAATATATGCCAAGTAACTAATTAGCAAAGGCTTTAATAAAAGCTAATAAGAGCCGTAACGCTGTAACTGCAAGCTGAATGTCTGATGTCCGAGAGGGGGGGGGAGTAAAAGAACCTTGCCAAAGAAGTGGACAAGAGTGAAAAAACACCCCTCTGATAGGAACTAGTCTCGCCTGACCAGGAAAAATTCAGAGAATTCAGCTGCAGATATGACGAATGGAAAAACAGGACCACAGACTTCCGGTGGTGGGAATAATAAAGATGGAGCCAAGCCAGGCGTGGTTCCTAAGACAACGAAACCACAAATGGAGGCATTGTCCTTGGAAGCGTTACAGGCTAATATTCAAGGCATGTTAGATAAGCAGAAGCTGGAGATGATGTTAGAGGTGAAAAAGATACAGACTTCCCATTTGGAATTACAAAGTAGTTTTCAAAAGATTAATGACAGATATGAATCGCTGGAGCAAAAAATTGGGCAAAATAAAGATAAATTAGAGAAGCATGAAGAGATGATACAAGATATGGACTTGCATTTAATTTCTATTGAGGATAGAGACAGAAGAATGAACATACGCATTAGATCTTTCCAGGAACAGCAAGGAGAAAATCTAAAGAATTTAAGAGAAAAAGTCATACAATGGATTATGGAGCTAGACCCCCAGGGAACTGGGGCTGAAGAGGATGTTGAAAGGATCCATAGAGTGGGCCCTAAAAGAAGTGGGATAGTCCCAAGAGACATAATCGTGAGATTTGCCAGCTGTTACAAAAAAGAGAAATTGATGCAAATTATCAGAAGTGCTGGGCAATTGATGTTTCAATCTTCACCAATACAGATCTATCCGGATCTTTGTTACCAGACCATTCAGTGGAGGAAGACTGTGAAGTTGTGTACAACGATTCTACGCAAGAACTCAATTGTTTATAGCTGGGGGTATCCAGTATTCCTGAGATTTATGTATAAGGGGAAACAACGGAGAATAACATCATGTGAGCAGGGAATGGAGTTACTGAGGAGCCTGGGTCTGATGGAGGAAGAAAAAGATACAGAAGAAGGAGGGGCAGCTGGAGGAAGCAGTATGTGACTGAGAGATGGTTTAAAGAGGGATAATAATAAAAGAAAGGGAGAGGGGGTTCTGTTTGGGTTCCATGTGGGGTGTTTGCCGTCCCCCCCGGAAGGTTCTAAAAAGAGGGGAAGAAGAACCATTGCTCGGGGGAACCCGGGATTGGAAGGGGGGAAGAGGGGGAAGAGGGGGGTATATGTGGGGGAGGGGGGGAGGGAAGGGGGGTTAAATGTGACACATTACGAGATCTAAAGGGTAAATTAAAAATGGAGATATGGAAAATAAAATAAGATTAATAACCTTAAATGTAAGCGGGCTGGGTAGTGTTATCAAAAGGAAGAGAATTGAAGGGTTATTGAATAAAAGGAAAGCTGATATAATATTCTTACAAGAAACGCATCAAAAGAAGATGGAAGAAATGAACTTAAAATGAGGAACATGGGCATATATGAGAAAGCATATGGGACTTCTAAAGCAAGAGGTGTTGCGATAATAATTTCAAAAAAAATGTGCATTTAATGTTAATGTGGTAAAGGATGTTGGGGGAAGATATATTATAATGCATTGTCTCCTGGGGGAAGAAAAATATACTTTGGTTAATGTATATGCGCCAAATGTAAAGCAAGTGGAATTTTATGATAAAGTGTTTAGAAATATTGGGAATGTAAAGAATGTAAATATTATAATGGCGGGAGATTTAAATATGGTGATGGATAAAATGAAAGATAAAGATAACATAAAGGTATAGGGAAAATGGGACTAGCAAGAGTAATGGAGCAAAGAGAATTAAAGGATATTTGGAGATTAATAAAAGGGGAAGAAAGAAAATATACCTTTTATTCACCAAAATACAAGAGCTTTTCCAGGATCGATTATATATTTGTGTCAAAGAACTTGCTTTCTAGGATTGTGGATTGTGAAATAGATGTAATTAAAGTTTCAGACCATGCAGCAATGAGTATGAATATCAAAATTAAGAAGGATTATAGAGAAGCAAAAAGATGGAGATTGGATACAAAAATTTTAAGTTATAAAAATATTGTGGAGAAAATGAAAAAGGAAATTAAGAATATATGGGAAGTAAATGAAATAGGGATAAATTTGCAGGGGATTGTCTGGGACACGATGAAAGCAGTAGTAAGAGGTATTTGTATTAGAGAATCGTGTAAATTAAGAAGACAACAAGAGGCACATAGTAAAAAGATTGAAGAAGAGATTAAGGATTTAGAGCAACAATTTAAAACTAATAAGGATAAGCATATATATGCCCAACTCCAAGCAAAAAAAAAAAGAACTAGAGGGTAAGGACATAGAAAGAATTCAAAAAGAATTAATATATTTGAAAAGGAATTTTTTTGAGTACAGTAATAGAAATTCCAAAATGCTGGCGAGGTCAACGCAATCAAAGAAGGAGAAAAATATAGTAGGGACAATTAAAGATAAAACGGGGAATAATTGTAATTTAATGAAGGATAAATTTAAAAAAATTGAGGAATTTTATCAGGAATTGTATACCTCAGAAGCGAGTCCACAAATGAGAATTCAGGAATATGTAGAGAAAAATTGGAAGATAAAATTAAAAGATAAGGATAGGGATTATATGGAAGCATTAGTGACTGAAAAAGAAATAGAGGGGATTATTGACAAGCTGAAAGGAGGGAAATCTCCAGGAGTGGATGGACTGGGGCTGGAATATTATAAGATATTCAAAGAAATTTTATTACCAAAAATGGAGAAATTATGTACTAGTATAATAAAGGGAGAGAAGACCCCGCCATCGTGGGAACATTCGTTGATAATCTTAATACCGAAAGCTGATAAGGATTTGACGGATCCAGCTTCATATAGACCTATTTCTTTAATTAATCAAGATGCTAAGATATTTACTGCAATTATGGCAACAAGACTAAATACATTTATAAATGAGTATATACAAAAGGATCAATGTGGATTTATTCCAGGAAGGCAAATGCCAAATTTAATAGGTAGGGTATTAAATATAATAAATATTATTAAAAGAAGAAATTTAAAAGCAGGATTAATAGCACTGGATATTTTTAAAGCCTTTGATTGCGTGGAATGGCCGGCGTTAAAAACTATTATAAAAACATTCAGTTTTGGAGAAAGATTTGTGGGAGTGATTAATCAGCTATATGTAAACAACAAGGCCGAGGTGATGGTAAATGATGGTTTAACACAACAAATTACCCTAGCCCGAGGTACTAGACAAGGGTGTCCTCTCTCCCCAATTTTATTTGCGATTGTGATCGAAATGTTGGCAAATGTTATTAGGGAGGACGAGAGACTGAAAGGGATAGGAGGAGAGGAAAAAATAAAAATTAATATGTTTGCGGATGATACATTATTGACATTAGAAAATCCGGGGGGAAGCATAGAAGAAATAAAACAACATTTGAGGGAATTTGGAGATGTTACACAGTTACAGGTAAATTGGGGAAATCCAATATGATGCTTTTTAATTACGATAAAGTAGAAGAGGATGAGTGTAGTTTAAAATTAGATTTGAAGGTTAAAAATATAATATGTTATTTAGGAGTTTATATTACGAAAGAGTTAGAAAGTTTAGAGAAAACAAATTTTAGTAGATTAAAAACACAAGTAATGGAGAAGTTAGAGGCTTATAGGAAGTTAAAGCATTCATGATTTGGTAGAATAGCGGTAATTAAAATGAAGATATTACCAAAGATTAATTTTTTGTTTGGGATGTTACCAATTAAAATAACAGATGTAGAAATAAAAAGTTGGCAAAGTATGATAAATAATTATTGTAATGGGGATAAGAAATCAAGAATTAATAAAACAAAATGGTATAAGATTCAAAGAGAAGGAGGCTTAGGTCTTCCGAATATAAAGATGTATTATATAGCTAACCAACTAAGATATGTTATAAATAGTATAGTAGGGGAAGAGGATTTAGAATGGTTAAAGACGCAGACAAGAGAAATAGAGCTAAAGCTACAAAATGTTTTCTTTAGTAATATACAAAAGAGTCAATTGAAAGGTATAGAAAATCCCATCTTAAGGAACATTAGAGAAATTTGGGAAAGATACAAGAATAAATTAATGCCAGGAATTTCCCCTCTGTCCCCAGTGGTTGTGATGGAACACTTCCCAGGTAACTTGAGAGGAGAATTGGAAGGGTTATTAAGGGGGGGGGGGAAATAATTAAAGTGAAAGATTGGGTAAAGAGATTGAATACTAAAAAGCAAATAGAAGAGGTTTTAATAGGGCAGGAAAATTTATGGTTTAAGAGTTTGCAATTGGAACAGTGGACACTAAAATGGAAAAAGAAAAATAAGGAGTGTAGAAAGGAAACAAGTTTTGAAAAGCTAATTGAGGCCAGAGAAAAGGAGGGAGGAAATAAAAGTAAAAGTAAAAAAGGTTTAATGAGTGATATATACAAGATATTAATAGAGGAGGACGCGGCTCAAGAAAGCTTGAAAACAATCTGGGAAGAAGATTTAAAAATTCAAATTAATGGGGACAGTTGGGGAAAGTTATGGAAATCAAGAACATTAAAGTTACTTTCAATAAGGATAAAAGAAAATCAGTATAAAATAATTTGGAGATGGTATCTCACCCCTGTAAGATTACATCAGATAGACAAGAAAACATCAAAGTTTTGCTGGAGGGGATGTCAGGATGTGGGGACATATTACCATATGTGGTGGACTTGTGAATATGTTAAAATTTTTTGGGATAGAGTGTTTAAGGAGATAAGTGAGATACTAGGTAAGAAGGTAGAAGCAAGTCCAAATATAGCTTTATTGGGGGTATTTGATAAAAATTATGGTAATAATAATACAAAAGAATTGATAAACAATCTCCTGACATCGGCGAGATTAATGATAGCTAAAAGTTGGAAATTACAAGGGAATTATAGTACAGAAGAATGGTATAAAGGAGTGTGGGATATTGCAATTAATGATAGATTAACATGTATAATGAAAGTTAAGATGGGATTAACTAAAAAGAATGATTTCAGAAGTATTTGGGGAGTATTTTTAGAATATGTTTTAGAAAAGGGGAGAGGATGTACACCTTCAAAAGAATCAATGTAATTTTGGAAAATTGTGTAAAATAATAGAGCAAGAAGGTCTCAGGGGAAGGGGAGCACGGGGGGTTGTCGAAGGTTTATAAGTATTGTGTTTCTTTTATGTGATATGTGTTGAAAATTAATAAAATTATTATAAAAAAAAAGACACGACATAGAGAATATCTTCGTTTCTATGGGGTGGCAATACGTGCAGCGAAGAAAGCTTTCTTCTCTGCACGCATTGCGTCTGCAAATTCATGTCCAGCAGAACTGTTCAGGGTGGTGAGGGGTCTAACCCAGGCATCTTCTCCCCTGAATCCGATTTTAGAGCCTTTGGTAGTTCGCTGTGATGCCTTTAACGATCATTTCACAGATAAAATGTCTCGGATAAGAGCCGACTTAGATGCCATTGTTATAGCAGAGGCTGACAGTGGAGTGTCCAGCGACTCCGCGAGTAGGATTACACTTGATCAGTTTCAGTTGGTGAGTACCAAGGATGTGGACAAGGTACTTGGATGTGTGAGGAAGACGACTTGCCCTCTCGATCCCTGTCCTTCCTGGCTGGTCGTCCAGGGAGGAGATGCAGTTAGATCACATCTACAACATATCATTAATGCATCTCTCAGGGAGGGGAGTTTTCCATCATGTTTAAAAGAGGCGGTGGTACGGCCGCTTCTAAAAAAGCCCTCCCTGGATCCCCTGGACCTTAATAACTACAGGCCAGTATCAAATCTTCCATTTTTGGGTAAGGTGATGGAGAGGGCAGTTGCCTTCCAACTCCAGGCAGTCTTGGATGACACTGATTTTCTAGACCATTTCAAACCGGCTTCAAGGCAGGATACGGAGTTGAGACCGCTTTGGTCGCCTTAGTGGATGATCTATGCCTCAGTATTGACAGGGGGAGTGTGTCCCTGCTGGTACTCCTGGACCTCTCAGCGGCTTTCGATACCATCGACCATGGTATCCTTCTGGAGCGCCTGGGGGAATTGGGAATTGGGGGCACTGTGCTTCAGTGGTTCCGATCCTATATCTCGGGCAGGTTCCAGATGGTGATGCTTGGGGACAGCTGCTCTTCAAAAAAGGAGTTGCTATGTGGTGTACCACAAGGTGCCATCCTTTCCCCAATGCTGTTTAACATTTATATGAAACCGCTGGGAGAGATCATCCGGAGGCATGGGGCGGGGTGCTATCAATATGCTGATGACACCCAAATATATTTCTTTATGCCTTCGACAACATAATCAGCTAAGGATAGTGTGTCTCCTCTGAATGAATGCTTGGAGGTGGTAATGGGCTGGATGAGGAAAAACAAACTGAAGCTGAATCCAGACAAGACGGAGGTGCTCGCTGTCAAAGGCCCCAACCTGGGTTTGGAGGTGTGTCAACCAGTTCTGGATGGGGTTACAAGCCCCCTGAAAGATTGTGTTCGCAGCTTGGGGGTACTCCTGGATCCGTCGGTCCAAATGACAGCTCAGATTGATGCGACGGCCAGGAGTGCCTACTATCAGCTTCGGCTGATACGCCAGCTGCGCCACTTCCTAGAGTTGGAAGACCTAAAGACGGTAGTGCACACGCTGGTAACTTCGAGGCTTGACTTCTGCAATGTGCTGTACATAGGGCTACCTTTGTGCCTAGTCCGGAAACTTCAACTTGTTCAAAATATGGCAGCCAGGTTGGTCACCAGTACATCTAGGGGTGACCACATTACACCAGTTTTAAAATTGCTTCATTGGCTGCCAATCAGTTTCCGGGCGAAGTATAAAGTGTTGGTTATTACCTTTAAAGCCCTACATGGTTTTGGTTTAGGTTACCTGCGGGATCGCCTTCTCCCGTACAATCCGCCCCGCACAATTAGGTCCTCTGGGAAGAACTCACTCAAATCAGCCAGAACTAGGCTGACGAGTGTTACCCAGAGGACCTTCTCTTCCATCGCTCCCAGACTGTGGAATGGTCTGCCGGAGGAGATTAGACAAATTAGCAGTCTTCATGAATTTAAGAGAGTCATGAAGTCTGCTCTCTTCCAGCAGGCCTATCCAGATGAATTTTAAGATGGTTTTAATGATGTATTTTTTCTTGTTTTTTAAATTGTAACTGTTTTGTGATTCTTGTGTTTTATATTGTTGTTGTTCCCCGCCTCGATCCAGAGGGAGAGGCAGGTTATAAATAATAATAATAATAATAATAATAATAATAATAATTATTATTATTATTATTATTATCAATGGCTACTAGTCATGATGGTTATATATTATCTCCAGTAGTGGAGGCAGTTGCTGGAGAACATCAGCGCATGAGTGCTATTGCACTCACATCCTACCTGTGGGCTACCTACCTCAGGCAGCTCGTTGGTCACTGTGTGAACAGAATTCCAGATTACATTGGTCTTCGGTCTGATTCAGCAGGGCTCTTCCTTGGTTGGATCCAGGATCTGCCTTTTTCAAGAGAAAGGGCTCTGCTCACAGAAGGTCTCTCTGCCCAATTTGGGGGGATGGACTTCTGTCCCATCAACACCACAATTCACTCCATTCATCAGGATTCTCCTGATTTTCTGGGTTGGGTTGCACAATCACAGAGGGAAAATAAGCCATGGCGGCTTATTTTCCCTCCCTGCGCATGGAGCTGAACTAGCATAATTATCCTTGCTGGGAACAGGTTGTTGTGATGTCCAAACCCAGTGAGGGTGGGTAGCTGGGGTGCTTTAAAAGTGACCCTGAAACCCTAGAACAAGTCATGGGTTTCAGCGTGGTTTGTAAAGCACTCCAGCTACCCACCCTCGCCGAGTTCAGATGTCACAACAACTCACGCCTATAGAGGTTTATTTTCGCCCCATGATTGTGTGAACCTGATCTCTGTGTAGCATTTTCTGGCAGTTGACTGGGCCACTGTGGGAAAGAGGGGGGTGGGAAATCCATTTCCACCACCACAGTTGATCCAACTTAAATCTGGATTCAACCCCCCATGTTCTTATGTTCCATCTCTGGACATAATAAAAAACTCTGGAGGAGAGAGGACGGGGAAGTGTGCTAGCCCAAAGCTCACTGCTGCTTGAGTATGTAGAATGAAACCACCATTTAGCACTATATCCCAAGAGGGCCACAGTGTTCATTTCTTGAACCCATTTTAGAATTCATCATCATGGTGTCTCCTGATGGTAATTCTGATAATTTAAAACAAAATACAAAAAATGACTTTTCCTAGTCTTAGCCAAATTCATTCATGGTAGAGTACAATGGAAAGGAACTTGTTGATGCCTCATGTTACAAAAATGGTGTGGATGTGCCAGTACACCCAACCTTGTAGGAACTCCCACTACTTAGAACAGCTGTTTTGACTCAACTTGGCTGTATGAGTCAGTATTCTCCATAATCATGATTTATCAATATAAAGTATTATTCACAGTCACTTAAACCTGGAAAGAGTCCTAGGTTGGGCTATGTCTGATAAGCTTTTAAAGATGACAGTTCCACTATATGTCAAACAGGTTTCAACTGAGTCATTTAGCAGGGTTTCAAATGGACAGAGTTCATGAAGCAATCTCCTTTAAAGCTATCAGTACCCTCATGTGTAGAAAAGTTTCGATAAGTTTGAAGGCTACCTAACACTTTTGAATGTTTCAGGTGGGTTTTGCTGAATTTTTATTTGAGTAGGCTAGAAGACATGCTTCAAATGAGGGTTTCCTTCTCCCAAACTACAGGGGCTCTGACATTGCATGGCCCAGGCTTTACTTCTCTCAAGGAACTGAATGTGACAACATCCAATAACTTCTGATACTGAGCATCATCACACGAGGGAAAATCGCATTGGCTTGCCGTTGCTTCTCTGCCTGCGTGCTTGTCCCTCGTTACTTCTGCTTTTGAACGAGGAAGTAAACAAAATGCATGAGGCCCATTCAGTGGGCCATTTTGATCACACTGCTTCTCCTGCACACAGCAGGAGATAGCAGCAACTTCTGTATTTAAAAATAAGTTGGACTTACTGGGGTGATTTTTGTTGCATGAAGAAGTCTAGAAGGGGTGGGAGGTGCACGGGAGGCAGACAACATCATGAGAAGGACCTGCAAAAATCTATGAGTCAGTGCCCAGTAACAAGCATGCAATAAAACACACATCTGATAGAGCTCTTATAAGAAATATATGACCAATAGCTGAGTCTTCCATTTGGTACCAAGTGCTCTGTGGTTACAATAGAAGGTGGGAACTTTTTAGATAGTTACACTGGATACATGAGATACGTATTGAAAATACAGGCACACATTAATACTTGAGGGTGCTGTATCAGGAGTCAGACTCTCTAACACAAGACTTACTCTGATTAGTAGAAGGTCTCCAAGGTCTCAGGTCCCCCCTACAAGATTTCGCTTTGACATCCGGTTGCCCGATTATGCGCATATATGGATAAGCGCATTTACTCCTAATACCTATCCACGAGAGGCGGTGAAGCGCATTACGGGCTGTATGAAATGTGCTTTAAAGTTGTTTACATGCAGAGAATCGCATGTTTACATGGCCATAAGGCGCTTTAACTCCCGTGGTAAATTAAAAGTCACTATTTAACGTGCATTCGAAAATGCGAATAATCGGAGATAAAACGCGCCTGGACCCCTGATTTGCGCTCCGCTCTTGAAGAGGTAAATTTGGTAATGCACCTTGAAAGAGCTTTAAATCGGTCTTGTAGGCTGACCAGATAAAATCCAGGTCAGGGCTCACGTAACGTTAACAGTTGTAGAGAAAAGGGAATTTCAGCCAGTGTCATTTGTATGCAATTAGTTCCTGGTGATATTCCCTCTTCATCACAACAGTTAAAGGTGCATGCACTATACTAGAGTGACCCTATAAAAAAGAAGGCAGGGCCCCAGCAAACTTTAACTGTTGTGATGAAGAAGAAATTTCACCAGGAACTAATTGCATACAAATGACACTGGCTGAAATTCCCTTTTCTCTACAACTGATAAAGTTACATGAGCCCTGACCTGGATTTTATCTGGTCACCCTATTGTAGAGGCACCCTCAGACAGAAGCCCTTCTTTAGATTTGCTACCTCAGAACAGAGCTACATCCTCCACCTCCATCATGTGTCCCAACCACCATTTTGCTTTTCAAAACAGGGCCAGCAAGGCTTGATTCCTATTGGAGAAATGCAGGCAAGAAAAGGGCACCGATCATTTCCTTGCCTACTACTTTTGCCCTTTAACTCCCTGCCCACCAGACAGTATTTTTCCAAATTCCAGAGCCACGATTGCAATGGAAACACAGATTGGAGGGGTCAGGAAGGGTGGTGGTGGAGAGAGTCGGAAGAAGAGAGTTGGGGAGGAAGAGCAAAAGTAGAGGGAGAAGGAAAGCTTAACCTTTTTCTGCCTACTAGAAATTGGGTCTTCCTAGCCACTCTTTCCAAAGGAGAAGCTGTAGCTGGGCATTGAGGATATGCAAGCTCTTGTCAGATACATGATGGTGTGTGATTGGTCCTCTTTGTGCTGGCCTTACCCTCCAACATCCACACTTTGAGTGCTAATATCTGCAGATATAAGTTGCTCCTAATGTTTGCTAATATCTGCAGATATAAGGTGCTTACCTTATAATATCTGCTAATATAATATAATATCTGCTAATATAATACCTGCTAATATCTGCAGATATAAGGTGCTCCTAATGTTTGAAATCCTTGTGTGATTTGGGGTCCCCATCTCATGAAGATCTGTTCTTGAGTCGGAGACCTTTTGAATACTTTGGTGTTCAACCTCTGGATGTGCCAGTCAGTGTAGTGTGCAACATTGGTGTAGAGTCAGGAAGCGTAAATCCGTTCATTGTCCACACAATTATTGCACTTTATTATGAAGAAAAAATGCCTCCTTTTCGCCATCATACTACTAAATTGTGACGGCAAACCACCATTCTAGTTATACCCAAAACACACAAAAGTGCATATGCTAGTGCAACCTCATTAGCCCTAGCACTGGGATACTATTGTATACTGCCCTATGTGATGGAAAACTAGAGTTACCTGGCCTGAGTCCTCTGGATAAGGTAAGGCAGGGTGACCATATGAAAAAGGAGGACAAGGCTCCTGTATCTTTAACGGTTGTATAGAAAAGGGAATTTCAGCAGGTGTCATTTGTATGCATGCTGTACTTGGTGAAATTCTCTCTTCATCAGAACAGTTAGTGCTGCAGGAGCCCTGCCCTCTTGACCAAATACCAAAGATGAGAGAATTTCACCAGGTGCTGCATGCATACAAATGACACCTGCTGAAATTCCCTTTTCTATACAACTGTTAAAGGTACAGGAGCCCTGTTCTCCTTTTCATATGGTCTCCCTAGGTAAGGTATATCCCTATGTTGTAAACTAGGCTGACCAGATAAAATCCAGGTCAGGGCTCATGTAACTTTAACAATTGTAGAGAAAAGGGAATTTCAGCCAGTGTCATTTGTATGCAATTAGTTCTTGGTGATATTCCCTCTTCATCACAACAGTTAAAGGTGCAGGAAATATACTAGAGTGACCATATACAAAAGAAGGCAGGGCCCCTGCAACTTTAACTGTTGTGATGAAGAGTGAATTTCACCAGGAACTAATTGCATACAAATGACACTGGCTGAAATTCCCTTTGCTCTACAACTGTTAAAGTTACATGAGCCCTGACCTGGATTTTATCTGGTCACCCTATTGTAAACCGCCCAGAGAGCTTAGACTATTGAGCGGTATAAAATGAAATTAATAATAATAATAGTAATAATAAAACAAACAAATAATATATATGCATAATCTGTAATTAGGTCATCTGTAATGTTGTGTGGCCTTGGAACAGCATACAAAGTGACCAGTTCCATCTTGTCAAGGTCATACCTGCTTCCAATAAATACCATTTAAACTTCGTACCTCAGTAATACTTGTTAAATATGGGTAACCACTAAATGTATTCCTTAACCTTAATAAACTTGCCTTAAACACCACTAAGATTTTCATTACTTCGGAAGCGATAAACTTAATCCTTCACATCCACACTTGAAAGCTCTCCTCTTCTGTGCAAATGTCAGGATGGTGGGAAAGCAGACAGATTTAGTATGCAAGAGTACGATTTTTAGTGGCTTGTAGCGTTCCAGTCATTAGCATATGTGCCTATGTGTCAACCTTAAGGCATGAAGGCCCTGGAGCCTTTTTGTTTTCTCTTGGGCATAAACCTATGGAGCCTACAGAATCCAGTGCTTTTCTATCATGTTGAAAGGGTTTTTTCATTGCTGGGAAAAGTAGTTTTGCCAAAACCTCCCTAATCTAAGTAGCACTGGCTAAAGGCCAAAAATGTGTCATCTTTGTTTAAGTGAGAATTGTCACACTGCTCATTTTAATCTTGCACAACACAGCTTCTAAAAGTCGCATTCCTCTATGTACATACTAAGCAATGAGGATAAACTCCAGGTGCTGATGGTAAATGTTCCCTCCCCCTCACTCCATTTTCAACCTGGGAAATAAAAAAGGGGGGGTCTGTTTACTGTACTACTGCTTAGCCCATGGCACTGTGGCCCAGAAGGCACACAGATTTCTCACAGCCTCTCTTGAATCTTCATTTGTGTATCTGTCTGACAGACAGATGAAAGGCTGGCTACTCAGCATGCAGATGATACTGCAGATTAGCTCACAGCTGAGAAATGATGCTGCGTTTTTTCCTTGAGTAGCTAGAAAGTTCTCCTCTTGTCAATAAATAGAGAGGGAGAGAGCTTCGAAACAGTTACACCAAATTACTGGCAAATATATGATGCAGCTTTAACGTGCACACACACACAGGATTTCTAAGAGCTTCAGGGTCTAGGAACTAATTTGGGTGGGGCAGGATTTGGGAAAGGTCTTAGTATATATTCCAACAGGCTTAACACTGGAGATATCACTACACAAATCAGCTTGTGTGACTTTTGCTACACAGTATTATGTTTAGAAGGCTGAATTAATTGTACGAATGTTTTCCTACATAGAATAAATAATTTTGAGCATAGATGCATGTATGTAGATTTGTTGCCATAGCATAGGGAAAAATTCTTAAGCAATATTTTCCCTCAGCAAAGACGTATTGTTACAACACTGATTTTAAAAAAAATACAGTGACACTGCACTTTTCCCATCCTTCTTGCCTTTTTCTTCTCTGTCTCTTTAAAAAGCTTCCGTATTGTCTTGGGCTCCCCTGGAAATGCAGTAAGGATTCCTATCACATCTCGGTTGCCATAGCAACAGCAGCCTTTCCCATAATGAGCTGCATCATCTGAACTGATGTCACAGCATCATGCAGCAGGTCAAACAAGGCACCTCCTAGTATTGCATCCTACAGACTGGGCTGTAAACATCAAAAGAGGATGGTGTGAGCAGGAGATGGTGAGTGTTAACATGAGCCTTTTCTTATTTGTGAGTGCTGCCTGCCTGATTTGTACGAGTCTCTCCTATTATTAGAGTGTCTGAGTTTTGCCTCCTGAGGATGGATATGGAGAAGAGATGCTGCATGCCTAAAATATAGGCTTAAACAAAGGCCTACAAGAGCCAGATAGAATATGTATGTATGTATGTACAACTGACCTTGCTGCTTTTCTGAAGAGGTGCACAGTATATTTGAATTCCATACTTTGGTGCACCTTGTTGTTGTATTTCTTATGTGGAAATAAGAGCTTATTCCTATAAGCCAAGAAGATTTTTTTAAAAAAATTCATATCCACCTACATGTTTATGAGAAGTGAGCTTCTTATATTCATAAACTTTGGATATTTTAGGTAGTTTGTAGCATCATTATTTACCTTTGGTGGGGTTAGATAGCATGATAGTGGGTTAAAAATGCTAACCAGTGCTAAATAAGCAGTTGGCACTGCATTGATTTAAATGGGATTCTATGCTGTTATTGTTTAATGGTTTATAAATCATAGGGAATACAAAGCCCTTCCAACTCCCAAAAGCCATGAGGCAAGGATGTTCCCCCTACCTACGAATGTTGTTTTCAACCTAGAAAAGGGATATTGAGTGGATCTTGGGAATACTCATCTACAGGAAAGAAAGCAAACCTACTGCAATTGCAGTAAAGGTGTAGCCAACAAAACCAGTCCCTAAGCTGGTATTGCTGATCTTACATAAATACCGTGAGAACATTAGTAGCTGTACTAACTTCCTCTTAACACAGAAAATGCACATCTTAGAACGTCAATTGTACGTTTAACATCAGGGCAATTTTCAGTAGTTATTGATGGGATCTCAATGTTTCTGCTTCGTAATCACATTTTTTGTTGGTGATAGTGCTTCTGGAAGCTAACATCGGTTTTCACGTAACCTGGATGGGTTGGATAAAGCAATTCATTGTCTATGAATGTTTAGATGAGTAATTATTTCAGCTGTGCTGTGAAAAGGAAAGAAAATACCAGACACGTGTCGGTTTAACTGGCCGACATGTCCACTAGGAATTAGGGAGTGGCCTCCATCTCTGCCTTGTATCATAAGTATCATAGTACTTATTTTAAAAAGGTAGCTGGAAGAGGGGGGGAAATAGATGTGATTGGTGATGATTTTGTTGTTTGATCAAACATCTAAATAGTAAAAAAGAAAGAGAAAACTCAAAGTATACTTGTACAAAGTGTAAAAGAACAAATGTAAAAAAGAGCTGATTGTTTTTCATAGCAATAATAAGCACAAAGGCCTCATCTGGCATTATCTGTAATGGATCTTTTTGATCTTAATTAGGCAGCCTGCACTGTAACCTAAGTGCATTATGCAGCATGGTCTAAGTATACATCTGTTCTTTTAAACCAGGAAAAATACATTAGTGAGTGCTTTATTTACTGTGACGGTTAAAAAGGGACATTATGTTGTCCTATGAAAAGAAGTCTCCAGAGACTACTGGGTGTTCACCAGCCATGCAAAAGGCATGAGTTAGCAAGACAGGGAATGTCTGGCTACTAGCTAGATTCTGAACCCAAAGCAAATAAGTTACTATTTGGGAATTAACCCCAGGAGCATATGCCCCTTGTTTGGAAAAGCAGCATAATTAATAATCAGCAGCAGGATCTTTATTGTCTGGGACCAAAGAATTTGTCAGCAATAGACATATGTCCCGGGAACAGAGGAACAACTTAAAATGTGTATGTGCCTATAACAGACATAAATTATGTCCTCCATATAGAGAAAAGCAAACGCATATCTTCTGGATGTATCCCATTTTATGAAGCATAACTGAAGCCTTTTTTATTTTAAAAGACTTTTTAAAGATTAAAAGACTAAGTCTACTTATTCAAGAATCCTAGGATGCTCAAGGCTTGCTATTTAGTGCTTAGGGTATTCCTAATATCTTAAGCACTTATGGCTTGAAGTGGAGAGCAGAAGATGGAGTATCGTAACAGAATCCATGCAGATCCCTGAACTATCTCATTTTCGTCCACATCAGTGATAGGGTGGGTAAAGGCAGAGTTCAGCAGGACAGCCCCACTTGCCTGATCGTAGTCTTGAACATAAGAACACAGGAAAAGCACTGCTGCATCTAACCAAAGCTGTATCTAGTCCAACAATCTGTTCCCACAGTGGCCAACGAGATGTTTATGAGAAGCCCACAAGCAGGACATGAGTGCAATAGTACCATCACATTCATGTTCCCTCGCAACTGGTATTGAGAGGCATTGCGCCTTTGATACATCCTGACTAGTAGCCATTGAGAGCCTATTACCTCCCTTAGTAAACAGTAGCCAACTATGGAGGGGTCATAGGTCAGTGGCAGAGCATAGGCTTTGCATGCAGAAGGTTCCAGGTTCTCTCACTGGTATATTCAAGTAATTTCTATCTGAAACCCAGTCAGTGTGGACTTTGGATTAGATGTGCTCAATGGACAAATTGTCTGACTAGGTATAAGGGAGCGTTATAAGTTCCTAGTTGGAGAGACTGCAAGTAGAGTTGCATGCTTGGTAAAGTGCCTAATGTTATTGCTGTATAATGTGGCTGCATTTGGAGTTATTTGAATAAATTAACTAGAAACTTTAAAAGAAGACTCAGATAAATCAGTCAATTTTCTAGAAGCCCCAACCCAATGCATTCCCCCCCCCCCATTGTCTACAAATTTATGTTGATTTTTAAAGCATCATTTCTCTCTCTCTCTCTCTCTCCCTCTCCCTCTCCCTCTCCCTCTCCCTCTCCCTCTCCCTCTCCCTCTCCCTCTCGGCATTGTTTCCCCTTGAAAATACTCATTGGTAATAGACAAATGATAAAATAGGTTCTTAGATATGATCCCCAGTATTGATATCAGAGCCAGGAGCTTTATTATTATTTTGAAAATACTTAGTTTGCTTTATTTAAACTCATCACTAATAATTCCAAGGATCATAAAAATATAATAGGAACCTCTCATTATTGTGATATTATGCTGTACATTTTTTCCAGAAATGTAACATGACTCTGTTCGCTAGTGGGGTGGGGCATAATGACAGCATCTGAACAATAAATGGTTGTTGTTTGGAACAAATTAGCCTGGGATTCATCAACTAGACCTACACAGTGATCGAAAGACTGACTTGCTGTCTTTTCTCATTTTTTAATGGTGCTGAAAGTACTACTGGTTTTTACTTATATCTGATTTCATTCTACACATGGAAAGACAGGTAGCCAACAGTAACACTTGATCTTTTTTTTTTCGTGCAAGAGGCCATTGTTAGAGCCACGAAAACAGCATAAAATATTACAAAATGAGGGACATTTGTGGTTATTCAACCTTAGCTTTACAAAGAATGTTATCAGGGATTTTAATTAAAATACATTTTATGAGTCCCAAGGCCAAATCAAGATGAAACCAGGTGTTCTAAACTAAACATAAAGATTTGCTAACTTCAGAAACATGAGCGTGCCTTAGTAGATAGTTAGCATATGTTAGCAGATCTGAAAGCACTTATCGGGGCAATTAGTGGATTAGTGGAATTAATCACTAGCTAAAAGTGTGGATTTTTAATTGGAATTTCCTCTGAGCTATTCCATCCTGGTGGAACTATGTGATGTACATCTGCTGATTCTAATAATGTAGGAGATTATGCCCCCACTCCAATCATATTATCACCTATCCTAAGTTACGGGGAAATTTATTTTAACCAATTAATTGAAAGCAAAGTAGAGAATGGGCTAAATACTTTACTCGAGTCATTTGGCAACTATCAGTATGAAATTACCATAGTCTTAAATAAGAGGAATGTGCAGCTTCCTCTATGCCAACTGTGAACTTTCTGTCTGTTTCATTTCTTGGATCACTGAACCAGATAAGTGTCACCTTCTTTAGACTAGCCATGACCAGCTAGGAACTGTTTCTCATTGAATGGAAGCCTGTAAAACTTGACTCATCAGCCAAATTCAATCCACTGGCCATGTATTGTGTCCTGCCGGACACTTGGTGTCCTCCTGGTTGTTGCAATAGCAGCAAGTGGCAAAACCAGGAGGTTTATCAAGTTCTTGGTGGACTGCATTTTGCTTAACCAGTTGTGCAGACCTGCTGCAATGTAAACAGAATCAGAGAAAATGATGTTCGGATCTGTCGCAGAACTTGGAATTTTCTAGTTCACTCAGCCACTAATGTTCTTTATGAAGCATGTATTTATGGTCAAAATGTGACTGAATTAAAGATAATTTCTCAGGAATGTTAGCTATTGGCTCATGTCACCCATAACGGCAAATCATAGTCTGTCACTGCGAGAATGAGCAACAGTGAGCTTCAGGCTCACATACCCTTCTTTACATTCCCCCTTCCTTCATGTGCATGGTGGGAAGAGATTATAACCTGCTAGTTCTAGTTGGCAGCGTAGCTTGTCATTTCCACCATGGTTTGTACAAACCACAGTTTCCCCTCAAACCATGATAACACCTCAGGATTATACTATTATGGGAATTTTGGACTGAAGGCATGTGGATGAAACAGCAAACTGTGAGTTGTTGCAACGTGAATGTGGAAGCTTCTAATCTCCCCTTATATTTGAAAGGAGAGGAGAGGAAGGTGGCTTGCCATTTCTCATTCTCAAAACCATGGTTTGTCGTTGTGTCTGAATTGAGCTGTTTATTCGGCATAGAAGTCTAGAAAGTTTAAAATAATTTCTGGCAATATTGTTTTTGACTTTCACAAAAATGCCAAATAGATCTTGCTCTGTGTGGTCTGGTATTTTATAACTAAATTCCAGTGGAGGCTGGTGGTTCCAATGTCACAGGGGCAGTGAATCCACTCCAGGTTTCCATCTTTGCACCTTGGATAGCTGGTTCTGAATGATTCTGACTGAAACCCAAGGGACTGACAGCCCTACTGACATCGGAGCCAGCAACCTCCACTGCTAGATTATTTAAAAGTCTATTGAAAACTGGAGAAGAGGACTCAGGGGAGGGTAAAGACAGAAATGGAAGAGATATATCCCTAGAACTCACCATTTTCTCTTCAAGGGACAGCCCTTTTCTTAAGGTTGACTGCCTTTCCGTCTTTGACAAGTGACATTTTCCCGAGTCATTGCTCCTCTTCTTTTGTCCATCTTCCACTTAAAAAGCTAGACAGAGTGATCCTACCTGTGAGCCTCCAGTGTCACAGACTTTGAACAATTCAAAGCCCCATTGGCCACATGGGAGCAGGGTAGAAACGGGGATGGAGTGGTGTTTTTGTTTTGCTTTTTACAAGTTCTCTCCCATTGGTCTCAGCTGGTTGGGGACGGGGGGGAGTGTCTGGGGACCAGGAAAGCTGCATATTTACTCTTCCAGCATGCCTCCTTCCCCCCTCTCCATTGTCAAAGTTCCAACATCAGCGAAGAACCAGGCTTGTAAGTTTCCATGGCTTTAGGGAGGAGGGTTCTGAGGTTGGATCTCCTCTACTGATGCCCTCTTGGGGACAATAGTATTGTAGTGCAAATCTCATGTTCAGAATGGTGTATGAACAGATATCTAGATAACTGGAAACTGACTCCCCAGAGTAACTTCCATTCTACTGTAATCTCTGTAATGCTCTAGCTTGAGCAAGATTACTACACATTAATAAAATATATACTGAAAGTTAGAATATCTAACACAGACTGAGATGCTACACTAATATTGGATACTACCCAAATACATAGGATACTACCCAAATACAAACTGAAGTATTTGGGTAGTATCCAATGTTAGTCTTACATAAAGTCGACTCATTGAAATGAATGAGACTTACATTAGTCATGAGTAGACCCACTGAAATGAATGAGACTTACATTAGTCATGACTAACATCAGTCTCATTCATTTCAATGGATCTACTCTATAGAGGATTAACATTGGATACTACCCTTTGTTTTGTTCATGCATAGGTTGAACGCTTTAAAACATGCAGAATAATATTAAAGGCGAAATACCTCTGTATAGAGAAAAACAAAACATTTTGCGTTTATAGGGTCACTTACATACAGAGCGTCTGGATGGCGTGATTAGCATAATTCTTCCATCACAAAAAGTGTATGTGGGGATCATATTTCCTCCATGACAAGTAGCTGCCTTTTGATATCATGAGGTTCATTAGACGAGCGTTTTATCGCATGCACACTACTGCCCACTTACGGATGTGCATGCGTCCTTTAGACAATGACATCCGCCTTCTATGTGCCTCCCACACCTTCCGCTTCTTTTTCTTTCACAAAAGGAATGTGCCGTGATCTCCTGCTGTGTACAGGACAAGCGGAATGATTAAAACGGTCCCTGAATGGGCTACACAGTCTTTGTTTACTTCCTTTTCCCCCTCCAGACAGGATGAGGAAGTAATGAGGGACAAACGCTGGGGCAGAGAAGCGACGATAAGGAAACGTGATTTCCCCCATGTGATGATGTGAGTGAGGGTGTAATGCCACACGAGCCATGCAAATTCAATAACGAGCTCTGTGGCTATATGGAGCAGGCTATTGACAACAGAAGAAGAGTTCTGATGACTGGAATGAAAAGTTTGCTTTCATATCTCTTCATAAACTTTTAAAACTTTAAAAAATATATAGACACTTCATTTAGAAATAAATGATTTTTTTCCTATCGTGCTGGAAAGCTAGAATAAATAGCCCTATATTTTCACTTTGTTTGTTCTAAAGAATGAAATATGAATAAGTTCTTCTTCGTGGTGTCTGTGCATCACACACTATGGGCTCGCGCCGGCGCCGAGCCTCTTCCAGGAGAAAAACTTCTATAGCCTAGACTCTTTTGGCGGGAACCCATCCCCCCACCGCCCTATCGCGCATGCTCGGGTTCCCGCTTACCTCAGTTCTTTTTCGACCGCCGAGTGGCTTGCCTCGTGGGAGAACTTCTCTGAAAAGAACAGTTTGTAGACTTTAGTTGTTGTTAGTTCTGTCTAGACTCTTGTAGATATTTTCTTTCTCTCTTTCTTTTCCTTCTTTCTCTAAAAAAATAAATAAAAAAAAATCTTGTTATATCTGTACTTTCTCACTATTAGAGCTCGTAGTAGTAGGCAGCGATGGCACAGTCTGCCCTCTTTAAGACTTGCACCACCTGTTCCGCTAAGTTGACTTTGTCGGACGGCCATTCATTGTGTCTGCTGTGTCTCAGGGAGACCCATATTGTGCAGACCTGCTCTCACTGTTTGGGGTTCTCCCATCAGGGTCGCAAAAATCGGGCTGACAGACTACACTCCCTCCTTTGGAGCAAGGCCTTAGCAGCGGTGGACGCTCCGGCAGAAGCAGGGCCTGCTAAGATGGCGCCCACTGCTTCTGTGAGTAAAAAGAGACCGCGCCAAAATACGGTGGACCAGTCCACCACGTCCCGGGACCTTCCGGCTAAGAAGCCCAAGTCATCGGCTATCCCTGCAAAGGATGCCCAGCATAAGAAGCGGCCGACGGCAAAAAACGCCGAAAAGATGAGAAAGGCATCGAGAAAGCTTCATGCGCCGAAATCTGGCTCTTCGGTACCGTGCTCCTCGATACCGTCGGGACCTGCCTCGGTACCGACGCATTCACCGGTGCTGATGGTACGGCCTGCCTCATCACCTTCGGCATCAATCTCTCTGCCGATTACAGACCCGCCGCCTACAACCCACGTCCCGACGTCGGCGCAGTTCCCGGTACCGCACCGTCGCCGTTCACCAACACAGGGCCGCGAGAAGGCATGGCCCCGCCCGCGGCCGTCCATCAAAGCCGGGGAACAGCCTCTCCAACCAGCTTCACCGACATCGCTCTAGGAGGCGTGTGAGCCACCCTCGCCAACTCTGTCCCGCCGCTCCGTCCCATCGGTACCGGTCGCGCTCACCGACACCGTCTGCAGACCAGAGGTGCAGGTCGCGCTCGCCGACGTCGGCTGCGGACCAGCGGTACTGGTCGCGCTCTCCGACACCAGCGAGGGACTGGGACGCCTATTCTGATCGGTCCGTGCACTCCTGGGCTTCCCGCTCTGAAAGAAGAGGCGCTGGAGATCGGTACCAAGCCTACAACTTTGACCCCTATACAGGCCAATGTCTGAGGAACCCGGGGATGTTCGTTCCACCTCTCCCACCAAAAGCTCCACCGTCGCCCACGATATCGGTACACCGCCTGACCCTTTGGTACCGCCACCTTCTCCGGCACTTCTGCCATCGACGCAGGCTCCTCTACCGGATGCGACACAGCCGCTTGACGTCCCGACACCGGCCTCTCCACAGTCCATAGAGGACTACGAATCTGACTCATCCTCCGTTGTTTCGGCACCACTATCCGAACCATCACCAGATCCCGACGTGGGTACGAAGAAGAGAGCTTCACCATCTGTGGAAACTGGAAATTTCACAGAGCAAATGCTGAGGATGGCGCAGTCACTAGGTGTCAACCTGCAGCAACTGCCTGAGCAGTGTGTTGACTCAATCTTTGACGTAATGTATGCGGATGCCACTGCTTCTTTGGCCATTCCGTTGATACCCACGCTGCTGCAGACCATCCAAGAATCCTGGAAGAGCCCATCCACCATGGGGGCGGTTTCCAAACGTCTGGACGCACTCTACAAGCTTCAAGAAAAGGATGCTACTTTCCTCTTCACGCATCCAAAACCAAATTCGGTAATTGTGGAGTCAGCACAGGGCCGGTCATCTCAGGCCCATACAGCACCGACTGACAAAGAGGGACAAAAGCTGGATTCCATGGGACGCTGTATATATTCTTCTTCGGCCCTCTCCATGAAAATTACCAATTACCAGGCCATGATGGCGCGATATCATATGTTTTTGTGGGAGAAGATGGCCGCACTCATCACGTATTTGCCCGATGACAAAAAAGAGCTCGCTCAGGTTTTTCAGTCTGAAGCTACCAGACTGGCCAAGCAGGAGCTTACTACGACCAGACACCGGATGGACTGTCTATCCAAAGCAATGATCGGCTCAGTTTCCCTTCGCCGCCATGCATGGCTGAGGTCGGCCAACCTCCCACAGGAATCAAAAAATCGCATCGAAGACCTACCATTCGACGGCGAAGGATTGTTCAACGCTACAACTGACACGGCAATGGATACGATCTACAAAGCGAAAACTACTGCCAAAAAAATGGGGTTTTACCCTCCATCTACTTCGCAACCGTTCCATTCCCGTCGCTGGACGCGTCCACAACAGTACCAACAACGACAATTCCCTAGTAGGGCACAACGTTATCAGCAACAGGGGCCTCCACCTGCTCTTCCGCAGAAGAGGACCTACCAACAGCCCAGATAACGTCTGCAGCGCAACAGACAGGAGCAATCACACAAACAGCGACTTTGACTGTCTCCTGGACCCTGTCCTCACGGCTCCACAGTTTGGCACCCGCCTAGCTTATTTTTACAATGCCTGGGAAAACATCACCTCAGACAAATGGGTTTTAAACATTATAAGAAACGGATACCATATCGATTTTTTCTCTTGACCTCCTCCTGGTCGGCCGCAGGTTACTCCTCCATCCGATCTCCTGCTACAGGAAGTCTCCAGTCTTCTAAACAAGGGAGCCATTATCTCTGTTCCCGTGTCAGACTTTTCAGCAGGGTTTTACTCATATTATTTCACTGTCCCAAAGCGAAATGGAGGCCGTTGCCCCATAATGGATCTCAGGAACCTCAATCAATTTATCATCACCAGGAAATTCCGTATGATCTCGCTGGCGACTGTCCTTCCTCTTCTGCACAAGAACTGTTGGTTCACTCGACTGGACCTCAAAGACGCGTATTTTCACATCGGCATCTACCGTCCGCATCAAAAATACCTGAGATTTACAATTGGCCCCTACACTTACCAGTTCACTGTCCTTCCCTTCGGCCTCAAAACAGCACCACGAGTGTTCACCAAGTGTATGTGTGCAGTCTGCGCGTCCCTGAGGACGTCCGGCATAGAGATTTACCCGTATCTGGACGATTGGTTAATTGTTTCCCCTTCCAGGGCCAAGGCAGAGAAAGACAAGGCGCTGATAAGGCGCTTGCTGAACAGTTTAGGCTTACTAATAAACATGGACAAGTCTGTTTTCGTACCGACACAGACAATTCAATTAATTGGAGTCTGCCTCGTCTCGCCACAGGGAAGGGCCTTTCTCCCGATGGAACGAGCCATCGCAATACAGTCCCTCGCGTTGTCCGTCATACACTCCACCCGGCTGGCAGCCATGATGCTCCTCAAACTGCTGGGTCTTATGGCCTCATCAGTCTACGTCGTCAGATGGGCACGCATGTGCATGAGGACTCTACAACAATTCCTTCTAGCACACTACAAACCAACCGACGATCCACGATCGATCAGACTGTCAATAACCATCAAGTTCCAGCACGACATCACATGGTGGACCAACTTACTCAATCTCAAGGAAGGTCTCCCCTATGTGGGTCATGGCCCATCACGCCTGTTAACGTCGGATGCTTCTCTTCTGGGATGGGGGGCTCACTGCGGTCCGCTAACAATCCAGGGCAAGTGGTCCTCCAGAGGCAAGACTCTTCACATCAACCTGCTAGAGCTTCTAGCAGTGCAAAAAGCATTGTATGCCTTTCAGTCTCACCTCAAAAACCATCATGTCCGGATCATGTCTGACAATACCACCGTCGTATGGTACATAAACAAGGAAGGGGGAACGCGATCCCCCCCTCTTCTCGCACTAACACTAGAAATCCTCCATTGGGCAGTCCGGCAAGGCATTCAGCTCTCCGCCGTTCATATAGCCGGAACTCAGAATCTTCAAGCCGATTCCCTCAGCAGGCAGTTCCACAACACTCACGAGTGGGAACTCTCTCCAAGGATTCTCACTCTCCTCTTCCACCGGTGGGGTACTCCCATCATGGACTTGTTTGCGACTCAAGAAAATGCTGTCTGCGACGCCTTTTACTCCAGAGCAGGGGTGGGCACCTTCTCGATGGGAGATGCCTTCAACTCGCCCTGGCCGAAGGGCCTCCTCTATGCGTTTCCCCCATCTCCACTGGTGGCCAAAGTAGTCACAAGAATGTTCCGGTACCGGGCCAATGCCATTCTGATCGCCCCATGGTGGCCATGACAAGCGTGGTTCACGCCCCTACTGACGCTGTCCAAGGGCGAATACTGGTCCCTCCCCTTGCAGCCGGACCTACTAACCAGGGACCGGGGCCTGGTACAACATCCAGACCTACAGCAGTTACGTCTAACGGTGTGGCGCATACGTCTAGGTGGCAGGACCTAGATTTACCAACACCAATAAGAAACATTCTGCAGGAGGCTCGACGACCAATGACGAGGGCCTCTTACGAAAGCAAATAGCGTAGGTTTTCCACTTTCATTGGTGCAAAAGGTCGTGACCCAAGGACTTGCCCTATTGAGGATGTCCTTCTCTTCTTACACTCTCTTCACGAGACAGGTCTTAAGACTTCGTCACTAAGAGTTCATCTCGCGGCCATCTCGCTCAACCATGACTTAATCCAACAATATTCAACTTTCTTTCACCCACTAATCAAATGCTTCCTTAAGGGTCTACGTAATCTTCACCCACCGACTCGCCCTCTGGTCCCGCAGTGGAGTCTCTCTGTGGTCCTAGCAGCGAAACCTTTCAAACCGTTGGCCACAACTGATATTAGGCTGTTAACCTTCAAAGTGGCATTCTTGGTAGCAATCACTTCAGCAAGGTGAAGTTGAGAGCTATGTGCACTTCTCGTGGACCCACCGTACACTCACTTCTTTCGTGATAGAGTGGTCCTCAGGCCCAACCCTGCATTCCTTCCAAAGGTAGTGTTGTCTTTCCATCTTAATCAAGACATCGTACTGCCTACCTTTTTTAGTGAGCCAACGGACCCAGTTAGTACTAGGGGTGTGCACGGACCCCCCGGATCGGATCGGGACCCGGATCGGGACCTCCAATTTTGTCATGGATCGGTTTGGACAAAATCGGAGGCCCCCCAGACCGGATCGAGTCCGATCCCGATCCAAAAATCGGAAATTTTTGGGTCGGCCGCCATTTCCCCCCCCCCCCCCATAGACTTGCATTGCAATGCAACTCTATGAGGAAAAAATGGCGGCAGGTGGGTGAGGGGGGGCCTAACTCCCTCTTCCCCTGGGGCCGTCTGCTGTGGATGGCCCCGGCAGGTAAGCCCCCTCCCCCGTGCTCCCTCCCCCCCCTGGGGCCGTCCGCTTCCATCCGCTGGCGCCCGCGGGCGCCTGCGGATAGAAGCGGACAGCTCCGGGGGGGGGTAAGCCCCCTTCCCCGCCACTGCTTACCTTTTAGGGACGTTCACTCCCGTCCGGCGCCGGCAGCTACTGCCAGCGGGCTTTGCGGCCTGCTCTAGAGTAGTGCACCGGGTGCTCACCCGGCGCGCCACCCTGGAGCAGGCCGCGGAGCCCGCTGGTAGTAGCCGCCGGCGCTGGATGGGCGTCCCTAAAAGGTAAGCACCCCCCTCCTCCCCTCCGCGCGCCCCCTCCTCACCTTTCCGTGCCATTCGCTCCCGTCCGGCGCCGGCGGCTACCACCAGCGGGCTTTGCGGCTTGCTCTAGAGTAGCGCGCCGGAGCAGGCTGCGGAGCCCGCTGGTAGTAGCCGCCGGCGCCGGACGGGAGCGGACGTCCCTCAAAGGTAAGCGCCCCCCTCCCCCCCCCCCCGCTGTCCACTTTCATCGGCGGGCGCCCGCTGGCGCCCACCAATGGAAGCGGCGGTGGGCGCCAGTGGGCGCCCGCCGATCCACCGATCCGCCGAACCGGTTCGGAGCCTTTTCGGATCGGTTCGGACTGGATCGGCCAATCCAGCTGTTGGATCGGAAATCGGATAATTTATCCGATTTCCCACTGGACCGGACTCGGATCGTGGATCGGGTCCGATCCAGTGCACATCCCTAGTTAGTACTAGGCTGCATTCATTGGACGTGCGCCGGGCCCTGGCTTTCTATAAGTCTAGGCCCACGTCCTTTCGAAAATCTAACAGATTATTTGTATGCTATGGTGGGAAAGAAAAAGGCCAGCCGGTGTCAGCACAGAGATGTTAGCTTACCAACTAACTGGGAAGGAGGCGCCGGAGACATTGAAAGCTCATTCCACCAGAGCAATGTCAACGTCTACTACTTTAAACCTGGGTATCTCTATCCCAGATGTATGCAGGGCAGCGACCTGGTCTAATGTTTCGACCTTTGTCACGCACTATAACTTGGATGTAAGAGCCAGGAAGGATTCTTCCTTTGGCCAGGCTGTACTCTCCTCGATTCTTCAGTGATGGACAGCGAGCCTTCCCCCCTCCGGTAAGTGTTTGCTGATTAATCGCCCATAGTGTGTGATGCACAGAGACCACGAAGAAGAAATGCAGGTTGCTTACCTGTAACCCTAGTTCTTCGAGTGGTCATCTGTGCAGTCACACAACCCTCCCACCATCCCCTCTTGGCCTCGCTGTATGCCAGGTCTTAGAGTGCGCTGTCACGCATGCATATTTTTTTAAAAATTCCTTCCATGGTTTGGAAACTTAGCTTGGCTTATCTCGTTCTCGAGGCAATTTCGGTCTCATAGAACTGAGGTAAGCGGGAACCTGAGCATGCGCAATAGGGCAGTGGGGGGAGGGGTTCCCACCAAAAGAGTCTAGGCTATAGAAGTTTTTCTCCCGGAAGAGGCTCGGCACCAGCGTGAGCCCATAGTGTGTGACTGCACAGATGACCACTCGAAGAACTACAGTTACAGGTAAGCAACCTGCATTTCCCATACCACAAACTGGGGAGAAAAATGAGACAATGGAAGAAGCTGCTATTAATTTTGTAAAAGCTGGCACCTCCTCCAATACACCCACACAGAGTCTGCAAAGCACCTCTCTGAGACCCCACCACTGCAGGTGAATTGCCCATCCTGAAAGCATCAAAAGCAATTAGGAGAACATTGAAGTTGTTCTCAAATCCTTGACTCCCATCAGTGACAGTTTAGCCAAAATCATCATGACAGACCCATTCACTGGTAATGAGATGGCAAACCCTCAATACTATTCCTCTTCTCAGAAAAGGCCCAGCTATCATGCCGAGATAACTTAAATGGCTTGCAGCTGCAAGTTAGTAAACTTGAAGAAAAGACAATTGGACAGATTAACTGACAAGAAAGATTAAAAATCGAAACCCCACAAAGGTGATCCATTGATAGCTACTTACATATTATGAAGGCATTTTCCCATTGTCAATAAATGTACCACCATCACCACCCCATCCCAGCAAAACCATCCCCAGTCAGAACATGCATTTTAGCTAGATAAAAGGCAATATTTGCTCCTTTACCTAAATTCATTGTTCCAGTCTCTGGTACGTACTTGTTTGCATGAAGGAAAAATCCTTTCTTGCTCCTGATTTTCTTTCTTTCTTTCCACTCACAAACACATTGGAATTTCCTTAACCTATAAGTTCTTCCCATGCTGCCCCTATCTTTGCCCTTATCATGTGAAAAACAGGCTCAGATGTGAGAATTTCACCTTGTACCATCAGAGCTGTACTCCAGAACGAAAAACTACCTCACCAAGGCAATTCAGCTCATTTATATTTGCTTTCTCTATCATCTAAGACAGCTTTATACGTTCATCTCTCATTTGGCTGCCTTGAAATTTCTAAAAATATCTTAGCAGCAGCAACCCATTGCAAAGTCACTTGTTTCTAGTCATCCTGAATATCCCTAAACTCATGTTGGGAAATCATCAAAATGCTAAATTGCAAAAAATACCACTATAAAAAGCGCACTCTTTCCTCGACGAGTGGTGCTTCTCTTGTCTTAGTACTGGGTATAATTCTACGTCTCATAAGCAATTTTTGTAACAAATGATTCTTTATCTGGTATTAACATTTAGTGTTATTAATCAAGGATCTGTTCCTTGAAATAAGGAACAGGGGGCAAACTTAATCTATAGTGATTCCTAGTGCTTGGCAAAGGATCTCTTCAATTTGATCTTCATGAAAGTGTGTCAAGGTTAGGCACCTTCCCATGAAGATCAAAGCACTAACTGTGTGTTAATGGGCCCTACCCCTGACCTTTGTGTATTCAGCGGCAGGTCTGGAAGAGGTGACTACAAGTGTATGTACATAGGTTCTCTACTGGATCTGGAACTCTGATCAAGAGGGTTCCAGATTGCAATGAGTGCCTGTGTGTGCACAGATCTATATGCATAGGCACACCTCTCAGACCTTCTGCTGACAATGCAGAGATTAGGGGGCAAGACTGGATGGGCATGCTGACACCAGAGATGGGACAAAAGGACACAAAGGTACTGATTTAGGTCTACTACTGTTATTTAAATGGGGCTATATTCTGCCAGATGAGTAGTTACTTATTTAAAACATTTTTGTAGTGCTGTTCCTACAAAATTTCACAATATTAATTTAAAATATTAAAATGATATCTTTAATGACCTGCAATACAACATAAACAAAATAAAATAAGCAATAAACCAGTGGACCAATGAGCTGATCCATTTATGCTGGTTGCCCGTAAGTCCCCATGGTGACCATTAGCCCAATTGGTCATACTGGGTGTAGGTTTCTATCTAGACCATTGGAAATAAATTGCAGTTGAGCCTCTATGTCAGCTGTAACCCCTTGTAGCTTCGGATCAAAGGATGCACTTACCTGTCTATGTCCAGCCTCCAGAATCTCCTTTATGTCTACTTTCAGGTCCTCATTTAACTCCTTTAGGGTTGCTTTAAGGTCTTCTGTGAACTGCTCCTTCATTGTTCTTTCAAGATTGATACTATCTGTTCCATTTTGGCTCACACACCAACACGCAGTTTCTCTTCAAGAAAGCAATATTGCCATTCTGAAACCTGAGTTATGTGCCCACCCCCACTTCTGACCAGTTGGACGTTCCAGGGAAAGTACTACAGGGCTTAGTTTCCTTTGGATGTTAGATATTATCCTTTGTAATATTTGCTTTATTTACAAATATACAAGGAGAGCATTGTGGGAACAAACAGGTACTCCTTCAGTAGGCAGCAGAGTCCCAAAGAGCAACTTGGACTTTCCCCTCAGGATTGCAGCCCCAGATCCAATTAACTTCAGCTTGTAAATTTCCTACCCCTGAAACATCCACAGCCATTTAAAGGAAAAATAAGATTTGCTGTTGTTGTTAAATCTCAAACTCCCATCAGACAACAATTTAGGCAAAACTAGTGATACTCACTCAAAGTTACCAAACCGCGAATTCACAACCCTATAATGCATTGTGTGGCAGCAAAATCACTGGGAGAGTCCTGAGCAAAGAAAAAGCCAATCTGCCTGTTCGCTTTACACAAGTTTAGTGTGCTTTGTTAACCAACCTGAACAAGCCAACAACAAACCATGGCTTGTTTAAGAAAAATAAGCCACACATAGTTAACAAGCCACCCCGCAGAAAATATCCTGGGTTCAGACAATGCACTAATCCATGGTTCAACAACAACCCCAAATAACCATGGAGTGCGGGTTAGCTGTTGTGTGAACCCAAAAGTGACCTAGTTCACACTGTGGTTTGTGGCATGTGCTGGGCACCTGCGGACACCCCATTCTGTAATCCAATCCTCTCTTGTAGGTTGTTGTGTTGTCTGAGCCCATGGGCTGTTTTAGGTTAGTGGGTGGTTTGTTACCCATGCCAACAACCCACCCTTGCGAGCTTTGGACAACACAACACTCTAATGTTCCGGCCATCTCTTGCCTCAACTACTGCAATCTTCTATCTGGGCCAGATCTACACCAAGCAGGATATAACACTTTAAAATGGTTTATAACTGTTTATAATGGTTATAAACCATTTATAACGGTTTAAACCCGTTATAAACTGTTATAAAGCAGTAGTGTAGATCTGCCCCTGGTCTTCTGCTCTCTTATGTTCATCGACTTGCATCCATCTAGCACTTTGGTGCACAAATATTCACCCCCTCATCTTTCTGACCATGTGTCTCCATTCTTGAAAAACTTTCACTGGGTTCCTGTCCATTCCCAGACCCTGCAGTGTACAAGCTCCTTGTCCTTAACTTCAAAGCCCTCCATGGCCTTTCCTTTCCTTATCTCTCTCCACACATATCCTGGCACCTCCCTGTGACCTTCACTCATCCACCTCCATCACCCTCAGCCGTCCAAAGATCTCCTGCTTTCCGAAACAACTCCACTTATTTTCTTTTGTTACCCCTTATGCCCGGATGCTTTTGTGCGACCATCTCCCTTATTTTTGTTAAGTTCCTCTACAAAAGTCAGCTTTTCCAGGAAGCCTTAGAAACATAGCCCCAACCCTCAATCCCTGTCCCTTATTGTAACTAAGCCATTGACATAAACACATGTTTTCCCCCTGCTTACCTTGGGGTAGGAACTGGTCATACCTGTTCTTTGTAAAATGGCATGTACATAGATGGTGCTATGGGGAAAAAATGGGCTTAACAACAGATGTGTATAGGATTGTAGCCTAAACAATGTTAGCAGCAACTACAACTTAAACTGGCTGTTTAGCTGCTGGAAGAGAACCCCAAAGCACGTCCCTTTTTCTTCTTTCACATAATGGTGAAATGCTTTTCTTTCCTGGACAGTTTGAATCCAGACAAGGCTGACTTAGCACTTTATCATTCCAAGGACAAAAACCCCGAACTGTTATGTTTGAACAAGTTACGCAGTCGGCAGTGTCTGGATATTGTCTTGCCTGAGAGACTGAGACATTACAAACAAGGACACTGTTCTGCATAGATATTAGACCTTCCATGGTATGTTTTCCAACTGAACATTTTCTTCTCCTATCTATTTTTAGGCAGAATTCACTCTTCTACTTTCATAGGTGTGCACAAGGGGTGTGCTGGATGTGCCCAAGCACACCCTAATGTCTCAAGCAAAAAGTGCCAAATTGAAGGGGCCATTGAGTGGGGATCCAGAGGGGGATCCAGATGCAGCAGGAACGGTCCTCCAGCTGCCCTCTGGCTGCTTTGCTGTCACCACCCCAAACAGCACGCCACTGCTCCCAGCAGCAGGAGTAAAAAGGAATCACTCTGCCAGGAGCTTCTCTGCCGGGAGCCACACTTCAAAGAGATCAGGAGGAGGGGCCTTGTAAGTCCCTCCTCCGACCAGTGTCACCACAAAGCTCCACCAATGCTCCACCTACAACAGCCCTCCCTGGTCAGGCAAGCCAAATGTGGAGTAGGACATCAGTGTCTACAGTAGGGTGACCAGATAAAATCCAGGTCAGGGCTCATGTAACTTTAACAGTTGTAGAGAAAAGGGAATTTCAGCCAGTGTCATTTGTATGCAATTAGTTCCTGGTGATATTCCCTCTGCATCACAACTGTTAAAGTTGCAGGGGCCCTGCCTTCTTTTGTATATGGTCACTCTAGTATAGTGCATGCACCTTTACCTGTTGTGAAGAAGAGGGAATTTCACCAGGAACTAATTGCATACAAATGACACTGGCTGAAATTCCCTTTTCTTTACAACTGTTAAAGTTACATGAGCCCTGACCTGGATTTTATCTGGTCAGCCTAGTCTACAGTGCTTAATAAATAAATGAATAAAAATGATGTCATTTATGACTGAGTATTTAATAAATGTTCTCCTTTAAAAAAAAAAAAAAGAATTCCCTGGGTACACACCCTAATGAAATGTGCTACGCACACCTATGTCTGCTTTGCAATTTGTGATATGCTTCACCTGAAAAAGGGGAAGGACAATAATATCATAAGAATTCTAAATATGATTAATATTAGTAAAATAGCCCGCCCCTCCAAGGCTTGGTAGTCTCAAATTGTGGTGTTTCTTTATGGCTATCATAGTGGATTTCCATGAAATGTTGCAGTATGTTCTCATCATGCTTTTCTACTTATTTGTTTTTGTTTAGGGACCCTCCAGAGCAGATTGTTGGGGGAGGCCTACACTGGGGAGGAAAGCAAGGGGAAATCCCATTGCACAAGCAGAAATCTGTTTCCACAACACAGGATATAATGCATTCTAAATGTTCGATCTTATACATGTTATTTAGGGACAATTCCTAGTATGTTCAGCAGGACAATAGGTAACATACATGTTACCCAGCCTAGACCTTTGAGCATAGAGAGGTTTAAGAAATCCAAACAAGTGGACTGATAAAAGGAATAGTGTGCAGTTTGATCAATATTTGGTCATTATATAGCCCAATATTTATCTGCTGTACTCAAATTTTGCCATGATATTTTGCCTCAGTATAAACTGGGGGAGCACTCTGAGAGCCATTTTCAACCTCCCAGAACCTCCTTGGGTGACACCCACCCACCCACACTATGCACTGCTGAATTTTGGGACAACAGCATCAAAACAGTTGGTGGTTTGCTGCCAATTATTGGCGGCAAACCATGGTGGTGGCCTAAAACAGCAACATTTAGCTTTAAATTAAGGTTTGAAAGCTGATTTTGACCTTTTAAGACCACTGTTGCAATTGGCTGTCAAAATTCTGTGGCAATCCACCTATTATTTTGCTATTTGCCACTACAGCAGCAAATCCAGCGGTTGTGGTGGGGGCAACAGAGGACCACACTTATAGCCAAGAGTTGCACTTATATCCAGGGCTATAAACTCTGAGTAGATATGCAGTTTAAATAAATTTAGGTAGAATAGGATGACTTAGGGGCAAAAAACATACATCCACCTACACTTGGTCATGTAGTTGTCCTCTGTCTGTCCGAACAGATATTATAAATAAGGTGACCATTTGAAAATAAATTCCCTCTTCATCACAACAGTGAAAGTTGCAGGAGCCCTGCCCTCTTTTGTATCTGATCACTCTAGTATAGCTACAGTGACCAGTTACAAAAGAGGGCAGGGCTCCCACAGCTTTAACTGTTGTGATGAAGAGGGAATTTCACCAGGTGCTCCATGCATACAAATGATACCTGCTGAAATTCCCTTTTCGATACAATATAAATCAGTTGGTGCAGCCCCATCCTTTGATAGATGCAGGGCTGCAGCTGAAACCCTTGGAACATACAGATATAGCAAAAGGTGTATCCATTTCAGCTATGCTGTCACTCCCCCAGAATTGTTTCTAACATCACACATTGGCTGCATTTGGACAACACGATAGTCAATGGTGGGGTAATAATCAACTTTACAGTTGTTCTTCTAGGGGTACTCCCCACACAACATGGTAATAAATAATCAACTGTGGCGTGGATTAGGATCAGCGCTGAGTTGACTATGGCAGCATTCGGATGACACAATAGTCAATATAGGCTGACCAGATTTTAAAAGTGAAAATCCCGGTCCCCCCCGCCCCCCCACCCAAAACAACCCCCCCACCAAGCCACCCCCCCCAAAAAAACCCAGCCTGGACCTACCGCTGGGTTCCTCCGTCGCCCGCGCGGCCGCGCGGGGTCCTCTGTCACTGCCCGCGCGGCTGCGCCGGGTCCTCCGTCGCCCGCGCAGCCGCGCAGGGTCCTCCGCTGCCGCCCACGCGGCCGCGCGGGGTCCTCCGTCGCCGCCCGCGCGGAAGAGGCGGGAGAGGGCTGGATCCAGAAGTGACGTAACCGGCCCTCTCCCGTCTCTTCCGCGCGGCCTCTGGCCTTTCTGGGGCTCGTCGCAATGGCGACGAGCCTCGAGGAGCCCGGATGCCCGCGCGGAAGAGGCGGGCGTGGGCGTCCCGGCTCCTCAGGGCTCATCGCCATCGCGATTGAGCCCCAAGGAGGCCAGAGGCTGCGCGGAAGAGGCGGGAGAGGGCCGGTTACATCACTTCCGGATCCGGCCCTCTCCTGCCTGTTCCGCGCGGCCTCTGGCCTTACGACCCCGGCAGCGGCGGCAAAGGCGGCGGAGGAGCCCGGGAAGCGGCCGCCCCAGCAGGTAAGAGCCCCCCTTTGTGCTTACCTGCAGGGGCGTCTGCTTCCCGGGCTCCTCCACCGCCTCCGGGTCTCGCTGCCACCGCCGCGTGACCCCCCGCCACCCCGGTTTTCCCCCGGTTGGCCCGGTTGGCCCGGTTGGCCTCTGGATTCCCGGTTAGGACCGGGAAATCCCGAGCCACCTGGTCAGCCTAAGTCAATACAACTGCAATTGTTTCCTCCCCCAGTTGCTTATTGTGTCGTCCGAATTCAGCCAACCTCTTTAGTAGCGCAAAGGGCTGGGCCTTAAGAAAAGTAGTACAGCTTGAACAGCAGTAGTATAGCACCTATGGACACCATTCTTTGAATAGTAGCATTTTCCGTTGAGCAGGCTGCAGTTGCAATGGTTGCATTTGAAACGATAGCTTCAATAGACCTCCGCTCAGTCTCTCTGGCCTGTCTTCAAAAGAACTAAGGGCTGTATTTTTCTTGGCAAGCAACATAATTCTTCACTCACGGAATATGGTCCTCCTTTTAGAAACAGCCACCAAATCAATTTCTCACCTCCCACGATACAGAGCCTTGTGGGAGCTGACATGCTTTTAAAAAGATGGCTCCTGTTGTATCCAGTTTCAACCAATAAAAGTGTCAGTGTTGAGCTGAAAGAGCTTTCTGCCAAGAGCAGTATCTGAGACATCCTCCTGTAATCTGGTTTTTTACTTTCTACCTGTTAGAGATTAGCGCAAGTAGCTTCCCCTTTTGTTTTTCACATTGTGGGACAAAAATGGTCCCATTTTCATTTTATTTAAACTTATTTTAGTCTGACTTTAAGGATGGAACCCTCATTATCTGATAGTTCCAATCTTTCCTGGCTACGAGGTCAGAGCCCTGTCTCCAAGCCAAACAACCCTATGGTCCCCAGATTCTGTCCAAAGGCCATAGGATTGCTCTCTTAGGCTTCATCCTATACACACTTACCTGGGAATAAGTTCGATAGAACTCAGTGGGGCTTACGTCTGAGCAGACATATATAGGATTGCACTGTTAGATATTAAAACTTCATGCATTGTTTGATAGGGCATCTCATGAAACTCTTTAGAAATATTTTACACACTATTCTCATATCACATTTTCTCACTTCATGCAAGGCAAATTTGCCCTTTCTATTAAAAATGATGGAACGCATTTCTGCACACAAGTGGAAAGTTGAATATTGTTTTAATTTAATATTGGAATAGTATATTCTGTATTTCTTTTAAATGATCAGAACAAGAAAACCTGATAATCCCTAAATGAATGAATGAATGAATGAATTTAAATGAATTTCTTTTAAATGATCAAAACAAGAAAACCTGATAATCCCTAAGAGGAAAACTCTTGGAGAATGAATAGCATTCTCTAGACTACAAAAGAACTAGCAGTCCTATACACTTACCTAAGAGTAAGTCCCATTGGATTACTTCTGCATAGACATGCATAATATTGCACTATATATTGGATGATTTTGACAATATTTTATTCTGTCAATATTTGAAGAGCTTTACATTAGCTCAGTAGAATCACTTTAGTCTGTAAAGCAAATATTTCTGCCTGTGTAAACTTCACAACCTGGGAGAGTTCCCTTAGGTAATAAAAACAAGCCCTACAATTAGATGAGTCAGTGGCAGATGGGTTAGATACAAGAAAGTTTCATATACCATATGTTCATCGTAACAGGAAACAGTCAAAAGGCCTGGTTTAATACTTGTAACAATTACAGTAAGGCTCAATGCCAAGGATTCTCCTAATCTTAGTCCACAGAGTAGCAGCAGCATCTTATATTTTGATTGATTGGTTGATAATTATTTTTAGGTTGCCTTTAAGGGTAAAACCTTCTCTTTTAGATCTCCCCAAATGTCATTTAAGTGATGCATAAGGCCTTACAGAGTGAAAGACATAGAAAAGGTAAGTATTTCTTATCTGCAGTCATGCATAACTGTTTAAACAGAGGCCAAGCAAGCGTAAATTAAATTAAATTAGCTATCTAAGGAAGGTTAGGCCTGAAACAATTCAGAGATCTTTGCCGAATTTTGAAAATACTGTTTTCTCTTGGCTTCTCTTTTCAGTACTACTTAGGGTGTAATCCAATCGGGATGGCCATACGCCTTCAAAATCAGAGGCGAATGGACATCCAATGCAGAGTGGGAGGAGTGGCGGAGGCGATGTTCACTCTGTATTTTAGCAAGACAGGTGTTTTCACCCATCTAGCTGAGGTATCAGGGAATGGGAGAAAAAGAGGCAGGGGAGGCCCATCTCATCAGTCTCCTCCTCTCCCTGCCCATGGGAATGCCCCTTTTCTGTTCTCTCCGAAGATGTCTTTGCACCCTCAGGGAGGCAGCTGGCATGCTTCTCCCCACACACGCTGTGAGGAGAGGAGAAAACAGGAGGAGAGCTTGGATTCTTAGGTCAAGGAATCTGAACCATCCTACAGCTCCCCGGACTCTGTCTAGGGGCCATAGGATGCTGTCTCATTCACCAATGACATCCAGGTCTATTTTTCTACCGCAGGATGCCTTCATTCAATCTCACATCTCTGATATTTCCTCTTGGGCATTTCATTTTCATCTCAAGCACAATGGGTTGGATCCACATCTGTGCATAGCAGAGTTCCACTGGAGGAGGAAAAAGGGGCTGGAGCAGTGATTTTCTCCAATTTCCCCTTCCCCCGAATGAACTTTTTCTCATGCTGATCCAAGGTGACACTAGGGACTATGGGGGAGGGGAGAATTGGAGAAAATCAACACCCCACCAGCTTCCTTCAGCAGTAAGCCTTCTCTGGCTTCTGGTTTCCGCCATGAATCAAAGGAACTCCTCTGTTCACCGAGGAGCAAATCCAATAGGTCTTTCCCCACTATCCCTCCCTCCCTCCCTCCTCCTTATCCATTAACATTACCGGCATCCATCCTGTTGAATAGGCACATAGCTTTGGCTTTTTCTCTGTTTTCTTTCTGTCTCCTTTTGTCCCCATATTCATATTCTTTGTAAAGTGTACATTGATAGTGGAATTAATAATAATAAAATATTTATTAAATTTATATCTTGCTTTTCCACCAAAAAAGTTCTCAAGGGAATCATCATCATCATTGTTGTCATTCAGACAAGTCCTCCTCACTCATTCTACCTGGTCATATGTCCCACTCGAATCTCTTTTATTTATACCTTCTATTCCTACAGTCCATTTAGAAGAGTGTGTAGCTCACCTTTCCTTCCATATAGACTTATGGTTCCTAATCTACCGACCCGCTTCAAGGCCCTGATATGTTGCTTCTGTTTATATTCCCACTCCACAGCCCAACCTCATGCCTATCTGCTTCTGGTGCTTCTGTGATCCTTTGTCTGTTGATTCCATCTTCCTGGCTTCCTAATGGCATGAGCCCCTTCTTCCTCCTCCTCCTCCTCCTCTCTCATAAACACATACAGAGAGAGAGAGAGAGAGAAAGAGAACCGTTCTTCATAAACACAGTCACCTATGCTAAAATAATGCTGGGGATGGGATGGGAAATGAAAAATCCCTACTGATATGATAATCTGTATACCTCAGTTTGTCACCTGAAGGGCCAGTTATGTAAGGCTGCCTATTGATGAGGCCCAGATTAGAGATTTCAGTTGACTCATTCAACAGCAATAATAACCCGCCTGTCTCTTTCCTGGTCAGGGTTATCAAACTGGAATGGCAAAGAGCAACGCACCCTTGGTAAAAATCATATGTCTTTTCTAATAGTTCTTTTGCACCTAGTTTGCAGTACTGATAAGCCCTTAGAACTTTAAACATGCAAGTCCTGAATATTAGGGGTGTGCACGGACCCCCCCGGATCGGGACCTCCAATTTTGTCACGGATCGGTTCGGACAAAATCGGAGGCCCCCCGGACCGGATCGAGTACGATCCCGATCCAAAAACCGGAAATTTTTGGATCGGCCGCCATTTTTTTCCCCATAGACTTGCATTGCAATGCAAGTCTATGAGGAAAAAATGGTGGCGGGTGGGTGAGGGGGGGCCTAACTCCCTCCCCCCCGGGGCCGTCCGCTGTGGACGGCCCCGGCAGGTAAGCCCCCTCCCCCGCGCTCCCTACCCCCCCTGGGGCCGTCCGCTTCCATCCGCTGGCACCCGCGGGCGCCAGCGGATAGAAGCGGACGGCTCCGGGGGGGGGGGTAAGCCCCCTTCCCCGCCACTGCTTACCTTTTAGGGCCGTTCGCTCCTGTCCGGCGCCGGCGGCTACCGCCAGCCGGCTTTGCAACTTGCTCTCGAGTAGCGCGCCGGGTGATCACCCGGCGCGCCACCCTGGAGCAGGCCGCGGAGCCCGCTGGTAGTAGCCGCCGGCGCTGGACGGGAGCAGACGGGCCGGAAAGGTAAGGGCCCCCCTCCCCCCCTCCGCGCGCCCCCTCCTCCCCTCCACGCCCCCCCTGCTTACCTTCCCGGCCCGTCCGCTCCCGTCCGGCGCCGGCGGCTACTACCAGCGGGCTCCGCGGCCTGCTCTCGAGTAGTGCGCCGGGTGATGACATCACCCGGCGCGCCACCCTGGAGTAGGCCGCGGAGCCCGCTGGTAGTAGCCGCCGGCGCCGGATGGGAGCGGACGGGCTGGAAAGGTAAGGGCCCCCCTCCTCCCGCCCCCTCCTTCCCCCCCCCGCTGTCCACTTTCTTCGTCGGGCGCCCGCTGGCACCCGCCAATGGAAGCGGCGGTGGGCGCCAGTGGGCGCCCGCCGATCCGCCGATCCGCCGAACCGGTTCGGAGCCTTTTTGGACCGGTTCGGATTGGATCGGCCGATCCAGCTGTCGGATCGGAAATCGGATAATTTATCCGATTTCCCACTGGACCGGACTCGGATCGTGGATCGGGTCCGATCCAGTGCACATCCCTACTGAATATATAAGTCCTCTTCTTTGTCTCTTTTTTGAGTGCCACATCACAATCCTAAAATACATTTGCTCTATCTTTTTCTGTGAACAGTACCAAATTATCCCTTATGGAGGTGACATATACTTGCATAGGGCATGTCATTCATAATCCCTATCAACCAACAACAATACATGCCATTAATACATCACTTTTCTGATGTCGCCTAGTATCTCAGTAATCTTTAAAATACTCCTGTACATTAGAAAAGTAGCATTATTCCCATAGTGCAAATGGAGAGGCTGGCAGGGCCAGCCAAAGATACTTTCTTGCGTGAAGCAAAAGACAAGATGGTGGTCTCCCATTCCACATTCAGTAACCAACCAAATTTGCAGTTGAATTTTACTTCATTACTGGTGATGAGATAACAGTCTCTGCTGTACCTGAAGGCAGAAAGCTAGTTTATAGGATGCAGGGCAGCCACATGGCACACAGAACTTTGCCAACATCTCTCCTGCTCTTCATTTACTGGTCTGACCAGCGCCTCTTCATTGCCCACTCAAATTAATTTGGCAATGCTTAGAGATGTAAAATTTCTGGAAATTTTGAAGCTATGGGAAAAAACCCTTTTTTCCTGGGGGAGGGGGGAGGGGGTCTGATTTTTTTTTTTTTAATTTCCCCAAAAATTGAAAAGGCAATATTAGCACTTTTTACAGATTGAAACTCACTTTGTTACTTTAGGAACATAAAATGTAATTATGTACAAGTTGGTTTGGCATAAAATTATCACATTTGGTATATTAAAAGTACAGTGTATTCAAACAATTATTACAAATTGAATTTACTTTTTAAAATTTTTACCTTTTTTTTGTAACGAATGGAGCTATAACCTCCTGAACTGTAAGGAACCTCTTTCGTTTTGCCAGTTTATGTGGAGCAGGCAATTTAAAAAACAACAACAGAAGAACCCATCAACATTAGTAACAAAGAAAATTATTTATGTCTCCGCTAGTCCTCCACAGTGTCAAGCAGACATTACACATCCATTCCCATAATAAGTTTTTAGAAATCATTTGGAGAAGTAAATATATCAACACCTTTTATTAAACATTTTATTCATCGTGCTAAAATAAAACATTCCATAATCCATTTTTATTTTCAATTTTCCAGAAAAACAAACAAACAAAAAAAAGGCTTCGGGGAAAAAACGGGGGGAAACGTTCCCCCTGCCCTGAGTTTTTCCTATTCTTTTTCCGGGCCTTCACATCTCTAGCAATGCTGCAACAGCAGTGTAAGCATGAATCACTTCAGCAAAGCAATTTATCTAGACATGATGGATGTTGGAGTTCATGACCTGGGCTGGTTGTATCTTTGCCAGCACAGACAGCCAGAGGAGGTTCTTTGATGCATTGGGAGGAGGTGATTAGGGAGTAAGCCAGCCAGCCCAGGCCATCAACAAGCATCACTGCCACAGGGGTACCAGTTTGGGAGGATGGGAACTGCTGTGGCGATCGGGGGAAATGGCTGGGAGATACCATTGCCACTTCCCCATCAGCAGCATCTGCCATCTAGGGAAGCCACCATACTCTGTCTAATGGTTGAGTCTGTATAGCCATGCCTAAGGCCATCTAGTGAGTTCATGGCAGAGGTGTGATTCAGACCAGAGACTTATGAATTCATGACCTTTGCCTCTACATGACAGGAGCTCACAACTCCTACCGGGGTTCTATGGTGCCAGATGAGAGTCCCTTATTGGCTCTCTCTTTGTTTGATTTCGGCTGGCTCAGATTGTCCTTTTGCCCTACTACCACGAAGACTTCCCTGTTTTCCTTTGTTTTTCAGTACACGTGCTACATTTAACTTACTATTTTGCAACATCAAGTGTTTTTTGCCTTCTCTTACCAAGGGATGGTTTTCAGAGCTTAAAAATCAGTGTCAGATAGGTCAAACCAATGTACTTCAGATGCATGGCTGGTAATTTGTGCCCATTGGAGCACAAATAAAAACCATCTAACAGTTACATTATGAAACTGAGCAATTTGACAGCCTGCATTTTAGTGCACAATTAGAAGTTTTGTATTGGTGGACTCAATCAAAGCAGTGAGCTGCAAGGCGAAAGATGCAAGATGGGGGAACTACGGATATCCACCCCAAGGAGGAAATGGCCATATTACTTCCAATAATACTGGCACAGTCTTTCTCTTGCTGCTAGAAAATCCTGCCATAGTTCCTTTCTTCTCTTCCCATCATTGACAGCTCATTCCCATGGACTAAGACCAATGCTACTTAACTTTTTCATTTCACTTATTTATATCTGATATAGAATCAGGGAGTGAATAATGAGGTAGTTAAATATATGGATGACACAAACTTACTCAGGATAGTAAATTCCCAAATAGACAATGAAGTTATCTGTGCAACAAAATGACAGAGGATATTCAGCACAAGGAAGTGCAAAGTAATACACATCAGAGTGAACACAAATGTATATTACATATACAGAAATAGGATGTAAATTAGCTGAAACCATACAGGGGTGGTGGTGGTTTTGATTGCCTTGTTTTAAAAATGATGTAGTGGGACTAGTGAATGCACAGAAGGCTGGAGAATCTTTTAAAATGATGGTTTAAGAGACTGAGGCTTATTGACCATAATCTATTTTCTTGACAGCAATCCATTGAAGTCTTTATGTTGGCTGAGTGCTTGACTTCAGTGGGATTTACACAGTACTCCAATTATGGTGAGGGATAGGTCGCCTCTGATACCCGTGTCATTCAAGCATTGGACTTGTGTTTAACTTTTCTGGGTTATACACTTTATTTAGAAATAAGCATGGCTGATTTCATTTGATCCATTAGTTTGGATTCAAATTTTGAATAGAAATATAACAAGAAGCAAGGAATATAGTAAGAAGAAAGAGATACATAGTGGCTTATGTTTTGGTGGCTTTGGGGGAGGGTCCCCCTAGAAACTTTTGCAAGGCTGATTAACTTTTTAAAAAATATGAAGCCAGTGACAAAAGCAGTGGATTGAATGCCTGCTGCCTAAGCTAGTGCAATGATATATGCTGCTTAGCCACCATGTTCCAATCAAAACTAGCACAACTCTGTGCTTTCTGTAAAACATACTGAGCCAGCATGGTGGGTGGCACTGGCAGAATTGATCCAATCTACTTTGTCCAGCTTCACTTGCCCTACTCTAGCTTCAGTGTTTGCCTTGCCTCAGCTAGAAAGGACCAACCAGGTAACGTTTACTTTTTAAAGTGATATGTTCATCTTGATTAATATATTAGATAAATAAATGGAAGACATTGAGGAAATCTCATTCCCTCTCAGATGCTGAAAGAGAAACAACTATATGCGGAATAATGGTTCTACATACGTTCTGTGGAGCAGACACCAGAGAAAACATTATAGGATGAGTAGCATCATGAAATACAAGTACGGTACATTCTATGTGGAAATTGTAGACTGTTTACCAACTTTACTATTTAGAATGCATACCTCCTTATTAGAGTAATTTTAGTTATTTCAATGAATGCCAAACATCACTTTTTTAGATAAGTCTAGCAGGCTGAAATTATTTCTATATGAAACACTGAAGAGCATCTTGCAACTACTCTTTGTGGTTAATACGGTAACATAATTCTTTGGCTTAAATATACATTTCATTAATGTTTCTTGGAGACATCTGCATTTAAAAATTACTTCACTTGTCAGGGAGGGTTAACTTGTAACTTCTCATAATGAACCAAGACAATTTTTTTATTTGGTTATGGTTTTATATTGGAAAAATACTGACAATGACTAATTTGTGGCAAGTATCTTGGGTCTCTAGAATGTGGTCTCATAAGGTTATCCCTAACAGCCTGATACCACTTAAGCAGTAAGCAATGTTATTCAAGCACTACTGGAATTAACTTTGGCTGCCTTTGGTTTATGGGCCTGGCCTCCCTACCACAACCATTACAAAAGAAAGCAGACAGGGCTCCTCAAGTCTGGGTTTCAGTTTTATCTTTCAGATCCATGCTTCCGTTTTCCCTTTATCTTTTGTGAACTTTAACCTTAGCCCGACTAAGTGCTGGGAAAACTTTTCTAGTTTTCTGCTTGTCCTCTTGGTTGTGCATTTCAATGTTCCTCCTAGACTTGATCTTGTTTTGTCTTTAGCAAGGAACAAGTGACAAACTAATCTTAATTTTATTCAGGTTATTCTGTATTCCAGCTACCTGTTACTGGGAGCCTGAGTTTTCTCATTTCTGTTCCCCCCTTCCCCCCTCGGTTATTTTTCCACATACCTAAAATGCAATCTACTGTCACATCTTTACAATACTTGTTATTAAATCAAATCTTTACTGCTTTTGCCATCCATTGACATATCTGATATGGATGCCAAAACAATGGTCCACTGTTTTGATAAAATAGGACACTCCAATTCCCTATTCCATTCCTGTTGAAACCCATTGAATCATATTTATTAACTGATAGTAAGAAAGTATAAACATGAATTGTGGGCCGATTTACCTGGTCAGCCTCAATCAGTGCTTCCAATAGCAAAGGAGATTCTGAAGCAGTGAACGCTGCTGGGTCAAATATAGATTCTAACAAATGTTGCAGTTGCAGATACTGCCATTCTGCTGTGGCCATAATTTAAATTTATCACGTGGAGCTAAGAATTACAGGAACTCATCATCTGCACCCACCAATTGGTCCAGGGTAAAAACCATTCTATCTGTTGAAGTCTGCCATATAAACATTTTCTTTCCTATTTTTAAATCTGGATTTCCCCATATGGTCAGTTTGGCATGAGAAAATGGATTAAACTATAATTGGCGTGACATTATATACCACACATCTCTAACTGCTTGGATTGTGGGTAGGGCTCTTTCCACTTTAATATGTCGAGAACCTAATGCAATCCATTTGGAAAGAGGCTCCAAACAGGATGATTCCAAAACTGACCAAGGTGGAAAATCAAATCTCAGTGGAAAGGACCAAAATTCAGTGCAGGTGAGCAAGTTAGCCCGATGATCTATAACAAGGTCTGGAAAGCCAAAACCACCCTCTTTAATTGAAAGTTGCATCCTTTTCAAAGATATTCTTGGTGGAGAGGAACCCCAGAAGAATTTACGGAACAAAGTATTAAATTTGTGAAGATACTTGCTGGGTATAAGTAAGGGGATTCTACGTATAATATAAACAATTTGAGGTTTCGTATTCATCTTAAGTGTATTAACCTTGCCCCATAAACTTAACTTTAAAGATGCCCATCTATCAATATCTCATGAAATATCATTAATCAACTTATTGAAATTTAACTTAATAATTTGACTTACTTCTCTGGGAATGATCATTCCTAAATAAGTGATAGAATCAGGGCACCAGCGAAATTGCCAGTTGGCTAATACACTGAAATGTATATTATCTCCAATTGGCATTATTTCTGACTTTTACCAATTAATTGACTAGCCAGACAATTCACCAAAAATATTAATCAATTTCATCAAAGCCGGAACCAGTGACTAGAGTTTTGAAATAAATAGTAAAAAATCATTTGCATATAGAATAATTTTAAATTCTAAGTCAGTATGTACAAAACCGTGAATACTACTGCTTTGCCTAATGACACATGCCAGGGGTTCCAAACATAAATCAGATATCAATGGGGAAAGTGGACAACCCTGTCTAGTACCCCGGCTAAGTAGAAAATAAGCAGAGAATAATCCATTTGTCCTCACTCTAGCTCTCGGTGTTGAGTACAAAATTCTTACCCGTTTCAAAAATTCAGTTGGGAAGCCAAAATTAATCAAAGTAATAAAAATAAATTTCAAGTGAATTTTGTTGAAGGCCTTTTCTGCATCTAAAGAAATAATAGCAGATTGATCAGTCCTTTCAGAATTTAAAGCGACCAAATCGACAACTAACCTAAGTTTATCTGCTCCCTGTCTATTTTTAATAAAACTCACCTGGTCTGGATGAACCAATGCTGCTATAACTTGTTGCACTCTATCGGCCAATATTGTAGTCAATATTTTGATACCCACATTAATAAATGATATAGGTCGATAGTTGGCACAATTGATATGGTCCTTGCCAGGCTTAGGAATCACAGTAATATAAGCGTCATTTAAAGATGGGGAAAGAAAGTCTGATTTGAAAATGTGATTATAAAGACTATAGAGCTTTGGAGCTAAAAAAAAACTAGAAAAAGTTTTATATCACTCAATTGGAAATCCATCTGGTCCAGGCAATTTCCCAGTGTTCATATTCATTATTGTATTCATAATTTCCTCCAAGCATAATGAGGCTAGAAGAAGCTGCTGTTGTAGTGAATCCAAACGTGGAAGATTAATATTAGAAAAAAAAGCCTCTATGTCTTGCTCTGATATCTCTCTACCTGTATTGTAGAGCTCAGTATAGAATTTCAAAAATTGTGAATTTATATCTATAGGAGAATTATATACTTTATCATTTTCATCCTTGATAGCTGGGATAACATTTTGATGTTTTTGCTGCTTAAGACGATGTGCAAGGATCTTACTAGGAATTTTAAGACTTTGTTGATATTTTAATAATGTATTAATTTTATATGCTTTTAATCAGTTTTATGTATTTTATATTGTTTGTATTGATGTTGTTCCCTGCCTCGATCCGGAGGGAAAGGCGGGTAAGAAATATAATAATAATAATAATAATAATAATAAATAATAATAATTATATTGCACTGTAACTATTATTTCATGCCTGTTTGCAGCTTACAAGAATGCCTCTAAATTCTTAGGAGTTTGCTCATGTCACCAGCATCAACATGCTCATGTCACCAGCATCAACATGGTCCTCTTTGCCTCCTTCCACTATTATTCACTGCAGCAGCCCTATTCAGCTGTCACAGCCACTGACTACGTTCAGACAACAAAATAGTCAAAGGTGGTGTAATAATCAACTCAACAATTGTTTATCTAGGGGATAATCCCCACACAACATGATAATAATCAACCATGGTGTGGATTAGGATCAGCACTGTGTTGACTATTATCCACACTGAGGCCGTTTCTACACCAGGCTGTTTGCCTGGTATAGCCCCTGGCTGGTCCCTGTGCTCCGATGGTGTGTATTAGGTACTTCCGGGATCGCCCTCCCTCCCTCTCTCCCTCTACACCCAGGGGCTATCCCAGGCAAAACGCCTGGTATGGAAAGGGCCTGAGTTGACTCACTCATTCCCTGCCCTCTCCCTCCCTCAATCCTCCCACTAGTATCCCATTAGCCATTACTGCCAAAAAATCTATCCTGCTAGCTGGACTAGAGTGGTAGCCTCCGCTTTGACCACTCTTGCCTTGCACCTCTGTGGCTAACGAAATAACTAACGGTGCCTGAGGAAATAACCAGCAGTGCCCTCCACACAACATGATAACCAACAGTGGTTCAAATAGCCAACTCTGCACAGCTTTGGTATTTTAGCCAAATAACCAACTGTTGACTATTTAAACCACTGCTGGTCATCGTGTTATCTTAACCTAGTCACTCTTTCCCTCAAGTTTCACCTTTATCGGTTCCCTGTGAAAACTTGAGAGAGCACACAAAAAGGTGCCACAGAACAATGGAGTCTGTACTGTATTCTCCTGTACACTCTAAATCAGCCTTCGCCATCCATGTTTTGGACTGCGGCTCCTATAAGCCTCAGCTAGCATGGACAATGGTCAGGGATGATGGGAGATGGAGTCCAAGACATCGTGAGAGACCAGGATGGGGAAGGCCTTTCTAAAAGTTCTATAGGAGCTAGGGAAGAGAAATACCTCCTCCATTCACAATGATGGCAACCTGGCCGCATAGGCCTATAGAAAGAGTGCTTCCTGGTTCCAGCATGCTGATACATACATTGTTCTTTAAGGATATTCCAGACAAATTGATGTAGAAGTTGTGTTTATTTTTGTGAACAAGGTTCTTAATATTCTTTCAGCATCTAGTTAAAATAAGTATAGGACTCCAGAAGCCCTGTTTCGACTGTAAGGTTTTGGAGGGAAACTATGGTAGGGTGACCAGATAAAATCCAGATCAGGGCTCATGTAAATTTAACAGTTGTAGAGAAAAGGGAATTTCAGCCAGTGTCATTTGTATGCAATTAGTTCCTGGTGAAATTCCCTCTTCATCACAACAGTTAAAGGTGCAGGGGCCCTGCCTTCTTTTGTATATGGTCACTCTAATATAGTGCCTGCACCTTTAACTGTTGTGATGAAGAGGGAATTTCACCAGGAACTAATTGCATACAAATGACACTGGCTGAAATTCCCTTTTCTCTACAACTGTTAAAGTTACATGAGCCCTGACCTGGATTTTATCTGGTCAGCCTAAACTATGGATATGAAAGCTGACATTTTCTGCAGTACACATGACTTCTTGATAAGCCAGGATGCAAAGCACATAAGGTTGTTGTTTTTCTTGTTCATGTATTGTGATGCATAAAGATGAGATGCAGTAGATATAATTCTCTCATCCAGAAATGGGATTGTGTCTGGCTTGTGACATATGCCAGCCCCGGTTTGTCAGCAGTCCCATGGAGGTTGGCTATAGCATTAGCGTAGGCAGCCTTGCAGCTCTCACATGCCAGTACATATGTATACATCAGAAAGGTGTCTTTGTTTGCGGCATTTGAAATTAACAGCAGGGTATGAGAAACAACTTGGCGAGTCAGTGAATCTACTATTATTTCTAGGTCAAATGGGAAATTTTCATTGTATCGCTGGCAAAGTTAAATGTAAGAAAAATGTTGTATGAGCATATTCTCATCCCAGCACAGTATCCTAAAAAAACAAACAAAAAAAAACCCAATCCCAAAGCTAAAGTCAGTGGGTAGGATCCAATGGTCTTGCAACACTAATGCTAATGATGATATTAGCTCAGGGGTGGGCAACTTGTGGCTCTCCAGTTGTTTGGCCTAAAACTCCCATCATCTCCAGCCAGCATAGCTAATGGTGAGGGATCATGGGAATTGTAAGCCAAAACATCTGGAGGGCCACATGTTTCAGCCCACTGTCCTAACATAAAATCAACACTAGTGGAATCTCATTCATGCTTGGTAGTGCAAAGGGGGGGGGAATGATGATTTGCAGCTGAAATTCGGCACTACTGCTTTTCGCCCGTGCTCTAGCAAGTGCTAATAACATTGCACTAGCATTAGTTTATGCTAGCAGAACATCATTAGCAATAGCACTGTTCACCATTGGAACCTATACAATATATATTGTGCAATTTAGTTTGGAAGACTCTTCAACGGCTAGATTTATTCATCCATATGGGATATAACCTTTCTTCTAAATATATATATATATATATCTAGAGATCTGCAGTTACAAAGTTACATAAGGAGACTTTATTAACATTCTCTATGTTTCTTAAAACACTAAACTGTTGGCCCTGGATTTGTCACCACCCCTTCCCTTTTATTTATTTCCCAACCTACATATTTTCTATGATTTTAGTTCTCTGTCAGGTTGCATAGATCTACAAAGGATGTGCCCTTAAGGGCAAAATCCATTCCTGCCACTCTGAATTTACATTTTGGAAACAGGGCTATTTTTACTGACTGGCTGTGGACATTTACATTGGAAGGAATAATTCACTATGGCGGGCACCTAGTACTCCATAAAGTGGTATTGTGTCACTTTGAAACTGAAGAATCAGTGTACTGGAAAGCATACACAATTAGGCTGACCATATGAAAAGGAGGACAGGGCTCATGTAACTTTAACAGTTGTAGAGAAAAGGGAATTTCAGCTGGTATCATTTGTATGCAATTAGTACCTGGTGAAATCCTCTCTTCATTGCAACAGTTAAAGTTGCAGGCACTATACTAGAGTGACCCTATACAAAAGAAGGCAGGGCCCCTGCAACTTTAACTGTTGCGATGAAGAGGGAATTTCACCAGGAACTAATTGCATACAAATGACACTGGCTGAAATTCCCTTTTCTCTACAACTGTTAAAGTTACAGGAGCCCTGTCCTCCTTTTCATATGGTCAGCCTATACACAATTAACCAGCTATGTGATACAAGGTCTCAAACAAGCAGAGATCTAAAGAAGGAGTGCAGAGCCCAAGGCCTGCTTGCATAGCCCCAAGTCCTTAACTGGAGTCACCAGCGGGAGGTGGATATTGACAGAAATTACCTTTCTGCCCTTTTCTGTCGGTGGAATTCTTCCAGTGGATCAGAAGCCTCCTGCAGGCATAAAGGGCCCTTCTGTCAGGGGAAGGCAGATCCTTAATTCAATCCAATATTTCAACGTTCAGTTACTTCAAAAAATATGATCACTGCATCTAAAAATGTAGTACAATCTTAAGCATGTTTACTCACTGAGTTCAAGACTTGTTCCCTATATTGTGGTATAAGATTTGCAATCTAATATAATACAATCCTATGCATACATACTTGGAAGTAAAATCCCATTGAGCTCAGTGCGGATTGCTCCCAAATAAGTGTGTGTACAATTTTTGTCATAGCTGCTTTAGCACAATGGAATTATTTCCAATGTGTCATAATTTTACATTTCTTATCATGTGAATAGCTTTCCGTTCAGATTTGCAGTTGGGAAGATGTATTATGTCTTTATGGAACTGTCTGGTCTTGTAGATGTCAATGGTGAGGCGTGTATTTTCTTTCTCCTGTTGGCTCCAATCCCATTGGCTGGTTAAGTCATGCATGGATAAGCCATTTTAATGGCACACTTTCATTTATCTGCCCATCTCCGATATCTCCCAAGTGCAATCTGAGCTTTTTGTTTTGGACAGCATGGAGATTTGCAACAGTAGGATGAAAAATGCATTAAAATTAGTTTTCTTCTAGAATACCCCACCCCATGCCTGGCAATAAATTGCACGCAGAAGCAAACATGTTATTCTGTGCGCTGGTATTTATCTCTGTGGGCTGTATTGTTGTCTTTGCCTTTATGGCTGTTACACTCTAAACATTTGTTCTACCATGCAGTGATAGGTGTTAGAGTAATGCCCATGTAGGTTAGCCCAATCTCCTCTGCTGCCATGCTTTCCTAAACATCTGTTTGATGTTTGGAGTTCTTTACACATATATCAATATGTGCAGAGAGCCCCTGGCATATGCCTCTGATTACCACTTGTGGGAGAATACAAGTAGGAGGGTGATGTTGCACTCACCTCCTTTTTGTGGGTTTCCCATAGGCATCTGGTTGGCCCCTGTGGGAACAGAATGCTGGGCCAGGTAGGCCTTTGGCCTGATTTTGCAGGGCCCTACTTAGGTTCTTAGATTTTCCCAGTATGATGATAGAAAGGGGAGCCTGAATTTCACCACACAATTATTTACATGTCCACTCAAAAATTAATCCCATAGAGTTAGTCATGGGCACAAGATAGTGGGGTTTACTCCCAGGAAACTGAGATTAGGATTGCAGCCAGATTCCTTGGAAATTTCATTGAAGAAGCCTGCAATGACATCCAAAGCTTCCAAAAATCCCAAGCCTTTGATGGCTTGAGATGCTATTCTCAATGGCTACTAGTCCTGATAGTTATTTGCTACTTCCAGTAACAGAGGCAGTAAGCCCATGTCTCACTCATGTCCTGCTTGTGGGTTCCTAGTCAATAGCTGGTTGACCACTGTGTGAACAGAATGCCAGACTAGATGGACTATGGGCCAGCATGGCTCTTCCTATGCTTTTATGTTCAGTGAGCAATTATGCCACTGTGACAGGCTCAATCATTTTTGGATATATCACAGAGTGCTGGATGATCATCAGAGATAGGGAGAGTTTACAAGAAGGATTTTATGATACTGCTTTTGGTCTCCACTTCTTCCTTACTGTATTTCTCTGACATTATTTTTTTAATGGTACCCATCTGGAACCTGGTGATTTATGACAAAAACACTACTTTCATTAAGATACAAAACACTTAAAAGCTTTGCAATATAAAGCAATCTTGCCAATTTTATGTTAAAAAATGTTACATAAAACTTGCAAAATCTGGTAAGGAGTTAATGAAATACGTAAATCAAGACCAGCTGCTGTTTGCAGTACAACTCATTCAAATCATTCTATATAATGATCGTACTTAGAAAGACTCCCTGTCTATATGACCATGAGCTGATCTACACTCTAGCTTTGTAATGTTTCATAAGGGTTATGAAAACTCTTTGGGCCACATGACACACTCCCTCTAACGATGTATACCCGTGGTTTTTTAAAACTCACTTCAGCTATATATAATGGTTTTTATTTTTAATAAATCATTTTAAATAAAATAATGTGTCTGTCCTTATCATTTGTGATTTGTGGGGGTGGTGCTTCATTTTCCAGCACCCAAATGCTTAGCTGTTGATTGGTGGGGAAGAAAGAGGGGCTAAGGAGGAAGTGGGCCAGTGAACTACAGCACCCCTAAACTAATTGAAAGCTAGGGAATGAAAGGGGAACTAAGGAGGAAATGGGCAAGTGAACTACAGTGCCCACAATGCTTAGCCCTAAACTCATTGAAAAAACAAAACAGAAAGAGACGGATGGAAGAGTGTGGGACTGCACACACCGCTTTGAAGACTGTAGAAAATTTCTCCTGTAATGTGAGTACTCAGTAATGTGGCCTAAGACGATTTAAAACGCGCCTATTTACAAAGTTTTAAAATACTGTTTAAAATGTTCCAAGCTACAGTGTAGATCAGCTCCATCTCTTCCCTTTAAACCATTTTATTGTTATGAGCAGGAGTGATCATGTTGGAAAGAGATAAGTAATACACTGTGTTTGAAGAAACAACAGTATTCCACCTAGTATAATGCACCAACATAGACCATCCCAGAATAAAGCTTGAATGCTTTTGTGTCATCAGCTGCCAGTAAATCAATTCCATCCTCTCATATCTATCTGCAAGTTTACAACTCACTACCAGCTACTGAGCAGGTTCAAAGTACTGCCTGGCAACCTACTGGTCCAGATTGAAGCATCCATATGCTATGAAGAACTTTGGACAAGAAGTATTGCAGGCATCCCCAGTCTGTGCCCATGAGCACCTACAATGGTCCTCACGAAGGTGTCCCAACATAACCCCCATAGGCACCCAGTTTTTAAAACAAAAACAAAAACTGCTTTTTTTAATATACGTACATGGATTTGTATGAAATGCATACAACTTTCTAGCAAGTATACATAGGCTTCAGCAAAAGCGGACCAAATATCCAAATACGTACGCATTTGAAGATGATGTCTATATGCTACCCATTCAAATGTTGGAAGAGTTATAACATCCTCAATCCAATGCATTATAGGAGGTGAGTGTTTATCCTACCAGTGTTAGAATATCAGTCTTTTATCTGCCGAAAGGGTGCAGAGAATACATTTACACTGACCATTTGTTAATTTCCATGAAGAAGGTAAATAATTTTAAAGAGCATGCACATCAGTGAATATTGAAGACTGTTCCAGTACAAAATGTATTTGTGTAATAACCTCCTCCCCAAAAGAAGCAACTTCTGGACACTGCCAAAACATATATTTAAAAGAAGCATTAGCTGTACTACATTGCAGCAATTAGCTGAGTAAGACAATCCCTTATTAAAGTGGCCTTGCAGTGTACAATGGGCAAGTTTTTGCTGAATATGATGCAGCCCAGATGTGACAGGTAGATACCAAAGTGGCAATCCACAGATTAGGCATCCTGTGGTGGTAAAGATCTAGGACGTAGGAACAAAATTTGGAACCTAGAAAATAATCCTCCAGTGATATTAAAGTCCTTTAGATGTTATATATTAATTATTAGAATACAGAGAAACTCTTATACACAATTGTAAAACCTTAACCCTTATAAACAAACTACAAAGAAAGATCTTCATGAGGCATCTCCTTCAATCTCCCACCCACCCCCAGTCTCCTTTGCTGCATGATAGGTTGCATGTTTTGACCGAATAGGAGTGGTGGGGAAGGAAAGCTTGATATGGTTCACAAGTTAATGAATATACATAAAGGAGTCCTCAGGATCATGGCCATTGAAAGCTGTTTTTCTTGTAATTATCTGTACTGCTGTAAACAAAGTGACAAAAGCTTAGTAAACATAGTGTGTAATTTAAAGTACATAAGCATTCCAAATTAATTTGAGGTGTCTCATTTAAGTCATTCATTCTGCAACATTTACATTATTTCTTCATACTCTCTCTGTTATGAAGTTTGCTGTGTCACCCCGAAAGCAAGGGAAGAAAAATTCAAATAGATGCAGATCAATAGATTGGATCAATGATGATGCCAACCAAAGCAAAAAACCAGAACTGTACAAATTCTTGTGGTTTGTTATAGTATCATTTGATGTCCTGCAGTGAATGTAATTTGACTCAAGACACCCACTGTTTCTTTTGTTTAAATAACTCAAATTATATAGACGACAGGCAAATGTAACTTGGCCTGATTACATTTAATGCTTTGTATCATATGGCTCTGTTCCACACACCACTTTAGATGACATACCTAAATTGTTTTAGTCTCATGGAGTAGTGTAGAAAGAGTTGCATCTTTCTGTACTAATATATAGTAAGTATATAGTATTCAGAAGAGAAGTGTTTCTTAAAACATTGATTTGGTTGATTAAATGTTCATCTATCTATCTATTATATAAGATTTCGTACTTTAAGTAAACACACATACATGTTTTTATTTAGGGATCATTTTTCAACCACTTCATTTACTGGTGCGTGTATAAGAGTCAGAGTAGGTTCTCCAATCGAATACATGGGTATAGAGGTATCCACTTACCACAGCTGGGATTATATTTCTCCCATAATCCTACAGCTCCCATAGTCCTACAGCTGTGCCATGTAAGGATTCACTGGTGGGAACAAACTGGGGCCATAGCACTAGATCAGTCTTCCTCAGCCTCCAGATGTTTTGGACTACAATATGCCTGACTGTACTGGCAGGGGCTGATGGGAATTGAAGTCCAAACATCTGGAGGGTACCTGGCTGGGGAAACATACACTAGATAGTTGGCAAAGGTAGCATAATGCATATTGCACATTCCTGTAATAATGGACCAGGTGAGGAATTTCCTGGGGTACAGGTAGAGGTGAGTCTATAAGCTAAAGTGCACATGCAAGATCTGACATTGGTCTCCTGACTATTTTTTTTTTAAAAAAAACCTGAAATGCAGCCCTTGGAGGCTCTGGAAGCTATGATAATAATAATAATAATAATAATAATAATAATAATAATAATAATAATAATCAACAATAATAATAATACAGTGACCTACATTTTGATTGCAAAAATGGCCTACAGGTAAGGGTTATTCATCTTTCCCTCTATCACTGCTGCTACAATAAAATTTGCAGTCTCCAGAACTACATTTCAGTTAAAAAAAATTCTGTCAAGACATCAATCATGGATCTCCTGAATAAGGGGTATTTTGGCCTTGCTAGGATTAGACTAATGTGCTTACCTGATCTGTGTAAATAACTCTAGTCACTTATGTCCAGCTGCTGCTGTGTGTGACAGGGCATTTCAAAATACCCTTGAAGCCAATGGGCCTAATCCAGAACCACTCTGTCATGAGATCTTGAACCTTTCACACTTGCTCTAATGCAAAATCAAACATAATTTCACCTTAATAAAGGGGCTGCAGTCACAAAACAATGAAAGCACAATCAAGCTCTATATGTACGTATGGGTGTGCACCTTATGAATCATGTGCATATGACTGAAAGGAAGAAGAGAAGAGATGAACATATAAATGTTTGGATCATATAAGTGTCAAATCAATTCAGCAGGTCGCTGCTACATTCTGGAACTGGGGATCTGAGCTACGTTTTGAGCAGGAGACTGAGGTACAGCAGACACAAGATATTGCTCTATTGATCAAGTCATGGTGAAAGGCCACATCCCTAATATTTATTTATACCAATAAGTGACTTCATATTGCCTGCCAATTGCAGGGGTTGATATCACACAACCACGTTACCCAGAGAGGATTTGAAACGTGAGTTCACACATAATCAAAAACACTACAAAACTGAATAACACAAGCCCATTAACTGTATTGAAATAGAACATGTTGATGATGACAACATTTGAATAATGTAATGAATGCATCCAAACTTTCTCAGCTTTTCAGACAGACTCCAATGCATCAGTTTATATTTTGTTCACATTTAGACGGTTATCTTTGGAGCCATAACACAGGCAACACTGAAATTACATGATATCAATATAACCAAACTATCAGTTATCAAATGGCACCCACTTCTTTACGGATTACAATGGCTAAAAATATAAAACCTTTTGATTTACTGTGCCACATGTTTGCAGATTTCACCCAGGGCAGAGCAATCCTACTTGAAGATCTAGAGAACTCTAATACAAACATACCAAAAACCTTGCTGGGCTTATGCCAGCAAGACAGAAGTGGAGGAGGAATGAGGTTATCCTCGCTTTCTTCCTGTTTGGGGGTTGAGTTGACTGATTTCTCTCCCACTATAAGCAATGGAAGGGGAATTATTTACACCTGCTTCAAGGCTGCTGTATATTTCTCCATGTGTTGGGGGACTGGGAGTGCTTTGGATAAAAAGTTCCCCCACCCCTGCTGATCCACCAATACCACACTAAAGATCTTCTCCCCTTTTCCTCTTCCAACCATGAAGCTGTTGGAGAGGTAAGAGAGGCAGAAGGTTTGAGAGGGGATTCTGAGGTTAGGAGCACCATCACACCAGCGGTTTAACACACTCTCGCCACGTCTGGTATTTGGTTTTGCAGTGCAGGACTCACATGATGTCATCCCTGTCCTGCACCCATCTCACCTCTTTTCCTCCATTTTGTATATTATTTTGGTGCGGGGTTAGTCTGGATTATTTTCCACAAGAGGATTTAATGCACCCTTAAGCCTCCGTGTAGTGCTCTTTCCTTTGTTGGGGGCATGTGCTTTGAATGGAGTCTTGCGACGAAAGGGAAAGGCGGGGCAGTTCTCCTTCAGCACTCCGTGTCGAACGAAGTGCTTATTCGATTGAATGCACTTTTTACTGCTCCAACCCCACCCTCATTGCCTACAGAAACGGAGCCCAGTAGATGAAATGTTAAATCAGTAAATCGCTAGACAACAAAACCAGAGGGGGGGGGGAAGGAGTCCACGCTCAACAGAGTACCACAACCAATGAACTGGAGGAGGAAGGAGAAGGGGTGGGGTGGGGTGGAGTTGGGTGGAGTGAAAGAGCAAACAGGTTTTACGGTGGTTTTATGGTGCAGGGCAATACGACAAACCCACGTGTAAGTGAGCATTAGCTTGACACACTTAGGAAACGGAGGTAAAAAGTGCAAAGGGAAAATAGGGGGAAGGAAATAGGTGTGATAGAGCCCTAGGTCTCCCCCTCCAAAGGCAGACCTATCTCTCCACCCTCAGAGGAGGAAGATCCAAATAATCCTATGGTCCCTGGGACACCCACCTGGGGGGCCACAAGATTGTAGCCTAAATCAAGAAACCAAAACAATGAGACCTGGGTAGGAAATTTCACAGTTTATCCACTTAGTGATTTATTTAACAAACTGCTATCACAGTTCCTTCTTTCTGTTGTTCATTATCACATCAGTGATGGATCAACTCTGGGTTGTTGTTGTTTTCTCAAGTCCAGATTTTGTTTTGTTTTGTTTATCATACTGTTGACTCTCACTGCATGGTCTTTAACAATTTCGGGAAGTTGTTATTTCCTAAAAGTTGCCACCTCTTACAATCACACTCCTGCTACTATAGTATTAATTTTATTACGTGCTACATTTTTAACTTCTGATGGCAATGTGTATGAAGAATTTAACTTTTTCTTTGGAGGAGGAATTTTTATATGAGTGGATTTTGAGAGGCTGTGGCCAGAAGCAGAATAAAGGAAATTCTCTGCTCCTTCTTTTCCCAGGACAGCAGCATTTTTTATCAGAGAACAGAAGTTCTACTAAGCCCAGTCCATCCTTCTGTTTAACCATCCATCCTTCCATCTACCTAACATTCTTTCTACTGGTTTCCTGTTTTACATTTCTCTGCTTGATTGTATGGGGAACCATTTCAGATAGTAGGAGATGTGAGGGATTTAAGATTCAATGGCTGCTTTGAAGGCTAGCAAGCAAGCAAGAGCTATATGCATTTTAAATGGATTTGTTGTTCTTTTCTGGGCACTTTCAAGTTGGTCCCTTGGTGACAGGTTGAGTGGAAGCTGACAGGCCAGAAACAGACAGGCTGAATGCCACAAGTCTAGGAGCACCACAGACCAGATGGCCTTCCCAGTATCTAGTTGCCCAGACAAAGAGCTTATCTAAACAAGCAATTTATTTCACACCCATGATTGGCCACGCATGGAACTTTTGGGTGCATTACCTGATGTTGTCAACATCCAGGATGTCTGTCGCGCTATCCCTGGGGAATCTTGCTTTTTTAAAAAAGATATGGAGACAATGCAGTATTATCTGGGATAGTGTGGAATCTTTCTGCCACTAGATGGCACTCTCATTAAGTGCAATGCACGCTTTTCGAGAAGGGAAGTTTTCAATTCAACATCACGTGATTGCATGTAGAGAAGCATGGTGTGATAATGGGAAGATTGCGAGGACGAAAGCCCTGGTAAGTATGCAGGATTTTTCCTGTGTGTAGAGAAGCTCTAAGAGAAATAATCACATGTGCAACTGCTTATATTCCTCTGCAGCACCAGACTAGTTCTCCAGCATTTCCTGATTTGCTAAACAGGGAGGATAATGGGCTTTTATGTCCAACTCCTCAATGGAATGGCTTGTAATTTCTTACTCTAGCCCAGGGCTGGGCAACATAAGGCTCATGGATGGCATGCAGCCATTGCTGCTCTTCAGTGTGGCCCCTACCATGCTGCTGAAATTTGCAGCGGCAGCAGAATAATCAGTAGTTTGCCACTAAATTTCAGTGGCAAACTGCTACAGAATGGCAAGGAGGACAAATTGAGCTAGAAAACAAATTGTTAGGCTATAAGCCAGCTGAGTTTCAAAATTGAACCACTGGTCTTCAGCCACCATGTTTATTTACTGAGAAATTTCCCCCAGCCTACAGTTTTATATTAAAAAAGACACATCCAGGCAGGGCTGTTTGCATTACAGCACATGCTAAAATAATATTTTTTTTAAGGAAATAACAACAACAAAGGTGCTGCTCCCTTGGCTCCATGACAGCGATGGTGAGAGGACCGCCTGCTGCTGCTTTGGGCTGCTCAAGATTTATTTTTGTAAAGGAACAAAGCAATGGCTATTGGCTCTGGGTTTCCTACTGGATGTCCTATTCCCTAAACAGTGCTGGATTTGCAGTAGAATGGTAGGAAGCCTGACCATATTTGGGAGTCAGACAAAGCACTCCTCACAGATGCCCTGCCTGCCCCCTCTGCTGACAGTGGGGGAATGATCTGAGTATGTGCACACACTGTGCATGCTCAATAGCCCAGTAAGTCAAAGAAAATGCACCGGAAGTCAGGAGAACAATGAGACAACCGAGGAAGCAAATGTGGCAGTGGGCTCATGAGACTTCCAGCATTAATCAAGAAGGTACTTGCTAGGCCGGGAGGGGCTATGGGAGGATTGCACGAGGTGTTGAAGGGATTTTTCTTCATTTACAATTTTACTGAATATGTGTAAGAGTGGGGTTATAAGGGTTCGTCAGCATAGCATAAAGAAAGAAGCTTTTGGGGACATAGAATGAGTTAAAATGGATGTATCAGGGGTTAGATGCTTTAGTTTAGATAAGGCCTGATGACATATGATTTGATATTGCTCAAAGACATTAGTCATAAGAACTTGTGACTTGTGCCAACTGCATGTATTGCTGTCAAAGGACCTAGGTGAACGGTCCAGGGTGATGGAAAGGTAGACTTGTGGTTTAGAAGAACAGAGAAGTAAACCAGAAAGTTGACCACATGGAAAGCAGAAGTAATGTCCAGTTTAGAGATAAGTATGTCAGAAGGCATGGAACATTCTGGGAAGAGGATGATCTAAATTGATGATGTGGACCAATAGACTTATATGTTTTAGAATAAATTAATATGCATTAGGAGGGAGGTCTTTGTCTTTGAGAAGGGTATTTAAGTCTGAACACAGAGACGAAAGATGTCTTTCCTTTCCCTCAGGCATGACACCCAGGATGTTGCTCTGAGCTTAGCATGTAGGGTGACCAGATCGCCCGGGATTTCCCGATCCTAACTGGGAAAACTGGGGCGATCCGGGCTGACCGGGGGGCAGCGGGGGCAAACCAGGGAAACGAGCCTCAAGGAGCCTAGATGGCAGATGCCCACGCGGAAGAGGCAGGAGAGGGCCAATTCTGGAAGTGATATAATCGGCCTCTTCCACGTGGGCATCTGGGCTTGTTGCCATCGTGACAAACCCCAAGGAGCCCAGATGCCTTCGTGGAAGAGGCAGGGGAGGCCGATTACATCACTTTCGGAATCGGCCTTCTCCCGCCTCTTCTGTGCAGCCTCCAGACTCTTTGGGGTTTGTTGCAATAGTGACAAGCCCCGAGGAGCCTAGAAGCCAGCGTGGAAGAGGCGGGAGAGGGCTGATTCCAGAAGTGATATAATCGGCCTCCCCCGTCTCTTCCGCGCGGGCATCCTGGCTCCTCGCCATCGTGACAAACCCTGAGGAGGCCAGAGGCCACACAGAAGAGGCGGAAGAGGGCTGAGTTAATCACTTCAGGATTTGGCCCTCTCCCACCTCTTCCGCGCAGCCTCTGGCCTCCTTGGGGCTTGTCACGATCGGGCCTCTGCTGGGATGAGCCCAGTAGCAGTGGTGGCATGAGCCCGGCGGTGGCGGCACAAGCCCGGCGGTGGCACAAGCCTGCAGCGGCATGAGGATCTGGTAGGTCCAGGGTGGTTTTTTTGGGGGGGGTGGCTTGGTGGTGGGGTTTGTTTCGGGTGGCAGGGTGGTGGGGGGTTTCTGCTTGCTGGCTGCATGGCGGGCGGCCTTCTTAATTTTTTTAATTTTATGTTTTTGGTGGGCCCACCCCCTTTGGGTGGCCATTTTGGACCGGGATTTTGGTTTCAAAAATCTGGTCACCCTACTTGCATATAGGCCTGTTACTCCTTGGTTTTGCCTTGGAGAAATGGAAGTCCCTCTGCGGAGAAGAGCTCCTTTGCAGAGTCAGTATGAGTGATGCAGAATTTGTGAGTATACAGATACTCTTCTTTCTTCTCTCAAACCATCAAGACCTAAGCTGACTTTTCAGCACTGGCTTGAGCCTAGTTGCTAGCTTAAGACCATGGTCTTTCTTGAGAAGGGGGAAGAGTCCATGGGGGGGGGGGGTTATCTGCCAGACTTGTGAGTATATTAGGGTGACCAGATAAAATCCACGTCAGGGCTCATGTAACTTGAACAGTTGTAGAGAAAAGGGAATTTCAGCCAGTGTCATTTGTATGCAATTAGTTCCTGGTGATATTCCCTCTTCATCACAACAGTTAAAGTTGCAGGGGCCCTGCCTTCTTTTGTATATGATCAGTCTAGTATAGTGCATGCACCTTTAACTGTTGTGATGAAAAGGGAATTTCACCAGGAACTAATTGCATACAAACGACACCGGCTGAAATTCCCTTTTCTCTACAACTGTTAAAGTTACATGAGCCCTGACCTGGATTTTATCTGGTCACCCTAGGCCGTATATTATTTTAATTTGCATTGCTAAATGGAGGTTCATGTGTCTGTTTAATGTCCTTACTTTGTTTTAATAAATGTTTTAAAGCTATAACAGTTTCATTGAGTTTGTGCATCTGAGTAAAGTCAATCATTCTGATATTTTCAATAAGAGTTCTCACCTACTATTGTGGGAAGCAATCTTGAGGGGTATTGATGAAAGGTATTGCAGGAATCTCTACTTCCAGGCAGCCTATGTTCAGTACCTCTCAAGTAAAAAGTTATCAAAAATTTCCCTACAGTTTAGGGAGCACTGTTCTCTCTACACATAAAGCCACCACTGAAGGCCATGACAACAAATGGCAAAGTGGCATGTCATTCTGTATTTATTTGGTCTCAACATTTTGAACCTAAAATTTGGACAATACATATTAAAGGTGACAAAGTCAGTGTATAATTAACTGTTGAATTTTATAAAATATTTAAAGATATTTTAATACCTAGATTAAAAAAATTATTTAATAATATAATAGAAGGAGGAATGACCCCGCCATCGTGGGACCAGTCCCTGGTTGTTTTAATACAGAAGCCAGGCAAGGACTTGACAGATCCAGCGTCATATAGACCAATATCTTTAATAAATCAGGATGCAAAAATATTTTCAGCAATTATGGCTAAAAGATTGGGTACATTTATCTTTAAATATATTAAAAATGATCAATGCGGATTTATTTTAGGTAGGAAAATGCCGAACTTAATTGGGAGAGTTATGGATATAATAAATATTATAAAAAAAAGAAATTTAAAAGCAGGATTATTAGCTTTAGATATTTTTAAAGCCTTTGATTGCGTGGAATGGCCAGCGTTAAAAATAATATTAAAAACATTTGGGTTTGGACATAAATTTATGGGAGTGATCAATCAGATGTATAAAAATAATAAAGCAGAAATAATGGTTAATGATGGGTTAACGCAACAAATAATACTAGCTCGAGGAACAAGGCAAGGATGTCCACTTTCACCGATTTTATTTGCAATAGTTATAGAAATTTTAGCAAATGTAATTAGAGAAGATGAAAGATTGAAGGGGATAGGAAGAAAATATAAGATTAAAGTAAATATGTTTGCGGATGATACGTTACTGACAATAGAAGATCCCCTAGAAAGTGGGGAGACGATTCAGAAACATTTGAGAGAATTTGGGGAAATTACAGGATTACAAGTTAACTGGGGGAAGTCAGAAATGATGTTGTATAACTATAACAGGGAAGAGATGGAGAAATGTAAAGCTAAGTTAGGATTAAGACATAAAAATATAATAAGATATTTAGGAGTTAATATAGATAAAGAATTAGAAAGAATAGAGGAACTTAATTTTGTAAGCTTAAGAAAAGAGGTAGGGGAGAAATTACAGAATTATAGAAAATTAAAACATTCTTGGTTTGGTAGAATAGCGGTTATTAAAATGAAGATATTACCTAAGGTTAATTTTTTGTTTAGAATGCTACTTATTAGAATTTCAGAAGCTGAGCTTAAAAATTGGCAAAATATGATTAATGCATATTGTAACGGGGATAGAAGAGCTAGGATAAATAAGGGGTTATGGTATAAGACTCAAAAGAAAGGAGGTTTGGGACTTCCTAATATTAAGAATTATTATATAGCTAATCAGTTAAGGTATGCTATTTATGCTATTTTAGGGGAGCAAGATTTGGAATGGTTGGAATCGCAAACAGTAGAGGCTGAATGTAAATTGCGGAATATTTTTTTTACTAAAATGCAGAAGAAAGAATGGAAGGTACTGGACAACCCATTATTGGAAAATATAATATCGATATGGGAGAAGTATAGGGGGAAGTTGATACCAGGGGATTCTCCGCTTGCCCCAGTGGTAGTAGTGGGAAACTTCCCAAGAGCATTAAAATTAGAGATAGAAGCAAGACTGAAAGAACAAGATATTCTTAAGCTAAGGAACTGGATGGGAAAGATGAAGGGTAGTGAGCATATTAAAGATTTGTTTAAAGGACAAAAGATAGCGTGGTTCAAGTGTCTGCAACTGGTAAAATGGACAGAGGAATGGAGGATGAAAAATAAGAAATGTAGAAACAATACCAGATTTGAAGATTTAATTGAACAAATAGAAAAAAAAGATGAAGCTAGAGCTAAGAAAGGACTCACTAGCGAGATATATAAAATATTAATAGAGGAGGAATTTCAGGACTCACTTAAGGTTATAAAAGAGGTATGGGAAGAAGATCTAAGGGAAAAAATCAATGAAGATAATTGGGGGAGGATATGGAATGGAAGAATGTTGAAATTATTGTCGATTAGAATTAAGGAGAACTATTATAAGATAGTTTGGAGATGGTATCTAACACCTGTAAGATTTCACCAGATTGATAAAAAAGTGTCCAAGAACTGTTGGAGGGGATGTCAGGAGGTTGGGACCTATTTTCATATGTGGTGGAGCTGTGAACAGGTACAAAAATTTTGGGAAAGGGTTTTTAAAGAAATAAGTGATATAATTGGAAGTAAATTGGAATAAACCCGAAGTTAGCTCTACTAGCAATTTGGGATAGTAGGAATAAGCATATAATTAACAGAGAATTGGTAAACAACCTCCTGGCACCCGTTAGATTAATGGTTGCTAAAAATTGGAAAGGGCAACAAAGTTATAAAATAGAAGATTGGTATAAAGAAATTTGGGATATTGCATTGAATGACATGTTGACATGTAAAATGAAAATAATGAGGGGAATGTCCAGTAAGAGTGATTTTGGAGATATATGGAATCCCCTTTTGGAATATGTTTTAAGATCGGGAAAGGGACAATCGCTTTCAAAAGAATCATTACAATTTTGGAAGGATGATGGATGAATGTGAGTAGGTCTCGGGGGGGCGGGGTGCACGGGGGAAGTTGAGGGAGTTAGTTTGTTTATGTATTATGTGTATGTTTGTTTGGTTTGTTGAAAAATCAATAAAAATTATATAATAATAATATATATATATATATATATATATATATATAATTAACTGTTAAAGAATGCTGGTATATTATTGTCAGTTTCATGAGAAGTTACTAATGTGACTTTGCGGGCCTAAAGCCTATCCTCCACTCACCTCCTCCCTTGTGCCATTTTCTAATCACTCTGTTTTTCTGTGATAAAGTGAGAAACAGCAGCTTGTGATTCGAGGGAAATGGATGGAAAACATTCTAATCTCAACAGATTTGTTCCCTTGAGAAACAAGTGTGAACTCTGATACTTACAATCTTTCTATGAGGTAAAGCATCCCAGCAGAGTATACATTCTATTAAGTTCACTTTTTTATTTTATCTGATGCAGTTCCATTTGTTTCCCACCGAGGTCGGGTAGCAGTGCGGGGATTTTAAAGCAGGTTCTTCCTCCTCCTGCTTCTGCTGCCGTGGTTCCTCAGGTACCTCCAGGGAGTCCACGAGCAGGACAAGAAGGGTGAGGGGGTTGCAGGGGGTCACGCGGTGGTGGAGGAGATTGGCAGTGGTGGCAGGGGACCCTGTAGGTCCGGGGTGGGTGGCTTGAGTGGGGTTGTTTTGGGTGGGGGTGGAGGGGGGGTGTCTGCTTGTTGGCTGCATGGCAGGTGGCCTTTTTAATTTTTTTTATTTTATGTTGAGGGGGGTCTGCTTTGGTGGGGTGGCCATTTTGGATCGAGATTTTGCTTTCCAAGATCTGGTCACCCTAGTGTGTATATGATTGCAGCCTTAAATGTTTAACATTATAAATGTGATGAGACTTCTTAATGAAAATGAGTATCAAAATACATATTCAGTTTAAGAAAAAATATTTTTTACTACTAAAAAAATGGTGTCTGCGACATCCCTCTTCCCTTTCGGGACATCGCGCAGCCGTATAGACACTGAGGGAGGATTAAGGAAGCAAGGAAGTCCGTGATCCTCCCCCTTCCTCACTCTACACCCTTATGCGTAGATGAGCCCTCAGTAAATGATTTTATGTGCGTGTGGATAACTGGCTGGTTTTGAATATTCTTTCCTGAGCACTGGGCTTGCATGCTCTTCTCCCATTCTCCCCTCAGGTGCTAGCTTGGATGCTTCATTTGTGGCTTGCATAAACTAGAATTCCATTTTACATCTGATCCCAACAGAATAATCCAGGTTTCATTCCCCCCCCCCCCCCCCCGGTTAAATAACTGGCATTAAATCAGACTTTCCTAGCTTGGATGTAATGGGGAACTCAGGTTAAATTCGACCAAGGAATTAATCATCAAAAGTGTGCAAAGGAAGGAAGGGAGAGGTGAGGCAGGAGTGTGTAAACTTTGGTGCTCGTGTTTCACTTTAAAAAACGTGATTTAAGAAGCCAGGAAAGAATATCCCAACTCTGTCTCTATGTTTTGATAGTCTATATATTGTCTATAACATGTTGTTGTTGTAATGACCTATGCTCCAAAGAAATACATATCTTACCCGCTCTCCCATTAGCCAGTTTGGCTACCTTTAGTTTTTGGAAATGGGAAGTTTTGTTATACTGCAAATGAATAAGGGATAGATCAGGACAAAAATATTTTTCTCTGGCATCAGCCATTACATTATTTGATTTAAAATTTAGCAAGTGAGCCTATTTTTTTAAAAATACCCTTTTTAGATTTTATTTTTTTAACAAGTTTGGGAAATGAAACTAAATTGTTTTCATGATTGACAGCTGGCTACATAATGCTTAAGGCTAACTTTAACAATATGTGACAGTGAACAGGGAGGGAAATTAAGAGTTAATTCGTATTCACAGTTACCAGTGGACCCAACACTGATCAATACTCCCTCTTTCTCTATACCCTAACATGCTTAATGAATTTTTGTCTGACACAAACCAATTACTGCTACTGATAAGGAAATGGTTGTAGTGCCGAGTCAGCGTATTCTGAGGTCCAACCCCTGAGTGAGTGGAGGAGTGCTTGAAAAGCTTGTGGGCTTTGCACACTGAGGGAGACACACAGATCCTGTACTTTGCATGAAGGGGTTAACATCTAGCTGAATAGAGCATCAGGTGAAAAATCCATGGATAAAGACATGGGGTCTGCACTTTTGAAAAGGTCATGTGTTTGTGAGAGCCAGAGATACAGCAAGGGAAAATATTTACCAAACTATTTCTGGCATGATTTTTATGGCTTCCAGCTGTGTGGGTACCATGTGTTTGGGCAGTTATATAAAAACAAGTGTAAGGTATAAATTGTAGCTTTAAAAAATGTGTTGAACTTATGCATCCACTGAAGAAAGATGGAGAAGAGATGCCCCTTTAAAAATGGATAGCTTTTCCTTGAGGCTTATTGGAGTGGATATATAGCACCACAAACTATTTTCTGACTTGATGTTTTGTTTTTTAAATGCCATGTTTTTATATCATGTATAGTTCCCATCAAATGTCATCTTAGCAGGTTGCTGCAACATTATATATATATATAGGCTCCTTTATTATCAGCCTTTAAGGGAACATTTAAAATTTCTTTGCTTACTGCTATCCTTTTCATAATTTTAAGGATTTTACTTGGACTGTCATTATTATGATGGTGTATTCTGCTGTTGGTCTCGATGCTGTTTTAATGTTGCTGCAGGCTGCCTCTGTTTAATTTTATTGTGATTGTGTATTGTGATTAGTGTCTTTTCTATTATCATACCTGGTTCATTAATGAATGTTATATTATCATACCTGTTTTTTGTAAACTGCCTTGTGAGAACATTTCCTAAAAATTGGGATATAAATTTTTAAAACAAATTAATAGACATAATAACAAAATCTATAATTTGCCTTTTACTGAATCAGAAAAATGGTGAATCAGTCAATACCGTTCTGATTTAAGAAAGGAAAGCCTTCTTTCGTCTGAGCAATTTGGATGCTTAAATCCATTTAGCACCGGGAGATAATAGTGCATTAGGAGGATACCAGAAATGGCTGAATTATCTGTTGAGTGGTTGCTTAGTTTATTGGGGTGTTCAGCAGCTGGAACACTTTGTTGCTTGCTTAAGTCTCAGAATTCAGTAGCTTGATTTGTAAACCTTTTCTTACCCTTTCTCTAAAGTGTCTGGTGATTTTTAGTGATTTCTCTGATTGATGCTGAGCAATAATATTCTAAGCGAGATGGTGGCTGTTTTCTGTTCAAAGAAGTACTCATGAATCAAGCTCATATTTATCCTAGCTTGCCAGCATGATTTTATAGATTGGTGTAGAGATGACATGACAGTTTGCCTTGTTCTTCTCTTCATCCACCAGCGTTCTGCTTGGTAGGACAAGGAGGAGGAGCCTGGCTACCCTAAGATTAGTATGAAGAGGGACAACACTGGAAGGACACTCTGATGATGGCAGTTCTCTCGGGAATGTGTGTGAGATCTCCATTTTCCTTTTGTAGTTTAGGAAGCTGGATTATGACAGGTTTTGATTCTGTTAGGCAACTACATAATGAGTTAGGTGTAATTATCCAGTGATTTCTATATGCAGCAGTGTATTCTTTCAAGCAAATGTGGCCTTTAGAGAAATAGCTAGAAAGCTCTGGCTTGGTTAGTAAGCACTAGTCTGTTTTGCTTCTGTTTGTAAGAAAATTTGTCAAGGTAGAAATATATAGTTCCAACATTCTTGATTTGTGTGTGTATTTGTGTGCATGTGTGTGTATGGGTATAATTGGCAGTGATTCACTGTGGCTTTCTTAGCGGTATTAGCAGAAAGGATTTGTCTTTATTTCAATAGCTGCCAACATAGCACAGTGGTAGTATGGGAGAGGCACTGTGCGGATTCAAGAGTGTGATACGAGAAAGCAGGTCAGTCATTACGAAGGCTGATGAGAATCAGAAAGATCCCTGCCTGCTTCAGAATTGAATTTGCCACCTTCTGGGAGGTTTTTAAAACTTATTCATATAGAAGCATGCTCTAAAGATGCAGGTTAGTGCTTAGTGCCACTTTTCATGTTGAAATACATTGAGAATTAAAAAGCATTGGAGAGTATACAGAAGGAGTTGATTTTAAGAAGAATAGCCAATGGGCACTTGTGTGCAATTGCTTCCTGGGTTTTTGCTAGATATTGATCAGTGGGGAGTAATTGGTTTGCCTGAGAGCTATGCTAATATTGGCAATAATAAATTTCATGGGCCTAATCAAAATCCAGCTTTTAGAATGCAGTAATTCTGAGGATATGCTGAAATAATAACACATTGTTCATCATCAAAATTGTACAGGGCGAAAATAACAATTAAGGCTGGTGTGATTTCTCTGTTCTCAAATGCGGGATATTTTTTCATATTATAAAGCAATTTGGAACTATAAAACTCAGTCGGGTGTTTTGCCACCAGTGGAACGCAGATTGCGTATTTGTCACAGCTACATGTAAAGTACAATCCTAGACATGTTTACTCATTAGAAAGCCCCACTGTATTCAGTGGGGCTTACTCCCTAATAAATGAGCACAGGATTTCAGTTTTATAGTGCAATCCCATGCGTAGCTACTCAGAAGTATGTATCACTAACTGCAATAAGATCTGCTCCCAATTAAGTGCATTTAGGATTGCAGTCTCATAGTACAAAAATATTGAATTGTAGTAATGGGTTGCATTGCTGCATTAGGATCATGTTGGGCTTTTCCAGATTAATAGTTTTAATTATTATTATTATTATTATTATTATTATTATTATTATTTATAACCTACCTCTCCCTCTGGATCGAGGCGGGGAAGAACAACAAATATAAAACACAAGAACCACAAAATAGATGAAATATTAAAACAAATAAAAACTAATACATCATTAAAAACATCTTAAAATTCAACTGGGTAGGCCTGCCGGAAGAGTTCAGTCTTCATTGCTCTCTTAAATTCATGAAGACTGCTAATTTGTCGAATCTCCTCCGGCAGGCCATTCCACAGTCTGGGAGTAGCAGAAGAGAAGGTCCTCTGGGTAACAATCATCATCCTAGTTCTGGCTGATTGGAGTAAGTTCTTCCCAGAGGACCTGAGTGTGCAGGGCGGATTATACGGGAGAAGGCTATCCCGCAGGTAACCTGGATCCAAACCATGTAGGGCTTTAAAGGTAATAACCAACACTTTATACTTCACCCGGATGGTATACCTTCCTTGAAGTTCATCTTCTGTTGCAATGAAATTGTATTTTTGTAGCATGATCCATAATATTTCATACTAAAAATATTTTTATATTAAAAAAAACTAATTTCTCGCTCCACATTGCTGGAACTTGGTTGCCCAAGTGTCAAAGACTGGATGTAGTACTAATCAGATGAAGGGTGACAAGCACACATACACCCATTTTTAAAAGTTTTAATGATTATTATTATTAGTATGTACTTTTTTAATGCTTTAAAGAGTGAGTGTATGGGATTGCACATCTAGCCTTTTAAAAAGGTGATAAGACGGGTTATTGAGGGAAGCAAGGCTACTGACCTTCCTAGAAAAGCCTTGACATGCTGTTCCTTTTTGCCTTTATTTAAATTAGTCCTTTGATAGCTATGTACTCTCTTTCCAGTGCTGAAGCATAGATCTCCACTGATAATTTTTCTTTTCATTTTGGAAGGACCGAGCACCTCAAAACTCTTCCACCTTCAGTCCCAATCAGTTATCTGCGACCAGGATATTGCATATTGTCTTTGAATGGGGACATGGGGGACAGGTATAACCTTTACCTGTAGTTAGTGCGGCCATTCACTTATTATTGAGATCAATGAAAATAATATCTCCTGCATGTATTACTTCATTATTTATACATTTAAATCTAGCCTTTCCTCAAGTAGTTCAAGGCTTACAAAAAAAAAAACCCCAGTTCAACTTTGGCTTTGTTTTATTTATTTATTTATTTATTTATTACATTTGTATACCGCCCCACAGCCGAAGCTCTCTGGGCAGTTTACATAGGATTAAAAACAATTAAAAACAATACACAAAAATTAAAACAGCAAAAACATACAACATACACACAATCTGTACATTTAAAACCACTTCAACACTTTAAAAAGCTACAAAAACAAAACAAAACAAAACAAACCCAGGCTCCTCAGATATTGCCAAATGCCTGAGAGAAGAGGAAAATCTTGTCCTGGCGCTGAAAAGATAACAATGTTGGCGCCAGGTGGGCCTCGTCGGGGAGATCGTTCCACAATTGGGGAGCCACCACAGAGAAGGCAACTTAACAACTTAATTTGCAAGTTATTGTCAGCTTAAATTTGGTTTGGTTATGCAGAATGTGGATTTTTATTGGAAGATAACAAAAGCCCAATACAGGCATTACAATAGTCTCCCCAGCCCCCCCCCCCCCATGCCTTGCACATGCTGGCTCCACCTCTGACCTTCCCATGTTGAATGGTAGCTTTTGAAGAAGGCTCCTAAGCGCATTTTGCCAAACACTCTTCAGATCTTCCATGCAATTGGGAACCCTGATAGTTGTGGGTTGCTGACCACAGGGATGATTTAAAGCATGTTCAGCTGAATGCGCTTATAATCCCCCTTCAGACTTCATTGCTGAATGCACGAAGATGGGGGTATGGAGCAGGCGCATGTGTGCATATGGGGCCGGATCTCATATGCGCAGGCCCACTCTTCAGACAGTAACACCTGAACAGGGCTATAGCTGGTTTGTACAAATGTTGTAGTCCTGCCTCATATTCTCCTATACTCCTTGCCTTTGTGCTTGTTTATTTCTTCATTGTCTGATTTACCAGATGACCCTAAATTTTCACATGGATTTTTTATTTGTACTCAAGATGCTTGCATTTGGACAGCCGAGCACCCTTATGCTTAAAAACTCTTGAAGGGTTACAGCTGAGCACACAACAATATAGCTAAGAGAATAAGTTCCCAACATTTAATGGCCTTTGGCTGTACATTGTTTTCTACAGTCAGGAAACACTCAGACTGAATGCAGTGAGGATTTCTGCCAATTTTAGAGGCCAAGAACACCAGTATATCCCAGTATACTACTAACTGCATGTATAAAGATGCTGAGTAAATGAACAGAAGTGCTATATTTAAAGTAAATGGTAGTTGTAACAGCCTCTTGTTAACTTGAAGCTATGACTGCAGTTGGTGGGATGACCAATGCATGAAACTTTCCTGTTTGTCCATTTAGGGCAGTATTGTCTATTCTGACCAGCAGTGATTCTCTGGGATCTCAGGTAGAGAGAGATCTTTTCCCATCACCATTCTGTGACTGGAGATGTCACAGGTTGACACTGGGACGTCTGCATGCAAAGCGTGTACATCTGATTTGCCATTGTGTGAAGCAGGATGCTGGACCTGATAGCCCTTTGGACTGATACAGCAGGGCTCTTTTTATATTCTCTACTACTGAGCAAAATTCTGATTATTTGGATTGGGACAATAAGTTACAATTATACCAATCTTGCACTTTTGAAGTCCTGAATTCCTTGACTTTTGTTATCCAAAGACACCCTTGAATGTTCTTGGCATCTAATCTGTGCCCAGGTTTCAATAAAATCTCAGTTTTCATTCACTCAACCCCCCCCCCCCCCGGAAATTTCTTGCTCTTAGGACTATGAAGATAATCAAAATACATAAGCAAAGGCGAGTGTAATCTCAGAAGCTGGAGACTGGGATGATGATGTGCTTTGGTTTTAGTCAGGGGCATGGCTTTATTGCCCTCAGAATTCCTTGCCCCTCATCACAGCCAGCAGGAGTAACATAAATTTTGCAAATCTGCTTAATTTGCATGGTTCATACAGATTGCAACTCTCCTTGGAGTTAAATTTGGGTTATATTTATGGAGAGTTTTTATCTTGCTCTTGGTTCATAGAGCCTGTTTTGAGGAAGACCTCTGTGCCTAAGCAATTAGTGCAATGGGATAAATTATTAGTGAGCCAGTTTGGTGTGCATTTGGGCTGGGTGGGAGAGGATACTTCTAACACTTTTAAAACAAATCCTTTTCTTCTCTTTCATTTGTGCAGCAGATTTGGAAAGAATTATGGTCTAGAGCTCCCAATGTTAGCCATGGAAGTTGCACTGTCCCCCATCAGGCCTCAGGAACTGGATTCTGTAGCTGCTGCTGCATCCCCCATGGTTATCAACATGACTCCCACCACTGAGCAAGATGACGGAGAAGATATGCTGAAAGACTTTGATCCCGGGCAGCAGTATGAAAAGCCTCCCCCTCTACACACAGGAGCTGACTGGAAGATCGTTCTCCATTTGCCTGAGATTGAAACGTGGCTCCGGATGACATCGGAAAGGGTCAGGGATCTGACTTACTCAGTGCAACAAGACTCGGATAGCAAGCATGTCGATGTGCATTTGGTGCAGCTGAAAGTAAGCAGCCATATTACTATCTACCTGTTATGTATCAACTTTAAGATGTCCGACAGATGGTTCATCTGCAGGTTGTAATGATGAGGAAGGAAAAGTGTATATAGAATGGTTGTTTCATTGTATTTACTGAAAATCTCTTTCCTAGAGACAAAGTCATATCTATCACCTGGCTAACTGATGTAATGGTGAGTGGGACTCCACTGTGGGACCCAATCTGTAAGAACAAATCAGTAATACAGGCAGCTGTTTCCCAAGTGGTACGTTATTGTAATGGTAGAATTCCCCCCAATATGTGGGCAGACAATGCAGGTGACTAACTCTCCATGTCAGGGGTGCAGAATTTCAGGGCCAGGGGCCAAATCCTGCTCTTGTGGGTAACAATTCAGCCTTCCTTGGTTCCCCAGTTAGCCATGTTCTCATCCCCCAATAACTGATAATTTGATGGTTTCCTGGTTTTTCTGCAATTTCCCCCCAGTCTAAAATGCCCCCCAAAAGGCTTAGGGCTCCTCTAAATGAGCAATTTATTGCACACTCATGATTGGCCACTCACTGAGTTTTGTGGGTTGATTTCATGACATTGGCAACAACTAGGACACCTAGCACTGAATCCTCCGGAAATCCTGGGATAAAAAGAAACACTTTTAAAGTGTTAATAGCTGGGAAACAGCAGGATCCTCTGCCACTAGATGGTGCTGTCTCAACAGAACTCAATGGAACCGAACTGAGGGGAAGTATTCAATTCAAACTCCTTGTCGCCCTTCTCTTCCCACATAATTCAGCCCTTAACAATCGCACCAAAGAACCAGGAAGCACAAAGCCCCGGGTAAACAGTGTGATTTCCCTTAATGTGGAGTGCTTAAGTTACTGGCAGAAGACCTTTAAGCTGAAATATGCTGGTATTTTTTTGTATTTTGGGTGTGGCCCTTTTGCCTTTGCCCTTAATCCTGCCTACCAGGCAGCCCCGCCCCCCAACATTCTCTGAAATGGAATTTAGCCTTTGGGCTGAAAGTTGTTCTGCATCTTTGATTGATGTGATAATATGTCTATCGTAATTTGGAATATAAATATTCATTCTCTGCCAAGGTGGAGGTAGCTTTTCTACTCCTTCAACGGGCTTGTCCTGCTAACTCTGATCATGAATGCAACTTGCTCTGAGTGGTTGAATGAGGTATTGCTGGCTAACCTGGCATTTGTACCTACAATCTACCAAATTATGTGTGCAGATTCATCTGTTGGTCTGTGCAAGCATGCTGTTCTAAGACTGCATAACCTAGCCTAATTTATCTGCACAAATCAATAGAAAAGTCTGGATGCATGTGTGGATCTAGGAATTGCAGTTCTTTGCATTTCCACAGATGAGCATAACAGAATAGCCACTACATGTAGGAATGCTCTCTGTTATTTCAGGCCAGTTTCATTTAATAAAAATTCTTCATGCGGTGGGCAGGGTTCTTTTAATATTTTAGACCTTGCAGACCACAAAGATAGGTTGATAATCTAAATAGAAGATAATGAATCTAAAATAAACAACCTATATATATCCAGAACAAATTGTTAGATATGCCCCTTCTTTGGTCCTAAAATCTGTGTCTTTTACTGTGTGTGTGTGTCAGAATGGATCCACTGAAGAAGTCACATATCTAGATCTTCACTTATACAATGTACTTCGTTTAGTGCTGGGATGTCCCTTAGATGGACATAATTATTTCTGCACGTTCACTGCAGTTTCCTGGCATTTTTCTCCAAGTGCATTGCGTCAAAGTTTTTCCAAGTTCTTGTCATGGCTTGTTAGAAGTGACAGGGTGCCCTTTTAGGAAGGCCCCTACTGGATCAGCAATGCTAGCTACACAGATCTTTGGATCTGAGCTTATTCATTTGGAACTATAGGTATAAAGTCAGACTTTGCATGCAATAGTATTGATTGCAGTTGAGCTGCCTGTTCAGTTAAAATCATATGCTTTTACAGTTGTATACAAAAGGGAATTTCAGCAGATGTCATTTGTATGCATGCAGCATCTGCTGAAATTCACTCTTCATTACAACAGTTAAAACTGCAGGAGCCTGTCCTCTTTTGCATGAGTGACCAAATACAAAAGAGGACAGGGCTCTTGCAGCTTTAACAGTTGTGATGAAGAGGAAATTTCACCAGGTTCTGCATGTATACAAATGACAGCTGCTGAAATTCCCTTTTCTATACAACTGTTAAAGATACAGGAGTCCTGTCCTCCTTTCCATATGATCACCTTAAACTTTCTTTCAATCTCCCCAAGGTCCCCCTGTTAAAAACAAGTTCTGATTTGCCTTCAACATGATGTGACAAGTTTCTAGATTCAGGGACTTCCTTGCATGGAAGATAATTTTAAAAATGCAATCCTTGGCATTTTAGAAGACATGCAGTTCAGAAAAGCCTCTGTGATGAATTTGCTGACTATGTAGACCAGCCCCTTGATGCAAAGATAATAAATCTAATGGCATATTCTTCAATGCAAAGGATGGTATCCAATTAACTCTTCTTGCTAATGGAATGGCTTCTGTCAGTGAATGGAGAGGGGGATTCTTCTTTTCCCCTGCAGCCTCTCACACACCCTCAAAACTGGCACCCTCTGAAGCAGGTTTTGAGGAACACAGGGTAGGAGAGGCTGGTCCACTTGCATAATGATGGATTTCTCCCAAATGGTTTTATTTATTTTAAACTCATTGTATCAGGGAGCCTCAAAGAAATGCATTATTTAAAATGTATGAGGAATATTTTGAAGAAATTCATGAGCAAGATGGATGAGAATTTCTTCTCGAAAGTAATGTATGGGTTTGTACACTGGAGTAGATTAAATATGTATTTGAAAACAGCAAATATTGGCCCAAAAAAGCAACTAAATTTTGACTTCAAAAACTGAATCTTGAATTCTTTTAAACTCAGCTGTGCTGCTTTCTGTACAAGTTTGATCAGAGAGTGTAAAATAATTATATCAACTGTGGCGGAATATGGGGGGCTCTGGCAGGCTTGTAGGACCACATGTGGCCCATGGGCCGCTTTTTGCATCCCTGATTTAAAGCTCTATATGGCTTTGGAACCAAATACTTGAAGAGGTGACTACTCTCATCTCAACCTGCAGTTTGTTAAGATCTTCTGCCAGCAGTGGGCTTTCTTGGCAGTGCATGGAGCCCTGACATCACGCAGGTACTCATTGCAGGTATGTGTTTTAATTCACAGATGCAGGGGTGAAGTCATCCATGCATCCATCATACATACTGAAAAGAAAACTATTACCTAAAAAGAGCTGAGGTGGTAGATTCTTGGGGTGGTACCCTGAAGGTAGGGGGTTGCAATTTGAATGGTCCTGGATATTAAAAAGTATTCGTGCAAGTGGAAAATTAGCAGAAAAGGGCTAGGCTAGAACCTTTTTCTTTCTGTACTAATGTTTTTATTGTAAGGAGAATTCAAATTGACCTTACCCTTCCATGGATCTGCTCAAATCCTTCATCAACTTGAGTTCTAATCCTACCTGGATTGGCACATCTGCTCATACATACATAGACTTCGGCCAGATCTACACCAAGCAGGATATAGCAGTATAAAAGTGGTATCTAAAAGGCAGGAGTCACACAACTGCTTTATAGTGGTACTGAAGTGCACTGACAACTGTTGGGGCCCATTGACACATACCATATACCGCTATATCCTGCTTGGAGTGGCTCCTGCCTTTTATATACCGCTTTCATACTGCTATATCCTGCTTGGTGTAGATCTGGCCCAGGACCACCAACATACTGTAAGGTGGGAAGGGGGATGATGATGATGAAAGCAATACCTAATGACAAAAATATTGTAGAAAGAAAGGAAAAGAGAGAAAAATATACTGGCCATGGAAGTTAAAGAACTATGGTAACAGGAAAAGGTTACAATTACTCCATTAGTCACATCAGTCACTGGCATCACGTCAAAAACATTTTACAGAAAACCTTCAGAAACTGGGCCTACCAAAATACATCCACACCAACATCCAGAAAGCAGCCATACTTTGTTCAATAGTCGGGAAATTCTTGAATCAGTAAAAGACAGCATGACTTGGCAAAGCCCATCATGTCCATCTAAAAAAACCGACATGAGCGACAAAAGAGAAATGATTATGATGATTAAGAAGTTATAGACACCTTCCTCAAAAAGAAAGAAAGAAAGATGCAAGATGACTTAAAGCAATCTAAGTTCTGAGCCTGATGAGAAAAAATTACAGTAAGTGTTTATATGAACCCGCTCACCATATGGAAATATGCATTGTATTTTAGCAAGGCTTCCTCAGTCTTTTAGTGGTTTACGTTTTGGCCATTAGAAGTATGTACAGCAGTATGGCACAATAAGGGAATAAGCACAACCATAAAGAAGCTCAGAGAACTGAAATAACAGAGCAATACACTTTGTTACAGGAACAGATAATGGATGCAGTAATGGATGATAATTATAGAAATGGTTTTCCTGGCCTCACACAAGCACTGCTCTTTGAGTAAATGTTTTACACAGAAAGCAACCTGTGGACAGATGGAGGCTGGAATTATATGACTGCACCTTACAAATCTGCAAAGTTAGTTTGCCATTTCCACAAGCTTTCCATGGTATTCATGCAGGGCTGGCCCTAGGAGAAATAGCGTCCTGAGTAAAGGGTGCTTTTGGTGTCCCCCCTCAGAGGTCAGCTTTGCTGGGCCAACCCAAGGGGCCTGGTGCAAGTATGATGTTGGAGGCCCTGGTGCTGCTCCCTACAAGGACCCATGCATATATGTACAAAGCTGGGGGCCACATGTGAGAATTCTTTCATGCATGGACTGCATCGGAGCATTCTCGCCTGCACTTTCTCCTTAACCTGGGATCAAGCAGAATGATAGATATGCTACTTTTTTCTTACATGAGGATAAGGGAATAGGAATCAGGTTATGTTTCTCTTGAATACATCCTCCAAATTCAGGCAGAGAGTATTTCTGCTTCCTGGGGCTCCATCTCATAGGTTTTCTGGTTGTGGCCTGCTGGCCATTTCCACTCCTCGCTCAGGAAGGATTTCTTCGTTACCTGGAAATCTTAGATGGTATTCTAAGATGCCCTTACCTGGAAATCTGAGATGGTGTTCATTCACTCCTTTCCTCCCTCCGTGAACTCTTTTCCCAACGGGCCTGGAGTTCTTCCTGTGACCCAAACAAGACACCTGCTTTGTAACAATCCCTCTCTGTTCCTCATCTCCTTGCAACAAAAGTTGCAACTTGGGGTACTTGGCCTGCCTAACCAATTTTATTTCCATTGCTGCCCAGACATAAAGCAAGATTTTACCTTACCATGATGTGTTTAGACTCCTTTATAAGCAGGCCCCTCCCTCCTGTCCAGCCTCCCAAGAATACATTTTACAGCCATCTTAAGCCTCAAATTAGCATCTACTCTCTTTCATACACAACTGTGTAAAACAATTACTTCATTATGACTGGGAGAGACTGAAAGAACTGGGCATGTTTAGCCTGGAGAAGAGAAGACTGAGTGGAGACATGATAGCACTCTTCAAATACTTGAAAGGTTGTCACACAGAAGAGAGCCAGGATCTCGATCAGCCCAGAGTGCAGGACACAAGTTACAGGAAGCCAGATTCCGGCTGGACATCAGGAAAAACTTCCAGGCTGTTAGAGCAATACGACAATGGAACCAATTACCTAGGGAAGTCATGGGCTTTCCCACACTAGAGGCATTCAAGAGGCAGCTGGACAGCCATCTATGCTTTAAGGTGGATTCTTGTATTGAGCAGGGAGTTGGACTTGATGGCCTTATAGGCCCCTTCCAACTCTACTATTCTATGATTCTATGCCACAGTGACGTGTTGAGATTCAGTGTAAACTTACACGTTAATATAGCATTTCCTCTGTTATAAAAAATTTCAACTAAATACCAAGAATTCTCGGGAGCAATGTGGCAGGGTCAAGGCAGGGGCCAATGGTACACACAGGAACTGAGGCGGGGGAGGGGGCTTCCTTTGTGGGGGCTTGGGGCAAATTTCTCCAATTGCCTCACACACACACACACACACACACACACACACACCTCTGGGCAATCTCACAGCTTTGCAGTGTCACCAAGTTGAATGGCTTGTGTATGGCAAATTATCTCAAAAGTGAAAATTGAAAAAGAAATATACTTTAAAGCGAATTGAAGAAAAATCATTTTTGTAGTTAGCACCCAAACAAAAGGGTTTGAAAAAAGGGTTACAGACACTTGCATTTTGTCACCCGAGCTCAAGGCAAATAATACATTTAAAAACACAGCCACTGAGCTCAGCTTAGCACCCCTTTCAGCTCACCTTGGCACTCGCCCAGCTCACCCACCCCTAAGACCAGCCCTGTATTCATGAGTGTCTTTGGATGATCCAACAGAAAGACATCTATGTAAATCTCCTACAAATCTTAACTCTTCATTTGCCAGAATCTGTTTCATGCACTTTACCACAGATCCTTACAAGTATTAGCACTGCCACAATACTGATAAGTATTTCTAACTTACAGAATGATTGTGAAACACACACAGACTCTATGTTCAGAAAGGCTTACTTCTGAGTAAGCCTGTACAGGATTCCAACATACCCTTTTCCTTTCCCCATTCATCAGTTAACTATCAATAAGTGATTCCCTCGAAAATAACCTCACTCTTATCTTAGTTGACAGTTTCGTGTTCCCCCTCCCCTACTGTCAGAATGCTGATAGGAACGCTAGAATTCCTCTCAAAATTGTAGAATATTGGCAGCATTCTAGCTTCAGAGTTAAATTGAGCATGCTTGAAATAACTTTTGCCAGTAGTTGCTGCCATAGGCTTTCATGGGGCAGAATTTTTTAAATAACTTTTGAACTGCTGCAGATAACTTCATCAAACCAATGAAAGGCTCATGTCCTCAAAAAAACTTCAGTGGTTTAAACCAAAATTTGAAAGAAATATATGATGTGCTGAGCTGTTTGGAGTAAACATACAAACATTTCAATTTCCAGCACTTTTTAACTTGCTGTTCCTGTGTCAATTTTTATCAGATCATTTTGATATTTTGGACAACTATAGACCTCATTGGGTAGATCTAGGCTCATTATTAGCTAAAGAGTTGTCATTTTTATAAGCAGTAGAATTTTCAGGCTTATAATGATGGAACACACACACACACACACAAACACACAAATACTTTAACTAAAGGGCCACTGCCATGACCCTTCAATATGCACTGTGCGACAGGATATTTGGATTGGAGTCTACTTAAATAAATAAATAAATAAATACGTGTCAGACAAGCAGAACCCAGCCCCATCATTGTAAAAACCAACTGTATGATACCTGGGAAAAGTTTTGATGGCTAAAGACTAGACACGGCTAAAGACTGCAAACAGCTTTAAAATATAGGAACCATGCATACATACATGTAAATGTACTCTTTATAGTCTTATTGCTTTGTGATATCCTCAGGCTAGATCAACACTACTGCGTTATAGCAGTATTGAAGTGCACTGATAACTTGGGGAATCCACATTCCATATATTGCTTTCATAGTGTTAAATCCTGTTTTTTATTCCACGTTCATAATGATTTGACACAAGGTGTAGACGTGGCCTCAGTTGTGAATCTTAGAGCTTGTTCTCTCAACATTTCCATGGGCCCTTAGTTGTGACTTCATGCAAATGCTTCTCTCATGGAGTGCTACTGATGCAGCTAGCAGTAGCAATGATCATGCAGCTAGAATGAGATTTGAATCAGCAGGGAGCAGATGAGGAAATAAGCTGTGGGCCTCCTGAATTAAGTATTATACACAGTGCTAGAAGTCAACAAAAATGCAAATTATCAGGAACTCATGCAAAGCAAATGTTAATTAAAAACATAGATGAAAATGTATTTTATTCAAAGAATAGTTCATACGGGCCACAACCCAGAAGTTTCCTTTAAATGCACTCAGTTCTCCTTAGTGTGGTTTTTTTTCTTTTTAAAAGTGATTTGTTGCATTGCTTTGGAAGTTGTTCTGAGAAGACCGCCTCTAAAACATTTTTGGGTGACTTGACAAGCTATATTGTGTGAGGTGATGTCAAAGAGAGCAATTGCTTCATTGCCCTCTAGACTGGGGCTATTGTGCCTGAAAGGGAATCAGAGATAGATGAATTACACACAAACAAGCATGTACTTGGATTGTCCCTTTCCCGTATGATTCATAGAAGAAGAAGAAAAACTAAGAGAGTAATTATATTTATGTTCAATAGCTGAACTATTTTATATACCCTTAGAATTCCTCTGTGAGCTTTAGAGGAATAAAAAGTAAGCATCCCTATGGGGAACTTTGGCAATAATTTCGCCAAATATTATAAATATATATATATATATATATATATTAGGGATGTGCACTGGATCGGATCCGATCCGCGGTCCGAATCCGATCCAGGGGGAAATCGGATAAATTATCCGATTTCCAATCTCACCGCTGGATCAGCCGATCCGATCCGGAAAGGTTCCAAACCGGTTCGGATGGATCGGCGGGCGCCCGCTGGCGCCCACCACCGCTTCCATTAGTGGGCACCAGCTGGCGCCTGCCGATGGAAGCGGACAGCGGGGGGGGGGGGCTTCCCTAGCAGGGCTGTCCACTTCCATCGGCGGGTGCCGGCGGGCGCCCACCAATGCAAGCGGACAACGGGGGCAGGGGGCGGCCAGGAAAGGTAAGCAAGGGGGAGGGGGGGCGCGCTTACCTTTCCTGGCCGTCCACTCCCGTCCGCCACCGGCTGCTACTGCGAGCGGGCTTCGCGGCCTGCTCCTGATGACATCACCAGGCGCGCTGCTCTGGAGCAGGCTGCGAAGCCCGCTCACAGTAGCAGCCGGCAGCGGATGGGAGCGGACGGCCAGGAAAGGTAAGCAGGGGGAGGGAGGAGGGGGTTTACCCCCCACGGGACCATCCGGTGGGGGTAAGGAGCGCGGGGGAGGGGACTTACCTGCGGATGGCCCCGGAGGGGAGGGAGTTAGGCCCCCCTCCCCCGCCGCCATTTTTTCCTCATAGACTTGCATTGCACTGCAAGTCTATGGGGGGGGGGGGAATGGCAGCTGATCCAAAAAGTTCCGATTTTTGGGTCAGGATCGGACTCGATCCGGTCCGGGGGGCCTCCGATTTTGTCCAATCCGATCCGTGACAAAATTGGAGGTCCCGATCCGGGTCCCAATCTGATCTGGGGGGTCCGTGCACACCCCTATATGTGTGTGTGTGTGTGTGTGTGCGCGCGCGCATGTGTGTTTGCGCCTGCGCGCTTGCTCTTAAAAGAATGAAAAAGTGAATTAAATATTTAGAGCTTGTTTTTTGAGAGCTCCCTTGTGTGCCTTGTTACATCCTAATAATTCTGTTGTATATTACCAGTGATGTGTAATTACCATCTAAAAAAAGGAACAGTTGCTGCTGGCATGGTTACTAATGAGCCTTTTTTATGTAGGCAACTTAGATCAGGCAAAGCACTGGAGAAATCCTGGATATATGGAAGTCCTCCTCACTGATGATGACTAGAACTATTGTGTTCATCTGAAAATCTCTCACTATTCCCTCTTTCTCAAAGTTTGCCTGGATTTGAACAGATCCCAACGATAGCAAACTGAGCTCTCTTCCTCAGCCCCTTAATAAAGCTCCTATTAACATAATCTCCTTCAGATTGAATTCAACAATATAATGTTGATAAGCTTTAATTGAAAATATTTGGGGGCTGATTATCTTGTGCCAGCAAATTCTGACAAAATTCCAGGAGCTATTATTACAACATTCCAAACAGCCATTAATAGGCCATAGTAAGACGAGTTAATTAAATTCATGATGTTTTAACTTCAGAGCAGCTTTTTCACCATAAGAGTTTATTGCATCTGCCATCCGGGAAACTGTTGTGTTGCGCAATTAGAACATGAAAAAATGTTTGTTTCCAGGATGTACATAGCAGAAATTGGGTTCCGTGCAAAGTTGCGGGAGTAGACTTCCTCTCGCATAATAGGACTTCATCTGCCTTTCCTTCCCTCTACAAACCTGCTGCAGATGGTCCACCAAATCTCTGAAGCAAATCTGAGGGAACACAAGGGGCTACAGGAGGGAGGAGCAAATCTATTCCACCAGTAGTATCTGTTCTGTCAGCTGGACATAACTGGATACAGTTCACAGTGCCATGGTGTCTTTAGCCTGAGTACATAGGCGAGCGCAGCTCATTTCATTAGGGCGTGCACCTAAGGCCCCAATTGGAGCGGAGGAGGGGAAAGCACGCTTTATCGCTCACCCCGCCCAACCGGCCCAATTCACTTTGCTGCCTGGGGCAGAATGACACACACACCCCAGCTCATGTCATGGTGCGTAAGCCAGTCAAGTTATTTTGGCAGTAGAGGCTAGTTAACTAAAGCTTATTATGCTTCAATAAATTTGTGGGTCTTCCTGAAGCCACAAGACAGCTTTTCAACACAAAAGAATTAGAGTCCCTATGCTTCTTCATATCTGTGCACCTTTCTCTAGCAAGAGCAAAGCCCTGCTGTCAAGGAGGACCATGCACCCACCAGAGCCTGGCCTCGTGGATCATGCAACCATCAGGTGCAGTCCAGAAAGATGCTTTCAGCGCCTAGGAGATCCAGACACACTCTAGCAATGTGTGTAGACACAGTATACACTGATATATTACCTAGCTCCTAATCCAAACATTGTTGCTCACATCCCTTTTTATCGCAGTACTACTTCAGATACCTTCCACACTGCACAACTGCTACATTCCTGATGCTAGAGTAATAATATTTTTTAAAGATTTCAGACATGTGCCGAGTTCCACATTTTAAACCCACTTAAGGTGCAAACCTATGCATGTTTGGAAAGAAAAAAGTTGTGCAACTCTCAGCATGCTCCATTATCCTTTCCTAAAACAAAATGGTGCTTACTCCTAAGTAAGTGTGTTCAGCATCAGGGCAGCAGAGGGAAATCCTATTTTATTCCTTTAGTTATGCTAATAAGACATGATGCATGTTTAGATAGGAAACAAATCCTACAACTCTTCTGTATCTGGTCACGCTAGGCAGGGCTCCTGCATCATGTCATATTAGCATAACTAAAGGAATAAAACAGGATTTCCCTCTGCTGCCCCATATATGTTTAGGAACACTAATCATTGCTATACTTAATGCAATGTATAAATGTGGGTTAAAAAGCTCACAGATATCTATCCTGGCTTCATCTTTATCCCCTTCTCCTGCCTTTCTCCACCCTCCTATCTATTTTTACCTCAGAGTAAGTCCTGTTGTTCTTAGTGAGGCTTACTTCTGAGTAGACATACTTAGGATTGTGCTGCAACTGTTTTTAAGGGGTCTTTCCCATGCCATCCTGGGGACCCCAGAGAACAAACCAGGGATCTTTTGCATAGAAGCAAGTCCACAAACACTGAACCTCAGCCCCTCCATGGGAATGAGGGAGGAGGGAGGTGCCCAGCTATGGTTAAGGCCAGGCCCCCATGCACAAAATACAAGCCAAAGGCTCTGCCCCTGCCTTCTCGTGAGCCTGGATACCGGAAATTAAAAAGGAGCCCAGCGCCAAGCCCCGCACCACCAAGGACCCCATAAGCCCCTCTGCAAAGGTAGAGGGAAGGCCCTACTGGTCTTCCCTGATAACCTTGGGCCCACTAGGTACTGTTGTTGTGTGAGAGCAGAACCATCACCCTGCACACCACAGACTGTCCTCGTAGTCACCGCTGCTCCTCCATCCCACGTGTTTGCTTTCTTGACTGTAGACACACATCCTCCAGTTCTGCAGCCGGGACTCAAAGAGCCAGCCAAGTGAGGAAGGAAGCAAGGTGCTGCCCATGCGATTCTCACACCAGCTTCTTCGACCCTGCCAACAACGCCCTCACAGCAACAAGTTTCCTTTTTTAAAAAAAGCCATTAAATGTATGTGCAAGTTCGCTCCTCCAGATGAGCGAGGTTTGAAACAAAAGGCAAAGCAATTCCCTTCCCCATCCCTCTTTCTGCTTCCATGTTATGTAAGTGCAGTGGAAGACAATGGGAATTACTTCTGAGTAGACATGTTTAGCGGGCTGTTTTCAGTGTGCTGACTTTAAGGCTCATTTGGGGAAAACAAATAATGATCAGCAGTTTGTGAAGACAACTCCTCTCCTTGGATCCTTTGTCGATGCAGCTTTCTCTGTCTCCTATCAGGTTGCTCCAATAGCCAGCACCGAAGCTAGTATCACTACTTGAAGTCAAGCAGACTCCCAAACCATACTGAAGCCAGTGTGATGGGAAAATGTGGCACAAAATCATTTTGCAGAAATGCGGGTTTTCATGGCATGAAAACCCATGGTTGCTGTGAAGAGGGATGGGGGGATATCATTTACTATGACTTTGAGCCTATCTACACTACTGCTTTACAATGGTTTATAACAGTAGAGACAACTAAATCCAAATCCAAATATAATTTATTACGTTCATAGACCAGCAGATTAAAAGTAGCTACAAATACAGCAATTGTTAAAAACCAATTAAAAATAACAAGAAAACAAGTCAATAAGCAGCAAATTAAAATGGATAGAATTACAACTATTATAAAAACGATCCAAGAGTCACATATCTGAGACATAAAATATCCTAAGCATGACAGTAATAGCGCCGCCACAAATGTTTGCTATCCTCAATTCATCATCATTTTCCTACAGGTGAAGGCAGATGCACTGAATCGTGCTACATTGTATGTAACCTGAGAATTCCAGTCTCATAATAAATATTCTAAGTAAAATGCTTCAGATCTTCCTGGTTTTTTAAGAAGAAGTGGAGTAATTAAATCTCTACGGAGGTCACGATAAACAGGACAATGGAATAGTACACGGGCTTCAGTTTCTACACTTCCCATATCACATGGGCATAATCGTTCTTGGACAGGGATTTTATTATATCTGCCTTCCAGAAGCGCGGAAGGTAGAACATTTAGTCTGGCTAGCGTGAAAGCTTTCCTATGTTTGGGAATTGATAAGCTTGACATATAGTTTGGCATTATAAATGCTCCTACATAGTTCTGATAATTGGGATAGCGTGGAGCTAATGTTCTGATAATTGGGATAGCGTGGAGGTCGATGTCTCTGATTCTCTGTGTGATAGCCACTTGAGCCTTAGTGTATCCCAAGACCTGTATGACATCAGCCGAGAAGCCCAAATGCTGCAATTTTGTCGACAGAGTCCTTTTCCATTTGGATTGAAATGGGTCAGTCAAAATCAGCGGGGCAAGACCCACAGGAGAAAAAGTCAGCTTTAACCAGAAATTCACCTTACATATAAGCATTCGCGGCTCCATCGTAATTTGTCCTACCTCTAGCCGTAGGATTGTATTAGGCACACAAGAGGGGACTCCTAGTATTGCTCTTAAAATTTTTGTTTGTGCAACCTCAAAAGGGGCATAGTCATCAATAATGCATATCGGCACAAAATCACTTTGCAGAAATGCGGTTTTTCATGGCATGAAAACCCATGGTTGCTGTGAAGAGGTATGGGGGGATATCATTTACTATGACTTTGAGCCTATCTACACTACTGCTTTACAATGGTTTATAACAGTAGTGACAACTATTGGGGCCTTGGACACACTCCATATACAGTTTTCAAAACGTTTTCAAAGTGTTGTATCCTGCTTGGTGTAGATAGGCTCTGTGTGTGAGACTCAGTAGCACGGAGTAAATCCCCCATGTAGATGGGGCCTCTGTGCTGGGTTCCATTAAAAGTCCTGTTTACTTGGGGATGCTTTTTTACTCTCAAAAAAGATGGGGGTAGGAGCCAGAAACTGAAGGAAAGTTCAGTGTGATTGTTTACTGCATGAAAAACATAAAATTTTTGGTACTGTAGTAGAATTCAGAAGCATAATGGTGGATAGTGAGGTAAACCACTTTTGTGCACAACCAAGAAAGCATGGGATTGAAGTATATGCTGCATTGCTAGCTACTTAGGAGGTCAAGGCTGCACTCCTATATACAATGGGAGCAAGTCTCACCGAACTCAGTGGGGCTTACTTCTGAGTAAATATTCAGAGGATTGCATTGTTAGATAACTAAGGTTTAAATAATAGGGAATCTGTATCCTTCCAGCGCTTATCACTTGGCAGGCAGGGGAGAAAGGAATATTTGCATTAAGATTGTTCTGTGTTCACCCCACCAAACAGATAAGATGCCCCTTGGTCTACTGATCTGATTGCAGGGTGGGGGAGACTGCAGATGCACAAATGGGATGCCGAACATAAGGAGTTTTCAGCGGATTCCAACAGCAGATCTGTACACAGAAATCAGTACTGCAATGCACTACAAAATAGCTACTGTGCAGGGAAGCTAATTTGCATGAGATGCTTTGATCTAGAAAGCCAGAGGCATACCTTTATAGTTAGACAAATCGAGAGACTTATCCAGAGTTGCCAAACAAGTAAATGACGGAGTAGGGAACAGAATACGGAGTTCCTCAATCTGAAGCGTTCCATGAACTAAACATAAACCTCTGGAAAACAAGGCTGAAATTTGAACTGCTTAGCTGGCAACTCTGCCTTGGACTGAAGCTGAGTCCTGCCAAGTAAGGGTGACATTGCATCTTTAATGTCTTCCTAAAGTGGCTGAAAGCATAGGGGACGGCCATGGAATGTGAGGCCTGGTGCAAGTATTGCCAACTCCTCTCCAAGCTTATGGGAATCTCTGTACACATCAAGAAGTTTGCAAACTGCAGCAGTTACGAGCATGAGCAGTGAGCCTGGAACATTCTGCTCTGAATCACCTCAGCTATGGCCTGGTTTGGATGACACGATAATCAGCGGAGGTGGGGAGGGGAAACAATCATCAGTTGTGTTGCTTATTGTGTCGTGTGGAGGGCAACACACAACTGACAGTACGCTATTTTGGGCACTTAAACAACGGAGAAAAACAACGGGCTTGTGTGTTGTTTAGCCCGAATTCCATTGTTTAAAGTGTCGTGTGGAGGAAACCCCCCTCTCTCCGTGTACTATTCCGTTTGGTCATAGAGTTCGCTGGCCAGAGCAGCCGAACCCCCTCCCTCCCTCCCCCCCCGGCTGTTCTGATACAGCTGGCAGAACTTGCGGTGCATGCTGGGATACGGCTGGAGGACTGAAGGAGGGGGGAGACAGAGCAGCCCAGAAGGACACCCGGACTTTTAGCCGTGTGACAGGGGGAGGGGCAACATGTCGTGTGGTGGGTGCTGCGGTACCAGCGCCAAAATAACGCACTGTCAGTACACTATTTCCTCCTCCGTTGCCTAAAGTGTCATCAGAATTCAGCCTATGAATTCACTTGGTACTTCTAAACTTGCCCTCAGCTGAGGTGACTGGGCCGGCAGGAATGTTTGGGAGGGTACTACAGGGTAGAAGGGAGCTCTGAAACCATTTTAAGAGCCATTTGGGAGGTACTGATCTAAGACTTGAAATAGCTTGTTTTATGCTGCATCAATTCTAAATGCAAGCAGCCAGCCTGTTCCTGCTGGAAAGAATATTCATAGCTTGAAGTCATGAAGTAGAATTCTATCCCTTCGCTACAATGAAAGCTGTGATCTTATGCACGGAGGACAAGACCATTAAAATGGCATGGACTGATCCACTGATCCACATGAAACTATGGCAGCCTTTTCCAACCCAGTGCCTTCTGGATATGTTGCACCATGACACCCAACATGCCCTAGCCAGCCATGCATATAAAAAGATTCCAGTAGATCAATGCCTGTAAATTTGTGGACTGCAGGTTGTGTTATCCACTCTATGTAGTCTCCAGAGCTCAATTTTCTGCTGAAATCCTGTAGATGGTTTGAAGTACAATCATAGAATAGTAGAGTTGGAAGGGGCCTATAAGGACATTGAGTCCAACCCCCTGCTCAATGCAGGAATCCACCTTAAAGCATACATGACAGATGGTTGTCCAGCTGCATCTTGAATGCCTCTAGTGTGGGAGAGCCCATTACCTCTACTTGGTTCCATTGTCGTACTGCTCTAACAGTCAGGAAGTTTTTTCTGATGTTCAGTTGGAATCTGGCTGGAGATGCCAGGGAGTCAACCTGGCGCCTTTTGCATTCAAGGTTTGCGCCCTTCCTGTGCTAAATTGCCCCCTCCCCTAGAGGTGAGATTCAAACTGTAAACTTCCTGATTTGAAACTTAGGCCCCCTCTTCATGATGCCAGGAGTGCTGCACCCTGGCGCCTCCCCGGCGGTGGGCAGCACATTTATGCCCCCTTTCGCTGGTCCTGACATAAGGGACGCGATGGCACTTTTTGCTTTGTTGCTGCCCGCGCCACTGAGCATTTGGCGGCACTGTGACTACTGGAGGGGGAACTGGGAGCTTCGGCTCCCCTACTCCCAGGTAAGTGGTTTTTTTAAAAAAACTTTTTAACAAAATGGGGGGAGGACAGCGGAGGCGCATCATTTTTTTTTTTTACTTTTAACATTTAAATGGGGGGAAGGACTGCCGCAAACGAAAAAAAGTTGCGTTAAATAGCTGCCTTTTTTAGTTCGCGGCAAAGGGCCTTTGCCCCTAGATGTCTTCGCATTGGCAGTTGTGTCATGTAACACAACTGCCGCCAGTGCGAAGACATGTCGACGGAAACTGTCCATCTAGAGGTACCCTTAGTCTCTTAGCCAGTACACTGCATCAGGCATTGTTTGGCCAAAGATATTAAGAACAAATAACCTGCCTTTCTTCCATAGCACTCTAGGTAGAAGGCCAGAACTTGACTAGATTATTACCATGTGATCATCACCACATGCACATACTCTCTCTCTCTCTCTCTCTCCCTCTCTCTATATAAATAAATAGCAGCCAGCAAGTGGGTTGATCCGTATCAGGATTGCAGCATTCAAACCTGCTCTGTTTTCCCACCAAAATTGCCCCTTTGCCTGGAAAGCAACTATTTATTTACAATCTGAAAATCCCATTGCAGAAGATGGCACCTTTGAGGTGCAATGGCATTTTGTGGAAGGAGGAGAGTTTTGGTGCCAAAGTAGCAGAGGGAAAGGCTCAATTCAGGTACTGCACTCCTGAGCATTAATTCACCACTACCACCACACACAGTTTCTACTTCTCAAAAAGAAAACACAAGTCCAAGAGAGATGATCACATGGGAATGGTGTTGTAGAGTCCTGGCCAGAGATATGGTTCCCAAGAGGTCTCCCATCTAGGCATTGTTCAAACCCACTTAGTTTTAACAAGGAATCTGCATTTTGTACCTTCCCAAAATAATACTCAGGCTTTAAAGACTAGATATGCTTGTAATTGAGGAAGAGGAGGAGGATGGGATGTGTGTCTGACTGTCCATCTGCCAGTATCCTAGGGTCAAGGTTATGAAACCTAGACAACTGGCATGCATGCTAAGAGGATCCTCAGGGTATGTACCTTGGAGTTATTTTGTTTTAAAATGCATGAATTGTAATTGTTTAAATATGACCATGTGGTATAGCTTGCAGTAACATCTTCAGTCACTAGAGGGAAGACTTCCCTAACCAGCATATAGTTTTGCAACCCATTTAGTTTGAAGCCATGGGAGATCAGTAGGCCAAGGAACAGAGTTATATGCTAACCTCCTCCTCCCTGCTGTGGGGCAGCTTCAATTTAGGGGAATGGCACTATAGGGAGCTATAGAGGTGCACCACAGCAGGGGTTGTGTCTAGGGGAGCTAGTGGGCATGGCTTCACTCAAATAGGGCAGGCATAAAGAGTCCAACTCTGAAAGCTGAGTAAATTTGCTTGAAGGCTTCACTGCATCATATCTGTGCAAAGCTCGGTCCATTTGCTAGTAATGAATAATGGAGGAGGGGAGAATTGGATGCCAGCATAATCTAAAGATCTCTTCAGCAGCCATGAGTAAGGAATCACAAGAGCACAATAAGTCCCTCATGCAGTAAAGCTCCTGTGATGGAGCTAGAAGGTTACACAAGCTCCCTTATGCAGCAACCCTCTGCTCAAAGCCCAGATAAAATAACTTTGGTAGAAACTACATGGAGAAAGAAAACTCTCTTTCTGGGATCTTGGTCTTTATTAATCAAGGAGTTTATACAAAAACAGAAGAGAAACAGAGGATATAGCAATAAGAAAACAAACCTAAGCTTTTACTTTATATAACCTGCTTGAACTCCACACTTACTCCCTTACAGTAATATCCAGGAGATACCGCTTAATTCTCCACATTCTTAATCCAAAGGATAGCCAAGGCCCAAAACCTCTACAGCCTTTTATCAGGGCTAGCCACAAGTGGAGGGCAAAAGAGCAAAACACATCTGTTCCTAATCAGGCTGGAACAAGAAATGGGCCAGCAGTTAATTAGCAGGAGAAGTACTAGGTCCAGTTTCAGCAAGCTGATGATTTTAAAGGAGACTTGTCAAACAAAGTCAGGCATAGGGAAACAGCCCTACGCCACTATTCCTAAATGTAATTTTAGGCTGAACAGATAAAATCCAGGTCAGGGCTCATGTAACTTTAACAGTTGTAGAGAAAAGGGAATTTCAGCCTGAGTAATTTGTATGCAATTAGTTCCTGGTGAAATTCCCTCTTCATCACAACAGTTAAAGGTGCAGGAACTATACTAGCGTGACCATATACAAAAGAAGGCAGGGCCCCTGCAACTTTAACAGTTGTGATGAAGAGGGAATTTCACCAGGAACTAATTGCATACAAATGACTCTGGCTGAAATTCCCTTTTCTCTACAACTGTTAAAGTTACATGAGCCCTGACCTGGATTTTATCTGGTCACCCTATGTAATTTAAACAGTTTGTGTTTCACAGATAAGTTTAGTGAAAAAGCTAAGGAATGAATAGATCAGTGTTCTTACTTTTTACCTCATATCCGGAGCAATGATTGCTGATTTTATTATACCCCACCTTGAAAAAGAGCATGTCTATGATTCTAAATTTAAATTTTAAAAAAAAGTTACGACACTGGGAACTGCAATGACTGCATTGGGATGGAACTGGGTTATTAAAGGATTGTGAAGTGATGGTGACAGAATAGGCACTTCCCTTCCTTTGCCTTACATTAGTTATTTTTGTCAACTTTCTCCAGTTTCCAGTCCCCCTACGCAGCTCAACATTCGTAACGAACATTTTTCTCTTCCTTCTTTAATCAAGGGCTTGCTATTTATCCTAGTATCAGTTAATGCTGTCCTAGTTAACATGTGTGGGTGTTCAAAGTCACATAACCAAATATACATAGTGAATATATATATACTCCCACAGACTAATCTAGACTCCTCAATGGTTTGCAAATCCTAGCTAGCAGTTGAGCTTTGGAGATTAAAGTAGGGATAAATAAGGAAACGATTCGTGGGCAGATAATCCTTTTTGAGAATGCAAACGCTTGGGAGTGAGTAATTATGAATGATGTGCTGACGTTTATGATGCGAGAAACAACGTTTTACTGTTATCCGTGTTGAGATTATTTTTCTTTGTTACCATCTTTCTTCTAGAACAGCCTTCCCCCAAATGGTGCCCCCCAGAAGTGTTGGATTACCACTCCCATAATTCCCAGCCATCGTGGTTTATGTCTGGGAATGATGGGAGCTGTGATCCAATACCTCTGAGGATGCTAGGTGGGTAAAAGCTGTTCCATAAGAAAAGGAGTATGGAAAATACATAACTTCAGTGGGCCCTAATCAGCCCCTTTTACCATGTCACAATTTGGAGAATGTCCTTCAAAATTTCTAGTTCCCCTCGTAATAAACATTAATGCATTGAATTTATATTTTCTGCTGTTCGTTCTCACCTATTTTAAACTATACAGTTAGGAAACTCCTTGGGCCAGGTTGGAACTTGTGTATTTTTTGCTTCTGAAATGATAAAACACTGTACCATGTACAAAACTGGAATGGTGATAATCACGACTATGTATCCACTGTTATTTGTTTAGGTGCAATCAGCAAAGGCTTTCTGGTTGATTGGCCTTAGTGCTAAAGTACCCTTCCCTAACCTGGTGCCTCCAGAAAATTTGGGCTTCAACTCCTATCAGCCCCAGCCAGCAGAGCCAATGGATAGGAATGCTGCGAGTTGCAGTCCCAAATGTCTGAAGGCCAGCCAGGTTGGGGAAGGCTGTTCTAACATGTTATTATTCTCATATGATTTCATTCTGCTATTGTGCCAGGTCAGTTTCCTGGAGAACTAATGGGCAGGTCTCAATGCACAACCTGCACCTTCCAGAAATGAACATTCCTGGATTGTGCTAGATTGTGGCCACCAGCGGTATGAGCTGCGTATGCATTGGGACCGGTGGGAGCTTCCATGTGTGGAAGGCCCCCGTTGGATCCTGCCCATTGATGACAATGAAGCTATTATCATTTTTCTACTTACCTATTTATTTCCCACGGGCCGTCTAACATTTTAACCACAGCTAGCAATGAGATCATAGGGACTGGAGGTTTAGGTGAAACAATGGTGTCAGTGTCCTCCCCCACTATATGAATATACCTGAGAGGCTCAATGGGGAGTCTAAACTTTGAAAACCTGATACCTAGACTGTTTTTGAAAGGATGTAGCTGCTCTTATGTATTCTTGTCTAGCTAGATTATTTTCTGCTTTCATATCAAATGTTGGAGAAGTTTAAAAGATATTGACAGGCATTTTTTTTCATTTTGGTGAAGCTACCCATTTCTAGCCCTGATTATTTTGTTAATCCTGTGGGTGAGATTATGTCGTGGAATCATTGAGAAGAAGAACACAGAAGTGTTTTGTGCTTGTCTCTGCCCCTGTGAAAAATGTCAAGCAAGTCTGAGAGCTACAGTAGTAACAGTAGCCCAGTGGTCAGGGTGTCAGCCCCTTAGAGACTTGATGTTGAATCCCTATATCACAATGAACAGGGTGTTGCCTTGGGCAATTTACTGTTGGTGAGTCCCAGTCTTCTTTCTGCAATATGGGAATAATAATGACCTCCTTTACAAGGCTGTCAGAGTGAACAAGGATTCTATACTCAAGAATTGAAAGTCTGTGGCTTTTGATTGTACTTTCACTTTTTCTATTGCTTTTACTTTGTTTCTCACTTTCCTCTTTCCTTCCCTGATGTTTAAATAAATTATGGTGTCTTGTGTGTTTCTTTAATTACACTTCCCTATTCCCCCACACACACCATTTTTCTGTTCTTTCAGCCTCTCCCTAATGGTCTGTGCCTACAAAACAGATGCCACATTTGTTTTGTGATGGCATTGAGAAGATGCCCTAGTGCTCTACCACACACAAACTGCTGGTTGTGTGGAAACAGCCAACGTGGAAAGCTATTTAAAGCATGCTGTTGATACGCACAAGCCTCAACCCCTTGCTATTTCTTCGTGTCAGTTCTCACCTGCCCACTCTTCTCATTCATGTTTGACCTTGACCAGTATACATTACCCTTGGTCGCTGCTGCTTTTCTCTCCTCTCTGCTGACTTTACCAAGCGTATCCTCCTTCTGCCTGTTGGGCCTGCGCCATATACGGAGGGAAGAAGAGTGCGAAGACAGAGTACATGGAAGAAAAATTGCTGCAGAGGGCATGGAGGAGTAGAGAAATGGTACAACAGAAAGTACAGAACAAGAGGATATATCAGGTTATACCTCTTCTGGCTCACTGCTCCAGCACACACCAGAATGCCGCAAAAATAATGGCATGCCCATCCAAACTGCGGAACTGCTTGCAATGTTCCTCGTGTTGTTCAAGAAACTGACGTGCTGTGCTGAATTCGATAAATCATGTAAATCTGTATTGGTACTATAAAAAACATTGTCCATTCTAGATAATAACGTTCAGCTTGCTTCTTAATGAAAATGCCCAAGGAGAATTCCCATGTGTTTGATGTCAACTCTTTTAAGAGATCTTCAAACGTGTTTTTTTTTTTTAATTGAAATGAAGAAGCAGCTTTTTATGATCCTTCTTTTTCTTTTCTGGCTGAGTAATATAGGGTGGTAAACAGGTTTGAAAGGCAATATTATTGCCTTTGCAATACTGCACCACATAGCTACAGAGTGCAGGAAGCTTAGGAAAACCCACTCTTAGGACGGAGGTGAAAAACCACACTTAGCACAGCCATTTTTTAGTTATAGGTGGCTAGTCACCATTGAGAAAACTATTTTTTGCAGCAAGGCTATCATGTCACGGCACCCCCAAATGGCCTAAATTGTTATCTGGGTTATCAGGTAATTAATGCATGACATTTACTACCCACCCCCTAAATTGAAAAATCCTCCCTCAAGTGTTCTTGTTTTGAACTGTCAGCAGTCACCTGCAATACTGCTATGACCCCTGTGGCTCTTCCTTTAAACTTTGGTATTGCTCGGTCATTGATGGGAGATAACAGAAATCAGTTTTTTTTTAAAATGTTTTTATTATTGTAATTTCTAAAACTAAATACATAATTATCCAATCTGCTAAGCTTAAATCATTGTTCCAGAAAGTGATAAACGGTTGACATTTTTAAAAAAGAATGGGAGTGCAAAATACAATCATTTCTGTTATGCACCCTATCTGTTAGTTTATCTATTTGAGTAATTTCGAAAGCTTTAAAAAATCATTTTCTAGGAGTGGGAGTTCTGACAATTCTGGCAGCTATTAAGAAATTTATAATCAAATACTTTAAAGTCTTTCAGTAACTTCTGGAAAAAATAGTTTAGTAATATAAGGTTAATCCTATATTAATTCCCACTCACTGCAGCACTAATTCTGTTACTATGTGGCTTGCAAACATACAGCATCACATGAGTGGAACAGTGCTCATGAGGTGGAGCTTTCTCCCTCTTTCCTCCCCTTTAGAGCCCCCCGCCCCCAGTTAGCCCTGAAATAGCAAGGTCCTCCAACCCTCAGTAGCACGCTTGAGGGTGTGCAGGGGCTGCAGTGGGGATGGTGTATCACCCCCTTCCCAATTGCACAGACAGAAGTCTTCATTGGATTCTACCCACTGCCCTGTACTCACTCTTAGTTTCAGAGTTTTAAGCCTGTTTCCATTGGTAAGCTTCCATTGCCATTGTATCATAGCACCATCTAGTGCTTCTAGAAGAGTACAAAGGATTTTCTGGCAGCCTTTTTTCTTTTCTTTTTTTAAAACTCAGCATATTGCTAGAGCAGCACCACAGCTGTCTCAAGTTACTGCAATGCCTATGCAGTGTTTTTATTTTATTTTTGTATTACGTGTTTATCAGACCATTTCTCCAGGGAAGTCACGGTGGCATATGCACTTCCCCCTCCCCCATTTTATCCTTGCAACAACAACTCCATCGTGTGCATGAGGCGGACAGACAGTGACTGGCCTAGAGTCACCCAGTGAGCTATATGGCTGATTTGGGGTTTGAATGCAGGTGTTCTCCAGCTTTAGAGACAAACTACACATTACGCTAATTGTTTAGCATGTACTTGAAGATGAGTTCCCCCTTACTCTAGTGTAAGCATGTGCAGATTCAGATCAGGAGGGGAGGGGAGGGGAGGGGAGGGGAGGGTTAAAGCTTTCACACATTTTTCCCTAAAATCCTGGGAGTGGGGGGAGGAGAGTAAAAACCTTTCGTTGATGCCAATCCACGTTTTTTCTTTTCTTTTTTTTCAACACCCCCTCCCATATGGTGGGTAGGCTGACCAGTTACATGAGTTACATAAGTTACCAGTTAAAGTTACATGAGCCCTAACCTGGATTTTATCTGGTTGCCCTAATGGTGGGGATTTCAGGGGGGAAATGGGGAGAATGTTTATTCCTCCCCAAGTGGTCCCAAGTTGAATTAGGGATCATGTGTGCTTATACTAGAGTAAAGAAAAAGCTAACCTTCAGTTATGGATTAGTTTGATGTGTAGCTTGGCTCTTAGTTTGTCACTCTAGTCTTAACTACTACATCACACTAGCTTTTACTTCAAACAGGAATTCATTGTAATTGTTTAGCTTGATTGACTACTTTCAAAACCAGATTAATACTTGAGCCACTTTAGTCAAGCAGTTGCCCTTTTGTGCTCTTGGACCTGAGCAACCTGAGTCTTCCTCTGATCATCCATGGATGCGCTGGCTTGCGAAGGGCAGAACTCTATGTGACAAGAAACATGTTGTCTGTTGAAGGTCTGTGTCTCCCTTTCTCTCCTCTCACTGGTGATGTTCCCACAAACAATGCAGTGCATGCTGTGACACATCATTGCCCTGCTCCTATCACTGACAGCTGGTGATGAGAGACAGGGACGATAAAACACACACTACGTTTACATCATTTCATCTTTTGTGTTGTGACAGATGCTATCAGGAAAAAGGGAGAAAGACATGAAGCAACATGTTTATCCCAAGTTATAATTTATATCACCACACCATCTAACCCAATTTTTCATGGCTTTCCCATCCTCAAGTTTCAGCGCAATTGTCAATAGCCCTAGAACAAGTAGAAATGTGTGGTGGCAGAGTAATGTAGTTAGAGCAGATCTGGGAGAACTTCCACGGGCTAGAAACAGCCGCAGAATCTCTCCTTCTGGTCCACCAGTCTCTGCCCCCAGACCATCCTCTTCCCAGGCCCCTTTTTACCATGGCCTTTCCATGCTGCATAGGGACAAGGGATCAACAGGTTTCCATAGGCTGACCAAATGAAAAGAAGGACAGGGCTCATGTAACTTTAACAGTTGTAGAGAAAAGGGAATTTCAGCCAGTGTCATTTGTATGCAATTCGTACCTGGTGAAATTCCCTCTTCATTACAACAATTAAAGCTGCAGGGGCCCTGGCTTCTTTTGTATCTGGTCACTCTACTATAGTGCATGCAACTTTAATTGCTTTGATGAAGAGGTGATTTCACCAGGTACTAATTACATACAAATGACACTGGCTGAAATTCTCTTTTCTCTACAACTGTTAAAGTTACATGAGCCCTGTCCTCCTTTTCATAAGGTCAGCCTAGGTTTCCATGCTGCACAAACACAGCTTTTCTACATAAGACTGTGAATCCACTGTATCTACTAACGGTTTTGTCACAGAATTGAGATCCACAAACAGTTTTCCTTTCCTGCTTTTCTGTTGCATAACCTCTAGGTGATACTGTGGTAAAGCGGAATAGCATAAATGCATAAGTGGAAATGATTTTTTTTCACTTTATTTAAATAATACTGCATTTCCCATGCTCCTTTAAAAAACTCTCAGAATGTGCTGTTTAAAAACAGAAGCAAAACTTGAGGGTCACAATGTCATCTAAATAACCTATAAACAACCATGAGTAGGGAAGGAAGAGTGTACAATAAATGTCGCACGAAGAAAAGCTCTTAGAAAGTGGTTCCTTTTGTCACCAAGCAGCACTAAAACACTTATCACCAGTCAGCTCCTGATTAGAGATAATTATGGGATGACAAAGGGGTTCTCTTTATCACCATTCAGCATAGGAAGGAAGCAAACTGCCCATAGAGGGAGAGATAGCTCTCTCCTTCTATGGGCAGTTTGCACCTTTTTGTACCTTTTCATGCTTTTTCAGCCCGCAGCATAGAAAGGCAGCAATTGCAAACAACCCATGAGAGAAGAAAGCGATCTCCTTTTCCATGGGCAGTTTGGTGCCTTTCCGTGTGTATGTGTGTGAGAGAGATTAGCATTTTTCTTATTCTTTTTTAAAACACTGTCTCACAGGAGAGGGGGGACATTCAGAGGAAATTTAACCCTCCCCTCTTGGAGTGTGGTGGCCCCAATCTGAATTAGACCCATGTGTGCTTACACTATAGTAGGCTGACCATATGAAAAGGAGGACAAGGCTCATGTGTTTAGGAAAGTGTTGTGAATGAATGTAAGTGTTACGAAAACGTAGAGGTTGCCGCCAGCTTTGTGTTTTGTTTTAATTATTTTTACATAGCCCTAGGGAATATGGTATTAGAACTAAATAAGGCCGAAGCCTCTCTTAATAAAACCGCCCAGAGAGCTTCGGCTGTGGGGCGGTATACAAATGTAATAAATAAATAAATAAATAAATGTAACTGTAACAGTGGTAGAGAAAAGGGAATTTCAGCCAGTGTCATTTGTATGCAATTAGTTCCTAGTGAAATTCCCTCTTCATCCCAACAGTTAAAGGTGCAGGGGCCCTGCCTTCTTTTGTATATGGTCACTCTAGTATAGTGCCTGCACCTTTAACTGTTGTGATGAAGAGGGAATTTCACCAGGAGGAACTAATTGCATACAAATGACACTGGCTGAAATTCCCTTTTCTCTACAACTGTTAAAATTACATGAGCCCTGTCCTCCTTTTCATATGGTCAGCCTACACTATAGTAACAAACAAACAAAAACCCAGAAGCTTCAACTATTATTTATTTATTTATTTATTTATTGCATTTTTATACCGCCCTATAGCCGAAGCTCTCTGGGCGGTTCACAAAAATTAAAACCATAAAATCATTTAAAAAATATAAAACAAGCCACAATCCAAAAACAACAAATAACATACAATCTAAAAACACAACCAGAATAAAACCAGAATAAAACCAGCAGCAGGAATTAACAGGAATTAATACAGATTAAAATACAAATTTAAAACAGCAAGGATTAAAATTGAGTTAATTTAACTGTTAAAATACTGGGAGAATAAAAAGGTCTTCACCTGGCGACGAAAAGAGTACAAAGTAGGCGCCAGGCAAACCTCTCTGGGGAGCTCATTCCACAGCCAGGGTGCCAGAGCGGAGAAAGCCCTCCTCCTAGTGACCACCTGCCTCACTTCCTTTGGCAGGGGCTCACGGAGAAGGACCCCTGTAGATGATCTTAGGGTCTGGGCAGGTACATATGGGAGGAGGCGTTCCTTTAGATAACCTGGCCCCAAGCCGTTTAGGGCTTTAAATATTAGTACCAGCATTTTGAATTGGGCCTGGACCGGCAGCCAGTGAAGTTGGAAAAGGACTGGCGTAATATGGTCTCGTTGGCCAGTCCCCGTTAACAATCTGGCTGCCCTGTTTTGTACCAGCTGAAGTTTCCGGACCGTTTTCAAAGGCAGCCCCACGTATAACGCATTGCAGTAATCCAAACGAGAAGTTATGAGAGCATGGATAACTGTAGCTAGGTTATCTCTGTCCAGATAAGGGCGCAGTTGTTATATCAGCCTAAGCTGGTAATTTGTATACCATGTAGTTTGGCTTGGAGAGAGAGGGATGAATGGTGTGTGTGTGTGTGTGTGTGTGTGTGAGAGAGAGAGAGAGAGAGAGAGAGAGAGAGAGAGAGAGTCTGGGCACCAACCATGATTCTACCCCCATTGGGCTGTGGCCTTGCCTGCTACTGCCATGCATCCCCTGCCATGCTTTCCTGCATGCCATTTGGTCCTTGAGGGAAAAAGAAGAAGTTCCCCTATCCCTGGTTAGAATGTCGAACAAGAACTAGGATGACCCAGGTTCAAATCCCCACTCAGCAATGAAACTCATTGGGTGTCGTTAGGCCAATCACCATCTCTCAGCCTTTCAGGTTTGCTATAAAAGGGTTGTGGACCATCTTTGTCACCTTGAGTGCCTTGGTGGAAATGTAGGACATAAATTGTAATCAATAAATAAGATCTCATTCCCACCCCACCCCACCCCAAATACTTGAACGCTTTCAAACGGTTGTGCGGCCAGGTATTAATTGTGTTTCTTTTGGATTTTTACATGCGTTGCAAACCAACTCAAATAGTTATTTCACTGGATCTCCATTTCATAGCAACCTAGATAGTCTGAAAAGGACAGCTGAATAATTTGATCTAGAAAGCGTAAAGGTCATGAATATAGGATGTAACAGCTGTTTTCATATAGACCATTTACAATGATGTAACCACATTGCCTAGAAACAGCAGGAATGTTGCTGTAACTTTAAGCAGGGTTGGAAGGGGGGGGCATGGAAGAGAACAAGTTTGATCCTGTCTCCCTACCTTTTTGGTTGAAGACTCCATACTTTAAAGCATTGCTTGATTAAATCCTTAAGGGTAGAAGCTAAACGATCATATCTGTCTGGACTGTTTACTCTCTCTGAAATGTAAAAAACCCCGAGACTTCAAAATGAAGTGTCTTTGCAGCAGGCTTGCTGGGTGTACTTTGTGCTTTGTTAAATGATGAAACTGGTGTAGCTCAGAAATCTGGCTCTACTTAATCAATTATAATATACTAGTGAAATGTCAGCTCAGATCTTACAGCGATAACAAGAACTGAAAAGTTCAAAATGCACAATACTGGATTTGAAAGTTGCGGATGAAATCTGTTCCCTTATCTGTTTTTCATGAATTAAGCTTAACTATAACCATTCTGAATAGTCCAGTTTAAAATATAGTACTTGATGGTTCTCATTTGTCTCTCCTCACCCCCAGGTTTCTACTTGGGCAGTGTGCAAATGGTAGTGGAAAAGAGAGGGAGCAGATAATTACAAGCTCTGGAAAAAATGATTTCTCAAATGAAAGTTTAAATAACAGTAATGAAATGTCTAAGGCACCATTATTTGCATTTCTTGATGTTCATTCAGTTTGTCTGTGGATCCTGCAAATTACTTTCTACTTTCTGTTGCAACAAGAAATGGTAATCAAATTACACTACACTTCAGATGCCAAGATGGAAACTCAGGAATATATTTTTAGACATAGAATCTCTGGGTGAACCTAGTATTGATTAGGTTCAGGTTCCTGACCTGAACCTAGCCAGACACTGTGATCAACATCTGAGGCCTTATTCCGAATGCCACCCACAAGAGAGGCTCGGAAGGTGGCAATAAGGGAGAGGGCCATCTCAGTGGTGGCCCCCTGATTATGCAACTATCTCCCCACTGAGGCCCGCCTGGCCTGGCATCAGAATTGTAATCTTTTCAGCACCAGCTTAAGACTGCCCTCTACTTCCAGGTATTTAACAGCATATGATAGGCCATTGATGTCAGCTGTCTTGGAACAGGTCTAGAATTGAAATTGTTTATGGAAATTGTTATCTATGATAATAATAGCCCCATGGAAAATATAGGGATATTTGAATGTTTTAAGAACATAAGAAGAGCCCTGCTGGATCAGACCAAAGGCCTATCTAGTCTAGCATCCTGTTTTCCACAATAGTCAACCAGATTCCTCTGGGAAGCCCACAAATATGACACGAGGACAATAGACCTCTACCACTGTGATTTCACCAGCAACTGATTCAGATTCAGATAGTATTTAGCTATCAAGACTAGTGGCCATTGACAGCCTTATCATCCATGAATTGGTCGAACCCCCTTTAAGGCTGTCCAGGTTTGTAGCTATCACTACAATACTGAGCTAGATGGACAGTTTCTTGTGTGTGAATTGGCCCTTCATTGCCCATCACAGCATAGTGAAGTTTGGAGCACAGCTAAGATTAAACTCTATTAGATGTGTTTTTGCAACTGAGCAATGGTTGTACTTCTGCCTCTGTTATGATCTTTTTTTCTTTCCACCATATTTTGTTTTACATTTTTTTTAGCATTCTCTCACTTAGAGAATGATAGAAAAGGGAGAGAATGCTAGAAAAAAATGTAAAACAAAATATGGTGGAAAGAAAAAAGATTTCATATATTTCTTCAGCGCCTAACAAAGTGAAGACATAAGAAGCTCATTTTTATAAACTCAAAAATAAATGAAGCTACTAAATTTATTTTAAGCCTATTAACCCAATATTATGCAGATTAGTTCTGTTTGCGATCTAATTGACCTCCTCTAACTGGAAAGGCATTTCTGAAACATATAATGATTTAAAAGACAAGACATGAGAAGAGCCATGCTAGATCAGACCAAGGATTCATCTACTCCTGCACTCTGTCCACACAGTGGCCAACCAGCTGTTGACCAGGAACCCACAAGCAGGGCATGACTGTAACAGCACCCTCCTGCCCATGTTCCCCAGCAACTAGTGTACATAGGCTTACTGCCTCCGTCAGGACTTGTAGCCATTGATCCTCTTTTCCTCCAGGAATGTATCTAGCACCCCTTTAAAGCCATCCAAATTGGTGGCCATCACTATGTTCTGTGGTAGCAAATGCCATAGTTTAATTATGTACTGTGTGAAGAAGCCCTTCCTTTTATCTGTCCTGAATCTCTCACCAGCTTCAATCTGATTGATCGTTAAGGACAAATCTACAACCATTAAATTTGGAATCAGAAGTACCACATAGCTTTTAATTTTGGGGTGGGGGAGGGGGAGCTAATCAGGGTTGGGATCCTAGGGCATGCATATGGTTATCTCCCCAACCCCACAGCAGCCATGCACACACGCACGCACGCACACACACACTCACAAACACACATTTTGTCCTAATACACAAAATGTGTACTAAGGGGCACTAAGTTCTCTCCTGAGTCTAATAGCATTTTGGGTGGGTGGGGAAAGAAACCCATTTCCCCATGCACCTTGCTCCTGATCTAAATCGGGCACCACTGTGCCTGCCATTTATAGTTATAAAAGTTTATTGTTGAGACATTTAGCATGACATGTATTTTGTCCCCAAAACTGAGCTCATTCTAAATCATTTCCTGCCCGTGCTTTAGTTTAGTTTTGTCAATACTTCAGTGAAACTATGAGTTATTTATTTTAAAAAGCTTCTTAAATCACTTTCAGTGAGGCACATGTCAAAAGACTATTTAAGAGAGTCTATTTAAGGGAAACTAGGGAGAATATAAACCCCTTGAATTTGTTTCAGTCATAACAAAACATTTCAGATGTTGAGGCTACAAAAATGCCCAATCTCAAGATGGTGCTGAAAAGTATATAATGTAACTCCTGTTGCATATCTCAGATTTCAAAACACAAACGTGTGTGTGTGGGGGGGTGGGGGTGGGGTGGCGGGGGGGTGGGGTGAGTGCATGGATGCTGTGGTGGTCTAATGTTTGCAATGCCAGTTACGTTATTTTCACTGCTATTTACTCTCTCAGGTTACCTCACTTGAATGCTTCTACAACTGATTTGGTGCTTGTGTCAGCAGTCTGTCTGCCACAATGCCCCCCCCCCCATGTAGTGTCACACCAGGGCATCAGAGGAAAATAAAATGGCAGCCTCCATTTTATTTCCTGACAATGAGAGTAATGTTATGCTGGCAGCATTGTGGATAAATAAATGGTGGGAAACGAGTATCTGCTCAGTGCAGATCATGATGCTGATCTCAGTGCTGCTGTTTCCCTCTGCTGCCTCTAAGAGGCACATCAGAGGACACTTTGCTGGGACTGCTTTCAAACTTGGAGGTGACCATTCATACCAATTGTGCCTTTGAAAAGGCTGACCATATGAAAAGGAGGACAGGGCTCATGTAACTTTAACAGTTGTAGAGAAAAGGGAATTTCAGCCAGTGTCATTTGTATGCAATTAGTTCCTCCTGGTGAAATTCCCTCTTCATCACCACATTTAAAGGTGCAGGCACTATACTAGAGTGACCATATACAAAAGAAGGCAGGGCCCCTGCAACTTTAACTGTTGTGATGAAGAGGGAATTTCACCAGGAACTAATTGCATACAAATGACACTGGCTGAAATTCCCTTTTCTCTACAACTGTTAAAGTTATATGAGCCCTGTCCTCCTTTTCATATGGTCAGCCTACCTTTGAATATGCCTTCTTCTGGCAGCACTATGTGCATGGAAGCCCCCAGCCATTGTCATTACTTCTGAATGTTTATATGACTTCGAAGCAGTTTTAAAACATCTCCCCCAACTTTTCCTATATTCATTATCATTGCTAGGTCAGAAGGCCATGCAGCAGGGTTGGTGTCAAAGGTTGGCATGGGCTAGATCTACACTACTGCTTTATAGCGGCATTGAAGTGGACTGATAACTGTTGGGGCACAAGCCACATTCCATATATTGCTTTCATGGTGTTGTTTCCTGCTTTTTATTCCACCTTCGTAATGATTTGATGCAAGGTGTAGATCTGGCCCAGAGCTGACAAGAGCTCCCTGGACTTGCCCTTCTTTTTCACCACTGCAATCTGCTTGTTCTCCTGGCTCTCACTTTGGCCCAGACAACAGTGGTGGTGAGAAGGAGGAGCAGTAAGTGCCACTGCCTGGTGGCAATTCTGAGAAAAACAATGAGGAACAATTGCAGCTGGTGATAATGGTGGTGAGAAGGTAGACTCACTGAGGGAGGGGGCTCTCAAAAGCCTGAAGTGGACCCTGGCATGGTGAAATGTGAAACTAGGGTATTTAGTTGAGCAAATCTAGAAACCATAGAACTTTTCTGTGACTGATCCCCATGAGGATCAGGACACTGAGAATGTGGAGTGGGGCATGGAGATTCATAATGTGAAGGTCCCAATCCACCTGCTACTTCAGTAAATTATGGCAGGGTGGGGGTCAGTCACTACAGGGAGGCCATTCTGGGTAGGGTTCCCCATGGTAAATGTCACATGTGCTCCTTAGCTGATACTTGAGACCTGAATGCAGAGAAAGGAATATTGATGGGGATGGACTCAACAGAAGCTTGGGGGATAAGAGACACCAAAGTTGCATGGGCTGAAAGGCCAAATGATTGGGTACATTGAATCTCTCCCTGTGTTATTAACATCTGATTTGCAGATGGCTGTAAATAATATGGAGACCTTAGCTGAGACGGTGCTTCCACCTGGTAGATGCAAGGCTTAAGCAGGAGCCATGGCTGCTCTTTGGTCTTAAAATTGCGTGTTCAGTGCTATGCTGGATATTTATATTTCTTTTCAAGAAAAATAATGGGTTAACCTTTGAGGTTTTTTTGGTATACATAGATCTAATATTTATGCAGACAGGGTCATGTAAAAAACACAGGCCCAATTTAGCCTATTATTACATGCATTATCCAGTGGAGGCTGGTGGCTCCAATGTCAGTGGAGTAGTGAATCCTCCCTGGATGTCAGTCAGAATGAGTCAGAACTCTAAAGGCACTAAGCACCTCCACTGGTATTAGCTGCAGTGAGCTAATACCACTCCTGCAGTGAGCTAATACCACTCCTACCTTGTTTTCTTCCATTGTGTGTATGTATATTGAAGGGAGGTGGATTTAAAAATTGTGGTTGTAATTTATAACAAACCACAGCTTTCAGTTTTGTCCTAATACAGGAAAATGTGATAGTACAAACCATAATTAGTGAACCAACCAAGATATCAAACCATGGATCCTGGTTTGGTATCCTAGTTTGCTAACTAAGAGGGAACTCCCATGCTTCCTGGGTGAGCATCCCAGAGACAATTGGAGTTTGGATTCCCATCTCTGAGTTTGGAGACAGCACACCATCCTCAGAAGAGGGAGTGTTGGAGGGCACATTCTGCCTTCACCTGCCCCCTCACAGCCGGTATGGAGAGAATCACGCCGGCTGCTTCTCCGAGATCAGAAACCCAACCTCAGAGAGGGGGAAAAGGGTGTATGCCAATGGGAAGGGAGGGGACCAGAGAGACCAGGATATGATTTATCCTGAGCCTCCTCCAGCCTCCTTTCCTCCCCCTTTGAAGTGCCCTCACCTGTGGGCTTCGGGAAGGGAGAAAGAAGGAGGCTTGGGCAGTGATAAGAAAAGGCGTAAGCCATCAGCCCCGGCCTCTTTCCTCTCTGCCAGCAGGAACCCCCTTTCCCCCAGCTCCGCACTCCATAGCTGGTGCAGTTCTCTCTGCAGTGGCTATGAGGGGGAGGGGGAGAGGGCAGTTTCTTGGTTCTAAGCGCAGAGCACTGTCTTGAAGCTCGGAGCCAGAAACTAAAAATCCTATGTCCCCTAGACTCTGTCAAGAGGACATGGGATTGCTCCCTATCTTGGCTTCTAAAAACCATAGTCCAACGAATTTCCTCTTTTTGAGCATGAAGGATGGAGGAAGGGGTAGTACACAAACTTGCCATGGGTTGAACATAGAATTACAATCCAAAATTTGTTGCTGCAACTGAAATGGGCCTATGATATTTCCATGATCCTATCTTTATAACTATTAGAATTATGCTTAATACCTATTATGTCTATATCTGTAGGTAACAAAATCATTTTGAGAAATTAGGATGAGAGAAAATAATAAAACTGATATATATGAAATAGAATTGCATCACTAGGCTATCTATGGCAATTAATTTTGCTCTGCTGGCATGGGAGCACATCCACAAGGTACTGTGATGTATTTTCTGAAATAGGCTGAATTCGGACAACACATTAGTCAATGGTGGGGTAATAATCAACTTTACAGTTGTTCATCTAGGGGGTATTTCCCACACAACATGGTAATAAATAATCAACTGTGGTGTGGATTAGGATCAGTGATGAGTTGACTATGGCAGCATTCGGACGACACAATAGTCAATACAATTGATGATTGTTTCCCCACCCCCACTTGCTTAATATGTCATCCGAATTCAGCCATAGAGTTATAAGAGCTTCTGAACTGAAGATTTCCATACCAATATATAACTCCCACTTCTATCTCCTGTTGAAAATTCAGCATATTATTGTATAACAATGCAAAAGCCAGCAGGCACAAGCGTTCATTTAATGGTTGTCTCCTATTGTGTGAGTCACTGCATTAGGAAAGAAGTCTGCTGTTAGCAAAGTGTTCCAATCTTATGATCTGTTGTGTCTTGAAATACATTTGAAAATAGATGACTTTTAAGTCTGCAAACCTTCTATTTCACTGGAAGTTTTAAAGAACTTGTAGCCCAATCCTGTGCATGTTTGCTCAGGAGTACGCCCCAAGGATTTCAGTAGGAACTTACTCCTGGGTGTTTAGGATTACAACCTAACAGCACAATCCTGTACATTGGGCTTACTCCCAAGTCAGTGTGCACAGAACTGTAGCCTAAATCAACAATGGGGGAGGAGGGGGAGAGAGAAGATGCATCCATAATAAAATCCAAATTTGAAACATTATTATCAGCTTTGTACTGTAACCAAGGCCTCCTCCACAAGGATGCGCTTTTGCGCCCGGTTCGGGGATTATGCGCATTTTCGCGGAGGCGCATTTACGCCTAATCCCTCTGCACGGGAGGCGGCGAGAAGCGGCGAAGCGCATTAAAAGATGCCCAAAAAGCACTTTACAGGTAGTTAATGCGCATAATCGCTTGTTCACACAGCGAAAATGCGCTTTAACGGCCGGAGCAAAATAAAAGTCGCTATTTAACGCGCGTTCGAAAATGCGCATTATCGGGGAGATAACGCGCCTGTACGCCCGTTTTGCGCTCCGCTCGTGTGTAGGTAAAATTTATAATGAGCCTTCAAGGCTCATTAAACGTCTCGTGTGGAGGAGGCCCAAGTGACCGACTTATATTAGATTCCCTTTTGCCATCTTGCTGCACAGCTAACATTCTACTGGAACGTATGTCAGTGACTAAAATAACCCAACTAATTTCAAGCGGCAAGTGTCTACTGAGTTGCCAGTCAGAGATCTGTATGACTGAGAAAACATTATAGTGCTCTACTAGCTCAGAAACTTCAGGACATGGAAACAGATCTAAATTTAATCTGAGGAATCATCTTGTGCCAGTGCAGATTTGTAAATAATAATTTGCTCTGTTTTACATTAATTTCTTGCAAAGCAAAAGCAGTTGGCTAAGAACTGAAAATGGATCTGACTGTGACTTGTCTGGATTTTATATTGGCATGTTTCCTGAATTGCTAACTCAAAGTACTGCTTTGGCCAAGGAGAAGAAAAAAGGGGCTATTAATTTTCTTCTAAATGGATGAATGCAAATTCTCCTTTCAAAACAATTAAGGTAGGACATGGTGTATTGGGAAATAATTAACAAAACATGGGTTTTGGATGAAGATCTGAGAATGTCGAGATTTCAAAGTTTAGCCCCATGCAAATGCTTTCTTGTACTGTATCTTTTTAAAGGGGTCATATTTCAGGTCTATGAGTTTTTACTTTAGTTTGGAAGAGACCTTCAGTTTGGAAAAACGTCAGGTATTTGCATGCTGTAATTTCTGTCAGGAAAGACTAGATGCTTAATTGCTCTATATTTAGACTATCTTGTTGAAGGCAAGTTTTTTCTTTGATTCCTTCTGATTTAATAACTAGTATATCAAGCTTTTGTGATAAGTGTGTGACGTGATTATGTATATGAAGGAAATGACATAGTATTCTGTTTTAGCTTTCAGGGTTTTAAAGTGTGGCTTTCACATTTCTGATAGGAGTACAAGAGCTTTTCATCTCCCCCTCCCCCCCAATGTGGGTGAAAAATAATAGGCATTCTTTAGAAAGATCTGAGATGGTGTGCTGTACTACTTAGAGTTCATAGTATTATTAAAACTAAATGTTGTCGATTATCTTGCATTGTTCTGGCTGCAAGGTTTGGCCTATAGCAACCTAGGGATTATGGGAGTTGTAGGCTAACACACCTGGAGGGCACCTGGTCAGGGACGGCTGACCTGTAGAGTCATTTTTCTCATTTGTCAATTATTATATCTTGACAAATATATAAGCAAAAGATTTGGATGTGTGATTTATTGCATATATTACTGCATGTAAACTACCTCCAAAGGTTCAAGACTAAGTTCAAGTGGAATCACTGATGAGAAATAAAAAAGACAAGGCAAGATATTTTATGAATGGTCTGTTTGTAGCAAAAGAAGAGAGCATGTTCCATCAGCTTGCACCCTTATTTTATCTTGGGGTGAGTTGATCTGACGATTATTTTTCTGATACCAGCATGCTTATGGCTTGTGTATAACCATTCAGAGTGGTGTATGTTACACACTGGGCAGCTCCACCATCTTCATTAAGGGTTTGCTCCACATATCAACAAAAGTAAGTCAACAAGCAGAGCTTTGCTAGCTGCTAAAGTCTTCTCCATGATTTCAGTTCAATTAATACAGCCTTCCCCAACCTGGGGCTCTCCAGATGTTTGAGACTAAAAGCACTGCCATCTCTCGCCATTAGCCATGCTGGCTAGAGATGATGGGATTTGTACTCCAAAACTTCTGGAAGGCCCCAGGTTGGGAAAAGCTGTATTAACACAACTAAGATGCCAAACCTATGTATACCCAGGGCCAAACTAGACGTGCCATGTGAATGCAATTAGCGTGCATTTTTTTTGTCATATGAAGAGCAGCCACAGGGCAGCCTGAAAAGCCTTTGGATCATAGAGCAGTTGAACTCCTCTCTTGCTATGGTGCCAAAAGGGAAGCTTCCCTTGAAATGCAAACAGCAGCTTCAGAGGGGGGATTTTTGTTGCAACCATGTCAGGGAGTTAAAGGGTTAAACTTTCTCTCTGCGCCCCAAGCCCCACAGCCCATGGTTGCTCAGGCTTCCCCTCAGGTACTATTTACATCACAAGAAAACATGCATGTTAATTGCATTCACACAATTCATGTCACCTCACTGAGGAGCAATTCCCATTCAGGGCAGTGAGACATTGATTAACATGAATACAGTTGGGCTGCATGTGAAAGATGTTTTTCAAGAAAATGTCAGCAGTGCAGCAGAGGTAAGAACTGAGTATATGCAGCCAGTTTCCAAAGGGAGGTTATGTAAATAGGGATGGAAAACCACCCCAGATTTGAAGGTATTGCAAGAGGTGGAGGGGGGGAGGTGTCAGCTGACATTTAACAAGATTTTTACTTAGAGGCTCAGTTAGAACTTCAGCTAGTTTGACTAGTTTGACTAGTCAAAATTTGCTCTCCTATCTTCCTGGCTTAAGGAAGAGATGGCCTTTGCATGCAAAATAAAGACAATTCCTTAGCTGCCTTTCCACATAGCTGTCCAGTGAACAGACTAAAAGCAGTCTGTCGTGCTTGTGGCTCTTTGGACATTTTTGCACTGGAGTAAAGAATGTGTATGGTCATGGGCAGTACAGAAAGGGGATAAAATAGACTCTTCTTAATTTTGTCACCTAAACAGAATGCTAGTGTTTAGAAGACAAAAATAACATCAAAGAGACATTATAGCACATCTTATATTTTAAAATGCAACAATGAAATTTGGGGAATAATCAGATTTGTTTTATAAATTGGTTTGTATTTTCCTTAGACATACCTGACCTTAGGAATACAGCACGAATATGATGCATACTAAAGACTACAGCATGTATAACTCAACATGCTGAAGAATATTTACTACCATCAGAGTTAAATTAATATTTATTAGAAAGTATTTCTTAGAATCTATATGTATAACTTGCTCTTAAATAGTTTGCTATTTCACTGTCTGAGTAGGATTTTATTTTCTGTTTGTTACTTGAAACCTCATTATTTCAAGGCCATAGTTGCCTCACCCGGAAATATCTCTCATTCCACCAACTTGGCATGTTTCCTCCAGGGGCAGCTGACATCCAATGGAATTCCTGTCTAGTTCTATTGAATTTAGTAGTAAAGGAAGTCTTAGAAGAGGCTGCATGCCCAACTGCACGATCGTTCGCCTTTGGAAAGTAACAGTAATAGACCAGCTATGGCATAAAGACATATTAAACATTTCTCCTCACAATTCATTTTTCTGCCATCTGCCATATATTTATGACTGAACAGCAAGTATAGGAATCTCTTTAATCACTTTAGTAATTCTGATGAAAATGGAAAGGTTTTTGCCTGCCCATTGATAGCTTCATAGTATAATGGACAAATTGATTTGCTTATATGCTGTGGAGGCTGGTGGATCCAGTGTCATGGGACAGTAAATCCACTCTGGATTTGAATCAGAACACTAAAGAAGCTATCCAGAGTGCTGAACCACCCAAATACATTCAGCACCATGGATAGCTCCTTTAGAGTTCTAACTGAAACCCAGGGTGGATTTATTGCCCCATGACATCAGAGCCATCAGCCTCCCCTGCTTATATGATTTTCTTGAGCATAATGCACAGTATTCTGTGCTGTCCGCATGCCAGCAGGACCCACCACTTGAACGATGGGGATTTAGTGCTTCGGACAGGAACCAGAAATGCTAGTTTCTGGAATGGGGCAGGCCAGCAGAGCTTGCATAACAGAGCTCCACCGACTTGTCATGATTCAGAAACAAGCATCTTCATTCGTTTCAGGGCTTCATGATGCACTAAATTCCTATTGTGCAAGGAGCATGGTGGCCATGTTGGATATTAGCTAATAGTCTAATTCTGGTGTTCTCTATGGGTAGAGAAGGGGGAAGTGTAATGTCTGCACACCAGTGCAGATGTCTATATAGGGTATGTCTACATATGAGGAACTACTCATGCGTAGGCTTTCTTGGTGCAGATATCTTCACCAATGCATGGACATCCAGGGGGTGTGAATACTGCCATGCAGGACATCAGGGGTGGGACCAGCAAGATGGTCCTGTTGCCTTCTTATGAGTAAGCTCTACATATGGATAACACATGAATGGCGCCAGAAAGAGCACAAGAGCTCCCCTCTCTGGAAAGTGCATTCCACAGCCAGGGTGCCAAAGCAGAAAAGGCCCTCCTCTTGGTAGATACCTGCCTACCAAGGATTACCATAATGAATGAAAGTGTGGAAGCAGGGTGGTGCAAATTATGTCCACTGACCCAACCCCTGACCTCCCTGTGTTTATTGGATCATGTATGCAAACTCTACATTTATTTATTTATTAAAACATTTGTATCCTGCCCTATATCATTGGGATCTCAGGGTGACATAAAGATAAAATCAATTCAAATAGTATAAAACAAATAATGTACACAGCTAAAAACATATTAAACTATTAACAAGCTAAAACCAGTAGAAAATTTAAAAGCAATAAAAACAATTAAAACTATGTGCAGCTTTAGGGAAATTTAGCCCTCAAAGGCATTTATACAAAGCCATGTTTTACGGGGAGGGCATACCATAACCAGGGTGCCACAACAGAGAAAGCTCTCTCCCATGTCTCACCATAATGTATATCTCACGTTGGTGGGATGCAGAGGAGGGCTCCTCTGACAGATCTCAAATCTCAGGCAGGCATACATCCATATGAACAGTGCGTGCATAGCCTGTGTGTACACAATCTGTTACCCTGAAAGGGCCAAAATATGGCTCATGCAGTCAGAGGTGATGCACCTACAGTTTGTGTGTGTTTAGGCTCTATACATACATTCAGATGAACTCATGGAGGGTCAGTGGACATGATCTCTACTCCGCAGCCACTTTTGTGCATTCATTCACCCGAGGTTGTGGCATGAAACAGGCTTAACAGTTAAAATGTTTTAAAGTGTTTTAATGACAGCTGTTTTATGTTTATGGTTTTAAATTTTGTATATTGTCTTTTTAATGCTCAATCTTTTAAATTTTTGTAAACTGCCCAGAGAGCTTCGGCTATGGGGCGGTATATAAGTGTAAATAATAATAATAATAATAATAATAATAATAATAATAATGAAAAGATCATATTTCTCAGGCTCAGCCTCTCATCTGCAATGTGAGAATAATGACACCGACCTCATTTATAGGGTTGTTGTGAGAATTATTGATATAATATTTGTGAACTGATTTTAACATTCAAAACTTGCCATTTAAATGCTAAGAACAGGGCCAGCACCAGGGGTAGGCATCATTGAGCCCCTGCCAAGACCCATAGCCCTGCAGGGGTCCCACTATCAACCAACAGAAGGTTTTGGACCTGCTTTTCCTTCTTCTTGCTGTCACCACCTGCCTTCTCTGAACAGGCAAGCAAAGAACAGAGGCGATATGAGGAAATGCTTCCTTCATTTGCCTTGTGCTCTCCTTCTGGACAGTTGTACAGATTGGGCCCAGAGGGTTGGGCAACTGAATGTTACCATAAGTAATAGTTATGGTTTTGTAACAGCATTCACTCCATTTCTGGTGACTTACAATTGGGTTGACATTTCCCCCTCTCTTTGGATCAGTAAAGCAAGTATTACAGGGTTCTAACTCCTCATAAACATAAAAGTGGTTTTTAAAATAAATAAAATAAAATAAGAACAAACATTCTATGACATTTCCAAGTTTAGCTTGGAATTTCTGTCCCCAAAGGAATGCATAATATTATTAAAATAAAGTTCAACAAGGCAGACATGCTCTTAAACCATGAATTTGTTTTGCATGTAAGTTTTTCATATGTAATGAATAAGGGCTTATTTCTTGCACAGAGTTTACCACGAGATCAAAGAACATAAACCAAAGTACATTTGCTTCTGTCACTGTTGTTAACTGTGGAGCCCTAGAACCTTTCATCTTCCACTAGATTTCACATATGTCTCGGTGGAGTTGTATCTGTCTCTAGGAGAAATGCCACCAGCATTTTCTCTTTAAAACTTGTTAGAAAAACCTAACTTCGAACAAACCTGAGGAACCTGTAGTTGCAAAGAGTAAATCCCACTGACTTCATTGAGATTTACTTCAGAATAAACATGTTCAGGAATGCGTTGTCAGTGTGAAGGCTCTTGTTTGCAACAGTGTTTATGCTGGTGGTTTTTTTAAAAAAAAGTTAACATAGAGCGCTCTGGCTTTAGATGACAGATAGTAACAGCTGTAAATGATTGGATCAGCTGTCTGCCGGACTGAGTTAAGTGGACAGTTGGTGTTGTAGTAGACGCGGCCACAACAGTCTAAGAAATTCCATGGTCAAAGATGCTTCTATAGAGCCTAATACAAAAATCATGGTTTTATAAACACATGCCAGACTTACATTTTAGATTAGAACAATTGCATAACTCTGCAAAGTGCCTTATGTAACTGATGAGCTCTATTAAAGGGAGAATTTATTTATTTTTTACTCAGCAGTTATTCTATGATGGATTCCTACTAATGTTTTTCTATTTGTGGGTGGCGTGTGTGATGTAATTTTCAGTAGGGCTAGCCCAAGACAGTTTGCTGCCTGAGGAGGAAACATATATGCTGCCCCACACCATCAATGGGCCCAATGCACTCAAGGCTGGCTAAGTTATTTTTGCAACTGAGATAGAAAATCTCACATGTGCTTGTCCCTGGGGGTAAAAATACATCTATAATAAATAAATAAATAAATAACAATTTGCTGTCCTGCACCATACCCAAAATCAGTTGCTTGAGGTGCTTGCCTCACTCTGCCACATAACAGGACCAGCCCTGTGGAATGTTTTGGTGTCAATGTAAGCTCTGCAAAACAAATATTATTTTAATGAAGGACTTAGTTGTCATCCATAGGATTACTATCTGAATTATTCCTGTGAAGTAGCCTAGGCCAGGGTTTGATAAAAGAGGGCAAAGTGGACTAGAATGTATGTGATTGGGCTTAAGAACTAGCAAGAGGGAAAGGCAGCATCGATATCTATATAGAGAGATAGATAGAAAAGAAAATGTTCTCGAATGCCAGAAAAAGCTTTACTAAGCCCAACACATTTCAAAATGATGTTTCCTTCCTCTCGCCTTTTTCCACATATATCTTGCAAAATCTTGGTAATGCTTCCTTTGTATCAAACTACTTGCCAGCCTCATCTTTTGTTTGAGACATTAGGGGTTAATGGCTCAGAATCAGCCCTTGATGCTTTGGGAAGAATACAGAGATTTCTATGGTGAGACAGAGGCAGCCTCTTTGGGCCTGTGGACACATTTGGTAATTGGAGAAACTGTTCTCGCCACCACCACAAACTTGGCGCACTGCAGATGAAAGCCTGCTTCATCTTATGTAACAATATGGTAGTATAAGGCTTGTTACTAGAGATCTACTGGACTGAATTTGCTGATTTTTGGTTTAATCTTATGCTTGAGCACTATAGACATGCAGAAAAATTTGAAAGTTCAAAAAAGTTCAAAGCTTGAGCATTAATAGCAATTGATTTCCTCTGCATCAAACATGCAGGGCAGCCCCGCCACCAGCAGGATGATGGATAGCCCTGCTCGGCCAATTAGTGTAATACAAACGAGGGCCTTGGGTGCTAGTGTGACACTAGTGGGGAGGGGGAGGGGGACAGAGGCGGCCAATCAGGCTGCCTGAGAGAGGAGGCAGGGCCATGCCATATGCAAATTTCAGAGGGATGATTCACTATGCTTGAGCCTCATTTGCATTATTCATAAGCCCCTTTGTGGTGAGGGGACTAAGGGGCAAAAAAATAGGAAAGGAGTACTAGTTTCCTAAGCCCATGGCGACATGAGTTTTACACTAGTTTCCTATGAATGTCTCTGAGCTCCATGTGCAGCTCAGGGGCATTCATGGGAAAAGAAGATGGGAGCAGCTAGAGGCCTTCAATTTGTTTTGAGGTGAATCCAACTAGCAGTAAGAAATGGTTTGTTTTGTTTTTAAAGTGGGAGGACACCAAGACAGATGTCCAAAGGCACCGTGTGCTCATGGGTGCCATGTTGCCCACCCCTGCCTAGGGTATCCCACTCCCCCAGCTGGGATTCTGTAAGCTAGATCTATTTGTGAAAAGGGCAACAGAACGGAGAAACAACAGTTGGAGAATGAGACAGATTGAGAAAGAGGCAGAGAATGAGGCTTGAACTCTAGAATACTAAAAGCATCTTGAGCTACTGGGCTGAGACCCAACACACACTACACTTTAAATTTGTGTCTAGCAGCCACAGATTTCTTTTCTTTTATTTTTTACTGTTGAGTTGGTGCAAAGAGCCTGGTTCGGATTGGGGCCTTAAAATGTGTGTGTGTGTGTGTGTGTGTGTGTGTCTTTGTTAGTATGAATACCTATTCATACTTTCTATAATTGAAATATCATTATTGTTACAACTGCCAATGTTAATTAATTCTTGTTTTAAAGGGAGAGTCTGGGAAGCATGAGATGATCCCTAGACTGTTTGGTGTTCATGAGAGCCACGGGGTTCCAAATTGACATTGGTTGGTTGGTTTAGGAATTACTGTTTGTTTTCTTATAGACTATCCTTTTGAACCTAAGTGCTCTGCCTTAAACATTACATGGAAAATGTCGCACACGTTTTGCCTCCCTCTTCCTTCTGTTCATTCTTGAAAATGCACACTTGGCTGCAGGTCATGCTTTAGATGTTTGACATACCTTTGAAGCAATCCTTGAGTGAGAAGTCAGGAGGAGGCAGGCTGTCAATTGTTAATATGTAACACCAGTTGGCTTCTACTATGTGTATGTTAAAGTGAGACTTAAAACCAACAGCATCTGTTGTTTTTATTATTATTGGGATATGCACTTTGCTGTTGCAATGACTCACAGAACATTGGCTTTCCAACTGTGTCTTTTTATGAGATTGTCATGTGTACACAATTCTAAAATAATATCCAGTCAACCATCCAGTGAACACTGGTGCCAATGGAGGCTTTGCTTTGTTTTTGTTTTGCTTTTTCAAACCTGTCTTGCAGTGTGAGTATGGGTGATTTTAGGAAGGAAGCAGATGGGGAAGGAAGGATTATACCTCCCTTCCACATCTGCAAGATGGTAGTGCACGCACTGGTAACTTTGAGGCTCGACTTCTGCAATGCACTATACATAGGGCTACCTTTGTGTCTCATCTGGAAACTTCAAAATATGGCAGCCAGGTTAGTCACCGGTACGCCTAGGAGTGACCACATTACACCAGTTTTAAAATCACTCCATTGGCTGCCAATTAGTTTCCGGGCGGAGTATAAAGTGTTGGTTATTACCTTTAAAGCTCGACATGGTTTGGAATCGCCTTCTCCCGTATAATCCGCCCCACACACTCAGGTCCTCTGGGAAGAATTTACTTCAATCAGCCAGAACTACGCTGATGAGTGTTACCCAGAGAACCTTCTCTTCTGCCGCTCCCAGACTTTGGAGTCGCCTGCCGGGAGAGATTCGACAACTTAGCAGTCTTCTTGAATTTAAGAGAGCCATGAAGACTGATCTCTTCCGGCAGGCTTACCTAGTTGAATTTTAAGGTGTTTTTAATAATGTATTAGTTTTATTTGTTTTTAATGTTCTATCTATTTTATAGTCTTTGTATTTATATTTATTGTTGTTCCCCGCCTTGATCCAGAGGGAGAGGCGGGTAAGAAAGAAATATATTATTATTATTATTATTATTATTATTATTAATGGTCCTGATCTGGATCTGAGCTCCACATGCTTACTATGGAGAAAATAAAAAATAGAGGGACAACTGCACTTTAAGTAATCAACATAACATGTACGTGATGCTTAGTTAACACGAAGTACTATTTTTCTAGAAGAAAGTAAATGGAAACTTATCCCAAATACTTTTCTCCACTGACCTGAATTTTACACACTTATATACAAGCGGTTTTCTTTAGTTGTAAGGGAGGGAGAGAAATGCTGGCAAAAACATATATGAAAATAGGGTGACCATTTATATACATTGCTAAAAAGAGGAAGTATATCACTAAAAAAAGGGGACAAAATCAGTACAGATTAGCATTAAATTTTCATATATGAATCTATATGTATAGATGCCAATTTTAAAATAATAATTATAATTTAAATAAACATATAACACATCCTCTTTTTGAAGGGCTTTCAGAGGGAAGTGTTCTATTTAAAGGTGTGCTCTATTTGAAAGGCTGTCCAGTCTCAGTCCAATTTAAAAATTACATGCTATTATTGTTATGAGCTGCTTTTGGCATGTTTACTGGGGAGAAGCAGTATAAACTGACGCTAATGGTTAGTTTAACTTACTACAGCCAGCATTAAGTGTAGGATACCATAGAATCAGGGTCTGAAGGGATCAACATATGTTCGCATCAGGATCAAGTATTCAGCAGCTTGCTATAGATCAACTTTCCCCAACCCGGTGCCTGCCAGCTGTGCTTGATTACAACTCCTATCATCCCCATCCAGCAAGACAATTGTGATAATTGTGATATTTGGGGTTGATGGTAATTGTAAAGCAACACATCTGGAGGGTGCCAAGTTGTGGGAATTGATCAATTCACACAGTCTAATAAGCCATTATGTACTAGAGAATTCAGGGATTCTACAGAAGTTGTCTGCAGGACAAATAGTTGTGGATTACTCATGCAACTGAGCCAGACCGTATGCTGCAGGCAAAGGCAATGCCCCTTGCCAATACAACCTATAGTGGGGTGACCATATGGAATGGAGGACCGGGCTCCTGTACTTTAACAGTTGTAGGGAAAAGGGAATTTCAGCAGGTGTCATTTGTATGCATGCAGCACCTTATTATTATTATTATTATTTATTTCATTTCTAACCCGCCTCTCCATCTAGATCGAGGCGGGGAACAACACCAAATATAAATATAAAACAATAAAATAGATAAACCGTTAAAACAGATAAAAACAAATACATTATTAAAAACATCTTAAAATTAAACTGGATAGGCCTGCCGGAAGAGAACAGTCTTCACGGCTTTCTTAAATTCCAGAAGACTGCTAATTTGTCGAATCTCCTCCGGCAGGCCATTCCACAGCCTGGGAGCGGCAGAAGAGAAGGTCCTCTGGGTAACACTCGTCAGCCTAGTTCTGGCTGACTGGAGTAAATTCTTCCCAGAGGACCTGAGTGTGCGGGGCGGATTATACGGGAGAAGGCGATCCCGCAGGTAACCTGGACCCAAACCATGTAGGGCTTTAAAGGTAATAACCAACACTTTATACGTCGCCCGGAAACTAATGGGCAGCCAGTGGAGTGATTTTAAGATTGGTGTTATGTGGTCACCCCTAGGTGTACCGGTGACCAACCTGGCTGCCATATTTTGAACTAATTGAAGTTTCCGGACTAGGCACAAAGGTAGCCCTATGTACAGCACATTGCAGAAGTCGAGCCTCGAAGTTACCAGTGAGTGCACTACCATCTTTAGGTCTTCCAACTCTAGGAAGGGGCGCAGCTGGCGTATCAGCCGAAGCTGATAGTAGGCACTCCTGGCCGTCGCATCTATCTGGGCTGTCATTTGGAGCGACGGATCCAGGAGTACCCCCAAGCTGCGAACACAGTCTTTCAGGGGGGGTGTAACCCCATCCAGAACTGGTTGACACACCTCCAAACCCAGGTTGTGGCCTTTGACAGCAAGCACCTCCGTCTTGTCTGGATTCAGCTTCAGTTTGTTTTTCCTCATCCAGCCCATTACCGCCTCCAAACATTCATTCAGAGGAGACACACTATCCTTAGCTGACGATGTTGTCGAAGGCACAGAGAAATATATTTGGGTGTCATCAGCGTACTGATAGCACCCCGCCCCATGCCTCCGGATGATCTCTCCCAGCGGTTTCATATAAATGTTAAACAGCATTGGGGAAAGGATGGCACCTTGTGGTACACCACATAGCAGCTCCTTCTTTGAAGAGCAGCTATCCCCAAGCATTACCATCTGGAACCTGCCCGAGAGATAGGACCGGAACCACTGAAGCACAGTGCCCCCGATTCCCAATCCCCTCAGGCGTTCCAGAAGAATACCATGGTCGATGGTATCGAAAGCTGCTGAGAGGTCCAGGAGTACCAACAGGGACACACTCCCCCTGTCAATACTCAGGCGTAGATCATCCACTAAGGCGACCATAGCAGTCTCAACTCCGTATCCTGCCCTGAAGCCGGTTTGAAATGGGTCTAGAAAATCTGTATCATCCAAAACTGCTTGGAGTTGGGAGGCAACAGCCCTCTCGATCACCTTGCCCAAAAATGGAAGATTTGATACTGGCCTGTAGTTATTAAGGTCCAGAGGGTCCAGGGAGGGCTTTTTTAGAAGCGGCCGTACTTTCACCTGGTGAAATTCCCTCTTCATCACAACAATTAAAGCTGCAGGAGCCCTGCCCTCTTGACCAGATAGGCAGGGCTCCTGCAGCTTTAACTGTTGTAATGAAGAGGGAATTTTACCAGGTGCTGCATGCATACAAATGACGCCTACTGAAATTCCCTTTTCTATACAAATGTTAAAGATACAGGAGCCCTGTCCTCCTTTTCGTATGGTCACCCTAACCTATAGGAAGATGCCGTCTCAGTGTCAAAGATCCCAACTTTCCAGCGACCTGCAGAACCTCATATGTGATTGCTGGTGGCAGCATGCAGGCATATGCTGCTGCTGTAAGAAAAAAACATAAGTATATCTGCTCAACACTTTATACGTTTACAAACAGACTCCCTGGTTTGTGACATTTAAAAATGTAATTAACGATGTCGGATCAGATTATTGTACATCCTTGTGGCTCATATTCCCTTTTCTCCCTTTCTCCCAGGATATATGTGAAGATATCTCTGATCACGTTGAACAAATCCATGCGCTTCTAGAGACTGAATTTTCCCTGAAGCTTCTGTCTTACTCTGTCAATGTGATTGTTGACATCCATACAGTACAGCTTCTTTGGCACCAGCTTCGAGTTTCTGTCCTGGTTCTGAGAGAGAGAATTCTACAGGGACTGCAGGATGCCAATGGGAATTACACCCGGCAGACTGATATTCTACAGGCTTTTTCAGAGGAAACAAAGGAGGTATGGCAAGGAAATGTAAGAATTTACGTTTTGAACTCTCAGTTCTGTTTGTACATTTGAGCCCTTCTTAAAGGAATCCAGTTTCTTTTGCTACTGCTGTAGAATATGCTTAGTTCAGGTAATCCAGGCTAACTCTTGCCCAGTGCTGTCTGTCAATTTTGGGGCGATGCCATCAATCTTAAATTAGTGCTGCATTCATGGATTCAGAGTGACTGAACTTGCTTAAATAAAGTGTGAGTCTGTCATGTTTGCTTCGAAGGTGATGTGCCAGGGAAAAAGCTAATTGACTGTAGAGTCAAACGCAAAAGCCACTTTAACCTCAGTTATAAAGACACCTAGACTTTAGTTATTCAGATTACTTACATTCTGTGATTAGCACAGAGAGTGGATGCATCAATCATAACATTTTCCTTAAAGGAAAGTTACAGGTTCATATTAACAACACTTTTAAAAGAACCTTTTAAATTCACATTTTCCACATGATTACACAAATGTGCATGCAGAAATCTGAATACCTGAAAACATGTGTGATAAATCTAATTTATATTATTGTAATGTATTCCAAATGGAATGTGTTCTGCACCACAGTGTTGCATTCCAATCCTATGGATGCACTTCATTTATCTGTAGTCATGTTACGTGCCCTTCCAGCACTTTTATGAAATGATAAGAAAAAGGAAAGGCTGTTGTGGTGAGCACCATCAGTCCTGGTGAGCCCTGGCATGCCCATGCTGGCCCAGCTGCTGATGGTTGGCCTGCTTTCCACTGCTCCCAACCCCTATGACCTTCTGGGTGGTCATTTGGGCTCTCACTGGGCTGTCAGACCCTGTACTTTAACCTTGACTTCCAACTCTAACCACACCTCTGATGCAAGATGGCAATGGGAATCCTTCTTGGTGGCCTCCTCATGGCCATCTTTATGTTTAAATTAGCTCTCACCCAAGGGCTCTTATACAGTGCTGTCTGGAATAAAGTGTGGGGAAAGCAGAAAGTATTATTCCAAATGTGCTACAAAAAGTTTTTAATCAGAGTTATCAAGGTATCATCTAATGCCTTTCAGCTCTTAATTGGGGAATTCTACATTCTGCTGCCGAAAGAGAGAGACTTTCCCTACTTGTTCCCAATTTAACTGAGCATCTTACTAAAGGGATAGAACATGGGTAAGGCCAATTGACGTTACCTAAGGCTGCAGTAAGAGATTTGGATTTTCGCTAGCATGGAGCAGAACCAGAAGGATGCTGTGGTTTGACAGGATCAAGTCCTTTGGCAACATCAAAGATGTACCTTGTTCAGATTCCTAAATTTGAATTTTAAATCCAGTCTCCAGGCAAAAACATGGCAAGTTCAGATCTGTCATTTCATTGACTCACAGCTATCAAGACCTCTGTTCTACTATATACAAACAGTGAGCATTGCAGCTTTGAGCATTGTTTCCAAAACTCTCTGTTGTTCTATGTTAGGCTGACCATATGAAAAGGAGGACAGGGCTCATGTAACTTTAACTGTTGTAGAGAAAAGGGAATTTCAGCCAGTGCCATTTGTATGCAATTAGTTCCTGGTGAAATTCCCTCTTCATCACAACTGTTAAAGTTGCAGGGGCCCTGCCTTCTTTTGTATATGGTCACTCTAGTGCATGCACCTTTAACTGTTGTGATGACGAGGGAATTTCACCAAGAACTAATTTACATGAGCCCTGTCCTCCTTTTCATATGGTCAGCCTATTCTATGTTAGCCTTCTCTAACCTGGTGCCCTCCAAATACCATGCTGGCTGGGGAATGCTGGCAGTTGTAGTCCAACATGAGGGCACCAGGCTGGGGAAGGCTGTTCTATGTTTTCCTCAAGAACCATCTACCTATAGCCTCACTAGTTATTAAGATTGCTGCTTGTTCAGTTAATTAATTTAACAAGTTCTCTCCTTCCCCCTTATTTGCTACCAACTTAGTAGTTTATTTGCAAAGGCCTTGTAGGCTTTTAGAACTATAAGAAAATCAATGGCTGCCTTCCACAGAAGTTGATTTGAAGAGAGTGGGTGGCTCTAAATAAAGACCAACATACATACATAGGCCCACTCCCTTCCTCTCCCACCTCCATTTCCTGTCTAAAACTTTCTCTTGCTTGCTGCTGCTGCCTCAGATTTGGTTTTGTCTGGTATGCCGGTTTACTGGAATAAACACATGGATTCTAAAAAAAATTAGTTTTTTAGTACTTCTGGACCAGCATTGTCAAAACAAGCCTTCCTAGATGAATACAAATTGGTCTGTCAGGGCAAAGCTATTTTCCAAGCGCAAGATGTAAACAAGATTTGACAGACATGAATATTCAGTTTTGTGAGCCATTACAGTTTTTCTAAAAGCTGTTTGTGAAGATTCTGGTCCTAGTCCCAGGGCAACAAAGCTAGTCTGGCCAGATGCCCTAGCTTAGCGAGGCCTTTGTCTTCCAGGAGCTCATGTTGCACCCTTCTTCCTGGTTGCTTGGGCAGAGTTTTGCAAACTTGCCTTTGGTGATAAGAAGGCCTACTGTAAGCGATTTTTGATTACTGATGCACTCAAGGCTGGAGCAAATCACATTAACCAAGGACTGGGGTCCTCAATGTGGTTCCCAGCAGGCTCCCTCTCCCTCCTAATTTTAAAAAATTACGGTGTGTCTGGGTGTTTTGCCTGTGTGTGAGCATTACCAGTTTGCCTTCTGTGAAATGGGTATTTCCTTGTGCTATGTGTGGGTGGGTGGGGTGGGTGGGGGTGCGGGAATATGTCAGCTTCTTGATCAAGTACAATATGCTATCTGTGAAATCGGTGATTGAGCAATCACATTCACAAAGACTCATTTTCTGTTTTGGTACTCATACATAGGCTGACTATATGAAAAGGAGGACAGGGCTCATATAACTTTAACAGTTGTAGAGAAAAGGGAATTTCAGCCAGTGTCATCTGTATGCAATTAGTTCTTGGTGAAATTCCCTCTTCATCACAACAGTTAAAGGTGCATGCACTATACTAGAGTGACCATATACAAAAGAAGGCAGGGCCCCTGCAACTTTAACAGTTGTGATGAAGAGGGAATTTCACCAGGAACTAATTGCATACAAATGACACTGGCTGAAATTCCCTTTTCTCTACAACAGTTAAAGTTACATGAGCCCTGTCCTCCTTTTCATATGGTCAGCCTAACTCATACATTCCTCTGCCTTGTACTTACATTTAAATTCCTTTTCTTTGAGCCTCAGCAGTTTGCTCTCTGGGAAATAGGTGTTTTGTGACTGGTCACGCCTACCATGGCAGCCATTTTGTAAAAGTACCCACAGCACACTCCCAAGATTCCAAATATACCCACTGGCCCAAAAAGGTTTTGGGAGCCCTAGCCAAGTGAGAGGTGTAAAAATGATCTCCCCTCTTACCATGTTGTTCAGAAGTTCTCACCATGTCAAACCTTTTCTTGAATGACTGCCCTCGGTTTCATCAGAATTCTGTCTCTTTTTAAAAATAGCAATTATTGTAACATGGTGTTTTATTCTTTTATCTAATTTTGTATCTTTTCTTTTTCACCTCTCCATAATAATAATAATAATAATAATAATAATAATAATAACAACAATTTATTTCTTACCCGCCTCTCCGTCTGGATCGATGTAGAGCGGTATACAAATGTTGTAAATAATAGATAAATGTGGCTCAAGAACATCATGCTGCAAATCTGCTCATCACAGGTTGAGTTCTTTAAAATGCTATAGTAGTGGCAGATGTAAGAACAGCAATGCTGGATCAGACCAAGGCCCATCTAGTCCAGCATTCTGTTCACACAGTGGCCAACTAGCTGCCCACGGGAAAACCGCAAGCAGGACAAGAGTGCCAGTGGTACTCTCCCACCCATGCTCCCCAGCAACTGGTATACTGAGGCAAACTATCTCTGATGCTGGAAGTAGCATATAGCCATCAGGGCTAATAGCCATTGATAGCCTTTTTCTCCAGGAATTTGTCCAGTCCCCTTTTAAAGCCATCCAAATTGGTGGACAACACTACATCTGGTGGAAGTTAATTCCATAGTTTAACCATGTGCAGTGTGAAGAAGTACTTTCTTTTTTCTATCCTGAATCTCGCACCAATCAGCTGTTCTAATATTATGAGAAAAAAAGAAAAGCATCCCATCCATTTTCTCCCTATTCTGAATCTCCAACCAATCAGTTTCATGGAATGATACCGGGGCCATGTTTTGATGACAACGCCTTTGCCCCTTGTTCCCTCGAAACCCCCACATCACAGCTGCGTGGTAGAGATGTTAATCTTCATTGCAGGAAGGAGAAAATGACACAAGCAGCCATTTGGCTGGATGAGCCCACCCCCTGCCTTCTGCCCTGCCTTCCTGGCTTACCACATTCTATCCTGGGCCTCGATCCACCCTCGGGAACACCCCCAGTTTGAACTTGAAGTGAGGTCACCACTCAACAGACAGTGGAAAGAAGGTGGTGACCTTGCAGCAAAGGGAAAGGCTGCAGTAAGTCAGCTACTTTTTAAGCATGGAATTTCATCAAAAAAGCCCGTCCTGGCAGCACTTCACAGCCCCCATGGAGTATAAAGGGTGTATAGACAGTCTCCAGGTTCTAGTATTATGTGAGAGGGAGAAAAATGTCTCCCTGTTGACTTTCTCTACAGCATGTATTATTTTGTATGCTTCTATCATGTCTCCCCTTACTTGCCTTTTCCAAAGCTAAACAGTCCCAGATACCATAAAATGTTCACTGGCTCTTAATAGGTATTTGGACAGTTGGCTTCTTATCTATGACCTGCCTCTTCCTCCCATATTCTCTGCAGATCTGCCACAGATGTTAGGTGCTGAGACAAAGGAAAGCTGGCTACAAGCCAAGGGAACAGACACAGGATTATAACATATTCCTGGGAAACCTATAGGATCCATTTAAGGGAAATATTTTATTTCCTCCCCCCTGAGTTTTTCTAGGAAGAAAAACAGCATTTTTAAACAGAAGCACTGAGATCTAAAGCTTCCCTTCAGGCCACTCCCTCAATTTCTGCCAAATACCCCTCTTGCTGTATCTTTGCACATCCCGTCCCATGCTATTCCAGAAAGTGTGCTTTGCTTTCCCTCACTGCGCCAATTGGGCCCTTAAAGGTCCTCTTAATGCAAAGTTTTAAGAGGGTCTTTAAGGCCATGATTAGCACGGGGAGGGGAAAGCACATTTCTTTCCCCCCACCACCACCGCTGATGGGTGCCTTAAAGGCCCTGTTAATAGGGTCTTTAAGGCCCGCATCAGCAGTGGGAGGGAGAGAGTGGAGAGAGGCATTAGAATGGAGGGAGTAAATATACAATTTCTCCACCTTTGGGAAATTACATATTCCCTCCCCCTGATGTGTTAATGGCAGAAGAGTTCCGTCCTGACCTGCACCCCATCTAGCATTGGGGCAAAAATCTGCCGGGCTCATCCACCTGAGCCCATGAGGGCCAGATGTGCGGCGCCCACTGTCCTTACGGGCCCAGATTTTTGCCTCAATGCTATCCCAAGCACTATTACTCAGGCATAGGATGTTACTCATATACCGGTTACTCCAAGCAGATATGTAAGTGCAAATGTTTAAATCTCCATTGCCAGATGGACTTCCTGTTCTGTTCTTTTATTCATAAGTATTTCATTGCAGTGCATCCATTTTCAATTAGATTTTTTTTATAATGTTCTTTTTCTAAAGATCACAGAAAAAACTGGCCCTAATTCTATATTAGCCATGTTTATCTATTATTGTTTATTGATTATTGTTTATTATTTATATATAATAGTTATATACTGCCTTTGCACAAATGTCACCATGGTAGTGCACAACAATTCAAAGAAAAACCATTAAAATGATGTTTAGTGTGATGGAATTAAAAAATCATGGAATCCATCCCCAGTCCATAGGAATGATACCCGTTTTTTTAAAACAAAACAAAACAAAATGATAAAAGTCTTTCCCATTTCTGTTTTGGCACAGGACCGGCTTGACTCTTTAACACAAGTGGATGACTCAGGACAGCTAACTATCAAATGTTCTCAAAATTACTTGTCGCTAGATTGTGGAATTACTGCATTTGAACTGTCTGACTACAGCCCTAGTGAGGACTTGCTCGGTGCTCTTGGTGACATGACCTCCAGTCAGGGTAAAGTGAAACCATTTGAGCCTTGGAGCTGCAGTGAAATGGAAAAAGACTTTCCAGAGCTTATCAGAAATGTGGGATTACTGGCAGTAGCAACAGATTCAATTGCCTCCAAATGTAATGAAAGCGTGAATGCAAAAGAAAACCATTTACCCTGTTCGACAGACCACCAGGAGGAAGGCCAAAGTTTCAAAGCATCATCCACTGTATCTACTGAACTTTCACTTGTGCAGATTTCTGGCAATTCGCCTCTTTGTAAAGCATCTTGCGCTGAAGAGTCTGCTGTATCAGTTGACAGCAAGACTGGCTTTGAATTAGTCAAACCGGAGCTCAGTCCATTGCCCTCCAATAGTACAAAAGGCAAACATCATCCTCATGGTGAAAACTCAAATCCCAAGAGATCGATAAGAGACTGTTTTGATTACAACGAGGATTCTCCCACCCAAGCCACCTTGCCCAAAAGAGGTTTGTTTCTAAAAGAAGATATATTTAAAACGGACATGGTTGTCAATGATATAAAAAACCAGATCTCTCTGATGTTTAAGACAGAAATAAGTAGGAGCACACCCTCATTGTTAGATCCACCAGATCGGTCCAAGCTTTGTCTGGCTTTACAAACGGCATACAGTAACTGTCCCTCTGCCATCAGTCAGTCATGTGATTGTTTACACAACTTAAGTGATCAGAATCTCAAGTTCACCATACAGAATCACTTTAAGGAAAGTTCCATGGGACTAGGTAAGTCCAGTGACAACATTAGAAGGGAGAAACTGAGGTGCAAGAAGTCCCACGACATTCCTGAGGAGGTGGCATCGTGCAGGTTATCTGGAATTGTATCGAAGGCTAAATCAACAAACCAGGTGAATAAAAGGCGGTTCACTGTATTGCAAACTGGAATCCCTTTTGGTAGCTTGCAATCCATAGAAGGGACAGAAAGTGATGCAACCTCCATGTCTTCTGATCCTTGTAAACGGCAAGAACTGAATGGCCAATATCGCAGTGAACGAGATCATACTGCTTCACCTGCTCATAGCCAAGTGAGCAGCTCTTCGGCTGGCATAGAGTCTGCTGTGTCCTCATCCCCAGTCTTTCCGAGAAGTAAGGGCAAAAAGATCCACTTATCCTCTCCAAGTTATGTCAATACAGACGGTAAAGTCGTTGAGGCCTGGTATGGTTCCGATGAATACTTAGCACTCCCGTCACACCTCAAACAGACTGAAGTATTAGCTTTAAAATTAGAGAACTTGACCAAACTCCTTCCTCAGAAACCTCAAGGAGAGACCATTCAAAACATCGATGACTGGGAACTATCAGAAATGAACTCAGATTCTGAGCTTTACCCAACATATCAGATCAAAAAGAAGCACAAAAGGTTAGGTAGAGTTTCACCAAGCTCTTCAAGTGACATAATATCCTCGACAGGTGACAGCATTGAATCCGGACCACTTAGTGACATTCTTACAGATGAAGAGCTTTGTACAGCCTCATCCAGCATTAAAAAATACCTAGATGACAGGCCACAGAAACCATCAGTGACTCAGTCTGATAAAAATGAAATATCTGCCACAAATAAATCAGCTTTAATTCAGCAACTGATGCAAGATATTCAGCACCAGGATAATTATGAAATTATATGGGAAAAGATAGAGGTACGGACAAAATTGACAGTGTGTTTACATCTTTACCACTTCATTTATATTGTGACTAGAAAGCCAAGGTTTGGGGTGGGGATGTAGGTATAGATGGATCAGACAATTTTCAGTGTGTCAGTTTCACAACCGTCCATTTATAAGTTCCATTCCCGCATTCATATGCAAGGGTTTTAATTCTTTTTGTAAGCATTTCATGGTACAATATGCATTTATATACACGTTTTATGATAAAACGTACATATCTATATGCATTTTATTGTAACATGTACATTTTTATATGCATTTTGTACATTCCTGAAGCCTAAGTCTTCCATCATAAAATTCAGAGAAGTGGACACAAGATAAATGTGTCCCAATCTGCACATTATTTTGGGAGGTGCAAATTTGTGTCTGTTCGCTACCAAATGGAACCAAATAAAATCCTTGAGCATCCGTAGTGGTGGGGGCAAGAACCAAACATAAGACTGGGCTGAAACAATCCAATTAACTTCAACTGTGCTGCCTCATGACTACTTTCTGTCTTTCCCTTCTCCACCCCATGCACCAAGTACAATGGGTGCCATGGGAGGAATATTTCATCAACATCTATAATGTGGGAGGTTCAATGTGGAAGGCACTCTGTGAGAGGTACTCTGAAGGTGGTATTCTGTCAGGTACTCTGTGGGTGGTACACTGCTCAAAAACATTGTTTATAAATGCTACAACTGCATGAACAACCTCCATGGTGAGACCTGTATATTTAGGTACTTAGGGCTTATCCACAAGTGTATTTCAGACAGATCTCTAGCTCACATTTTTCTAAAGATGTACACCAATCCATGGATATTTGCAGTGGCAAAGTTGGTATGTGCTTTGTTCTCTTTTTCATGTGCTGCTGCTACTGTATTCAGTGTATGTCGTAGACATGGGAGTGTGGCACCCTCTTGAGGGCTACTGTTGCTATCACAGCCCTTTCAGAGATGTCCTTTTTCTAAAAGTCAGCTGAGGTACATATAGCTCAATGAATGCAATATATTTGTATGGTAAAAAATATTAACTTAACACAGCACTAATTTCAACACCAGTGAAAGCATACTCATTAAAGCCATGGAGCACCTTTATCCTAGGAAAACATAGGCAAAATGCAGTATTAGATTTTACACTAATCTAAGATTTTACAGCATGCTAAGCCATAGGGGTTGAGCATTTTGAACTAAACATGGCTTAACGTGTTGTGTGAACAATTCCTAACCACGGTGGCTACATAACCACAGTTTAAACATGCTCACTAACCATTTGCTGCAAAAGGATTAGCGACCTAACCTTGGCTTAGCATGTTGTATTAAAAGGCCCATTGAAAGTCAACTTGGGAACTATAGTTTTAGATTTGAAAAACAGTTTTAACTCCCTTATTGTTTAAATCATCGCCATATTGCCCACATGGTAGTCATGCCTAAGTCTAACTGTTGTAGTTATCCTGGGAATTTAAGACTTCCAGTTTATTTATTTTATTTACTAATTCCCTTTCCTTTAAGGAATTCAGGGCAGTGCACATGATTCTTCCTCCCATTTTAACTTCACAGCATCCCTGTGAGGTAGGTTAGACCAAGGGATAGTGACTGGGCCAAGACCCCCCAGTGAGCATCATGGCTGAGAAGGTATTTAAACTTGCCCTCCCCAGTCACGCTAACCATTGACTATTTTCCCCTGCATCTCTCATCTTCCTAACCGGAGTGTCACCATTACTCATACTTTCCCTTCATGCATTCTGCCCTGCCCTTTTACCTCAGCACACCCTGATTTTGCTTACAGCTCTTAACTTTGTCATTGCCATTGGACATATTGTATAACACTGACTATAGGTGTTGTGATTGGATTCTGCTTGGGACAAGTTCTTTGAGGCCCTGAATTACCACCCTAAGCTCCTTTCTCTTCAGCTATCTGTTACAGAAAGACCTAGAAAATAATGCCAAATGGTCAGAAGAGGGAGCCCATCCCCAAAATTCCCACTAGAACAGTAGTACTCAATTTATATATGCCAGAATGAATAATCGAGGTAATGCCATAGAGTGGGGTTTTTGTTTTCCTTGGATATGTATTAGAGATGGCAGAGCCAAATATTCCTTCCCACACCATTAGGAAACATTCTGGCTTAATCCAAGTAAATACTAATTGATTTGTACCCTGTTAAACCACCAATCAGTGATACAGTGGGGACCAAACCCTACATCCTCTCACCTAGCCACCTACTCATGATCTTTCAAATCCCCTCTCCCCTTCTTCTTGCTTTGTCGGTAGTAGTTTGGGGACATGGTGGGACAGGGATTTGGAGGCTCTGTAGGAGGGGGAGGATGTTGCATTCTTCTCTGGCTTGGATTAAGATCTGAGTTGGAAAAGAATTTAGGAATTTATAGCAGTATTGAAGTGCACTGACAACTGTTGGGGCCCATTGACACATACCATATACCTCTTTCATACCGTTATATCCTGCTGGGTGTGGCCCCTGCCTTTTATATACCACTTTCATACCACTTTCATAGTGTAATATCCTGCTTGGTGTAGATTAGGTCAAAGAATGAAAGGAAAGGTACTTGCCCCAGGGGGCTTACAGTCTAAGTGTAGCTACAAGGAAGAGAACAATAGGTAGAGGAAAGAAATAGAGAGAGAAAACTGGATGCCTATGCAGCTCTTTCAGGTTCATGTTGTAGACAAAGTTGTAATAGGATGTTGGGGGCAGAAAGTCACTATAAAAAGACACCCGGGAACACATAATGTAGTATGTATGTCACCCCTTTATACATAGTTATTTATCCCCTTAAGCATGAGTGGAGATGGGATACATATTTTTCTATTAATACCAGCAGTTGCTCCAAATTTCCTATGTTTACCGATGTTGCATATTTCTGATGTAATTAACATCCTCTGTCAGCTGGTATTGCATGTTGGCCCAGAAGCAGCCAAGGTTGAACTGACTCTGCATGGAATTTTGTAATTACTAGAAGAATGCTAAAAATGTATTTAAACTAGGGATGTGCACAGCCAAAATTATCGTATCATTATTGGAAATTCTGATATAAAATAATTTTGGATCTAATAATATCAGAGGTTTTTTGTATTGAAGTAGATTGGATATCCGATATGTTGCTACACATATGTGCCAAATTTCAGAACAATCCCTCCAACCCTGTAATTTATATGAATTTTTAAAAGGTCGTTCTACTTTTGACAGCTGGTTGACTGGGCTGCCTTGCTGTCAAAGCACTTGTCTGTTTCCCCCCCATAGATTTGCATTGGGGGAAACACGTCTAACTTTTTTGATAAAATCTTTGATATTTTTGACAAAATCTGATAATTATCAGATCGATAATTTTTGATAAAATCTGATAATTATCGGATCGATAATTATCGGCTCCAATAATATCGGGGGGGTGTAAATATTTTATCGTTATCGGGCCCAATATGTCCGATAAAGCCATTATCAGATCGTTATCGGGCATCGTAACGATACGATACACATCCCTAATTTAAAAACCTTCTCTGAAATAACTGTTGGGAACATTCAGCTATACTGCGATTAAGCCTCCAGATGGTGCTGTTTACTCAGACAATGAGATTTAGGAACTGGACAATGTTATCTATCTTCTAATAGTAATTTTCAGTGTCAGGCTTTTAGTATTTGAAATAATTTTCAATTTCTACAGTTATTTTCTTTTGAATAGTCTGCATAAAATTTTATAAACATCATCTGAAAAATAGTGGTATTATAGCAATTTGTGCTTTTTACTAGAAAATGGACTACCCACCCCCCGTGACAGGGATAGCCACTGTAATATTTCCTTGTTCATATGCCTCTTTTTCTAGATTTTCTTTTATCCTTTGATGTTGTTTTCCAGAAGCACATCTAGTTGTGATGGTGGCATTACAAACTCTGCTGACAATGCAAGGAGAATATTTGTTTTATTTTAACAAATGGTTCTAGCTTATCACAGCTTTCTGTCATCTCAGTGCTGTGTATGGCTCATGCCTCAATATCACAGTTTAAATATTCCTACAACTATGCTTTTCATTATGTAATTTTGTGCTTTTCCCTGCTCCTGTCAATAACGGAGAAAATAAAATCTAGAATAATGGCATTATGAAACTTTGAAAAAAGATAATGCAGTATTACATTTATGGGTTGAATATATGTTTGAAATTATAGGTTGGCTACAGTTCCAAATGTTCCAAATTGTTCTTTCTACATTTTGTGGGATGTTTACATTTTTACATGCCTATATTTCAAATTGCACCTCTTTCTTAGTACATTCAGGCTCCTCTTCCTCCCCCTGGTCTAGCTAGAACCCATGTGTGCCGAGAAGCAGGCTTTGGCTTGCATATTCCCAACTGGTAAGGAATTGTGCACACAGATAGCCCCTGCATTTTCTTCAGGTAGTGTTGTAAAATAAGCTGCAGTTCTGCAGGCCAACTAGAAGAGGAAGAAGAGGACTGGAATTAGTCCCCACCCCTCATTTTCCCCTTCAAAGAGTGAATTGAGGAAACATGACTGGAGCTCAGAGGTGGAGAACGTCCTGCCCTAGAGTTGCATTTGGGCCCTCAGCCTAATTTGCTGGTTGGTGCAGAAGAGGAAAGGAGAGAGAAAGAGAGAGAGAAAAAGAAAAAAGGTGTCCGAAAGAGGCAGAGAAAGTGGGGGGGGGGGGGGTTGTCTGAAAGAGAAGGGAAGGTTCCAAAAGAGACAAGGAAGGGGAGGTGTCTGAAAAGATGGAAGGGAACGTGTCTGAAAGTGGCATAGAAGGGGAGGTTCCAAAAGAGACAAGGAAGGGGAGGTGTCTGGAAAAGACAGAGAAAGGGAAATGACAGAGACATAGAAGGGGAAGTGTCTGAAAGAGACTGAGAAGAGGACGTGTCCAAAAGAGAAAGGGGAAGAAACAGGGAAGTGTCCGAAAGAGACAGAGAAAGAGAAAAGGAGTTGGCCTGGCTCACTTTGGCTCTGGCCTGCCCACCACTGGGCACCCAGTGCAGGCATCCAGCTCCATGCCCATTATCCCTGAAGGAATAATGAGCATGGAGAAAATGAGGTTCCTTATCCTTCTGTAGCTCAATGATGGAGCACGTGCTTTGCATGTGGAAGATCCCTGGTTCAATCGTTGGCATCACAAGTTAAGACAAGGAAACACCCCTTTCTCAAACTTTGGAGAGACGCTGCTAGACAATGTACTCAAGACTATACCTGCACAGCCCTGACTGCTGCACACGTGCACCCTTAGATCAATGCCTCTGTCTCAGTTCTTTTGCCAAAGCAACAGCTTCCTCATAGTGTTCAGCACCACTGGCCTCCTTTCCTTTGTCCCTCCAGTGGTACGTTTTCAACAACAACAAAATTATATCCCACCATTTGGCTACAAACAACTTACAACTAACCAAGCTTGCCAAGGAAGAGCATTCCATAGCCTGAGAAGGCCTTGTCCCAGATCACAATCAACTGTGACTTGGAAAGCAAACAGACATTGATCAAGCCCTCAAATGTCAATTTTAAGGACAGTCTTTGGGTACCTCTACAAGAGAGGTTTAAAGCTCTTTCAAGGCTGATTAAAATTTTTACCTCTACAAGAGAGGAGCGCAAATGGGGGCTGAGGCGCTTTAAACTTCCGATTATGCGCATTATCGAATGCGCGTTAAACCGCAAGTTTTAATTTGCGGCGGCAATTAAAGCGCCTTACCGCCGTGTAAACATGCAATTCTCCGCATGTCAACAAGTTTAAAGTGCGTTTCGGTCGTCCCGTAATGCGCTTCCCCACCTCTCGTACAGAGGTATTAGGAGTAAAAGCGCTTCCGCGAATATGCGCATAATCAGGCAGCCAGGCGCCAAAGCGAATCCTTCTAGAGGGGGTCTTTGAAACAATCAGACACCAAACCATTTAGGGCTTTCTGATACTTGATATTGTGACCAGAAACAAGTGACGCTCAAACAACACTGGAGTAATACTCTGGAGTAATGACTGTGAGACAGATCCCAGCCAATATCGTGGCTTCTTCATTTTGCATCAGTTGCTATGTCCTATTTAATGATCTTCCTTAATTTTGGTTTGGATTTTTTTTTTAAAGTATCTTGTTGAGCAGATTGGAGGAGGAAGTTGTGGATAAAGTAATATCTTACTGTATAAAGCTAATTAGAATCATAGGGTTTTAGAGTTGAAAAAGTTCTTGGAGGTCATCTAGTCCAATCTCTTGGTCAAACCAAGCATCTGCAATTACAGCATCCTTGACAGACAGACAGACATCCTCTGTTTAAATACTTCCACTGAACTTTTCAAAGGGCAGAATGTAACCAAAGTTATGCCCTAAATTGTCATAAATTTTGAAAGGTTCTTTGGTCGCCTTGGTGGATGACCTACGCCGGGAACTGGACAGAGGGAGTATGTCCCTGTTGGTTCTGCTGGACCTCTTAGCGGCGTTCAATACCATTGACCATGGTATTCTTCTTGGCCGCCTTGCTGGGATGGGACTTGGAGGCACTGTTTTACAGTGGCTCCATTCCTTCCTGGAGGGACGGACCCAGAAGGTGGTGCTGGGGAATTCCTGTTTGACTCCTTGGCCATTGGCCTGTGGTATCCCTCAGGGTTCTGTTTTGTCTCCCATGCTTTTTAACATATACATGACACTGTTGGGAGAGGTTATCCGGAGTTTTTGGGTGCGGTGCCATCAGTACGCTGATGACACCCAACTCTTCCAATCCTTTCCACCCAGTTCCAAGGAAGCTGTTTTGGTGCTAAACTGGTGTCTGTCGGCAGTAATGGACTGGATGAGGGCAAACAAATTGAAGCTTAATCCAGACAAGACGAGGTGCTCCTGGTCTGTCGAAAGGCAGATCAGGGAATAGGGATTCAACTTGTGCTGGATGGGATTGCACTTCCCCTGAAGACACAGGTTCGCAGCTTGGGTGTACTTCTGGATTCAGCCCTGAGCCTGGATGCCCAGGTTTCAGCAGTGGCCAGGAGTGCATTTTCACAGTTAAAGTTAGTGCGCCAGTTGCGCCTGTTCCTGGAGATGTCTGACTTGGCCACGGTGACACATGCCTTAGTTACATCCCGATTGGATTACTGTAATGCGCTTTATGTGGGGCTGCCTTTGAAGAGTGCTCAGAAACTTCAGCTGGTTCAGAGCTGCAGCCAGATTGCTTACTGGGGCTGGTTACAGGGATCATACAACTCCACTGTTAAAATAGCTCCACTGGCTTCCAGTCTGTTTCCAGGCACAATTCAAAGTGCTGGTTATGACCTATAAAGCCCTGTACGGCTCTCAGTTCCAGGTTATCTGAAAGACCATATTCTCCTCTATGAGCCTGCCAGTGTTTTGATCTTCAGGAGAAGCCCTTCTCTCAGTCCCACCACCATCACAGGCACACCTGGTGGGAACGCGGGAGAAGGCCTTTTTGGTGGCTGCTCCAGTGCTTTGAAACTCCCTTCCCAGGGAATCTAGACTGGATCCCTCCTTGATGTGTTTCCGGAGGCATACAAAAACTTTCTTATTCCAGCAGGCCTTCGGAGAATAGTGTGGACCCATTTATGTTTTAAGACTTTTAATATTTAATTTTAATATGTACTATAAATGTTGAAATGTTTTAATATTGAAACCTGTTTAATTTATTTTCAACTTTTGTATATGTCTCATTTATAGCTTTTAAGTGTATATGTTTTAATTTTGTAATGCTGCCTTGAGGCCCAGCATTGGGCAAAAGGCAGGATAATAATAATAATAATAATAATAATAATAATAATAATAACAACAACAATATGACTGCTAAATTCAGTGGAACTCAAAACTGCTTAACTTGGCTGGACTAAGCCTATGATTTGCCTAGCATGTTCATAAACAGATTAGTCCTACCGGTGAAAGTGAAGCAAGTCATCAATAATGTCAGAGGTGACAGCACAGATCGTAGGCTTGATGGCATGTGGGAATGCAGCAGCCGGATGGGATTGCTGGATGTGGGTGTTTAGTCCTACAGAGGTCTTGTGGTTTATAAGCTTCTTTTGCAACAAAAAGATCACAATTTCTGGAGTGAGGTAATTGAATATTGCTTACCAAAGCTATTTATTCTGTGACAATCTTGTAGCAATTATTTATGCAAATATTTTGTATGGATATCATCTTGATATTTTATTCAATATCAAGGCAAATTTAAAAATATATTTTTAAAAACCCCACAAATAGCTACTTCTATACTGTTCCTGTCAGATTTGCCAGCCCATAAAAAATATCTCTATAAAATGGATTTTGAAATTCTGAGAATCAAATACGTAATGAATTTGGGCTTCCTCGTATTTACCTCTGTACTTCCAAATCTTTGGCATTGTTGCTCTATCCTTGCCATTAAAAAAATGAAATACAGGTGTTCCAGGGTTATGACAAGTACTGTCATGACTATGCTCCCAGGAAGAACGTAAAGCAAGGGGGAGACAAACCAAGCCCCAAACATCAGCCAAAGAAGAAATAACTTCTTTTGCCCTTCCCTCTCAGAAAGGACACCTTCAGAGACTTTGAAATTGAGTTTTGCTTCTTCTTTTTTCCTCCTTCCTCCCAATCCTTTTTCCTTGTGTGTCATGCCTTTTAGATAGTAAGATTGAGGGCAGGGACTGTCTCGTTATTAATGTCTGCAAGGCAGGATATAACACTTTGAAAATGCTTTGAAAACTGTATATGGAGTGTGTCCTGGGCCCCAACAGTTGTCACTAGTGTTATAAACTGTTTTAAAGCAGTCGTGTAGATCCTGCCCTAGAGACTTTTGGGGCTCATGAATGGGGTAAAAATACTATAAATCGATAAATCATGTGTAGATTGGCCACAATGCTAACCTAGGTTATCTCAATATATTCTATGCCCAGTCTTTCCCCATCCTTATCACCAAAGGCCAATATATTCTTTTAGTAAAGGTGCTGGGCAGAGAGCAGTACCATATTTCCCGGGTCAAACAAAGATATGAAAACAATGCAATGCCAGCTCCAGGTTTGGAGGGCCCTTTGGCAAGACACCATGAATGGGCCCCATTGCTCAGTGAGTCTATGTTCTCACCTCCGTTGTCACCAGCTGCTATTGCTCCTCATCCTCTTTCTCATTATTTATTTATAAATTTATTTCTTGATATTTATTTGATCGATACCCTGCCTTTCTACCAACAAAAATCGTGTCTTACAGTCATAAACAGACCTGCTTACCAGTCAAAGGCCTTCTTGAATAAAATGACATTTGTCTGCCAGTGGAAGGACAGCAGAGAGGGAGCAAGCTTAGCCTCTCTTGGGAGAGAGTTCCACATCCTGGGAATGGCCACTGAGAAGGCCCTTTCTCACGTTGCCACCAAATGCTCCTCTTAAGGCAGTGGTATCAACAGAAGGGCCTCTCCCAAAGAGCTGAAGACCTGGGCAGGCTTGTATGGCAGAAGGCTTTCTTCTAGTTAGCCTGGTCCCAAGCCACTTGGTGGCATGACACACAGAGAACCAGTGAGCAAGTAGGCCGTGGCATCTACTGCTTCTATTTCTCACCACTACCAGTATCTGAAATCATAGGTGTGTGCAGCACATTTCATTTTATTGTGCACAAATTTTATTTATTTGTTTTTTAAAGAACATTTATTGAACACTCAGTCCTAAAGGATATTATTTTATCCATTGATTTATTAAAGACTGTAGACATTGATGCCCTACCATGCGTTTGGCTTGCCTGATCATGTTGCGGGTGCGTGTGAGGGAATGAGGAGACGCTCTTCAAATCCCTGCATTGGTGGGGCTTTGTGGTGACACTGGCTTTTTCATTCCTGCTGCCGGGAGCAATGATGCTGTCCCGGAGACAGTGGTTTTTTGATGTGGTGCCGGAGCAGCCGGAGGGCCTTTCCCACTGTGTCTGGATCCCCCTCTTGGTCTCTACTCAATGCTCCCCTCAATTCGGCACTTATTGCTTGAGACATCAGGGTGTGCCTGGGCACACCTGGCACACCCCTTGTGCACACCATTCTGGATCAGAGAGAGAGGCAGAAGAACAAACAGTTTGAAGCAGTGAAGATGTGGAACAACTCCAAGAGCTCTCACCAATGAGCCCCTGCTGAGGTTTGGGCCCTCAGCCATGCCTATCCTGGACATAGGCCATAAAACACTTTATTTACTAGATTGTGATTTTACTAACAGCCATGCCTTTTTCTTTTTTTTTTCCCTCCTGTTATGAAAGGGGTTTGTCAGCAAACTGGATGAATTCATTCACTGGTTAAATGAAGCCATGGAAACCACAGAGAACTGGACCCCACCTAAGGCAGAAACAGACAGCCTTAAACTCTACTTGGAAACCCACTTGGTAAGACAAGATTGTACAGTGATTGAAGTCAATAATGAAAATAGCTTGCCTGGCTCTCTGTTTTATTTTTATTTATTTCTAGTATGGATCCTTTTAAGGAAATACATAACATAGTCTTGCAGGTTGTAGTAAATGAAATTTTAGCCAATATATGTTCTGAAAAGAAACCAGATTCCCCCTTTGATCCAATAAGCAAGGACTGTGGAACACATGCTATACCTGAGTTTAGGAACCAGGAGGATGCTGTAATTATTATTTCCTTCAGAAAAAGAAATGACACTGCAGAAAGGAAGTAAGAAGCCAAAGAAAAATGGCTTTTCTACAGACAACTGTAAAATTTGATCAAGGGCTCTTATAATATGAATGATAAAATCATTATAAAATGCTATATTTTCTGTATTTTAAACTCTACCATTGTATCATTTAACATATTATTTAAAACATACAGGATGCACATTTTTATAATGTATTAAATGTTGCCATCATTGATCTTATGTTAACAGCCAAAATACTAGGAAGAAGGGAGTAATACTCGTATGAATCCATTGCAGACAAAAATTATGAATGGAGGAGTGTTTGGTAAATTGCAGGATACTTTAATTCACTGATTCTTTGGAGTAGCTTCCACATTTATTAATTTTTTTATTTGGCTTATTCCCCACCTTTCTACCAAAAAAATGGCACTCAAGGTGGTTTACAGGCATAGTTAAAATGAATGAAACAGTTTTAAAATAAAATACAATAAAAACATAACAATTACAGAATAATAAAAAATAATAATTAAATCCCAACAGACACACTTACAGGCCAAAGGCCTTCTTTAATAAAGTGGTCTTTGCTTGCCGGCGGAAGGCCAGCAGAAAGGTAGCGACTTTAGCTCTGCAGCCTGGGAGTGGCCACTGAAAAGGCCCTTTCTCAGGTCACTTCCTAATGTGCCTCTGAACATGGTGGTCACGAAAGAAAGGCAACTCCAGAAGACCTGAAGGCTCATATGGGAATAGGCAGTCTTTGAGGTAGCCTGGGCCCAACCGGTATAGGTGCTTTATAGGTAATAACCAGCATTTTGAATTCTGCTCAGAAACATACCATCACCAGTGAACCAGTCGTGTGCTCCATGTAAACAGCCTTAGTCAACAGTCTGGCCACAGTAGCTGAAGTTTCTGAACAATTTTCAAAGGCAACCTCACATAGAGTGTGTTTCAACAGTTCAAATGGGATGTAACTAAGGCATGCATGACTGGCCAGATCAGACTGGCTAAATAATTAGAAGTTTAAGTCTGGAATTGCCATCCTGTCTTTATTCACATTTTACAGAGAATCCACATGACATCACTGTCCACCAGATGCCCTCCAGTGTTTTCTGTGTTGTTCTCTCTTTTTTATTCAGACCTGTTTTGTGAAGATTTGTATAATTTTAAATTTTAAATTGCCGTTACAGTGTCATCCTGACCAATGTGGTTAGACAAAGTACCATTAAGGATTTTAGGGTTACTGTCCCATTAATTGAAAGTGCTTCCTTTATTCTTATTGAGCACAGCAGCAGAAGAAAGGACTGGCCATTTGAAAATATGAAAAGCAGCAAATGTTTAATCATTGAATAATTCTAAACACAAATAGAAGATACTATTAAAACCTTCTAATTTTCATAATTCACATACTTGTGATTGTAGTGATAATTGTATTTGCCATTGGTCCTTGTGATAATACATCAAGCCATTGATGGATTTTTGAATGCACAGCAAGTTTCTGAACTTGAAGCTCTGTGGAGTTTAATGTGTTAAACAGTGAGGACAATTGCTGATTAAATTTAATGCTGCTTTCCTATACACATTTATCCAGGAACAAATCCTACTGAACTTAATGGGACTGACTTCGTAATGTCCTATTTCGAAATGAAACTTACATTCATAGGATTAGACTGTAAAGCTACCTGGTGGATTGTGGCCTTCAGGTATAATCAAGTATATGCTATGATGTGGGGATAAACCCACAATTTCACTTTCAGAATATTTTTTGTTATATATAAGTTTGTAGTTTTAAACTTTATGTGCCCAAACAACCTATTTCTGTCATCTACCTTTCTGAGACATAAATGATTCAAGCTGCAAACTTATACACAGTAAGGGTGCAATCCTATGCATGTTTAGTCAGAAAAAAAGCTATACTGGCTGGGGAATACTGGAAGGTGTAAGACTTTTTTTCTG